>JAEIFG010001638.1:6250000-6875000 GCA_018901795.1 Drosophila sp. st01m
GTTTTCATCTTATTGAAGAACTTAACATACTTCCTCTTTTTGGCAAAACTTAAGCGTCGAGCTCTTAAAATAACTTTTTATATCGATTTTAGAGAGCGTTAGGGATTTAAGTTTGCTCTGCTGAATATAAATTAATTTATTTATGCGTCTGTTCCCATATCTTATATGTTTAAATCATTATTATAGATGTGCTAGATGTTCAAATGTGCAAACAGATCATCAGATTAAAGTCAAATTGATGTTAGTCAGAAAAATTATATATTTCCTTTATGTATCGCACAGTATTGACGTTAACAAATTGTGCCGACCCTTTGTAATTTGAAAGTGCAGGGTCTGAAAAGGGTTGAACATCATCTGCAAGTCAAATGCAAATCGGATGAACACCTTCTGCTCAGCACTTAAGCTCCACTATTCACTGGACTCTCAGCGGGAGTGTGGCTCCTGCTTCTTGTTGTTGTTGGTGTTGTTGCGGCATTAGAAATCTGTCAAGTTAAGCCAAAATAGATGCACACACACTTAACCGACAGTTGGACAGTTGGACAGACTTTTGACATCATTACTCAAAGCCGCAGCCGAAAAGTGAGACGAAGTGAAATGAAACCTGGTGTGATTGACACTCTCCTAATAATGGCAAATTATGTGTCAACAGCATTAGCCGAATGCCGGCAGAGGCGGACGGACGGACGGACAGTGGGACACGTCGTCATCTCAACAGTATCCAATTGCCTGCTCCTCTTCCTCTTTAATATCTCCCTCCCTTCTCCCATCTCAATTCGTGGGCAACGTGTTTCTGTTTTGACAACAAATTTTCCACTTCATTTGATCGCCTACAACGTTGTACTTGTTGTTATTTCTATCCCATTTTTGGGACTGATTATTTGCTGTATATGCCAGCTGTACAGTTTCTGATTTGTTCTCAATTTTTATTCCTCTGATTCGGGGTGGATTTTGCCACTTTCCCCCACATATTGAGGATAGTTATATTATGCTTAGATTTGCAATTCCTTTTTTTTTTTTGTTTTGTGGGGGGATTTCTTATTAACATTACCATACATAGAGATGTGTATGTAGAATATCTGATATCTGAGTTTGCGGACTTCGTTTGCCATAAATAATGGGGGAGTTGGAACTGAGCGCTTGATATTGTCATGACATTCCCTTGGGTTTTACTCATATATATAAATAAACACATTGTGAAAGATAGTAAATGTTTAGTTTTTCGAGATTTGTTATTTTTAAAATTTCAGATGTAATTGTAAGTAAATTAAAATTGATTCATATAGCAGTTACATTAATTAGAACAAACTAAAAACTACTATTTTAAAAAAGTGTATCATAAATTTGTTCAATTTTAATGCAACTTGATTACGATATGTTTATTATTGTTATTTTATTGAATAGTGTTTAAAAAAAAACAATATCTTTTTAATTAGTATTTTTCGAGGAAAATTCAAGCATTGGAAATTTTTCACAAGAAGTTTAAATAAAAAACAGATCATTATAGATTACCGATTACCGAGAAAATATGTAATTGAACTACAATTTTACTAGAAATATTGTGTTATTTGGCATTGCATTATTTTTTCTGTAATTAAAACAACTGTTTTAAAACAACAGCTGCAATTGCAGAGCGGAAAAATTTGAAGAAAATTTTATGGAATTTTATGTTGTGCACAGCTGTGAAATGAATTTTCCACTGCATTTTATATATACATATGAACCTTTGTATGAGCTTTTTTTATTCATTTTTGGTGTTTCTGGTGATGACTGGAATTCCTGATGCTCTCTGGCATTCCGCTTGTTTTTGCTGGTATTGTGGCACTATTCCGGTCATCATTGTCAGTAGGTTTTCACACAGTTTTCCCCAGTTTTCCCACAGTTTTCCCAGTTTTCATGGTACGCTCGACGTATACTTTATGGTAGAGTGTAAGTATGATGTATGGGCGCATTAAAAAAGTGTGAAAATTAACGGAGAGTGCAACGAATGCCGTGTTGCCATTAATCAAAGTTGTGCAGATGCAAGTGCACAACACAAAAAGCCGCAGAAACCAACAGATGCAACTGCGGCCAAAGATGGTAGCAAAAGTTAATGTATTGAAAATATGCAAAGGGCCGGAAATGTTTTTAAGAGGCCGTTTAACTTTTGTTGCAACTGCAGCTACTGGTAATTTAAGCGCCACAAAATTCCTTTCTCTCTGCTTAAAAGGCGAAAATGAAAACCAAATGCGAGAGGGCGGTAATATGGCAACTACCACCAGATGCAAGGGCGTGGGGGGGGGAGGGTGTGGTTAGTGCGAAAATGACGTCAAGCTGTCTTGCAGCTTAAGGGTGGCTGACTTTTTGAGTCGAATTACTCTGAACTATTTATATATTTGCAACACCCCTCAGTCGAAATATTGAATTACTAACCGGGCGACTCGATTTCTTATTTCTATTTCTTTTTCGTCTCTTTCTTCTTTGCAGCCACTGAGATCCGTTGCCAGGAGAAGTCACGCGGTGGCCTCAGCTATGAGGTCATTTTGGCCGAACCGGCACCCAATGTGGCAGTGCCCAAGCGACCCGTTACCCCTGGCAAAAACGTCAGCGTCGAGGAGATTGAGCAAAAGCTAAAGGCAGCCGAGGAGCGTCGCATTGTAAGTAAAAGATAGCCAGCATTTTATTCGAATTCTACAAATTACTTATATCACAGAAGTAGGCTAGATGATTGGATAATTTTGAGGCATTCTGGTTTTGAAAGCGATCTCTGAATTTAACTATCAACTTTCATTTTCTATATGAGGTTTGCTAACAATTCACCAGTGACAACACCAGAGCACCCAGAAGTGAAATTAAATAAAAAAAACTATTACTAATAGCCGATTTTATTTCTGTTACACCTTTTTATAATTCGTATTTCAAATTTGTATAATAAATGTTGAAGATGACCCCGATTATGATTTTTAATAAAAATTGAAGTTTAATTAATTATTTAATAATCTTTTTCTTTTGATAAAAATCTGCAGTCAAATTTTACAAATTTCCATTTGTACATTATAACAAGTGTCGGCCAATTCCCTTTAATTTCTACAATTAAAGACAAAAAATTCAGTATTTTACTAATTTATGATTTATATCATTATTACAGTCGTTGGAGGCCAGGAAGATGGCCGAGATCTCGATTAAACTGGCCAAGGTGGAGGAGGCTACACGCAAAAAGGATGAGATTACCAACGAGTTCATCACTCAGACCAAGGAGCAACTTGAGACCAAAATGGAGCATCATGTGGAGAAGCGCGAAGCCATTATCAGCGACATGAAGGAAAAGCTAAAGGTGAGCAAATAACATTTACATTTTTTGACAATGACAAAATTTCACATATGTTTTAAAATGAAATATGTGAAATTTTTAGTTTGTCAACGAATTTATTGAATGTATATCATAAATAGAATGCAAGTTAATATGATCGAACTCTTTAAAGATCCATGCTCAGGAGATTGAGAAGACGCGTGAGACTTTGGAGCAGCAAAAAGCCAATGAGCAAAAGGCCATTGAGGAGAAATTGAAGACCGCTCAGGCTTTGCGCGATGAGAACATTAAGAAGATGTTGGATCGTCTCAAGGAGCATGTGAGTTCACAGCCGAAGAATGATAATGATGATCAGAACTTAGCTTAGCTTGTTGTTTGGTGTTGTTGTCTTTTGAGTTATTGTTCCAAAATTCATTTCCATTGTAATTCAATATTTGTATGTGCATGTATTTATGTCGTATACTATGTATGTGTACTATATATTTTGTTTGTTTTCATCATCCAATATAATTTGTTGGTTTTCATTTTCTTGATCTCTCATTTAGAACACAATCAAAATTGCTGAAATCAAAACGCAGAACAATCAATTGGAAAATCAAAAGCTTGAGGAGAAAGCGCGCATTATTGAAAACAAATTGTTCACCGCCGAGCAGAATCGCGAAAAGGAATTGCTCAAAAAAATTGAGAAAGTTCAAAAACTTGTAGGTGTTCCATCCCAACCCCCAAAACAGATAATTTCAATTCAATTGTTAATATCATTTGCCTGCCGTTCATTTGTAGCAGCAATCATTTATAAGACTCTAAACTCTAATTGTTTTTAATTAATCATATGGTTGTTGTTGTCGATTGCAGGAACGTCGCGCTGAGGTTGTGCGTCAGAACAAGGCCCAGACTCAGGATATTGATGGTCAGCAGAGTCCCATTGCCTCGTCGGGTTAGACGTTGATGGAATTGGCCGTTGTTGCTGGGGCACGTGGAGCGTCTTCAGGTTGCTGCTTGCAACGCTTGCAACAACAAGAACAACTTCAACACATATTAAAGCGAAAACCTTTAAAACAGCAACAACAACAGAATTGCTTCAAAAAATTCAAAAAATTTCAAGTATTATACAAAAATCGAGCAAAAAACAAAACATACAAACAAAAAAAAAAAACAGAGAAAAATGAAGATTTTGCTGAGCAAAGGCAACGCTAGTAAACAACAGGCAACAACAACAACAAAAACCACATCTAAAAAGATAGATTACAGCAAAACGCAAACATTTAAACTCAAACTTTACACTACACTCAACACTACACTGAAAAAGTGAGAACATGATAAGTGCATACTGCAAATTAATACGAAATACATTTAGTAAAGAAAATTTACATATATGTACAACTCAAATCGAAATAACTAAAAGAAAAACAAAAGCATTATGATAAGGTCTACTATCGAATCATATAATTCATTTACTGTATAACCCTAATTAATATTACAAAATTTTAATTCGTTCTTTTTTCTGAGTCAATGTTTCATTTACTGAATTACTCAAATTAATATTTAAAAATTTTAATTTGTTTTGTTTGTCAGACTGTTTTATTAAAAAAACCCTTCATACCTTTGTAATTTGTTCAAAATATTGCTTATACAAAATACTTAAGATACTTAAGTGTACTTTCAATTAATTTGCAGAGCATTTTCAAAGAACTAAATGCCATAAAAAATGGTTTGCCTGTCGTTTTCTGTATGCTTTTTGCTTGATGATAAACGAAACAAAACAAAACAAACAAAAAAAAAAAAAAAAAAAACAACAAAAGCAAAATATATTTATATCGATTTTATTATTTAATTAAATATGATTACTATCTGTATAATTTAACAATTTTTATTTATATACATATACGAAGTTGCCAGTTTGACACTTCCTTAACCTTTTATAACATTATTCTGTATAAGTTCGCATTTTCTATCTATATAATAAATGTCAAACAGGAAAAATACATAAGAAATGCTTCAAAACAAAACAACAAAAACAAAATCCCAATAAAAAAACAATACAAAGTAAAACAACACAATTTTCGTTTCATTTACACAATTTGAGCAAATTTGAGAACACATTAGGCATTAAATATAACATAACACAAAACATAAGTACATACATATATATACAATACATAAAACCTATATATTATAGAAATTATAATAAAAATGCATATTTTGTCTAACGTCAAGTTATATTTAGAAGATAGATGATGATGGCGCAGATTTTTGGCCGCAAAAAATGGATTAAACAAAATTTATTGGGGAAGAGGGGAGATGATTTTTTAGGCAAATTTTTGCATCAGCTGCGAAACTCTTTTCAGATTTATTTGCTAAGTGCAAAGAGCGCTGAAAGTTAGCTTAAATTTAAATTCACATAACGTTATAAATGTGTACTTCTGTAACTTAACTATGATAACTATAAATCAACAAGTATATATATTATGTGTATATATATATATACAGCTACAATAAAAACAACACAACCACAATCCCAGACACGTGCAAACTTTAAGCCTATTTCAAAAAAAAAAAAAAAAAAAACAAAGATAAACACAAAAACATCAATTCAATTGATAAAAACGCTTCGATATGTACTCAATTTACGATATATACTAAAATATTAATGTATAATCAACACCAATAACCAACGAAATAAAAAACAACTTTTTGTATGAGGAAAGTGAAAAACGATTACGTTTTTCAAACCGAAATAAATGTTCTCTTTAATGCAGCCTACGCAAATGTTTTTTTTAGTTTCACGCATAACTTAAAACAAACTAAGTTTACATAAATCAATGACGATAATTAAATTCGAATAATGAATGTATAATAAAATGCGTAAATAAATGAAATATTTATAATTGGTCACTTTTGTACATGGACTTTCATTCAAACATGGCGCCATACTGACATTTAACAAAGATTTCAACACTTTATTGTACAGTGAAGGCAAAAATAAAGAGCATAGTGGCTAAGCTCTTTCGAAATGCAAAACTCATCGCTTTATAAATATTTTAAAGTCTATGTTTTTTCACGTGGACAAATATATTTACATGCATGTTTAGCTATTAAGCTTTAATTACTTATCCCAAGAAACTCTAGTTAAATTGACATATTATCCGCCACACCAAAGTAACAAAATTGCGTTCTCATAATCAATGATGCGCTTTCCTTCACTTTCCTCCTCCAGGTCAGGAATGTCTTCCAGTGTTGTTGTGTTAATCGTATTCTCGTGACCGTCGCCTGATATGAAGTGATACTGTCCCGAGGTGCTGGCCAAGATTGGTAAAGTGGGATGGAAGCCGATACCATTACAGCAATCACCATGAACTGGCAATTTCATTGCCGTCTTATTTTCCGCCGATTTCAGATTCCAGATATTTAAAGCTCCGTCGGTATCACCGCTGACCAACCACGACTGATCTGGGCATAGATCAAATTGTATCCGTTGATTGGTGTTCACTTGTCGCTGAAACTCATGCAGTGGTTTCTTGTAGTTCCTCATATCCCACTGAAGCAGTTTGGGACACTTGCGAGCTCCACTAAACAGCTGCCCATTGCCGGGAGCGTCGTTAGCATATCGCAATTGGGTAATTCCCCGCCGAGTGGCCACCCAGCGTAAAGAGCGGTCCTTGCTTTGCTGGACAGCGTAGATCAAAGTGCTGAATGTATCCCTTCCAATTGCCGCAGGTCACAGTGTGCGGATGCTCCGAAGTCTGAGTCATGCAGGAAATTGCGAATTTCACTGCATACTCATCGCAGATGCGACCAGGTCTGCTGATGTCAAAGATTTTGAGGCATCGCTTGTAGCCCGCATAGATCTTCTGGCCATCCTGTGAGAAGGCAAGCGATATGGCGGCCATTACCTCATCCACTTCATCGTAGCCGCTGTAACTACAACGCAGGCGACCATCAAAGGCGTCCCACATATGAATGGGCTCGTGTTGCCTTGTTGCCAACCAGCTGCAGATGGAGAATGGAGAAATTAGTGATTTTAAACCGGTGTTTTTCCTGCTTAAACAAATGACTAATCAGTTCACTTTTACACAATCACTTACAAACAAGTACTGGGATCCTGACTGCTCATCAGCGGATACCAGACACAATCATAGACAGTGCCTCCTTCGGGTACATGCACGGCAGACTGTAGTTTCGATAGGACACGTTCCTCGGTCACGCTGCTCAAGTCGTATAAGTCTAAGGGAAGTTCCATCACATGCATGCCATCCATGTGAACGGGCACCAGCAGACAGGTGCCATCTGGTGACCAGTAGCAGCCTTTGGTATATTGCTGTCTTTGTGCCGTGGATGACCAACAACGACGACCCAATTCGACAAGTTCCTTCTCAAAGTACGTTGTCATTGGGATGACTGTGTTGGTGCTCGTACTTGGCTCGCAATTTGAATCCTCCGGCTCTGTGATTATCTTGGACTCATCACATGGCACTTCATCAAGTGTGTCTTCAATGTTTATAACTCTTTCACTGTCTTCTAGGGTGCTGCATTCCTCCATATCGACACTGCTTACCATACAACTTTGGTTCTTATTGTTGTTCTCCACATTCATGGACAAATCCTTTAGCGCACTGCGATTTAAATGAATACTATTGTTCGCCTGGCACTGCTTCAGCTTAAGACGCTCCGCATCGCTCAGACTGAAGCTGAGATTTGCCGGCAAAGTTGTTGCCATTGTGTATTCCATGCTGCTGTTGAAGCTCACATTGTGATTGAGCAGCGATGTCGTCTTCTCTGGATCTGCGTCACCTTCGGCCATTGCGACACTCAAGTTGATGGCTGTGCCAAGCGCAAAACTAGTTAGAGTATTTATTTTTTTTATTAATTAAATTGCTTTACTTACAATCCTCCATGGCTGCTAATTTATTTTGTTTATTTTTTCCGTTGTTGCGCGGCGTACCAAACCAGAAGGTTGCCAGAAAGTTTCCAAACTGGCCGTATTTTTCTGACCTAAAACATCAGCTCAAAAAAAGTAACTTTCAGACAAGTATCTTTTCTGGGTTTCAAAAATTTTGGATCAAACCGTCAATAAAATATTCACATTCATTTCATATAAATCTAAATTGTAAATTTTAATCAAATGTAATATTGTTGCTGCCAACTTGTTAATAGTCAAGTCGCAAAAGAAAACGGGGTGGCAGCCTAAACCTATGCACTGTATGGCAGCCTTGAGTTACAGAAATAGTTATAATTTCTCGCAGCCTTTCTATGTAATATGAGCGCGATTTTCAAAAATAAGAAATATTTCAGAAATGGTTATTGTTCAATTAAAAGCATTTAAATAGTTCCCAATTCACATACAGTAGTAAAAATGCACCATTAGAAACTCGTGTACATTGATTTGCATAAATAAAAGAAATTTAGGTGTGACCATGCCAGCGATTTGAGGTGACCATATATGTTGAATTCAATCAGCTGGGTGAAATAAAAGTGCGCTCTTTTTTAAATTGATGAGATTTTATAGTGATAAAGTGTGCGATTGTAAAATTTAGAAAGTTTGTATGAAAACTTTGTTCTTAGAGAACCTGACTAAATTTATAGTTTACTATTTAAATTACTTAGGTAAGCTGAGAGACTTATTTTCTTAAGTTAATTCTAGTAAGTATGTGTATATTAGACCAGAAAACGTTCTGGAAGGTGGCGGCAGAAAAATTTAAGAACTATATAAAAGAAAAATACTCCTTTTGAACCTTTAACTGCTTATAGGATAAAAAAGACGTACAACCCTATTAATATTTGTATATGTTATGTACATTATTTAGACAGTGCTATAAGAAAAATTAAATCTTTTATATTTAAGAGACACTAGACGCATGCTTAAGTGTAGAATTAAATAGTATTTTAACGCTCTTGGCCACACCTTTAACTACTTGTCTGGAGGCTGTTGGGCTTTATTTATGCGAGACATCTGCGTTGACAGCATATTTGTCCTGTCATTTATATTTATTGAATTCTAAAGACCAAACTTAGGCTCGTGCTTGTCTATGTTCCTTCTATTTCCATCACTTGGCCATTTGTTAATCAGATTGTGTTTGTTGTGTCGCTACGAAAGTGAGTTTATATAAATACATATATTCGACTGTAATACTTGTAAAAATTAAACTGCCGCAAAGGGAGTTCGTCTTTTCCATAATTTTGCATATTAATTGGCCAACTTAATGTCATGCAGGATTTTCAGTTATTTACATAATGAAGCCAACTGCAATGTGTCTTATTTATTCTGAATAATTATAATATCAAATAACTGGTAATTTAGCGTAACTAAATAAAATGTAGAATTCATACAATCAAACAAAACTATGACAAATTAATTTGATTGAATTGATTAATTTGTATAAAGTTAGAATAGTTTTTCAATAAAACTATATTTAGATTGATACATAAATAAACAAGCAATTTCATAAAATTTTGGAGCTCAGAATAAACTATTTATCTGAAAATAATGAAATTTACGTATTTTATTGCCCCTTAAGCAATAAACAAGAATTTATCATTCTGGCATTGGCTGAGAAAGGCAGCTTTATGATTTACATACTCCACTAGACATAATCAATCAATGATTGGGAATAGTTTAAGTGTTAATGTTGCAATTTGATTTATAAACGAATCGCTTTAAGACTCAAATGCTGAAATGCTCAAATGCCGCTCACGTATTAGGCCGAGATGAGCCGTCTAAGAGTATCCTAATTTAAATTGAACGCAATGCAATCGAGCATTGGCATTTGGTAAATTTGCTGACAGTTGACAAAATGTCGTGACCAGAGGGAGTCCTTGCCCCTCCTTCTCCTCCTTCTGGTCTTCTCCGTTGTATATATATATTCAAGTGCTGTCGAGCTGAATGTCAAAATGAAATTTAGATCGAATTACTTGTACATTTTTGAATCAATTAAGACAAAATAACACTCTGAAGGAGGCGCGCCAAATAAAATATTTAAGCAACTGTCTCGTGGGAGAATGAAAGCATTAAAATAGTTGACTGTTGGCAATGGGCGTGGTCTTCACCCAAACACAAACTCCACCCCAATTGCCAGCTCCAACTGCGGGTTTAGGTATTTTTTTTGGTTTTCAATTTGGTCATTTGCGTGACTGCACTTGGGGACTGTTTCTTCCTTTCCTGCATACATAACTTGGCCTTAAGTTCTAATGCCACTTTATGAGGCGTTGGGTTAAAGTCACTTATTTATAGTATGTGTCCCCCTTCCTGTCCTGTCCTACTCCGGACATATCCTGGGCTTGGCTGCCGACTTACCTGTAAACCGACTCCCTTACTGAAAACTTTGTAAGCCTGACGATATTGTGTTTTCCCTAATATTCTAATGGAGTTTTATGACATGTCATAAATTAGAGGTGAATTCTTTGTTTAAGGTGCAGCTTAAATGAACACACATATTCTCGATATTCTCGCTATCTGTCTAATTATATCCCAACATGTCCTGGTTAAGTGAATTTTTCATAAAACTTATGATATGAGTTTTTATATCCCTTCCGAAAACCTTGTCGTCTTATGAACTCTTTGTGTTTTTTGTTTTGTACGGCTTTCTGTTGATTTCGCATATTTTGTGGGCCTCCTCCAATGTTCTCATTGCATTGTCAACTGGATTTGAGCTATATTTAAAAGAGGCAAGAAATATCTGAAGGCGGCAGACCGAAAAGTCATTCGCACACAGTATTCAGGGGGGACTCATTAGGCTGAGGATTCTGATGCCTGGCAACGTTTTTCTTCTTTTTCTTTCATTCTGTTTTTTTTTTTGTGTTTTTTGCACAGCTCGGCAAGATTTGCCTGTTTGTTTTGTATCCTTTTTGCCGTCATTTGACAATGAACGTAACATTTGCCTATACTACAAGAGTAGATATTTCCAAGGATAAGAAACGACGAGAATTCTCGCATGAATATTCATGTTTTGGGATTGACTTAAAGCCGCTTTTTCCCCATCCGCAGTTGCCACACTTGAGGTTTTAGGTGTATAAATTAACATAGAACTGTATTTGATAGTCCTTAGAGCCAAGTTAATTGTTGTCAAGATGTTTAAATGGGCTAGTCAATATCCAACAGAATAGCAAATATTTTCCTTTGGGTTTAGATATTTGGATGTAATTTATCGCATGCGATTCTCATGGCGTACAGTGGAAATTTCTTAGCATAAATCAACTAAAAATGCATGACTACCTTGAAAATATTTAAGATTGTTTTTATGTTTTTAATTTTACAAAATAACGAAATTATGAAGAAGAAAATAACAGGTTTTTTTAAAACTTGACATAAATAAGTAGATACAAAATTTAATATTCTTGGAGCAATAGGAATAAAAAGAATCGAATCAAATAAATACTTTGAGTACATTAAAAAATTCAATTTATCTTAATTTTTGTTAAATATAAATTAGACTGTTTTAAATATTATTTTGTAAAATTAAAAACAAAGTTTGTTGGATTAATAACTTTATAAGTCAATTTCCTGAGTCGATAGTGAATTAATTTAAAGTAACTCGAATTTGGAAAGTTCGAGTAAAAACAATCAATTATAGTCTTGGACAAGTGTTTAAGCTTATTTAAAATCCCTAAAATGATTCAAAATTTGCATTAGATAATACTTTAAAACTTTAACGAGTCCTGTCTAAATGTCAACTCTCGCAATATTGTTGTTCTCACTGATGATAATGTTGTTGATGTTGTTGTTTTTGTTGATGACTTTTATAGCCAAGTTAAGTAGCTTAGCACGACAAAAAGTTGCAGTCATAAATAATTCGCTTAACCAGAGGGAAGGAGAAAAAGAAAGAGGGAGACGTTAAATATAAAATCAGAACTCGGAAGATATCAGAAGAATAACAAAGTGTCATTCGCTTAGTAAAAAGATGCAATTGCTTTTGATGATTCTGATATATCAATATTAAAGATTGATGAGCTCAAAAAAGTCTGAAGGTTGTTCCACTTTTGGTTGAGTTTTTATGTGTTTTTTGTTATTTTTATTCTCGCATTTCTTTGTTTGCCTGCAAAGATGTTGGGCAAATAAGCGTAATATGGATAAACAACAGATAAGTTAGCACTTGGCCGTGATTCTCAAAGAATCTGGCTATAAAATGTGCAGTGTCGTAATGCAAGGAAGACAGTAATCAATTGAATTGCAAGATGTATCAACTCCTAACTTATCTCAGCTGTTGTCTGCTGCTTGTGACAGGCATCACTGTGATTCCAGACTCCTACTCCGTGGAGGAACAGACAATGACAGAGTCTTCCTTTGAGTTTCCCGAAGGTATCACATTGCAGGAACTTGGCGAACCAACTTCAGAGGAAGATCACTTGATGACGGCCCAGAAGATTAACTGGATGCCCATTGCCCAGGGTGTGGATCCAGTTAACATTAGAGTAGCTCGGGATGTGGAGCATGTGATGTCGAACCACGAAGTGATTAGTGAGAAAGTTCCGACAGACTCTTCTCCCGTCAAGCCAATTAGCGTAGTGCAGACTGAAGACGAGGAAGTTATCAAAGATACTGTTCAGGTTGAGGAAGAGGAGGATGAGGATAGGGATAAGGCTGTGGATGAGGATGAGCCTGTGGAAGAGGATGAGCCTGTGGAAGAGGATGAGCCTGCGGCTGAGGATGAGCCTGTGGATCTTGTGTCACGTGAAGGCAGCTCATGTCCAGCTAATGCGGAACGTGGTCTGACACGCCTCATAATCAATGCCCGCCCCCTTTTACCCGCCGAGCGTTTACGCAACATTCTTGCACTTGCCAAGGAGGATGCCGAGGTGAAGGAACTGCTGAAACTCCTTCGGAGTGATGAGTTCAAGGAGCGTGTCTCACGTTTGCGTGCCACCAAAGAGAAGGGCATCCTTAGGGATTATATATGCCAGGGACTGAAGCTCAATCACGCCTACTTCAGGGACTATGTGGAAATGTTCCTCAATATTCAGACCACCGAGATGTCCAGCAGTCCAGTGCCCAATCGCCGTAAAGGTTTGCGAGGATTACTCCAGGATCTGCGGGATGCACTGCCTCGTGCTCAACTCAGAGATCTCTATCGCCGTCAGTTGGCCGCCGACAAGGAACTCAACACGGCAGTTCGACGTATCCGGAGTTCCGAGTTCCGGCGACTCTTGAGAAATGTGCGCGCCTTGCCGGAATATCGAGCGGTCCGCTCGGATCTCGAAAAAGCTGGAGTTCCTCTCCAGCAGGTACTCAATTTGGTGTCCAACGCTTTGGGCTGGGGTTCTCTTGACATGGGCAGTGAGACAATCATTGTGGGTGTTTGAAATGGAGCAGAAGATACATCATTTATTTCTATGTATTACAACATCTCAACTTGTTACTTGAAAAATGTCAAATCTCTCACATCTCTTTGTTCAATAATTCCTCTGTATTTTCCCAAACAACAACATATTCAATTTGTTTCTCAATAAAGTCGAATCATCACATAAAGCATAAGTTTTGATAAATTTGGAATGCAGAATTATAGAATTTGTGGAAATATATTGTTTTTTGTGGATACGATCTTCAATTTTCAAATATTCATATTTTACAATTAAACTGCAATCTATATTACTAATTTTTATCATTATCATACAAATTTATGCAAGCCTCGAGTCATAAAAATATGAATATGAGGAAAAATAACAATTATAAAATTATTATTTTAAATACATATTTTAATTGAAGTAACTAATTGCATATTTATTTTCTTTTTCTCTAGAATTTCATTTAAAGTTCTTCCAAAACTCAAGTTCATCTCTACTTTGTTTTCAGCTCGTGTCAAATTGCATGCTATATTAATATAAGATATAAATATGAAGTTAAAAAAAATATGTCTTTCATTAATAATAATTTCCCGTCAAATTTAGCCTAGAAAAGCACGGGTCATTTTCGGTGTTTGTGGTTTGAGGATGTTCGAGACTTGACAGCCAAATTACAGTCAAGCTAGCCTATAGTCAACTTCTACAAATTGAACCCCTTTCATTATGAATTGTTTTCAGGCAGACATTGTAAATATTGCAGTGAATTTCAGAGATGTTCGACTGTAAATGGAGTATATGGTTTGTGTGCAAGTTCAATTCAATTTGTTGCCACTTAGTCAGATTCTACTGTAATTTTTCAAGCATCTAATACGGTTGTCAACCAATTTCGCTTTCGTCTTGGTCCTCCCCTCTACGTGTGTGTGGTTGCCACTCCCCCCTGTGGTTCTCGTCAAGGCGTCGGACAGCGGGACAACTAAATTTATAACTCATTCGTTGCAATTACAAAAATAGTTGACGATGGTGTCGGACACGTCTTGGGACTTGGGACTCGGGACATTCGACGGACATGTTTACATTGTGGATTGTGGAGCAGCAGCAGCAACCGAAACCACTTCAGATTCGTTCAGGGTCAAAATCATTAGAGCAGACAGTTGTAGGATTCTTGTTGTTGTTGTTGTTGTCGTTGCATGCCGCATGCTGCCTGTCTTGCCACGGGGCATAAACAAAAATTGAAATGGAGAAAAATGATAAATAAAGAATTGCTGCCACACATGTTGCGCGTTGTCGCTGCTTCAAAAGAGTTCATCAACTGTGAAGCTGTCAACGCCAACATCTAATCGGAGCAACAGTTGCCATAAACAAATTTCAAAACATATCCAATTCTGTGGCAGTGGCCAAGTGGCAAACACCTAAAAATACAGACACAGCAAGTCTCGAAAAAGGGCAGAACTTCGGATTGCGATTGGTTTACGGAAATACGGAAAATTATTTATTAAAGTCGCCAACGCAGCGACCAACGACAACAAGAGTAGCAAACAGAAATAAAAACAACAACAACTACAACAACGAACAGCGCTGAACGTGTCAAAATAAACAAACATTGTGCAAAAGACAACAAACAAATCGTTCGCTCGACTTAGATAAATGCTAAAATGTCGAGACACTCGTGTGTTGTCTCGATTATTCATTCGATAACAGACAGATTGAAAGACAGACCTTTGACATTGCTGTGCAATCTGTAATCTAATCCGATATTGAGATATATAGGGCTTGTATGTAATGTGCATGTGAATATTGCACAACTTTGATAGAATTCTGAAACTGCACAGAGTATTATTTATTTATTTCCTTATTACAATATATTTAGATGTGATAATTGTGTTGTACATTTTATATGTATTTAAATTAAATTAAATTTATTAAACTCCTATATTTCCCATTTTTATAGCAACTATCCAGCAACAGAACTCAAACTTATTTTAGTGATTGAAATAGCTACTTTCTGGATTTTCCACAATTACATTTATTAAAATTGAAAACTGAATAAGATGAGAAATAATTCATATATAATATTATATTCTAATAAAAGAAATTGTAAGATTGACTCCAACTTTTATAAAATATTCTTTTATTCGACTGTTTTTCTTGCTTTTCATTAGCATTTTAAGAGAATAACACTCAAACAAAGACATAACCAGGAATAAGTCAATTACATGAAGACATTGCCAAGTTGCTATATACTCCAGATTATTGATATGCTCTTTAGATTTCTGTATCTGATGCAACTGTTGTTGTTAAATCGTTGTTATTGTTATCGTTCCGGCATTCAAACACAATTAAGCAAATGTCAGTCGTTCACCTTTTGTGGAGGGTAATACAATAGTTGTCTACCTTAGAACCGCCCCCACCCGCTGTCGAGGTTGCAGTTGCAGTTGAAGTTGCAACATTATTCCCAGTTGCACTCCAGACACTTCTACTGTTGGCAATGGCAACGGCAACAGCTGGCAGCTCTCAACTGTTGCCGCACCTTGACTTGAACTGGGGGAGCATTGTCTCCATCGCAATCTCCATCTCCATCTCCGTCTCCATCTCCGTCTCCATAACCATCTCCACCCCCATCTCCATCCCTTTTCGTATCTCCTTCCTCAGGTCCACTTTCAACTCTGCTGCGTGCTTCCGCCTCGACACTCAGTCATATGAAACGGCGGCCACATGGCAGCTCTTTGTTCGCGTTGGCGTTGCAAATTTCCCTTGGCTTCTAGACATACCAACAACTACAGGTACAACTACAACTACACAGAGAAAAATTCGGCAAAGAACAAAAAAAATTAATTCTGATTTTGATGCACAATAAAATAAGCGTTCAAATCATTATAAACAAGACATGCTGCAAGCAAATCGGTTGGGATTCATCGAAGCTATGGCAGTTTGAAGATTATAAAAAAGTTTCTAGGGATACCCAAGAAAAAAGTGAAAAATGATGGATAAAATTAAAATTTTTTAATTTTAATGCAAATTTAAATTATATATGAAAATATACTGCAATCGGTTCAAATTTGACAAAGTACGACGGTTTTTAAATTGAATGGAAAAAATTGAAATTTGCATTTTAATGCAGAATGATAAAATTTACATTCCGCAAGGAAATCGCTTAAGAAAAAAATTGCAAAATTATTACAATTTTAAGTATTTGAATAGTATCAAGGAATACCATAAACATATAAATTGATATAATCATTTATTATTATACATTATAATTATCCAATTCAGATGCACACTCTATTTTATTATAATCAATTTAGTCAAAACAAAATCGGTTGAAGTCGGTTACGCAAATACTGAGTAGTCGATTTTTATGGTTTTTTTTACAATACAAATAATGTATTTATAATTGCTGATGCATTGACATGCAAATTAAAAAAGTACTTAAATTTACCACTGCAGTTTTTGATTACTTTTTTTACTGTGTACAACTGCAATTGCAATTGCAATGGGGCTGGAGACCTGCTATTAACTTGGCCACGCTTGGCCAGCTCAGCAAACATTTGTTGTTGCTGTTGTTTCGGTTGTTGTTGTTGCAAATGTTGTTGTTGTTGTTCCTCATGTTGCAATTGTTGTTACCCACGCTGTCTGCTAAGAGGAGGCTGTCAAATGTCGCTGGTCGTGGCCAAGGCCATTGAACTGGGCTCTTACTCCAAATAATCTACACAATCCACGCAATCCGCCCAAGACACACACACACACACACACACACAGCATTCACACTAAGCGCGATTTGAGGCCAAGAACTCGCCGCATTTTGGCCATGAATGGAACGACTTTTGACGTCATCAGAGTGATTAGAAAAATGTATAACCAGAAGCTGCCACACCAACGGAAGCCATTAGATAAGTGCGGAGTGGGGAGAGGTATTTCGTAGTGGAGTGAGGGGGAAGGGGAAGGGGAAGGTGCAGGGGAGTCGTATGTTGTGTGTATGTTGTATGTTGTAGGCTTGGCATTCCAAGCAATTAATAATAATTTCCGTTGCTCAAACAAAAAGCAAAGTTAAAGCTTCTGCAGTCGCTTGTTCATTATTGTTATTGTTGTTGCCGCTGTTGTTGTTCTCTTTGTTGTTGTTGCGGTTGTAACCGACCGAAATCATAACTCTATTTACGTATGCTGAACGGGACCAGAAAGAAAAACAGAATATGTATCTCTTTTTCCTAAGAACTTTAGCCTAAGTCGATGTTTTGGGGCATGTGTCGGTTTGCTTTGCAACATAAAGATACTGTATATATTCACATATGTATTTACCTACCTTTAGGTAACCTTGAACAGCGCACAGTGGCTCAAAGGCACTGTTTGCTCTGTTGAACTGTAAAAAATATGCAAATTTCGGCCTAAGATAAAATCTATATATGTTCACAAATTCCTGAGAATTTATTTTTATCTGCCATTTGATTCTTTCATTTTAAAATATTGTAAATTCAATGAAGTGTAATTTTTGAATGAACATTTCCCTTACATACATATGTGTTTATTTATTAAATGCCCACTGCTTTTAACTCGAAAATTACAATAATAACTTAAGATTGTGGGGAGGTCAAACTTTCTGGGCAACTCTCGTTGGAATACCCTATATTAACCACTTAAGGCTGGGGCGTTACGCACTACAATTTACGCCTAATGAAATGCACAACAAATGCTCAGTGAACTACAGCAAACTTGAAACCCAAAAGCCAACGAAACGAAACCACAAATCAAATTAAAATTCCAAATATGTTGAGACATAATATTCCAAGCTATTTATCCATTAATCTTCATGGCGGTGCTGCAAACGCCTTCCGAGAACCGCTGCAACAACTGCAATGTGCCGATAGTTGATCTTCCACTAACAACAACATCAACAACAACAACAACTACTGTTACAACAACAGCAACTACGATGGCTACCGAAAAACACTAACAACTCTTCTGCAGTCTACTGGCCATGCATGACTCGCCGTTTGTTGAAGCGCTTAACCCAAATAAAACAAAAACAATATGAGAAATATAACATTATTATAGTCGACTCATGAATTCTCTTTCATTTTCAATTTAAAGTGTTTTAATTTCAAAGTTGAATATATTTATAATATAGCTAGTTCAGACATATGGTCACTTTATATTGCTTGTTTCCTTTTTTTATGTCGAGCTGTTGTATGCTTCAATTTCACTGCATTCTTGACTTCCAATGCAATCATTTTCCACTTTAATTTTCAATAAATTATATGTTTCACACTTCCTTTAAATATATTATGGTTGTGTATTAATAATTTAGATTAGGTGACTAGTTACTACGCTATTTCAATCGAGTATCAAGATATATTCATTATTTCGATGGAGCGTTTCAAATTGCAAAATGATGAAACTTCACTTACAAATTAGATGAGAATCATTAGTTCCTATAGAAACAAAATAAACAATATTAAAGACCATTTGATAGAGCTGTTCACTTTATTCTTAAAAAGTATATAAACTTTTGTTCAAGCAGCATTTTTAAAAATAATAAATTTAAGTTCAAATTGTTCTCATTTTTTTATTTCTCCTCTATATCATTATTTCAACTTAGCGATAATCATCCACCAGTTTCCCAACTTCAGCAAATAGTCAGCATACTTGTCATAGTGTTAGTGTATGGACAAGTGCGCTACAGCTACAGCCAAAAGTTTGATGACAACAATACCAGTAATAACAAGAGGCATATGAGAAAACCGACGCTAAGTTAAACCACAGACTCGCTTTAATCAGCGTTTTTGAACTGACAAAACAATTGCCGGCCGGCAGCGTCCAGTGTTGTGGCATGCAACATGCACCACCGCCACATGCCCCCGCTACCATTCGATATATATGTATGCATGTAGTTCCCCCAAAAGTTCTCGAAAACTTGCTGAGTTTTCAATTGAGCACAAAACAAAGACGAGCTGCGGAAAAGGGAGTCGGGAAAAAGGGGCAACTTCAGCAGAGGGCAGTTCAATTTGTTTGGTCAGCTAGTGGGAACAGAAGTTGTTTACGTTGTTGTTGCCTCTGCTGTTGTTGTTGTTGTTGTTATGGGTACTCAGTGGGTTAAGTGCGTTTTATGGTTTGTTGATTCAAAAAGCAAGGCGTGTTCCCATCAAGTCTCAAACTGCGCAATGAGCCAAATCAAAAGCAAAAGCAAAAGCAAAAGCTGGCCCCCAGGGTCTGAACTCTTTGGGACGTTATTACAAAACTTTACACAGCGCGATTGGTGACATTTTACGGCCTTGTTCGACGAGACTCCATTCAGTTATTCGGTCAGCCATTCAGTCGGACAGTCTTTCAATCCTTAATGATTTATGGAGTTGGCGTTTGGCATTTAAAAAAAAAAACAGCATTAAAATTGCGATGAAAGTTGGTCAAGAAGTTGTCAGTCATAAATCTGCTTATGCATTTTATAAGCAAGCTAATTTACTTGTTAGTTCTGTATTCCATTGTATAAAACCATGTTTTAAGCCGCTCATTAGATTGTCTCTTAAAATTCTAAGTTGCCAACGTATACTTAAGATTTCTTTAGATTTCCGGAGCCAGCTTGTTCCCATTTCATATGTTAATTCCTAGACACCTTTAGGCCATGTTTTACACAATATAAAATACAGGCCGCTAAACTCCATTCACCAGCGCTTTTTATCAATGAAAAACTAAACTGAAAACTTAAATATCTAGACGGAGTTAAGTGAATGAATGGATATTTGATTTAGTGTAGGTTTTGGGGCCAAGCCCACGCTTTCAATGCAACAATCTAACACAAAAACAACATAAAAACCACATTCAATGTGCAAGTTTAGAGACAAAAAGTTGTCTTCCTTTTTTGGAATATAAATATATGAAACCCAAAAAATACTTGACACGCGCCAACCTGTCGGGCTTCTCGTTAATTGGCTGCCAAAATCGAGCTGAACTAAAAATTAATATCAATCTATAACACATATTATGTTAGCATCGGCTGTCGGATTGAGTTTTTTACAATAAAGAACTGAGTAAAAACAAGGAAAAACAGCAGCTTATGTCATCATCGAACATGTGCGGGCGTCTTTTGTTTCTGAGCTCATAAAAAACAAAAGATGTTTTATTACACATAATATTTTTATACCATATGCTGGGTTTTCGATCCATAAATGGCACCAAATTAATGACGTTGATGTTGCAAATCAGACAACGACCTACATCAATGTAACAAGTAATCGTTTCAAAGACCCGATTACGAGTACAACGCGTCCCTTGTGTTCCTTGTGGGCGAGTAGAGTTAGACATTGGACATGGATTAAAGCTCTTCAAATGTCAACTTTTATGTAAGTCTCTATTACTTGTGAGACACGATAAGTCAGAAGTCAAGCGACTGAAACTCGACTGGAAAGAGCTTCTAAATTTGAGCAAATATGAGCGTGACTACGAGATACCCTTGTCTCAGATTTGGGACACGGATTCGCAACAGACAATTAAACAATTATATTTATTAGTTATTATTAACATTATTAGTAATACAAAATATATTAGTAATTAAGATTAAAATTATTTAAGGTTTTTCAAAGAGTAGATTTAAAGCTTTTTTTATTTTTGTATTTTTTATTACAAAAATCTTATATTGAACATAGTTTATTAGATTCATAATGCAATTTTTTTTGGTATTTATATAAATGATTTTATTTTATTGAATTTGCTAAATTTATAAATAAAAATGAAATTTAACTTTAATACACATAACTTCTAAATTGATAAATTGCAAGCTGAGTTGAATAATTTCAAATTAAACCAGAGCTAAAATTCAAAGAAGTATAAATAGAAGTATATTAAAATTTGTAATTCTTAGCAATATTTTATTTGTCATCCTTTTAATTTGAGAAGTGCTTTAAGTCGTCATTAAATAAATAAATAAATAAAATGTATAGAGTACCTTCAATTGCCAGGCTGAAGTTGAGTGCAAGTGAGCTAGAAATTGGCTCGATTTCTTTTGGCAGACAATCGCTGGAGTATCTGAAATGTAAACAGAGGGCTCTCAATGTGACAATTGTGACAACGTTGCACTTATTTTTCTCACATGCAACAGAAACAGAAACTGGAACTACAATTGCAACTGCAACTGAATAGGACAAAGCTGCAACTTGTTTGCCTTGCTTTCTATTGCCAGGCAATTTTCATGCTTTCCACATGCCACCAAATGGGTTATGCATAAGTGTGAGTGTGCATAACATACATGGCATATATTTGATATATGATTGTCGTTACGCATGATATTTCTTTAGCTTTTCTTTGTTGATGTCGATGTTGTTGTTGTATTCGTTGTTGCTTTGTTTTGTTGGCGATTTATATGTCATTGCTTCGGCGTTTGAAATTACACGTAGACTCGGCCAGCGTCAAAATCAGAGTCAGAGTCAATGTAATGAGTTGCTTCATTGAAACGACTGGTTGATTGTGAATTGTGGATTGTGGATTGTAATGAGTTGTTGATAACTTTCGCTGCGTTCCCAACGGAAGTTGATCTCCACTTGATATGCTGATGATGATGTAATGATTGTGGGTGCTGCCCCTCAGTAGAAAGTTGTTTGTGCCATAGGCAAAAAATGCAATCATCATTATAATTATCATTAGCATTAGCATGTTGAGTAAAAAGTGAAGCCCGCATTTTGTGCTAAATTGAAACTTAAAAAGTCATAAACAAAGCAATTTCCAAGCGGTTCGCCTTCTACGGTCATATCCAATATCTGGCCAAGATTACATGCCACTTAGAGACATTGATTACAGGCCGCCGTAAAGCGAGAAACACTTTTGCCCATTTGCGGTGTAACTGGTAGCAATTTGAACATCAACTCAGACACCACGCAAATTTCATGTATTTCTTGCGCCTAATTCCACAGCATTTTTATCAATTAAGCGGAGACACCTACCCAATTCAGATGACACCCACTCGAAAGACATCGGATCTTTGGTCAACGTCTCGCCCACTGACGCGGCGACCCTGCCCTCCTCCCACACGCCTCATGCCTCATGCCGCATGCCGCACACGGTGTCTTGGCGCGTGCGCAGGCGCAGAACTTCATCTGCATATTTTTTTGTTTTTCAATTTAATTCAAGTCTAGTTTTACTTTTATTTTCAGTGTGTGTGGGAGACACTTTTCATGTCTATTGTTCATCTGGTTTAAATTTAATTTTTATGTGCCTCTGAAACGGATGTTGACAATTTTTGGACAATACTCCCATTCGTTCTTCGTCTTCGTCTTCGAGTTCGTTTTCGTGCAATTGCAGTTTCACTTTTCATGATTTCTATATATTTTAGAAACCATCTTCATGCATACAATGCTCTCTTGTCTTCGGAAGGATTCCCACATAGATTTATGGTGTGAATTTTGCACACTGTCTTCGTAATTAATGAGCTGATCTCAATGCGGCTGCCTAATTATGTTTATAATTTCATTTTATCTGGTAATTAAGTTGCATGCATGTTGACAGTTGCATGTGCAGACGATAGATCGGTTAGTAAGTCTATCACGATAGTCATATAAGACATATATAATTTTGTGCTAGAATATTGGTTAATTTCCACAAAGTAAAATAATCACATGAGTAATGTTTATATATTCAGAAATTAAATGAAGCAGATTCTATTGTTTTTCACATTTTTAAATATCTAAAGTAGTAACAGAAATAATACTTTCTATGGTATGATTTTATCTGTAAAAAATTATTGACATGTTAAAAATATATTGATATAAGCAACAGCATGTTTGTTGTTTAATTAATTTAAATTATTAACAATTTATATCAAAAGATATTCAGTCTGCTTTTTATGTTTAATTTTGAAGATATATAATAAAAGATTTATTGATAAATTTCTACTTAAATAGAAAATTACCCGAAAACATTGTATATTTAAAGTATAAAATTTTGTTAGATCGACAGTAATAAGCAGTCGGAAAAAATCGTTACAGAAAAATCTAATTATTATCATATATATCTCCTACTTACATAATAAACATATCTACTGGGTAAATTAATATTTGGAACATTGGAAACTGGTTCTATTTGGTCTTCGATTGGATGTGACAACCCTCCCCAATTTCGATGATATGTCTAATCTCGATTATTAAATGGACACGCTGCTATTAATAACACACCGCTTGAAAGACCAGAAGCCAATTAAAACAACATTAACTATACACAGTGGTGTCCATTGCCTATGTTGGAATTGTTTAATAAACAATTTCCGCTTTGATTTTACCCACATGTCCAAACTTCTCTGAGATGCTGTGTTGTTCAGTTTCCTCCCCCCTTTGGAGCTAATTAGCTGGTGTGTTTGTGTGTTTGAGTGTGTGTGTGTGTGTGTGCGTCAGTCGCTGGCAGCATCCACTCAATTATGGCAGGCTAAGTGTGAAAACTGAGGCCGCACCCGCAGTCTAGGGGCCCTGTGTTCTGGCCATGGCCTAAAGGGCTCGATAGATTGGCTGGAATGCTGATTGATGCCTCATTGGGGCACAGGTGACTGGCTAACTGACTGGCTGGCTGACTGGCTAACTGACTGGCTGACTGACTGGCTAACTGACTGGCTGACTGACCGGCAGACATAGGAAGTGCAGCTTCCTCTTGTCGGTCGCGTTCTTCTCGCTTCGATACGTTGGTATTTTTTATTCGCGTATCTTGCGTAAAATTAGCTGGTAATTTGCTGTGGCTTCTGGACTTTTCACTGCATTTGCGCCTTTGATGATTGATTGTTGTAGTTGTTGTTGCAGTTGTTGGCCCATTCGATCGATTCCGCTGCAGTTGCGACTTCGCATTGGTATTTCCCTTTAAACAAAAGCCGACAGCGACAAAGCCGCGAAACGATGTCGATGTTTAAGCCAATTGGCATGCAGCTAAATGACTTGGCCAAGTAAGTACGTTTGGCACGCACATAAGTAAGTCTACCTGTACAGGTAAACAGCGCTCTGGACTCGCCCTGTTATCAATCAATGCTCAACACTCTCTTCTCACTGATCTCCTCTATTTTTCCCATTTTCCTGTGCTGTTGCTTCCACCGGAAAATATTAGCTTCCGTTCTTTGTTTTTTTTCTACACACATTTATTTAATTTTTTCTATTCTGTGGCAAATAAATTACAATTAAATGCAAGAAACATGCAACAATTATGCACTCAGCGGATGTTTATTATCAACAGCAACTACGAGTATGAGTGTGATGGTGAGTGTGAGTGTGAGTTTGAGTATGAGTCTGAGTATTAGTCAGTCCAAGTCCAGCGACAACATCATTAGCCAACCCCATTCCAAGCTCAGTCCCTAGTCCCAAAAGCGAACCATTGTATCTAATTCTTGAGCCCTTGTTTCACTGCAGCGAATAACTTTAGACTGTGGAACTAATATACGACGACGAAGACACTCTTTTCCACCTATAGCTAAATAGAACGCGTGTATAAATCATAGAAGTAATATACAATATTTATGAAATTAAATTCAAGTTGTATAATTAGCTTAAATAATATAAGTTAAGAATTTCCCACATTTAAAATAACAGTGACGAAGTTGTCATACTTATAAAGCATATATTCTTGGATTTTAATAAGAGACAAAATTAATAAAATATATATACTATATTTTCTGTTACTTTAGAGTTATAGAATTAAGATGTATTTCTTATTAAAATTCTTTCTCTCACTCTTTCCCTATCCAGTCATTTTGTAATACTCTCTATCCCTCTGTTTCATATATAATCATTTTATTTATGAATTTAAGATCTTCATATTTGCTGTGTCTATTTCCATATATATTTTTTTTTAAGGTGAATTTCATCTCAATCTTTTCAGAATATTTTATTTTCATATTATACTAAGATCTGGGATCCAGAAATGCGTCCAACTTCTGCTTCTGTTGCTCTTCGCTCCTCTTTCTCCACTCTTCCCTTTTCCATTTCCCTATATTTGTGCTCTTCATTTGATTCAGTTACAAATGTGATGACAAAGTTATTATACTCCAGTCGGTCAGTAGGAAAATGCAATACCCCAGCCAAAATAAAAATAAAAAAAAACTAAAACAACAATAGCACTGACAGTAAAAGTTGTTGTCTGTCCCTGCTGTGCATGTTAATCCGGAAGTGGGTCATTTTCCAAACGCAAATGAAAGCGTGTGCCCGTTGAAAATCGTCATAATAACACATGCGATCTCATAGATGAGAGTTGCGAGATGGCGGATGGTGGATCCGAGATGGGAGATGATAGATTCAGAGATGTGGGATACGCTTCACGATGTATGTGAAAATGATACGATGAAGTCAGTGAAAGAGCTGACAGAGAATTGCCGAATGCAGCATAATGATACTTAATAATAATATAATCAAAATGAGACATTGTCTTTTGTCTTTTGTGTGGGAATCGGGCAACTGTTGCCACTGTTGCCTCTGTGGCCTCTTACGCAAATGCCATATCCAATTGACGTTACGAATTTGATGGCAGAACTAATGCGGTTTATAATATTGCATAATGCACAAAAAAGAATAAATGAAAGTGAACAAACAAGTACAAGATATTTCTCTCAGTTTGATGAAGTTTAATCCTCTTCTGAACTGTAAAAAGACAAATTTGATGTCAGAACTAAGTCTCTATAATATTGCAAAATTACTCAAAATAATCGAATGAAGATGCTCTACAAAGTATTACAAATATCTCTTAGTTTCTTAGAGTTTAAACCTTAAGCTTACTGCAATTAATAACTGTGGAATTTAATTTAAATATGCCTACAAATATAATTTTAACCAGAGTTGTTTATAATTGTTCACAATCTACAAAAAATATTAATGAAAATGCTCTAAATAGTACTAAATATTTCTCTTAGTTTTCTAGAGTTTAACCCTTTACGAAACTGTAAGTCATAAAGAGGCAAATTATTTGAAATATGCATCCCATTTAAACTGGGCGCCTTTTTGACGCAATCTCTACCCGAGACATAGTCGATCTGTCTATCTACCTGGCTGGCTACCTGTCGGCTCTGCACTAATTTGTGTCCGCGTCGATGTTAACTGAAAATCGTTTAGGCCAAAAGTGTCGCATTTCATGGCCCAGAGACCCGAAGAGACCCGCTACGAGACGCGGCGCGGCGGCGCTGCTTGAAAGCGTTTCATTTGACAGATTTATGCATACTTTCGGTTTTCGGTTTTCAGTTTTCAGTTTTCGGTTTTCAGTCTTCGGAGCTGAAATGTTGAAATGAAATTTATGATATGCATTCAGTTTGCTCGACATTCTTTTCTATTTCCCCGAGTAGTTTTATTAGTTTTATTGCCGGCCATAGAACATACTCGAAATAGTGCTCTGGAATGTTGTTGTCTGAGGGAAAAATGATACATACTTTATAATCTGATATTCTGCTTAACGCTGAGCTATACAAAATTGTAATATTTTAAGAGCAGATGATTAGGGAAAAGCAATTGTGATGCCATGAATTTAATTAACAAACGAGTAATTGCATTAACAGCAAGATTTTACATTTATGTTTTGTCCCTTAAATCATCGTATTATAAGTATCTAAGCCTTTATTCCACACTTATGACTTCATCAGATAAAAACACAAGTGGGCGTCTGCTGGGACATTATCTTTATGAGCTGTCTTTAGAAATTTGTCACGTAATCAAACATGGAATTATACAAAAATAAATTTGCCAAAAATTATGTAAAAATGTTGAGTATAAATTTATATTTACGGCACACGACAATTTATTACGAGTCGCAAAACAACAACGAAAATGAAAGAAATATGAAATGAAAACAATAACAACAAGTGATGACATATCTTTGGCATATCATCCGACTCTGGCCCAGCCATAGTCATGGCCAAATCGGTGTACATCTTAGCCAGCATTATCAGCATTTCTCTTTATGACTACGACATCAACCCAACGGCCAAAACCCGTCCTCTTCCCCACCCATCCCCTAAAAACTTCCGCCTACGCCAGCCACACTTTGTCATGTCGATGACAGCTCTCACCGAAAAAAGCACGAGTTGTAATTTAAATACTCTAACAAGAGGTCATTTCACTTTGGTAATCATATATTTTTAATAATATTTATATATTAAAGTCACAATTTTTTAATGCCTAAAATATCCCTATTAAAATAAGACAGTCTCACTAAAAGTATTATTATTATATTTGAGTTTAGATATTACCATATATCATATTAATCACATATGAACATTAAATTCGACCTGATTTTGAATTAAAGGGTATTTGGAAGTGACTTTATAAATATTGTATATCAGAAGTCTTTCAAAACATAAATAAAAAGTATATCAAAGAGTCGCCGTTGACAAATTATGTTTGTTATTGTGCGATTTTATTGTACGCTTTTGATGTGTATAATTCACACTTGCCATTTATATCTGAGGCCTTTCTAAGGGTCCGACAGCTGTGTGTGTTTGTTTGCTTAAAGGGAGCCTTCAATTAACAGGAAGTTTGTGCTTATCGCTATAAGATAGAGAAACCTTTGCAAAATGACCGTCATTGTTGTGAATTCAGTTCAGATTTATGCTTAGTTCGTTTATAATGCCCTTTCTACTCTCGTATTTGTAATTCAATCTTGATAATTGTCATGAACATCAATAGAGCAACGCACAAAATACATCTTATCTATATGACGATTTGAATTTCCGCGACACAGCTAAGCAAATAAATAAAGCTTATTTATTTGCTTGACAAATATTAAATATTGAATTAGAAAAATCGATAACAATATACTGCCATTGTATTTGATGTGTATATATTGAATTTGCTGATTAGATTGGTGGCTGTAGAAACTTGGTTTTAAATAGAATTAAACAAGTATGTTCCTATGATTAAAAGAAACATTCCTTTTTCTTGTCTTTACTCAAAAGTATTTAAATTTTTATATTTATGTATAAACTCTTCAAAAGATACATATGCTAATGAAAGTCAATACAACTCAAACAGTTTTCTTTTACCTGTCGCGTGAATTGTTTTTCTGAATGACTTTTGATATTTCCTAATTGTCTTTTGTTTTTGGGGAAAAATAAATGCGAATGACACCTACTTGTCGGAAGTGCCAGAGGCTGGAAAAATATTGCTATATTTTTTCTGCTTATTTCTGACAATTAAACTTGCTAACTGATGTTTGTATTTAAGTCAATGGCAAACAGATGATGATGCTTCGACAATGTTTGTATTACAATGTACATAAACAGAAACCTAAATGAACCCATATGTATGTACTTTCTCCATCCCATAAACGGTTAATATTTGTTGGCTTTGCTTGTTTGGGGCAATCTGAAATTAGCTCGACAAGGCTGAAGACAAACACTCGCCCTAGAACTCAACCTTTAACCGGGGGCCAACTCTGTCGTTGGCAACACAATAATAAAATAGAATAATAATAACAAGAGCAACATGAAAGCAAACAATAATCATCTATCCAAGTACGAGTATCTTTCCATCTTCCCAGCTTTGTAGCTTTGTATCTTTCCATCTTTCCATCTTTCCGTTTGACTTTGTCACTTGTTCTGGTGTTATCAACCGATGCTTTCGACCTGAAGCAGCTGTCTCTAACAAACGCAGCTAGAGATCTGGAAGTTGTACTTGTGCTCAGCTTGAGTTAAAATATTTTCAAATAAACCTTTAAATGGCAATGTATATTCCATCAATGGCTGAGGCGGTGAGGCAACATTCTTTTCTTTTCATCTAGTGTGAGTAATTTGCCAAAAATAAAAAGAGAATAGAAACCCAGTTCCATTCATGAAACTCACTTCAGGCCATACAAAGCCACCGCATGATACTATTTGACTTAAGGGACTCAATGTATTTGATTTTATTCCATCCTTGTTTTTCGTTTCCGTTTCCTGTCCTGCGGCGCAACGAATGTGATTTAATTTCTTTTGTCATCTGAATCGATTCCAAAAGTCATTGGGAAACTGAGCAGCGGGCCGAGTGTTGTCTAAGTAGTTGGCACTCAGCATTCAAGTGTTGGCCAAAAGTGCCGAACAGTATCGGCCAGGTGTGCAACAGTTCGTTGGTACCTGTAATTTCAAATGATGCACACTTCAAAGCTGTAAAACAAATCTATAAGAAATATTAGAAAGTTAATTAATTGTTATTTATCTACCGAGAACACGTGTAGTTTTAATTCCCTTTTGGGTTGTGTGAGCTAAGCTCTCGAAATCCGTTAAATTTCTGAGGATGACAACCGAAGTCCCATTGTTTATCAATTAATTTGTTGGTCGTTTCATTTTCTAATTAATTGATTTTAATCGCCAATGACCACACACACTTAGATACTTGGCTACAATTGGAGGAATTAATTTCACACAAAGCTTTATTTAATTCCCATTCTTAGCTCGTTTTCAATCAATTAATTTGTCATTTGAAGATGCTTATCAATCACAGATTTCCGCTCATTATTCGATTATTCGCAGCTCTTTAATCAGCCAACTCAATAAGTCAGCAAATCAAATCTCATTTGCTTTTGTTGTTTTTACACATCGTTTGCAGCGAATATCGTTGATGTACTCTTATCCAAATGTTATACAAAGAAAAAGAAATATTTACATTTAATTGAGCTCCCTGGTGAATGGAAATGAAACCAAATATATTTAATTCAATTGGGAATAAATATCGCTTGTTCATTTTTTTCACTACACTGTTGATTATCATGGCATATTTTTTTTTTCACATTTTTAATTTAACGTATTTAATGCAAATTAAAAGTATCGCTTGCACATTTAAGCTTAATTAAATTGCATTGCAATTTATTGGCAAAGTTTATTAAACAGCATTCAATTTGGGTTAAGTCGATTATGGCCATATTTTATGGCGCTGCAATTTAATTGCATTGCTACCAATATTTATCAAATATTTGCATAAATCACTTTAAGCAGTGCATAATTGTTTTTCAAATTGTTAATTTTAATTTTTTATTGAGTCTATTAATTTGATAAGAGTATAATAATCTGTTGACTTCATCTGCATGCACACAATTCTGTAGAGCATTCTGATGAACTGATAAGGATTTATTCAGCAAATAAATGCAAATGAAATTTACCCTTTTTATAAACCTTTTTGTCATCAAAGACCATTTAATTTGCAGAAAGATAAATAATATGTAAGCAAATTATTATAAAGATTTCAGGACTGATAAAATCATTTATTATCTCAGAAATGTTGTCAGAGTTTTGATTAAATATAATTGTAGTTAGTTTCTAAAGGATATAAAATATATTAAATGGCTTCAGTTCTTAAAATTTAAATTCTATTAATTAACAAAGAACTATTTATATTGTCGACTTGTCAGTCGAGTATTCAGGAAATAAATCTAATTGCTAGTCAAAGTTTAATTGGATTACAACAGAGAAAATATGTAATCAGTTAATGGATTTGTTTTTAGTTTGCATTATGTTTCTTTTTGTTTTTCTTTTCTGACTTTTGGCCGCAGGTCACGTAACGGGAACTCATCGATATCGGCGCTTCTATGGATTCATCTCAGCATCGATTCTTCTTCGTCTGCTGCCCGGAAACTTGTCAACTTTAATTGGTTAAGCAATCGCAGCTCATCAATCGGATGAGCACAAATCACGTGAGCGTGAAATGTCGTTAAGTGAGTTTTGTGTACCACTTGCATCCTGGGCAACTGCAGGAATACCCCTTCTGATTGTCTCTCCTCTCACCTGATTAGTTGTGGTCGTGCTGGGATTGTCTTTCCTTTCGCATCTGGAGAAGATTCAAAGACATCTGCTGAAGTACTCCCAGGGCTTCCACGCCTCCCACGCCTGTTCATTTGCGGTCTCATCGATGGTTTCTATCTCTCTTCACGTTTTCCCAATTTCACTCCATTCATTTTGCAATTTCGACTCGCCGTTTTGTAATTGTTGTTTGTCAGTTTTGCGGTTTCCATTACACACAAACACCAGACACACACACACATAGACACACAGAGATAAACGCCCCTATTTGTTTTCAATCAATTGAATTGAAAGTGAAAACATGAAAGTGTGAGTTGAAATTGATTTGCAGGCAAACCACATTTGATTAGAGCATTCAGCATGATTAGCTCTAATGAGTCTCGATGCAAATGTGTCTCTAAAAGCTGTTAGCTTTATGCAATGCCAAACACCCCTCTATTGACCGACTGAGTGGGGAGCTTCGACCGCCCGCACAGTTTGACAAAATTCTGCCCTAATTTCTTCAGTTGAAGTTATAGTTGAAGTATAACTGCGACCGCATTTTGTACACTTACTAATCGACAATAATGTTATAAGTTATATTATTAATTAATATTATATTAAGTATAAATATTTTTTTAGTCTGATATTTGTTGTATATTATTAATATTTTCAATTAAAACGAGCTTCATAACATACATTTTTAAATTTAAATTGAAAAGATATGATATGTTTGATAAATAAACAAAACTGTATATTGAAGTAAAATATTTAATATGTTGTCAGAGTATCTGATAGTCTTATATTTTTCATTCGCAATTCATTCGAATAATTGTTATTTCAATAATTAATTCTCATTTCGTCAACACGACATATCTTCGAATTGTGTTGGAAAGTGTATAAAAGTGGCGTTGACTTCAAAATAAATAATTTTAATGGTTCTCAGAAGAGAAGCGTCGACGTCTGGGCGCCAGAGCAAGTGGCACTTGTTATGATTAACCCTTTGGTGGCAGCACAAATAATTATAAATTAATGCCCAGCAGCTGTCTACCAACTTGTATTTTCATTCTCATTTTTATTTTATTTCATTTTTTGAGCTGCGACATTTTTTTTTAACTTTTCATATTTTTTTTTCGAATTTTTCGTAATTTTTTATCAGTGTCCATTAACATTGATTGACCGTCATTAAATGTAGCACGTTGTTTTTATTTTTCGGCGGCTACATTATTAATAATTTTTTGGTAATATAATTAAGTGGACTTTGCATTTGTTTTAATTATGCCGCTTTTGATGTTGTTTTTGTTTTACACATTTTGGCGCAGCAGCCACAAATAATGGTGGCAAACGATTTATAATTTATTTCGACTTAATTGTATTAAATGATTTTCTTTTTTGTTGTCGGTGTATCAAATATAACATATTTATGTATTTACGGTTTGCATTACGTAATTAGTTGGACTGCAAATTAAATCGAACACTAATTGGTGGTCACACAAATTGAGGTTTGTGGAGCAAAAAATCGTTAAGGACAAGTAATGGAATCTCAATCAATTGTAGAAATTAAACGAGTTTATAATGGGTATAAAAATGTATGTAGTTCGCAAAAATATTTTGAAAGCCTATCGGATAAAGGGTCTACAATTCCTAAACACGTAATTTGCGAATTTATTGTGATTATTGTTTTTAACTTCAATTTATTATAAGCTAATTTTATGCAGGGTGTAAAGTCGTTTATTCTTGGCACCAGAGTTTACTTAGGTAAGTGTAACTAATCTCGGAACCTTTATCATTTGTTTAACTGATATATTTTAAGTTGTGTTTTACATATTCATTTAATAACGAGAATGGCGAGAGCAACAAGTATATTTTTGTATATATCTTTGCAAATAATATTCTGAGTTATAAATCACCTTTTATATTTTCAGTTATTTATACAATTTCGCTTTACCTGGGATTTGTTCAAGCAGAATCCAAATGGTTCGACTTTTATTCTAAAGTGCCGCTGCCCATCATAGGCCCTGTAGTTTAATACCATAGTGATCCAATAAAATGTTTGATTAATGATTGTGTGCGCTGAATTCTTAATGCTATTGTGAAATACCATATTGAAGGTGGGATCTTTCGAGATACAATGTTAAGCAACAGAAGCTTTCAAAGTTCTTAACAATAAGTTTATGTATTTCCATTCGTATTTAAATTGGTTGGAGATGAACAGATTTCTCTTTCATTATATTTAGATTTAGCAATCGGTACAAGAAAATCAGTTTATTTTTGACAAAGTTATGACAGTATAAAGATTTAGGAACAGGAAAAGGGAAATGTATGAAGAATCAAATAAAAATATAGATAAATTTGATATTTCACAAGGAAATCGGTTCATTTTTGACAAAGTTATGACAGTTTGAAAATTGTGTATCTGTCTTCAGCTTTTAGAAGGGGAACCATAAATGTTGCTACTGTTCTTTTTCAAAACTATTATAATTGTTCTTGCCAAAATAAAAAAACACAACTTCTATAGGCATCTATAGCGTTTGGTTTCCCATAGAGCTTATTGGACTTAATCGGCTACAAAGTCAACTTATATTGTTTGACAGCATCAATGACTCTTCATATTTAAATTGAGTCATTACATTTTGCCAATTTGTCAGTCATTGAGATGCTCACGATGTGTTAACATGCAAATTGATATCTAAATGAGAAAAGAAAGAAATACATAGATGTATCTTATTGATGGACATATGTTAAGATCGCCCGACAATCGCAGAAGACAAAAACTAAATCGTCTTTTATAAGCTGAGCGTGTTTAAATCAACTCTTTAATGATGCCTACGAACGGATGAGCGAAAGATGTAGATACAGATACCAGACACTGCACGCATACAGATAAAGATACGAAGCAGAGACACAGATACAGATACATCCACAAGGCGGGCCAATGATCAATGAAGTTTGTGTTGTGGTTTTATGTGGTCTATGCTGTCGTCTTGTGGTTGTTGTTACCGGCTATGTTTTTCTTTTGTTTCTCTTTATTGTTACTTTTGGGTTTTTTTTGTCATCGTCAACCTTTAGGTACACTCTTAACTTCATTGATAAAAGTTGTTGTAGCTGTCGCTTCCTCTTTGTAAGTGATTTTTTCAGTCTCGTTGACTTGTTTTGCATTTTCTGTTTTATAAAAAACAAATCCGGTCGGTCGCTTGGTCGCTTGGTCTCTTGGTCTCTTGGTCGCTGTGGATTCGAGGTATCATGTGACTGCCATGCCCCAGTGAACAGTTTCGGGAAGTAGCCAGATATCGATCAAGTTGTGGAACCTTTAATTTTCTCTTTGTAATTGTAGCAAGTAATATCTGGACATCCTTTGGCTATTCCATTTACTATTAAATTGTAGGAGCATTAGATATAAAAACTAGTCACAATTTTAAATATGCTATATATTCCTATAAAATTATTAATTCAATTAAAAATTGTCTCTCTATTGCAATTTATTATTTGCCCATACACAACTATAGCTCATAGATACACGATTTACATGTTTTAGGTTGACAATAGCTCAGCTGGCATATCTTGTACGATTTCATCGAATGAGCCGGCAAATGTATTGGTCTCGTCTGCAGCTGGAGCTGGAGCTGGAGCTGGACTCAATGGATCGGGATTGGCCGATAATTCCACAAAACTGGAATCCGGAGACATGGCAACTGGGCTCCGGGCAGCTGTTGCACTTATCATTTCAGCCACAGTCACATTGGTTGCAACAACCGGAGCTGCTTGCGGCTCTGTAATTGCCTCAGTTTTTAGTTTGGGTTCCGGACCTGGTTCGGTTTCGGGAGCGGCATCTGCTGCCGAGAGCGGCAATGTTGTACCGTAGACACTGTGCAACAATGCCAGGGCTGCCACTATGAGAATGACGGAGACTATTTTTAGTTTATTAAACGTTGAATTGTGCAAGTTTTCTACTTTACCACATGCAAATAGAATTGCCGAAATGAGTTTCATGTTCCTCTGATTGAACTCACTGCCCATTCAATGGCTGCTTTTATACCACTTGGCCAACTTGGCCAACTGCCAACTTGGCCACAACGATGTGGCAAGAATCAATTAATTTTTATTAATGCCCATCCTTATGATAAGGTAATATTAATAACCTCTTCAAAGTACATTTCGCTATGGTAATTTCAATGAGTCCGATATCAAAAACTTCTAAAGAGAAGGGGCAAAGGTTTAATGTTGAAAATTCAAAAGGAAGAAGTTTCTTTTCTCATGAAACTCTTACCAGCTTCTCAATAATAGAACAATTCAATATAGAAACTATTTTAATATCGACTTTCTTCTAAGTAAAAACTAATCTTGACCTTGGACTAATATATATTTTTATTATCCGATAAATTTGTTTATATTTACTAACTATTTTTGTGTTAGCATATTTCTGGAACTCACTAAAAGAATCTCAGTTAAAGGAAAGCTTACTTTATGGTCATTCAAATTGTTGTTAAATAAAATGACGCTTTTTGACTAAAAATATATCTTTACCAGAAGATATCTTAAGCTAAGAAAATACTTAAGCTTGTTTTCTTTTTATTATTATTATAAGTTAACAAAAGATTTGCATAAAAGAACTTTCATTTAGTCATATTCATTATCTTTTAAATATCTCCTGATATCTTATAGGCATTTATGTGGGTTGTTTCCTCGTGCATCCAAGGAGCCCAAGTTTGATTCACAGGTGAGGCCAATGCTGTAGCTTCATCGAAAGACAGTTTGCTGAGAAAGGCAGCTACAAATACCATAATATATTTTACTTTAAACAATCTTAACTGAAGCCTCAGTTGCACTTACCAATAGAAGTGATGACCAACGCTATGAACTTCATACTTCAACAATGTGAAATCGTCAAATGCTCTTAACATGTTCTCGTAACACTTTATATAAAAATTGCATAGCATTTTTATGATAAGTTGATGCTATAAAATCAATTGAAACACTTCTCGTTTATGTGATAAATTTTTATTGCTATACTTTTATTAGGTTCACCATTTGAAGCGCATTTCAATTTATTTTAACTGCCAAATTCATAACTTGAACAGTTTTAAATGAAGACTCACTTTAATTCATTTCTAAAATATTAATAAACTAAGCGATACAAATTTTTGTTGTCATATATTTATGATAAAGTGATATTAGTATATAAATGTAAGACAAATATTTCCAATTTATGCCCAATGTTTGGCTAGGGAAGTGGATTTAGACAGCTGCATCTTCTGGATTTAGTTCCGATGCTTCGTCGAGCAGGACCCCAGGAAGTTCGTCATGTTCACCGATTATAAGGTCAGGATAATCGTAAGTTATTTGTTGGCCATCCGACGGATCACCAGCTGTCACGACAGTTTTAGCGAATGGTTTTTCTGAAAAGTCGTTGTAAATTGATTATAGTGAACAGATTCTTAAGGTGAATAGGACTCACCCAATGTCTTCAATGTTTGGTCCATAAAATAGAATGGTGGAAAAACGGGATTTGGACCCATTAACCGCTTCATATCAGGCAAGTTGACCAGAGAATCTTCATTTCCCAGTGCTGCGTCCACTTGTATTTGACTCTGGCAATCAATGCAAATATTTCCGCCGTTTGAGCCATGAATATTCACCGAAATGTTCCTGGGACCATCTCCATTCGCATCTCGATTATATACCTGAACATCCCCGCGAACTTCATCAAACAGCATCCACAGAACTAATTTAGGCATTCTTTAATTATTACTGACTGACACTTTTTTTTATATATTTTAAGCTTTACTTACAGCATACTACGAACAGCAAAGCAGTCACCTTAACCATATTGAAAGCCTCTTTCGGTTGAAATAAACCCAGTCGAACCTGTACAAGGCTTTTTGTGACAGACTCAGATCAGACCGAGAAATAGTATTCGTTTCGGATAGTTAGATAACTTGTTATGAATTTAATGTTTCAATGATTTGGGATCCTCTTATATAAGTTTATGATATGCTTTTATACGAATATTTATACAACTTATCCATACCATACTGAAATTATATTTATATTATTCACATTTGACCTTATCTTAAGCAGAGCAGTTGCGGTGGATTAAGTTACCTGTTATTTTCTATACAGTTTTAGTTTTATATGATGAGATTAACACTTTCTAAGTGTTAAGTTCTCTTATTTAAAAACACAGATTGAAATGTTCTTATAAAAGTAATCAGAATACGAACAGTGTCTAATTTAGAATACATAACTTGTTAAAGTTTAATTATTTCTGAAGATATATTTAAAGAAATTTCCAACAGGCGTAATATATATCTCCAGAAATAATGAAACTTCAACATGTTAAGTGCTCTAAATTAAATACTGAAGATACTTTTTTTTTGCTTTTGGTAATACTCTCTAAACTTTCACAGATTTCTTGTTAATAATTTTTTAAAATAAAAAAGAGCATTTTATGAAATGCAGCATATGGGAACTAAATACTAATATACTACCTCAAAATATATATTAAATGTATACCTATTTGATTTTAATAAAAAACTCTCTCTTCAATCAAATATATATGTTTATTTCGTTACATTTTTAGGGACAATCGTCAATACAGCCCATCAGAAGTGGAGCCCTGGTCGGAAGAATGAATTTTACGGGCTCAGGAGTTGTTGTAGTTGTAGTAGTTGTTGTTGTTGTGGTTGTCGTTGTAGTTGGAGTTGTAGTTGTAGTTGGAGCTGGAGTCGGAGCTGGAGTTTCTTTTGGATTAGAACTAGACTGAATGTAAATGAATGGATTAAAATTTGGGATCAGGTAACGCTGTAAATCGACAAGATTTGGCAGAGAATCTTCATAAACCAGTCCAGAGTCCACTTGTATTTGACTTTGACAATCAATACAAATATTTCCAGCGTTGGATTCGTTAATATTTACTGAAATATTCCTGGGACCATCTCCACCCACAGCTCGGTTATAAATTTGAAATTCGGCATGGCCTTCATCAAATAGTATCCAAGCAACTAAATTAGAAGTTTTAAAATTATTTTTTGGTATCACTTTTATGCATATTTCGTACTTACAGCAGACTATGAACAGAAAACCTCTCACTTTACCCATATTGCATTTCAGATTGAAATAAATATTTCCGGACAGGTACAGGGCTTTTTGTGACAACTTCAGATCGAACCGAGAAATAGTATTCGATACGGATAGTTGGATAAGTTGTTATGCATATGAATATGGGATCATCTTATATAAGGTTTGGATATGCTTTCATAATTAGTATTATATTAAAATTTAATATATAAAAAATTGTACATTTGACCTTAAGTCAAACCTAGTAAGTTAAGTTGGTTGTAGTCGGTTGGGAAAGACTTCATTTAAAAGTAATATTTTGAATGCTTACTGAATAAATGAATTGATTGTGAATAATTATGTTTTCTTCATTGTTACATTTTAAAATGTGTTTGTATTGTCAAAATATGTTAATTTATTAAAGTTAAACTTATCAAATAATATGTAATAAAGCTAATTTGATGGCAGGGAACATGAAGCTTAAGAATTACCATTTAAATCTGACACATTTCGATTTAGTTTAAGTAATATTTTAATCTGCTGACGACACCTAATACAAATAGATCCTGTATTACTGCCCGAAATGTTAAGAAAAATATTTTGCGATTTTCCACCGCCTTCCAGTCGAAGTATTTGCAGATTGCTATAGGTTTGATCAAATATCAACCACAGACCTAATATGTAAATGATAGATTAAGAAAACATTTAATGATTTTCATTAATTGTACTTACAAAATCCAATGAATATAATATTTTTAGTTTGAACCATGTTGTTGATGTTTTCCTGGTGAACTAAGTTTAAGAAAACCTTCGTTGTGTCTTGAATAATAGCGAAGAAATAATAATTAGTCTTGTTCACTTCGGAATAATGTCATGCCTATATAATACGGTTGAGATCAATTTAGTTACATCTGAGTTTATTTTAAATAACTTATGAAAGGTCATGAGTTGTCGAAATATTAAATTATTTTTGTTTTAATCATTAATGCAAATAAATTGCATGAATTTTTAAGCTGAATAGACAAAACTGTTTTTGAATAATTTAATCGTGAACTTAAATACTTATATTATCATTTTATACTTAGAGCTGATATTTTCAAATCTGATCTAATCGTAAACTAGATCTAATCCAGTCGGATTTGACAATACATATGTATTTCCTCTAGAAAGTACCAAGTTTCACAAAGATTTTTTTAAAACTGTAAAACTATATTGTAAAAATATCTGTGCAATTTGTATCTGTTTTCTTCGAAGCGTAACAAATTTTCTGATGAAATTATGGAACCCTTTGTATAAGTTTATTAAAAATCTGTGAGCTGAATATTAAAATAGATGGATATTTTATTGAATTTATGTTCGTAACATCTTAAGAAGGTACAATTTAGGGACAATCCTCAATACATCCCGCCAACATTGGAGCTCGGGTAGTGTATATAAAATGGGGAACTGCTTGAATAATGACTGTTGTTGTAGAGGGAGTTGAAGTTGTTGTAGTTGTAGTGGTTGGTGTTGTAGTTGTAGGAGTGGTAGTTGTTGTAGTTGTAGGAGTGGTAGTTGTTGTATATGGGGTTGTGGTTGTAGTTGGTGTCGTAGTCTCTAATGTAGTCGGTTCTTCAGTTGCTGGAGGATCTGTTGATATCGGAACTAGACTAAAGTTCCATTGAAAATCGAAAGTTGACATATCAAAGTCTTCTTCACTTGAATATTCCGTTAGAGTTGCCTCTTGGTTATCATCGATCCAGCTCGGAATGGGCTGATTCTTCTGCTGCCATCTTAGAATTTGAAGAATCTTTATCAGCCAGATTGGATAATTCTGATTCTCTACCGAATAGCTAACGATTGGATCATTCTCCTGTTGCCATCTTAGAATTTGAAGAATCTTTATCACCCAAATTGGATATTTCTGATTATCTTCCGGAAAGATCAGAATCGGCTGCGTCTTCAGCTGCCAACTCAGTATATGAATAATCCTCATTAGCCAGATGGGATATTCTGGATTCTCTTCCAAGGCGTTCGGAATTGGCTGAGTCTCCAGTTGCCATCTTAGAATTTGGAGAATCTCTATTAACCAGATTGGATACGGCTGATTCTCATATGGAGAACTCGATATTCGCGGATTTTCCTGCTGCCAGTTGATTAGATTATCATCAACCCAGATCGGAATTGGCTGATTCTTCTGCTGCCATCTCAGAATTTGTAGAATCTTTATCAGAAAGGTTGGATATGTTTGATCCTCTTCCGGCGAGTTCACAATTGGCTCATTCTCCTGTTTCCATCTCAGTATCTTCAGAATCTCTATTAGCCAGCTCGGATATGTTTGACTATCTATTACCCATCTCGGTTGATTCTCCTGCAGCCATGTCGAAATTTGTAGAATCTTTATCAGCCATTTTGGATACTTCTGATAATCTTCTTCTGACTTCAGAATAGGATTCAGCTGCTGTCGCGCTATCAGAATTTGCAAAATCTTCGTCAGCCAGATTGGATACATAAGATTCTCTTCTGGTAAGTTCGGAGTTGTCTGATTCTCCGGCCGAGAAATTGGATTATTTAGATTACTTTCCGGTAAGTTCGGACTTGTCTGATTTTCCGCCGACGTTGTTGGATTCTCTTCTGGAGTGCTTGGAATTACCTGATTATTCAGATACCATCTAAGAATTTGCAGAATCTTCATTAGCCAGCTTGGATTTTTCTGATTCTCTTCACGCCAGTTCGGAGTTGTTTGATTCTCCGGCGACAATGTCGGATCCCCTTCCGGAGTGCTTGGAATCGGCTGATTCTTCAGATGCCATCTAAGAATTTGCAGAATCTTCATTAGCCAGCTTGGATTCTTCTGATTCTCTTCACGCCAGTTCGGAGTTGACTGATTCTCCGACGGCATTGTTGGATCTCCTTCCGGAGTGCCTGGAATCGGCTGATTCTTCAGAATTTCCAGAATCCTCATCTGCCAGATTCTATATGTTTGATTATCTTCTGGCCAGTTGGATATTGGCTGATTCTCCTGCTGCCGTGTTAGAACTTGCAGAATCTTCAAAATCCATATTGGATACTTCAGATTCTCATCCGGTGAGGTCGAAGTAGGTTGATTCTTCAGTTGCCAATCCAGTGTCTCTGTTAGCCATCTTTCATATTCCCAATCATCCTCTGCTAGAGGACTCTCTGAAACTTGCGGATTCTCTGGCCGCCAGTTCACAATTTCCAGTAGCTTCTGTAGCCAGTTCGGATTCTTTCGGGGATCTTTCGGCCAGATCCCATTATCGGGGAATATTAGTTTGATTGGGCTTTCAGGGTTATTATTATAAAGCTGATTCGATTCGTCGGGATCGAGAATAAATAATGAAATAGTGTCCTCACTATCCGGATTACCAGCTTGTTCCTGAGACTGAAGCTCTGTGGGACTAATTAGTGCTTTTATGATAATTAATTTTTTAATTTCATGGCAATGACACCATTCAGCATCCGGTTGGCCCTTGTTTGGATAGGAATCTTCCTTCACTTTCATTTGTGTGCCATAAACATTATTTTGATTGCCGAGTATAAGATTATAGACATCGCTATGGACAAACTTCGGAAGAATCCCCAACAAAATACCTAGTTTAAAAAATTTATTAAATATTGGGGTAGTTTTTAATTTGAATTTTTTCTACTTACTACACACAAGGAATAGAGTTCTGTCCATTGTCACCATCTTGGCAATTTATGGTCTATTAAACTTGGTCTACCATAATCTTTCTAGTTTTATGACTTTCTTCAAAGCCTTCAGTCAATCGAATTAGTTGCAGTTGATTAAGTTAAGGAATAATATTGTTATGGTTCAATTTATAACTGTTGTTTCAGCTATTGCTAATTTCGATTTAGAAAACTATACTTTTTATAAAAGGAATTAGTTTCGGTTTATTAGTCAATGGTCATCTCTCTAATATCATTTGAAAAATCTTTTTTTAATATAAAAAAATAACAGAAATAATGATAAATAATAAATAATAATATTAGATATTTTACGTTACAATCTTCTTTTAAATTAAAATAATTATTATTTTTTATAACACTTGGAGAATTTAAGCATCATTTATTTATATTTGAAATCTTTTAATATCAAATTTTGGTTGATATAAAATTATTTAAAATTATTTTCCATAACATTGTTTTGAGGCATATAAAAAACAATTATTAATGTTTTTGCATTATTTGAGCTTCCGAGTTCACATTGAACTTGTTGCGAAGTTGAGTCTGATCCTGACAATCTATACAGATATCGCCAACATTTGGTCCGCCAATATCGACAAGGAAATTATCTGAATCCGTCGAAGTTTTTTTGTTATTCGACTTGGCTTTAACAGTTAGTTCTTGACCGTTCGTCACATGAAGGACAAGCCAGATACCTAATAAATAAATAAAAGATATACAATAAAATTTTGAAGTATACACAATTATATTAACCAAAAGACTTACAAATCACACAGACTAGAGTGTTTCGAATCATGACCATGTTGTTCGCAATTTTGAAGAGAACTAAACTTAGTTAAGCTTATTTCATTCGATTTGAGTTTGACTTACATAAGATGCAGTCAATTGAATTGGTTACAGATTATTGAAAACCAAAAAGAAAAAAATGATATAAGACTTCCTATTGTTGTAATTATATTCTGCGGATATGCTTTGGATAATAGAAGTGTACAGATCGATTATCTTGGTTTTAGTTGTTAGATGCATGAGTACACTTTGGAATTAAAAAAGCTGATATAATACTATAACTACTTATGTTATATCTTCCGTAAGTAGTAAAAAAAAATATTAATGGAAGGGTATGTTGATTATTACACTTACCTTTTTTTAAAATGAGATCTCTACTTATTCTATGAGAGCTGTTATACAGATATTAATTTAGAATAAAAAACGCATGTGTCTACAACAATATTCAAGAGACATATCCATAAAATTGAAAATACCTTTACAGCATAAAAGTTCTTAAGCACTCCTATCTTAGCTTCCACCTCTTTCCCCTTGGAAAGTTCAGCATGTTGCTCTTCCGGAGTGAGTTCAACGGGTTTTTGTTGGGTTTTAATGTTTTCCCAAGCATAATTTAGAAATTTCGATGACATTTATGGCTCTTTGATTTGTATACGTTGTGCATGTGGAATACATAATACCTAGAAGCCTGTTTGAGGTGTAAATGATTTGTAAATGATATTGTTTGGCTCTCTATAAATTTGAGCAGCAGGTGGTGCTATTTAGTTACCTGTGAGGAACTGAGCAACCCGCTGACACACATTGCATATGTACATTCATACATAGTTCGTATATATCGAATATCCAGAGATTAAACTGAACAAAGCTCTTTGAGTATTACATGTTGTAATCAAATTAAATGCACAATTTCACAATTCACGTTTAAATTGACATTAGCACAAATTGCTCTCGAATCGTTTTCCAATTGCAATCGTTTTCTATTTAAATCGAAATTAAATGAAAAGTGTGGCGATTGCGCCTGCAGACGTTTTGCAACACTGCAACACCAGCGGTCTGTGTGTGATTTTTTATAGACTTGCAAGTGTTAAGCGTTTGACGAGGGTTGATCTTTGAGTTGGAGCTTGTTAAACGTAGCTCATTTCGGGTTGTTGTTTGTTTGAAGGCTGATTAGACTGCGTGCATCCAAAATTATTCTTACCCATCTAATATATTCTTAGGTTGACTTTCCTTTAATGACATAGTTAATATCTCACAAATGAATTATATGATACAAACTGAACCTGCATTAATTACATTACTTTATTCTTTAATTTAATATACACTGTTTATCAACTTAAAAAAGTAAAGCAAATAAATTCGTTGAATTAATAACTTTGTATTAATTTTTTTTCTTATCATGGTGTTAACCAATTGTAAATGTACGTATATATTTATATAAATAGAAATTACTTTTCCGTTCTCAAGATCTTTTGGAACTCCCCGACAGATTCTAATGTACTTTGCCTGATAAAAGCACCCAAAACTGCCAGATTTCTTTTTGAAGGCTTAAGTTTCTGTGGTAAAAAGGGTTTTCCTGAATTGGTCTCTCTATATATTTATTTTTTCTAAAAAAATAGCTGAAGAAAAGAAAACTGTTTTCGTTGTATCGCACAAAGTGCTGTCACAAATTTTGTGGCAGTTTTTTACTCAAACTCAGTGACTTAAGTGAACATTACCACCCCCCACCCTCCCCCTCATCCATCAGGCAACACCACTCTCAGTCAACTCAGTAAATTGGCATTTAATGTTGATTTATTGTATGCAATCCGAAAGATATAATTTCTCACAAGCATCGCGAATGTGTCGTGAGTGTTTCAAATGTAATTGAAAATTGAAAGTTAATGCGGCGTGGTGTAAAATCGCAAGACAGCATTATGAAAGAGAAATTTGTTCAAACCTCTTGGCCAAGAGTTGAGGTTTCAGTTTTGACTGGCGGCTTATAAAAAACGTTCTTGGTCCGAACGAATGCCCAAAACAGCAATAATGTTTCGCACAATAAATCACTTAGCTTTAATATATCATCTTAATTATGGAAACGTAGACAAAAAGCAGTAAACAATACGGCATACGAGTTTGATCGACTTTCAATTACCCTGTGAGCAGCTCAGCTGTGAAATAACAGTCAGAAATATATAATTAAGCTAGGTAAAAGAAAAATCAGGTAAATAATTGTTTAACATCTGGTTTTATTAACCAATCTTAAGATATTATTCGAGAATAATAAAAGGAGAGAGAATGATACTTAAGGCTATAACTTATCTGTAAGTTGATAACAAAAGAACAAAAACTCAGCGACAAAGAATCACATGTATTATATATATTTTTTAATAAGTTGCATTTATTTATCATTCACATTCTTTAGCTGAAGCCTATAATGCCCCGTTTCAACTGATTTTCAATGGGTATAAACACACAGACAGTATAAAAATGGATTTCAATGGAAAATCAAGTTTAAATATAATGTATTACGCTTGTTTGAAGTTCACAGAACGAAAGGACATATTCAATTGAGTTCCATTCTGTTTTGTTTAAGAATTCAAGGGTGAATTTCTGTGCCATGAAGTTGAAAATCATAAAGCTGGGAGAATTATGAGTATGCTTAATCGTAAAAACCCATCGCGGCATGCAAATTAATTTCGCAATACTTATTCCGACTAATTCTATTGTGTGCTGTGTATTTGTTTGGCTGAAACTTCGCCTCGCAGACGTGGCCAGACAAATGGTCTACAAATGATACCAGATATACGATATATATATAACTTTCGAAGGTCACGGCAACTGATCCAGGTCGGAGTCAGTTGGGCTCAAAGTTGGACACTTTGACGCCTTTCCGCTAAGCTCACAACGTTGAGAACGTTAGCGGATATGCTCCCTTTCTTCTTCTACTCCTTCTCCTTCTCTTTTTTCTCATTCTTCTTCTTATTATTATTATTACTGGTGACCAGATGACACCTGTTTCAGGTATCGACAGCACAAGCTGTTTAAGTTCAGCTGCTCAAGTTTAGTTTACTTTTTTCGTAGCTGATCTTTTTTCTGACTTGCTTTTTTTTACTTTTTTTGGTTAATGGCTTTTGAGCCGCTCGTGGCACTCGCCAATTGGACAGACACTTGGCCACAATCGGAAGTTCATGTTTATGATACGGTGTCTAGCAACATCCTGGGCGTTCGACATCAACAACATCATCAACAGCATTGATATCAGCTGCCAGTGATTAAGATTGCAGTTCAGGTTTAAACTGAAGTTGATGCTGATGATGTTGTTGTTCTTGAAGTCCAGTCAATGATTTCGTAATTGACGATGGTGTAATAGTTATCATATAACAATCCATAAATGTCGCATTATAATTTATTTGCTTATAAAATTCTCTTATTTCCTATTGCTATAACGATATCCTTTTTCACTTGCTTAATATTTGATAATATTACATTTTAATTCCTATTTTTGTTTGATTGTATTTATTTATTTGTACTTCATTTTTAAATTTTTGATAAGTTTTCATTCAGATTAATATTGTTGAATATTTGTGACAGTTGAATAAATATTATTCTAATTTATACTTTAATTTTACAATAACATAAAATGTCTAGAATGTTTATATATCAATAACTACACAAATTTTGTTAAAAAGAAATGACATATTAATTCAAATATCACTTCAATTGAAATGCACATACATTTTGTGTGCAGAATAATATTGTTAACTACATAAGCATCTCAGATAAGATTCCAAAGCATCTGCCAGAGCTAAAGATACACACTTAAGTGCTCCATCAAACGCAATTGTTGCTGCAAGTATCTTCGATTGAGGTGTTTGAGTCTAATGCACAATGATCATAAATTTAACTCAATTCATTTGTCTATTCACTGCTGCTGATGACGATGGCCATAAGTATGTAAGTATCTCTAACAAGCCGCCACTTAAAGAGGCCCCAAGCCAGCTCGATTATGTAAGACGCTTAGAGATACAATTGTATCTCGAAGAACTTGATTGATAGCATCGCTTGATATGCAAGTTGTTGTTTGCTTTTGATTTACAGTATGAGTACGAGTAAGAGTACGAGTTTGAGATCGAGTATTTATGTATTTATAGGAAGTGTGCGAAGCACGCAAAAATACAAGTAAGTACGTTGGGGGAAGTGGCAGTTGCAGTTGTAGTTACAGTTGCCACTTGTCTCGGACGTTGCCATCCGCTCGGCAGATGCAACTCGAATTCAAGTAATGGGTAACAAGTGCAATGTGGCATCTGCATCGACGACGGCAACGGCAATGGCAACTGCAACGGCTTCTGGCTTTTGTTTACATTTGAAGCACGTCTGTTTGGGCTGCTGCAGCTGCTGACCGAGGGCTATTAACTTCCAGCCGGCTCAAATCCCCCCAAAAGTAAGTGAAGAGAGAGAGACAGAAGAATAGGGAGCGAGAGACAGAAGAGAGAGAGAGAGAGAGACAAAGAGGGGCAGAGTCAGCCCAGCTTCTGCTACAAAGAGCTGCGTCTACGATTACACAACTTGAAGTTGAAGTTGCAGTTGCAACTGGAGCATGCATAGGTTTGTTTTCAGCCTCATTCCTGGCATAGCTTAGCGCCTAGCTGCCTTCCGATCTAATGTATATATACATTAGGGTGCATCGATTTTCCTTTAAAAAATTGGTAACTCAAAATCGTTATCTACAGTCAATTCTGAGATGCTTTCACCAAGAAAACATAGTTAACAATATAATGTTTTTAAACTTAAAATGCAGGAACTTGAGTTTTGAGATTAAAAACAGTATCGAATCCAAACACTAACGATATGTGAATAATATAGTACCAAATATTAAAAGATACACATTTTTCAACTCAAAACAGCGAGATGTTAGAATTGATATTAGAACTATGGATTCTTAGAACTGACCGAATAAGTGTTATTATTATTTCTGATATTAAAAACGATGCACCCTAATATACATACATATTTATATACCTCATAACAAACGAAGGTGCATTGAACGCTCCACATGTTGTCCAAGATTCCCCCCAACTCTCGTTATGGAGCAGTTTTCATTGTGTGCTTTTCACACGCTCATGTGAAAAGCGTGCTATGATATGACTACGATTCCATTCTGAACAAATATTTAACTGTTTACCCTGAGAATGCCATGCAAATAATTTCCAGTTGTAATACAACCATAATTAAATTCTAACCGAACTCAGGGAACTGTCAACCTTCCAAGCAATCCAGAAGGCTTAAACATAATTAGATCAACAGTTGTAGTCTTCTATAATTTCAAGTATCTCAAACTGAGAAACAACTTTTAAATACATTTTCGAGCGACCTTTTCCAAACCAAAGGCATCAATCTCAAATTATCTTTTGGTCGTTTCATTTCCATAACTTTGCCATAATTATGATAATTTAACTAACTGCGAAAAACAAGCAAAATCGAAATCCAAAATTGATTCCGCATTTTTCGCTCAAGTTTTGTCATCGAAGCAATTTATCAAAATCTTGTGATGTCTTTTTAATTTAATTTGCAAACAGTGAAGATGAACTGAGATAAGTGGAATACGAGATAATACGATATTAGTGATCATATTCCCTGCTGTTCGAATTTTCACTTTCATTAATAATTTTTGGACTTTTCTGACCTCTACCGTAATTAATTTTTTGGCTCGCTTTGTTACGTTTTTTGCTAAATATATCTTGTCTGAATATGATGGTCAACTTGACAGAAAATTACATTTGGCATTTGACTTTCATTTCGGTATCTTTTGTTGTTATTGTTGTTGCTGTTGTGAAGCACCAAAGTTCAAACTTTTAATGCTTTATGGCCATAACTTTAATAGCAGGTCTGAGTCCAAACTTCGTTTATTGTATTTGCCGTAAGAGTCTTTAACCCATAAATGGCTAGGAAACGTGCGCATAATACTTGAAGTTCTAAGTAAAACTCTTTGTTCTATGGAGTCCATGTTGCTGACCACAACGGGCTGCAATCTTTGTGCCAGCAACATGTTACTGTTCTTTCTGACAGTAGTTAATGTAAATTTCTCATAGTTTCTACTTTTCGAATATGAACTTGAGCAACATGCTGCCATCGAATGTTGCAGAACATGTGCGCCTGCGAATTGTGGCCGGCGATTCCCCTCGACAACACACACACATGTATATGTGTTCTGCATATGTATGTTTGCGGAGCTATACAGTTTCAAGCCCATCCGGCGCTCAGTGTCTCTGGTCACGCACTGCGCCTCTGTGCTTGTTCTCTCGCAATTACTCGTACCCATCCCAAAGACAACCTTTAAGGAAAACCCACATGTCGGACGAACGCTCAATTCTAATTGGAAACCAGTTTTCCAGCGCCGTTCACTACCTACTCGAAAAGTGAGCAGCCAGCAAGTGGAACTAGTTCGCCCCGGCAACATCGCCCACAGTTGAGCAACACACTTCAGAACAACCCACACAAACACACGTACACCAACGCTAGTCAGAGAGCGCACTACAACATGTGATTTGCACCCACGCTAGCAGAAGAGAGCGAGCGAAAAGAGAGTCAGATAGAGAGAACGAGAGTGAGCACAAAATGCATTTGTTGCTGTGAGGCTTTTAGGTGTAATTGTACTTAATTTTAAAAAAGTGAACATTTATTAATGTTTAATAATTTAAATAAATATGCTTTTGACTTTATTTTAAATAATTGCTAAATTTTTATCCGTATTGTATGTACTCTTGCTGACATGTGTTTGGGTTCAGCAACATATGTTGCCAACGCTTGCCGGCTGTTGTTTTTGTTGCGCCTACTACTGTGTTAGCTCGATCTGCGCTCACCAAACTGAAATGAGAGAGAGAGAGCAACTTGTTTGGCTGACTGGTTAGCCCTCGCTGCTGGCTGGCAGGCAGGCAGGCAGGCAAAGATGTTGCTGCAGTCTCGACTGTAAGACTTCAGTTGTACTCTAAACATTGTTGAGTGCGGTTGACAGTCTGTCGTGCTGTTCGTTTTATCGTCGCTGTTGCTAACTGTTTAAGCTTATCAACATATGTTGAATGCGAATGCTTTCAATACGAAACAGAAAGTGCATTGCGAATTTTGACAAAAAATCATACGATTAATCATCGAGTGTGTGCTGATATAAATATAGTTACTTGTACCCAGATACCCCTCGAAACAAAGAAACTAAAAAACTGACAAAACTACAGAAAATCGGTGCTGCACCTGTTTCCTGCCAACCGCAACAGATGCGCCCCAGTCGGAATCGCATTATGCGGCACGTACGCGCCTTTGGCTACGCATAAAAATGCGTTGAGTTCTGCGAGTGAAGTGCGTGATAAGTTAACGCTCACTAAGGGCCAAAGAAAACAAAAAATAAAAAAATAAATAAAAGAAATACAACAACAATAATAACTTCAGTTACGATAAACGGCCTTGTGCATTTCTCAGTGTATTTTATTTGGTGTGCGCTTGTCAATCGATCATCGATCAACGATCAAAGTCGGTCGATAACATTTCTGGGATTACATACATTTGGATACTTTGCCCAACTGAACATTAAAGGTAAGCGCCAAAGCTTTCTTCTCTCTTTTCTACCCTTCTTCGCAGTTCTTAAGCGTAATCTTCAGCTCTTAAGTTGCTGCTTAAGCTTTTAGCCCAGTTTGACTGTTGGCTAATTCGAAATTGATTTATAGCGATAATTCACTTGACTTTGTTTGGTTTCCGCTAGAAAGTTTTGAGTCTGGTTCTAAATCTGAGTCTGAGAAAAGATGATGCTATCTGAAGACTTGTTTGCCACTTGTTGCAAGTAGTTCGCTTTGGTCTGGTTTTCTTTTTCGTTTGGCGAAAGTTCAGAATTTTCACTAGTCAAATGGACTTCGGCATTATTTTAATGAAGACACCAAAATAAAAAATTAGCTTTTCTCCAAATAAACATTCCAGAAAGTTTGCTTGGTTATCAGGCAAAGTTGATTGAACTTGGGATTACAACGGTTCTCACTATCTATCAACTCATTTCCGTTTCCCCTCCAGCCCATGAATCACAGTAGCTCTGAGAAGAAGCAGAAGAAGAAGAGATCATCTCGAGGCAATTAGAATGCAAAAATTTGCACGCTCTTCACAAAATTGTCGATGTCACTGTCGGTTCTTGGAATGATATGGATTTGTAGCATTCTTATGCAAATTTTTAATAGATATTTCCAGTTTCAGCGACATATGCCACACACAGAGATCGATTATGACCTTCCCAACTATTTACAAAATGCATAAACATTTTTATGGAAATTAGTCTTGGCTTGTAACTCCAATCAAAAGCTCACTTAATTAGTCGGAGTTGGTTAAATGTTTATGAAAGACATAAAACTTGATTTGATAATGACGACAGAGTTTACATAAATTGTTTAAATCAAACTGTAAATATAGTATCTGAAGATTGACGATATTACAAATTATTGTTAAACTTTTTTGTTGTTTCCTTCAAATGTTTCAAATGTTTCACACGTTTCAGATGCGTATATATAATAGATCATTAGTTAATTTAAATGACAAATTTTGAGAGGGTTCCATTAGGTTACGATTCTTATCGAGTTATCAGCTCGTTTCGTCCATAAATCAGCGCCAACTTTTGTTTTCAATTTCCAGCAAAAAAAGTTCCCATAAACATACATGTCAAGTTCATTATTCATCTCAGAAAACACGAGTATCTCATCTACTTACCAACTTCCAGCCGACTAATTATGGCTAAGAATATTTCAGAGAAAAACCAACAATAAATTAGACAAAAGAATGTTTTGACTAATTTGTCATATCCACATGAAATTAGTACAGAGACAAAGAGCAAAATAAATTCACTCAATGATTACGTAGATAATGATTGTGATGGTGATGATGATGCTGATGATCATAAAGATGATTACCTTGGAAATTCACTTTGGTTGGACATCTCTTGGCTTGATTATGAAATTTTCGCGAAAGCACTTGTCAAGTTAATAGTCCCATGGATGGAGAAGAAGATGGAGATGGTGTTGGGGATGTTGATGATCGCTCTTAGTGGTTTTCACTTTACTTTCAAGCAATTTAGTGTCCTGACTGTCTTTTCTTTCGGGTTCGTCGCCCCACCATTGATATCGATATTGATATTGAATTAATTTCCTGTCTCTTGTCGTGTTTTCACTTGAAAAACACTTGGATATTTGAGGATTACCAAATGCAGCTCACGTTGAGCGTCTTTAAAGGCCGCTCCCATCGATTTGTCCAACTGCATTGTACCAATTTTCTATTGGCTAATTGAAAATCAGGATATGCACCCGAACAATGCACGACATGGGATCGCCGATCTTCAACCCTGAGAAGTCCTGTTTCTACGTGAGAGCGGGTAACATCGACTTCTACCTGCCCTGCAGACAGGGCTACTGTCAAGTGCGGTTTGCAACGGTCTAGCGCCTTTTCAGGTAGTAGTTTAAGCCATGTCTATTACGGATATTTAGACTGGGCTTAGGAAATGGCAAAACGTGATCTTTGGACACTGTTTTCTTTTTTTAAGGACGTACGCATCGTTTAATTTCAATAATTTATCATTGCAAACACGTACACAGTAGTTCCAGTTTAAGATCAAATTGTTTAAGGGTGCGTCTTGATTAATAGAGATATTTATTTTGGTGGTCCAGTTATCTTTCGCCAAATCGCTGTATATCTTGAAGTTGTGAAGATTTCTCAATTAAAGATTCGATTTCTCCCGATTTACTGAAGTGTGTCCAGGAAGTAGTTAGCTTACCATAAACGGTTATAACAACACTTTTGATGTCTTTTGTCTACCAACAATTTGGAGACACACCCGCACATTGTAAGACAATAGACAGTAGACAATTGTCATATCATTTGCATATGTCCGGGAATGTTTTCATTTCAAATACACAGATTGACAGACTTTCAGCTACATTTGAGCACAATACAATACAGTTAGTCAAGTAATTGCTTGAACCTAATAAAAAGTTTTATCTGTTATATTCTTGACACAAAAATAACATTTGAATTACAGTTGATCAGTAAAATATTTCGTCAAAATAGAAAATATACAAATTTAATTAATAAAATACTATTATTTTTGTTAGCCTTGGATTATTATAAACTAACTATTTTTGTTAAGAGTAAATTACTTATGTATGTGAATTTTACAGAACGTTGCCACTGCACAGTGGTTAAATTTTTACCTAAACACAAAAATGAAATGAAATAAGATATAAAACATTTTTTAATGACATCCATTTATACAAACTATTTCAATGAAAATTAACATCCGTTAATATGTGAATTTAACTGTACGTTGTCAGGGACGTTCCCCTTCCCACCAGTTCGGCACAGTGGTTAAAAAGTCACGCGTTTTATAAATGATTTGCAAGTCAATATGATTGATGCCAAAGTCGAGACGACAATGAAATTTCCAGTTAAATGCAAAGTATTCAATTGAATTGAAAACAGGCCAAAATTGGGTATTTTTGTATTCATTTGTATTTATTTATTTATTTATTTACGAGTATTTGCGTATTTCGCGCGAACTTGGCTAAATTACAGCTAAATACGCGCTTAGTCAGCGTCTTAAAAGGCAAATTATACGACTCTACAGAAATCACAACAGCAGCAACAACAACACAGACAATCCGTAGATTGAGTTTGAGATTCAGATATGAATAGTCGTATCTTATGGCAACTTGTTGAGGAAGCGTCAGCGAAATTTTCAACTTGATTATGTTGGCGCTGAGTTCGACTCAGTTTTTAAATTGCTGAATTGCTGAATCGCTGAACTGTCGAATTGTTGTTGGCTTTTTGTATTATTGTATTACCTTTTTGTTGACACGCCGTTTTGTTAACAATTAATTAACGAACTGCAAATGTCTGTTTGTGCTTGTCTATTTGGCAACACAACTGTGAAATAATACGCTAAATGGCGTGCTATAAAACAATTATGGCCGTTTATAGCAGGGATATCCAAGCGGATCTAATTACACGATCGGTAGCTGCTTGAGATGAGGGTTTAATGAATTTATAGCGCTTTTAGATACACTGATATAAATGAAGAATGTATGTAAAGAAATATACTTCTTAAGAAGTGAGTAATCGTTTTTTACTTAAATAAATTAACATATTTGTCCGTATAAATTTATTTTAGCTATGGCGCTTTACAGATTTAAGAATTGATTTGCAAGTTAGATCTATAGCTTTCTGAATGACAAACTTAAAGCTGTAGAATATTGCATTAAAATATTTTATAGAAATAATCGAATTCAGAATAAGTTCAGAGAGTAGTTTAACGATAAATATGTCTTAGATTTTTAACATAATGATATCTATGAGATAAATCACATTTCTATAATGTAAGCTTCGTGATTCGTTATATTAGATGCATCAATTTTGTATATGTTACATACTAAAGAAGACTTTCAAGAAAATATAAAGTTCTTATAAAAATCATTGTGAAGGCATTATGTAATTGATTGATTGATATTCAAAGAACTAATGCAAAGCTATTTAAAAAATTAATATTTATAACATAACCTTATTGAAATAAATATATTTAAAGTTGCATAATAAAAGTTAATAATGTTGATACCACATTGAAAATAGATGGATATATTTTAAAGAAAACTCACTTAGACTATTCAACTTCAGATTGTAGTGACTTGAATGTGAGAAACTAAGAGATAAACCACATTTTCTCACTCTTTCGCTGTGCACAAAGAAGAAAGAGACTTTTCAGTGACTTTCTAGATCGCATCTTTTATGGTTCATCAACTGCAACTGGAACTTTCTGCTGTCAAACGACTCGCATTTTCTTTTAGTCTGTCTGTTGGTCCGTCTTTCCGTCCGTTCGTCGTTCTTTTAATGCCAGTGTGGACTTAGCTGATCCCCATTAGGGTCAAGTATCATCTAGTAGCTGATCTACCTTCACTTTTACGCACTCGTTAAACTTTCAACTGCAGACTGCAAATGTATCTCACAGTTTGCTTATCAACTCTGTGAATCCATCATAAATTTACTTTCTACGCTTTTTATGTGGCATTTTCGCGTGCAACACGTGCCGCACAGACTCCTCAACCCCTGCCCCACCATTAATAGGGGGCGGGACATTCCCACGCCCCGTGTCAACGGTGGCAACAGAAACAACAACAAAAGTTGAACTGTCGACTGTCGGCTGTCTGTTGGCGGCCACTGTTGCCGTAAAAGTAAACCGCAAAATGCGACCACTGTGGTACTGTGGTGCGGTGGTGCGGTGGTGCGTCGGTTCCCAGCTCCAATCCTGGAATGCGTTGTTGCCTTGACTTTAATGCACTGTGGGAAATGCCAGACACACAACTTGATTGACTTGCATTTTTTTTCCTCTTCCAACTGCAGGGATTCATTAACTGCAACTGCACTCCCTCTCTCCCCCCTCTCCCTCCCTCTCCTCCTCTCTTTCGCTTCATCTGTCGTAATCGATATGCGTGTGCAGTTGGCGAAACCTTAACACCCGTCAGCCAGCAAGGGTTAAGGCCGGAAGCGTCCCAGTTTAAAGCCTCCGTAAACGCCCAAAAAAACAAAAAACGAAACAGCAAAAAAATGTGAATGAAATATAAAAAAAACGACAAATCAAAATGCAGATAAAAAAGTGCTCAAAATGCTTTTGGCCACTTGGCGCTCTATTTGAGCGTGATTAATTTACGTACATCAGTCTCTGCCATTCGGCTAAATGCACAAACACTTGGCACAGACGTCAAGCTCATAAAAAACAACAAAAACAACAAAAACAACTGCAAAAAGAACAACAACAGCAGCTACAACAGCAGCCAAGCTTTGCTCAATTGCATTTTTTAGCCAAGGCACTTGCACTTTCTAAAGAGGGTATAACTGTTCCATCTTGAACTTATAATAAAAATGTGTAAAAATGTGTAAAAATTCAAATTTCTAAATAAATGCAGCAGCAACCTGAACTGAACATAATCAGTAATGTTAAAGCATTCACTATAAGAAAAAGCTGCATTTTTGTTTCAAATCATTAATTCTCTTTATATATTTGAGACTTTCAAAATAGAATCACTTTTAATAGCTGTGCAGAGACTTTTGCATTATTAATCAATTTAAAAAAGTTATTTGTAATTAAAAATAATGTTTATTTTACTTTGCTATCAGTGCTTTATTATTTTTATTATATTCGAGGAAAAAAATACAAATTTCAAAAACTTTTCAGATAAATAAATTTGAATGTATCTTCATACTTTTTATGTAGAAAGTCAAGATTCTATAGCAAAATAGAAAACTTTAATATTTATTGGTAATTAAAGGTGATTTCTTTATAGCTCTCACTCTTCTGCTTTAAATGTGTCACACTTTTTTTAGTTCTCTCTCTCTTTTCTGTCTCTTTCTCTGTCTCTCATTCAAAAGTCTTCAGTTTGAAGGAGATTCCATTTACCTAGGGTATTTGCAGGTTCGTTGTGGCCCCAGTCTTTGAGTACTCTCTCTTGCTCATCCCTCCCTCTCTTTCTCTCTCCGTCTCTCTCGTTCTCTGACAAATTAACCAAGTTAAAAGCTGCTGGCAAGTTGACAAGTTGACGTCTTCGTTGGCACAGCATATGAGCAAAGGGAAGACGAAAGGAGAGCATAGACAAGGAAAGCAGAAGAGAAGAGAAGAGAGAAGTGGAAAAGGCAACAGCAGGAAACGTTTAGCCGGACAGGCTGCAACAGCCTTTTGGCCACTTTGAGCCAACTCCCAGGCGACTTAATTGTGCGTACTTGGCCAATTTGTATGGGAAACTCTTTGAGTGCACATTGTGTGCACAATTTCTTTGCATATTGGCCAGTCATTTTTGGGCTTTCATCAAGTTTGGCTTAATGAAATAAAAAAGAACTGTGCACTCTTGAACTCAGCGTTCTCAGTGCTTAAACCAAGGCTGTTCTCTCTTATCGGTTGCAGTTGAAGTTGCCATAACACACATAATTGCAGATATCTGGAGATTATTCAACGCCTTGAGAGTCGACTCGTTGCTGCTGTTGCCCCACAAATGAATCAGCTTGCCACATGCCGCTTTATCAGCCAGAAATAGTCGATGTCTCTCGCCTAGCAAGAGTTATGCAGTCTTAAAATAACAACAACTTAATCGACACATTCATAAACAAAATGAGAAAGATGATAAAAGAGAGAGAAGTATTAATTGTGAATGCTTAAGTGGATAAAACACTCCCTGTATATGTATATATACTCGTATTCCTAAAAGAAATGTATAGATACATTATTTATATGCCCTTCCTTTTGGAAAGGGAGAATCTTCAGATTTCAGTTCCAGTTTCCCCTTCGCTCATAACTTCATTAAGATCGTCTCTATGTGTGTGTGTGTGTGTTGTTTTTGTTTTTCTGATATTTCTCGGAATTCTCTTTGTTTTTTATGCACTTATGTTGGGACAGACAAATATACATACTATATGTATTGTTGTTGCAGTTGCAAGTTATAAATATTTTCAATGCTTTTAAAGGCCGTGCGTTTAATCGTCTTTCAAGACTCGTATTTTGACTTTGAAACGCATTAGGGGAAACTGTTTTAATCGTTGTTTCAAAAGTTTTAAATGTGGGATCGCCATTTGTTCATCCTTATCCGTTGATTTATCTGAGCAAATGTGCAATTTGTTATGGGACAATAAACGACCTTGTCAATGCCAACTCAGCGTTTAACTATGGGAACGAAAACTTACTAACGCGATATGCAACGAATTGCAATTTCAAGTCCGTCAAGTGAAAACCGAAAATAGATTTACATAAGTCATTTTCCATTTGGTTTTTCCGCTGCTTTGTTCTACTTGGGAGCGTGTTGTAATCATTTATTAACAAGTGCAAACAAATGTAAAACAATACTCAGGTTTTCCATAGAAATCGAAAGTCAAATGAAAATGTTCTATGGCTTTTGTAATTTTGTACACTGTACACCGAAAACTTGTGCACTGCATTTATAATTTCCGCTGAAAACTAAAAGCTTTATTTTCTCGAAACTTTAATATTTATGGTATATGTGTATTTTGTAATATATTTTTTGTTCTTTTTAATTTATGGTGCCGCAAGAGTTAGCCATAAAATGTGACAGCCATTCGATAAATTTATGACTCGGTTTTTGGTGCAGTGCCAGAATTAAAATAAAATTAAACGAATTTTAAAAAATCCATTAAACCGCAGCAGCTTTTTAAATTTAATGAATATTGCAGTGCAAGTGTTGTGCATAATTTAAGAACTTCATTAAATTAATTTCAACAATGCTCGAGCGGAAAAAGCAGTGAATTGTGCGGACAGACAAGCGCTAGATACTTTTCAATCTGTCAGATACTTTCACAGCGTTGGTATCTATGGGTATGCTGGGTGCTCATGTGCCCTGTAGTCCTACGAATATATACACATGCATACATTGCGTTGTCTGCAGCGGTTTAAAATGCGCTTAAATTAAATAAAACAAAAAGTTAAAAATTGAAATTGAAAAAAATATATTATTATTATTGTTAATAATTGATTAATTAATTGACAGCAATTGAGCTTAATTGAGTGTGACAAGTGTGCAGCTGCTCAGAGATTTCAGATTTCATATTTCGGTGACTGTGCGCAGTTTTAATGAGTTTTTCCGACAATTTTCAATGCAGGAAAAGCAACGTTAAGCGCATTAACAGTTAAAACATTAACATTTTGCACTAAATACCAGTTGTAACTTGTTGTTGTTGTTGTTGTTGTTATTTTGAACAGGGAGTCAACAGGAATCGCAGAGACGTCAACAAGTTGAAAGCGATTTGCCAACGTAATGGCAACAAAGCTGCGACGGCCACTCACCTTAGCAACATCATGGCGGCGAGTCAGCAACAATTAGCTACGGTCAGGGCAACACAGCAAACAGCAACAACAACGACAGGCGACTGCATAGAAACTTTGTTGACAAACGCGGAAAAGCGCAGTAAAGTCAAAGACCGATAGCAACAACAACAAGTGCAGCATACATACATAAATGGATGACTAACTGCCAACGTTGACGACAACAACAACCACGACGACGACGACGACGACGCGTGCTGCATTGACAGCCCAAGCGACAGTGACGACGACAGCGACAGCGACTGCGACGCAGCTACGTCAAAGCGTGACAAATAGCTGTATGTTGTCATTTTTGTTGTTGCTGTACTACTGCTATGCTACTTCTGCTTCTTCGTATTCGTACTTGCGCTCAGTCAGCATCTCAGCAGCCTTCGCGCATGTTGAGCAACATTTTGTGCATAAATTCTTTGCTGCAGTCGTTGACCGAAACTTGTTGCTGGCCAAATATTTAAATTACTTATTTGCTTATGTAACTGTTAAGCCGCAGATAAGCAGCAGATGCAAAGTCATACAATTATCCAGAAGGAAAAAAAAAATGAACACAAGAAAAGACAAGACAAGAGCTACCAAAATAAGCAGAATGAGAAAAATAACAAAATTATAATTATATTTACACAGCAGCCAAGTTTTCGTCGCAGACTCCGGATTCAAAGCCGAAAGAACTTGGCCATTAGCAGAAAGCCGCAGCCACACTCAAAACTTGTGCTTGACAACAACAACAACAACAACGACAACAAGTTGTGTAATTTCATTTGTACTTCATTTCGGTTAGCCAGGCTAAAAGTAACAAAAAAATGGAAATAAGAATTTGTGTTTTTGCCTTTACATTCGGAAAACTGAAAACTAGTTTAGTTTAATTCGCAGTTGGCCAGCAGAAAGAGTAATTCCCAAGAAATGAGCAAAAAGACCCATTTTAATGTGGCGTAGATTCTTCAACTTAACAAATATATATAGTTTTTGTACTTTTGTGAAGTTCTCTCTGGGGGCAACAACATCTTCTTCTAATTTATGACCATACAAATAGAAATAGACGTTAAACAAAAACATATTTATGCCGCCATCAAAATCAACTTCCTGCCACATCCAAATTGTTGCCCATTCATGCCCCCAAATTTGAGTTGACTTGACAAATTATCGCAGCTCTCATTTTTTAAAGGCTCATAAATTGTACGCCAAAAGTTTGACACATTTTCTTTATGCAGAATCGAGTTGATATTTCCAAATTCTATAGAAACATTTTTAATACAGGAAGTGTGCACCTGAGTCCATCGAATTGCGTATGGGTTTTGATTGAAGCGCCTAATTGATGACCGAGAATCGAGAATCGAGAATAGAGAATATAGAATTGAGAAAAGTGAAAAGAGAGCAGGAAAATGACAAAATGATTGGCATAAAATCGAAGGCAAGATTCCAAGGATTACGACAGGCAATGACATCAAGGAAATTCCTCAGACTGAACATAAAAGGCACATGAATAGTTGGAGAATCCAGATATAATGGAATTAGTGCTAACTGCGGATAGATGACGATTAAACGAAACAAGCTACATGACAACATTTTTATGAGCCGATCATTCCACAAAGTTGCATGAAAATGAAAGGAATTTTATAGATCTTGCCTATAAAATAAAAAAAACTTATAATTTTACATTATAGTTATTTAAACAATTAAATCTCTGCTTTTCTGACATAATTTTTAAAGTTCAATTAATAAATGATTAAATATGTTCAATGCAACTATTTGTACATTGATAGCGGGTTCTAAAATTCATTCTTGGCATTATGGAAAATCTCAAGAAGCTCTTCAAGTTATGGGTGCTTTTCTGGAACACTCCCAAGATTATTGTGCAACTTCAACACAAACCTTTGGCTGCAGCTCAACTTGTCATCGGTGGATAGAAAATTTTCCTACCCACTTCCCACTTTAAGACCCACGCTGTTATCGTGAGCACGCATCAATCTTGGCCCTAAACAATATGATGACAGCAAGAGCTCCTACCTGGAAAGATAAAGAAAACGAATAAGAAAAGACATAGACAAAGACAAAGAAAAACACCAACACTTTTCACACCTACATAATCGAGTGAGTTTCCCTCTGTTGTTTCCAAATTGTGGGCGTTAGTCTGGAACAAATGAAAGAAATGAGTTGAGAGTAAATCTCGTTAATGTTGCACGTTGCCAGCTGACCTCTGAACTCAGCGAAAGTGCCGCTGCTCCAACATCCGCTCCACAGTCAAAAAAATATACGACTTCGTCTACTACTCAAAATTCGAACCGGAAACCAATGAAAATAGCAGCAGGCAAATGCAGTAAAAAAAAGGAGCATCCATTTTCGGAACTGCTCCACATTTGTGCGGCAATGACTTTGATTCCTCGCAGTGAGGGTTGCCACCACTGTGGCATCCACAAATGCATCTCTCGCTGCATTTTGATTTCCCACATCCACTATCATTTCCCATTTCCATTTCCATATCCATATCCATTTTCAGGCACATTTCCATGCACATTTCCACATGTTGTGCACGCACATTTCCTCTGACTACCTAGCTACCTGCTGCCTCATAGATCGCAGCATGTGAAGCAGCCACAACAGCAACAAGAACAACATCAGTAGCAACAACAACAACAACAACAACAGCAGCTGGCTTGCAACTCGACTCGGATTTCTCATAGCCAGAGATTCCCACAGTCGCTATCTATGGATATGGCCAAGGATGCAAGTCAGCTGCCGCGTTGCAAGTGCATCTCAGATGCATCAGATACATTCGTATCTGAGAGCTGCGCTGCACTCAACGCATATGTGCGTGGCCAGATTGTAGTTGTTGTTGCCATCATATGTTGTTAGTCTCTTTTCCTTTTCTTTTTGGCACATTTTCCCATATGGTTTTTCACATTTTCTGCGCTGTGGCAGCTGTCGCGTGGACGTCTCGCGAGGCCTGGGAAACTACAACAGTTGCCCGGCAAATGTGTGTGGGTGGAAAATAACAGATAACTGCGAGAGCAACGAGTTTATGATACTTGAAAATCACTTGCGCTCTGAATTCGTTGTTCTCACACAAATACAAGCAATAAATTACAAACGAACACTGTATTTCTACCAAACAAATTCTTTATAAACCTACTATCATAATACATATTAATAATTTTTTTTGTATTATTTATATTTCATCTTTAAATATACAAAAAAAAAATAACCTTAAATTAATCTACATATCAAAAAGAATTCGTATTCTTTATTATTTACATTGACTTAATTGTTGTCAACAGTTATATAGCAATCATTATAAAGAATATTAAATGTCAACTTTTTTTAAAATATTAAATTAATATTTGTAGACATTTCATTATTAAATTATAAATTTAAAGAAATTTATTTCGTGTCAAAGAAAAATCCGTTGACACATTAAAATGATCTCAAATATAGAAAATTAAAACAAATTTCAAATTTGAAAATTATTGATTTCAAAAAACGATATATAAAGGGATTTATTCAAAAGAATTAAATAACTATGTTACTAAGTAAAAATGTGCTATAAATTATCAGAATAATACAAAATAACAAAATTTTTTTTTTGTTGTATATTTTTGTTTATATATCAAAAATATACTACAGGAAAATCATCTCGAAATTGACTAGTTGAGTTTATTAATTGGAATAATAAATGGACAAGTATTAAATTAACTGTAGACGCGTTTAGTAAAAGAACTAGCTAATTAATGTATTCAATTTATGGCTTCAACTATTTATTACATCTACCATATAACACTCTCAAAATACCAGTTTGCTTAATTTCAAATATATACTCTTAAATGATTCGTAATGATGCGCATAATAATAATCATAATCACACTGCGATTAACACTTGATGGTTTTGTTGTTCTTGTGAATTGTTAGTTGGTATTTAGATGTTTTTGCGCAATTGCTTGGAATTCTTCAAGTTAATGTTGTTGTTAGCTCATCTAACAATTAGTCAACTGTTTCTTACTCTCTGCTTCTCCCTCTCTCTCTCTCTCTCTCTCTCTGTGTTGTTGCAGGTAAGCGTGAGCATCATCGTGTATCTGAGTATCTCATCATCATCGCATCCGCAAGTTGTCAGCGACTTTTACTACCCGACAAACTATTTATAAGGTAATTCGAGCTTGCTTAGCAACAGGCAGTTCAAGTTCTGTGTGGAATTCTTTAAATGACAAGACAAATAAAAATTAATAGCTGCTTGGCGAGACACAAACTCAGACTCAAACTCAAACTCAAACTCAAACTTGGACTGCAACTTGGACTGGGACTTGTATCTGGGCTCGACCTCTCCCTTGGCCGAGTTCTTCTCTTGCTCCCCTTTTGGCCTGCTTCGTCTTTGCCTTCGTCTTCATCGTCGTGTTCGTGTTCGTGTCCCTTTGGCGGCTTTTGTTTACCTTTCGGCTGAGGTTTGTCTTTGTAGGGCCTTTGTTTATTTTGTGCGCACGCCGCCGTTACGACTGTGTGTTTAGTCCCAATACACAGCGAGAAAATACTTCACAATGTGCATATATATTTTTCACATACTTATTTATGTCTGATATGGTTTCTAACGCTACAAAATTAATATAAATAAAAGCGTTAGTCACAAGTATCAATTATTTTAAAATTGATAAGATTTAATAATCAAACAAAATATTATCTTTGAATTTTATTTCTAATTCTGATTATTGTATTTATAAATGTTTATTTTTGTTGGAGCTTGTATCTGGTCTTGCACTATTTTATTGAATAATTAAATTAATAAAGTCTGAATTTTCTCCCTGAATTTCTCGCAGTGTTTTGTATTTTTTAAAAATATTTTGCGTAATGCAGCGACAATGCCCGAAACTGTTGTCCTTCTTCTTTTCTCTTTATAATAGTCTTAAATTCCCGAGCAAATAATTTGACAGCAAATAGAACGCAAAAGCAAGTTTAGAGTGGGGAAGGGGAGGGGTAAAAAGAAAGGCATCGTCTTTCTACTAACTGGCTACTTTCAAAATGTCTTGATTTGAATTAAAGTTTTGATTATTTCTATTTTTATGTGACACACAAGAATGGAATATTTTTCTAGCCATTTTGGGCGCGTAATTGAATTTCCCTTTTTTACCTATTATGGTTTACATTTCCTGTTATTTACACACACACACGCACACACACACACACGCACGCACACACCCATGTTCTTTTATGTTGCTTCCCAAACTCAAATGAAATGTTATGCCGTGTCAAGGTGTGGCCAACTCTAACGTAGACCCTGTAATGGAGTGGAAGTCGGAGTTGGAGCTGGGGAATCTTGTTAATCAGCCACTTTGGGGGACAAATGGGATCCAACCCTGATGTGCAAAGAAAGCTCGAATGTTTGGGGTTGCAAGTGTGCAAATGTGCGAATGGAAAAAAGATCTTTGGGGGGTTAAATATACGGGGGTTTCTCGCCTTCCCCTGCTAGACAATTAGGGCGTGTTTCGCAGCTGGAAATGTGAATGATTTGAACTACGTGAGGTTCGTCACCCTCTCAGCGATTGATGAAGTGTGAGTTTGAGTCAGAAGTTGATCAAGTCGACTTACTTCAATGGAGAACCGCAATTTTCCAGCGCTATTTGTGACGAAATATGTGTGTTTAGCATATTGAAAGAGTTCCCCCAACTTGCAACAAAAAAGAAAGAAAATAAAGACACGCCCCAACATAACTCAGCTTTAAGAATGTAAGTAGATGTCCGTAGACAATTTAAATGCCAAGACATTTGCAACACGCCCGGGTAACGTTAGTTTTAAGTTTTCCATAGTTAGTTTCCCTCATGCTACCGGATGCCGAATGCGTTTTGAACCAGTTCTGTGACATGGACTGAGAACAAGGGAGAGAGAGAGAGAGAGAGAGAAAAAAAACTGCAAGTTGAGTTATAAATCATATCGAAAGAATTTATGCAGCAGGCAAATTCCTCAGTTCGTGTGGCATGGAGCAAACATGTTTTAGTCGCTCTCTCCCCCCCCTCTTTGTCACTCGACTGGGGCAACAAGTTGCCAACGGAAGTCGACACACACACTTGATGTATCTTAGAAGTCGATACTGAGTATGTAACTCCCCCCATCTCTCCTCTGTGCCACGTCTTGGCTAATGAGTTTCGCATAGGAAGTGATTTCTTCCAATTTGACTTCCTGTCTTGTCTTGAGCTCTGCAACGCCAAAGGATGCACTTAATTCGAATGTCTCTGTCTGCTGATATGCCTCGGGGCACGCCTTGACTCGACTCGGCTCTAATTGATGGCTGTCACGCTGCCACGCTGCCACAAGTGTTGCACGCGCGTATCTTGAAGATACTTTAAGTGCGTTTCTCTAACGCAACTGGATTTCCGCAGCGAGTTTATGTCAACACATAATATGCAATTATTTCGGCAGCTTTAAGTCTAAGCAGGAGTTGGTTGCTACACTTGCCACATGCCGCATGAACATGTGTTGCAAACACTGACTGTACAATTTATGAGCAGCGCCAAAAACTTTGCGCCCCAAAGTATGCAATGCTAAATTGAAGTACGCGTGACTCTATGTGTGTGTGTGTGTGTGTGTGAGAGGGTGGTGGTGTGTGTGTGTGTGTGTTGCTGCTGCATTCAATTCAATTTCATAGCTGCCTCTCGCACCTACGCAAAATTTACGGCTCTTTTAAAATATGCAATTTATGGATGCTGCCAGCCAAGTGGCATTTTACCTGCTACCTGCAACGGAGGAATCGTGGCAAGGGGAACCGGGGCAAGGGAAACAACGCGGCAAGGGGCGTGGCAATGTTTGCTTTTGCCCCAGCGTCGGAATGGTGTAAATTGTGTGCTGTGGCATATCATTATTGCATTTATTTCGTGATATTTTCCCATTATGCCCAAAAAAAAGGGCATTAAGAATATTAACAAATAGCACAATTCCGTTGCACAATATGTTGATTCAGTATCAACATATCTTTATTTACATTCAACGACAAAAAAGTGTTCATAACATTCGTGGAATTTACTTTCAAAGAAATAAAAACAAACTTTCTTTTTATTTAAATATTTCGAATTTAACTTAAAATTGTCAGGTGAACTTATTTGATGTTGCCCAAAATTACAGCAAATATTCTAGCAAATATTTTACAACACATTTCCATGGGTGGATAATTAAATTTAAAAGATTTTAGTTGGAAATTGCATTGACTTTAGTTTCTGTTATGAATGTGATTTAAATTTATAGTCTTATAAATAAGAAAATATTTTACCATCATTTCATTTGTAGTTTTCACATCTTTGTTTCTCCGAAATACTTGAAACTTCTAGCAACATTTTATACCAAAAAGCAGAACAAATTCTAGTAAAATATATCATTTTTTTGTTTCCTTTTTGTGTGGAAATTTTTCTCGTATTACTTGAAATAATTTGAGCATGCTTCAAAGTTTTGTTGCATGCAACTATCGTCATGCATGACCTGCACTAACTAAATTCAAATTTACCTAAATATGTAAATGATTAGGTGGGAAAACGCATAAACACGTACGTGCAACATACACACACACACACACACACACACACACACACACACACATACAGTGAAAAACAACAGCAACTGAAAGCCATTGCCATTTGTTGACCACAAAATTGGAAAGTGACATTTGCACTGGAGAATTGCAGTCTGTTAAGAGCGAGTTCGGCACAGTGGGGAGCGGGGAACGGAGAGCGGGGAGGGTAGAAGAAGGTTGGCATTGCCTAAAAGCATGCTCTAAATAATTGCAATTTATTTGTGCTGCCATCGTGTGACATGTGGCGCAGCCTCGTGTCTCTCCTCACCTGTTCCCTGGACTCGTAACTCGTAACTCGCAACTCGTTTCTCGTTTCTCGTCGCCCGCAGTTACCACTTAATATGCTCATGTTATTAACGGCCACAAAAACGCAGAATGTAACTGCAACTGCACTTTGGGGCAGCGGTCTTGTATCCCTGATTGACAGCAAATGCACTTTTCCTCTCTCTCTCTCTGCGGCTCTCTGTCTACACCTATCTCGCGGCTTTGTCGCTCTCCTGTGGTTTTGTTTTTGATATCTGCCACACGAGGCGCCACTTATGCAATTTTGTCGCCTACAACAGCATCAACAACTGACTGACATTCTGACAACACCTGTCATCCCTGTCCCTTACCGACTGCATATTATCTCGCATTTTACGCTTCGACACACGCGACACACGCTGCGTATACGTGATGAGTATTTGTACGGCTAAAGCCTTTGAAACTAAAGTCTGCCGCTTAAGTTACTGACTTTGAGCTACCCGAACGTGTTGCGAAATAGTTGCATGACTGTAATAAACTTTGCATCAATCATCAATCAATCCGCAATCAATTAATCAATGTTTATAGCTTGTCCTTAAATGAAATGATGTCTTGAGTGTCATATCCTGTGTCCTTCAGCCTTTATCTACCCCTTTCAGCAACGGTGCGCGTATAAAAAAGTAATTTTCATTTTTGTGGCATGCCACATAAAGAGTGGGAGGCAGGCGGAGCGGTAAGTTTAATGTTAATCTCAGCTGTTGTTTTACATAATGACGCGCGGAGTTGAAAGTTATGGAAAACGATTCAACTCCTGCTGAAAATGACTCGATTTGAGGGATTTTCATTTTCCTAGGAAACTCTAGTTAATGCCTATTTAAGTGCTGCAAGTTTAAAAATTCCGGTTGAGGTTTCTCTGTTTTCCTTTTGCTTTTCTATTCTCCATTCTTTGTTTATATTCGCTTTTGTCTCTTTAAAATTTCAATGATTTGGCTGCTTCGCATTTTTTCGCATTTTCGCGGCTTTTTTTTTTGGCTTCCTTTGTTCGACTTTTTGTCGTCTTAGCGTCTGTCTTAACGCTTGCCTAACCAGCTGTGGACCTACCTTGAGCTTAGCACTTTATTTATACCCTGTAGTTGAAGAAATGGCTGAAAAGGGTTACAGACTGACAGAAGGAGGCATTTTTCAAGCTAACAAATTAATATTGTCCACTTTAAACGTGCATATTTGATGTACACAAAGTACAGGGTACTCTGCAGGTTGAGCTTAGCATTCCCTGCTTCTTTCCAACTAACCCAGTTAGGGTTTGAATTGTCTCCGACTTGGGCTATTTTAATGAGCAGCTCTTTCTCCTTTTGGCCACGTCTAAACAAGGCCTAATGCAATGTGTTTGTTAATGCCTTTGAATTTTACATTGAACAAAGCTCGCTGGCTTAAAAAATAAACCCGACAACCTTAAGATACTCACAACTAGCCACTTTCTGTGCTGCAATTAAAAAGCAGTTAATGTGCGGGCTCAAGTCCGAAACGGGGAAATGGGAAAGTGCGAAAAAGGGGGAAAACACTTTGGACTTTGGTCAGCTGATAAATTGTGGCAATTTCAGGCGCCTTTAAGGGAATAACTGGTAAATAAGCTTAGATAAAATACAATTTTTAATTCTCGCGTGCGGTTCAAATGCTAAAAGTTGATTGTTCTTATTGTTATGCTTAATTCTTCCGCTTTTTGCTATGCAACAATTTTTTAATTGCGTATCAAATTGGCCAACAGCAACAACTGCCAAACAACTGCAAAGCGTCGCCTAAGCGGCTTACAAAATAGCCCAATGCAATAAACTTGTCGGTCTGCAAAAAAATGCGACCTACAAAAAATTGGCGTGAATAAAAAATAAATATTCTGTTTAAGTTTTGCATAATACAAGTAAATGTTAGTTAGTCACTTTTGAACCGTTTTTCTCCTGCTATTTTGCTGTCTTTGTTTTGTGCATTTATTTGTACCATTTAAGTTGCACTCTGACATTTTTTAAATTCTCCTATATCTAAATTATTTATTGAATTTTTTTCAAGATATTTATTTAATGTTTTTGCTCTTTGGAATGAAATCAAGTGAATTTCCGCTTGGAATTTTTTTCTGTAGATTAAAGGCTTAATTTTTTCTGAAGTATTTTGTGTTTTTCAGAAAATAAATGTGGTTTGCATTTTGTGAATTGTAAACTGCATATAAAATTATATTTTTGTATAAAAAATTTATTTGTGGTTATTTGAACTTTAATGCTCCTTTTGTTAAATCAACATGTATTTTATTATATATGGTATTTATAATAAAAAGTGTTGATATAGTTATGCAGTTGACACACGAAACTGACAATCTGTTGCCATTTCCATTTAACAAATTTAATTTAAAATAATACACATATCAAATATTTTTTGCCGGAAAGGCGCAACAAAAAGCGCATATTGGGATTATTTTTGTTGACTGATTTTATATAATTTAATTGGAGACTTTAAGTGAGCTGCGCAACAACTGCTGTTTATTGACTCAATATTAGGAATAATGGAATCATCAAAGTCCAATTTTCATAGCTGTAGTTAAAATTTTCATGATTTATTGGAGGTCTTCTTGCTGTTTATTTATTTTATGTTTATTCTCTCTTTATTTTTGTGCATTGTTCTAGGTAACTTTTGCCTCAATGTGCAGCGAAGCATTGCAAATATATTTTTTGCCTTTTTTTGTTGTTAATATTTCATTTACTTTGCATTCTTAGTTGAGTGATTTTTGATGTTTCGCTATACGCTTAATTTAAGCGTGTCTCGTTTTTTTATGCTGTTTTTTTTCTACTTCATTTTATTTTGGTGGGTTTCCCTTCTTATGGGTTATTTTTAGCAGCTGGAAAATGTTTAATGCGGGGCTTCTGCGGATTTGACGGCGATGACCGCAAAAGTTAAACGGGTCATGCATATAAAACAGAAGTTTATAAGCCGTATATCGAGTGGTAGGACTTATTTGATAATAAGCATAATATGTCTAATATATTTAATGCTGTAAAGAAGCACTTCCCTGAGGCTGCCAGGGAAATTCAATTTCTGATAAAGATCAGACCGACATCGATGACATTGCATCATCAGCTTTTGCTGGGAAATCCATTTCCATCTATTTAAAATGGGCAGGCGGAACCGCCAAGTCCAATCAGAGTCAATTCATACAGAGATGAGAGGGTATATATGCAATATAAATTTGCTTCGAGCGAAGTGTATTTTCATGTTAGCGCCCTAAGCACACTGAGAAGTGCGCAAAATTTGGAGATTCGTAAATTAAAGTCACGGCTTTGAGATGCCAAAAGGCATCTTTTGGGCAGGCGAAAACAAAAGTTGCTACCCTTTTTTTTATTTCGCAACAATGTCCTTTTTCTGGTCTGCTGACCATGAAAATATTTCGTCCGGTTGAGGCTTCTCTTCTCTCTGGGTTTTCTTAGCTTTTCTCTTGTTATTCAATCAATAATGCCGCTGACATTGTCGACGAGTGTGTGAAAATGATAAAGGATGCCGCTCCAAGTACAAATACAAATCACAGTCTCTGATTTACTTGCTTCACAGCAGGACCAACAGCAACAGCAACAGCAACAGCAACAGGAACAAGTTCAAGGACATTGTCTGTCGTAAATGTCACGGCTCTGAGTTTTTTATCACTCCGCCGACTTCTGATAAATCTCAACAGTGCGTGCAGTCGAGCAGCCGACGAAACTTGAAATTAAAACATTCCTCACAGACTCCCAACATCGCAGTCTCTTTGTGAGTTAAAAAATAGAAAACAAAAGAATAATAAGAAAAAGCTGAGAATCTGCTATTATTACTTTTCTTTCGACTGTCCAAGCAATTGCTTAGTTTCATTCTTCGAGTCTTCAATTTCTCTGCCTCTCTTCAGTTCTCAAGCCCTGTTTGCATACCCGTTAATCGCACAGCACACGGGTATATTGTGTTCGTTGCAATGCATGTAACAGATTTCAGGAAGTTAATAAATATTTGATCTATTTAATAGAATGTTTTAAAGTGCTTCAATATGGTAAACTGTAAACTAAATATAAACTATTTTTTAGTGCTGAATAGTTACTTTTGTTATAGTTAATTTGATCAGTTAATAGACACGATATCGATATGGAATGAATCTTAAATGGACTAAAGGGTATCTTTTCATCGGGCACTCAACTTGAACATTCCGACCTGTTCTTTTTTACTGTCGCCAAACAGTTGTAACTTTAGTCTCTCACTCTCCGACAGTTGTAGTGACTGTTGTTTTGTCGTATTGCTCTTTGGAATTTATGCGACTTTGCAACACTTGCAACGTTGATGGGGGAGGGGGGGAGGACATTGTTGGCTTTTGGTCTGCAATGTTATGGTTGGCATAATTGGAAAAGTTCGATACTATCGAGGCCAGACTAGGTCTTAACATCATTCACATGGCAGCAATTAAAGCTCGTTGCGACTTTTCCAACTGAACTTAACGAGAATTTGAATTTGGCGCTGATTAACACTATGATGATTCTGAGTTCTCTCTCTTCTCAGCTCTCTCCCTCTCTCACTCACTCACTCCACAACTGCTCTCTCAGCAGCCACGTGCGTGAATTAAAATTTAATGAGATTTTTCCAATTCAATTTCAGTTTAACGATATTTCGCTTGATTTCTTTGTTGTTCTCTGTCTGTGTCTCTGTCTCTGTCTATTGGTTTTTTTATATATTTTTTGTAGGTTTGCCGTGTGAAAAATTAATTTATTTGATTTGCATTTCAATCTGTTCGGCTTTTGGATGCCTGTTTCAGTTTCAGTTTCAGTTTGAAGTTGCTTCTTTGATCAGTGTTGCTTCAAGTGTAATTCCAGCCTTGTCCCACTGTTAATCGTTAATGAAGTTGCCACATCCGGCGAATTGGGCAGCAATGTGGGCACACATAACCTCTGACCCCTCTCCAACCCCTGCCACAAGGGGTTGATCGCTGAATTCACTGATGTCTGATGTTTGATGTCTGATGAATGCAGTGTCGCAGTGAAGCATGCAGAGAAGTGGGAAGGGGGGGCAACTCGTTGAAGTGCCCTCAACTGAACGAGAGCTGATTGTGTGTGTGTGAGTGTGTGTGTGTGTGTGTGTGCGGGCGGCTGATGTATTGAAATTAATAAAAGGGCACGTCATGGAACACGGAGCGACGCGTCGCGTTGACAATGAGCCATGAACGCCACATGAAATGGGGCAGAGTGAAGAGCAGAGCAGGGACAAGAGAAGAGGTGAGGAGAGGAGCGAGTCATAGCTGAGTGCCTGCTTGTGCTCCTCCTAGAGACAACGGCTGCTCACCTACGTCAAGCAGGGGAAATTCGCTGACAATTGATTGAATGCCCAGCCGTTTTCAGTTTCCAGTTTCCAGTTTTCAGTTTCCAGTTGCCATAAACCATTGAGATCGAGGCGTGCCGCATTGTAAAGCGCTTGTAAGCGGAAGTTGCTGACTGAGCCACCATCAGGGCTACCTACAAACACGGGTTCTCAACATCCGGCCTGAAGTCACACCCTCCCCATCTGCCCATCTCTCCATCTCCTCAGCTGCCCATATCCCTTATCTCCGCATCTCCAACTGCTCATCCCAAGAATTACGCGATGTGTGGGCGTCCACATCTGTTAATTGCCGCGCACATACAGTTAGTCAAGTAACTAATTTGACAATTGTTAAGAAATTTGCATATTTTAATTGGAAGAAAAATATCTTTCTAAGTTTCACTTACTTCAAAAGTATATATAAATTAACAGTATTCTTCTTTGCTGTCAAAACACTAACTTGCCGCACTGTATGTGGCAAATATGTTTTCGCTTAATTATCTGCATTAATAAGGAGCCAGGCAAAGGGATCAGACTCCACATCAGCCTCTGGCTCCATTGCAGCTACGTTAATTAAAATGTTCAAACTATTACAAAAAAAATAAAAGTAAGGCAAAAATGATTGCGCGACTTTCGCACGATTAATTAGAATATGGCGGCAAAAGGCAACCCGAAGAGAGGGTGGGGGGAGGGGGAACCCCACTACGACTCCGACTGCGACTGAGACGGAGACTCCCAAGTGGAGCAGCAAGTGAACCATGTCGAACCAGCACAAAACTCAAGCGGGCACTGAAGCAATGCAACCAGATACGACAAACGATGTGCATATGGATGATGGGTATATAGTATAGTATATAGAGTAAAAAGCGGAGCGAATGGAGGGAGGTGACGGCTGACTGGGCCCATCTCCCTCTCTCTCTCTGTCTCTGTCTCTTTCTGCTGTGCACTCTCCATGCAATTAGCGGCAAATGTTGCAAAGAATCGCCGGCTCACGGGTCAGCGCTTAAGGCGTGCAGATAACTCATAATATAGTATGTAAAAGTGACTTTCTTGGATTGGCAAAGTAATATTTAAATGCATTAAATCAGTTATTGGATTCACTGGTTACTCAACTAGTTCCAAGCTGGCTGCTTAAAAAACTCTGCATTTGGTGGAACAATAGAGAGTTGATGTAATACTAAATAATTGTAATTCTCCACTAAAGTGCTAAACATCTACAATCCAACTTTATGCTATCTTAATTGGCTTCACAATATCACAATGTTTATTATCGTCAAACAGAAAACAACAGCAAAAATGTTTAACTACATCGAGTTGTTTCGAGTCGAGTCGTTGAGCATAAATCATTTATTTGCTATGCATAGGATTCTCCAACTTTGTCTCTTTCACAACCACATTTACTGAACATATATTGATCTCTTTCTTTCCTTTACAGATGCTAAAACACGTACAAATCTCGCCGTTGCGCAATCGCTCGGACACCGTCTCTTTGCGCTCCTCGAGCAACGCTTCCTCTTGCGCCAGCTCCATGTGCGGCAGCCCGGAGCCGCCTCCGGATATGCAGCGAACTCCCTCGCGGGCCTCCAGCTACTCCAGCCTCAATGAGCAGCTGCCCCAGGTAAAACTCCACTCATTAACAACTATCAATTAATATATGCTTGGAATATATTCAAAATATATTTACTATATATATAAAAAAAATAATTCAAAGTTATAGAAGTAGGTAATAAAATAATATCTAGTAAACACATAATAAAAATAGATATACTACTTAAATAAATAGCATATATAATATGTGTTGAAAATATAATAAATATAACAAAAATATATTTACTACATAAATAAATAAAAGATTTCAAAGTCATGAAGTAGGTAATTAAATAATATCAACATATATTAAAAATAGATGCACTACTTAAATAAATAAATTACATTATATGTAGTGGAAATAGAATAAACATAACTAAAATATATTTACTACATAAATATAAAAAAATAATTCAAGGTTTATAATAAAAATAGATTCACTACTTAAATCCAAATTTATGAAGTTGACAGATAAATTAGAATTAGATAAATTAAAAATTAGAGTAAAAATTTAGTGAAAATAAATGCACTACATAAATTAATAAAATAATACAAAGTTTGAGAAGTTGGTAAATAAATAATATATAAAGAAACGCATATTAAATAACTAAGTTCACTACATAAACAAATAAATTAGTCCAAAGTTTAAGAAGCAGGCAATTAAATAATGTAAAGTAGGTATATATTTCAGATAGATTCACTACATATAAAGTAAATATATAATTTGTACATATATAGAAGAACTACAAACAAATAAATAAAATTCACTACATAAAGAAATCAAATAATTCAAAGTTTAGGAGTTACCATAGATAAATAAACTATTGTGTGTAGGGCATTAACTTCAGAGGGAATCCCTGCAGGGGAGAGACAAAAAAGCTAAAATTAAATTGAATTTCAAGTCGAATAAAAATAGAGGTATTAATTCTTCTTTCTTTCTCTTTGCTCCCCGCAGACAACGATCAAAGTCTACACCAACTGCTTGAAGATCGACATTGAGTACAAGACGCTGGGCATACAGTGGGACACCACAAGCAAGGAGGTGATAACACAGCTGCTGAGACGGTAAGTGATACAGTGAGACACCGCTAAAGATGCCCTACTAAATACGCGCTTTTTTATAGTCTGAAGATGCGTCATCGGGATCCGCGTCTCTTCTATCTCTCGATGGAGGTGGCCGTGAGACGTGCCGGGGTGAAGACGATTCTGGTGCTCGACGAGGACACACGTCCGGCCATTCTGCAGGCCTGCCACCCCAAGGGCGAGTCCCGTTTCTGTCTGCAACTCAAGCCCGGCGGATTGATTCGGGTGCACACGTCGGCCTTGCAGCCGAGCTCGCAGTACAAGTCGCTGGTGATCAGCGAGGAGACGAACTGCGATGAGTTGTTGCAGCTGCTGCTGGGCTGCTACAGTTCGCTGGAGCCCGTGGAGAACTTCTCGCTGTACGAGGTGTGTCCGGGTCAGGAATGCCAGCGGAAGCTGCATCCCGATGACCTGCCGCTTCGCGCCCAGGCGGAGCGAGTGCGTCGAGGCGAAAGCTGTCACTTTCTGGTGCGTCGCACTCCCAACTATGCGCGGCGTCGCCAGCTGCTGGCCAATCTGAACGAGGCCATCAACCAGAGCAGTGCGTCCAGTGGCAATTCGGAGGACACGGATGCCGCCAGTCTGCTCGAATTGTCGCTGGAGTCGGAGCTCTCGCTCTCCGAGGATTTGCGCAGCTGCAGCAGCAACGAGGATGCCGAGGACGATGAATGCGCCAGCAGTTCCGGTTCCTCGGACAACTCCACCGAGTGTGCGCTGCATCGTGACTTCTATCAGCGACCCAACTCAAGTCCCGCCAACTCCCCCAGTGTCCAGTCCAGCAGCCAGAGCAACAACAGCCAGAGCAACAATAGCAGCAACAACAAGAGTAACAGCATTGTCAGCTCGGCATCTTCTCCAGCTCGCGCCTACAGTCCCGTCTACAACATCCGAGAGATTCGCACGGCCACGCACTCGTTCTCCTCGCTCGGCAAGGACAAGAAGCTGCTGGACATTCACTTGAATGCCCGCTATGCGCCCACGGGTCTCTACAGTCGCCTCCTGCCCGTTGCCGAGGTGGACACCGGCAGTTGCCTTGATTTAAATGCCAATGCACCACAACGACAACGACAGCAACAGCAACAACAACGACAGCCGAGGCCGTTAACAACAATCCGGCAAAGGGACTGGGCCACTTTGTCTATTTGTAAGCGAAGCCAACGAGGCAACTAGTCAAGCTGCGACTTGTACATAGAGCAATTAGATCAGTAAGAGGATTATATATATATATATATTAGATGTATAAATACAGAGTTGAAGGACGTAAGAAAATCCCCCAAAAACGAGTACCGTTTGGACCAAAGATGCATTTGTAGGCTAAGTGAAATATGTAAATACATATAAGTTATATATACATATATAAGTTAGTAGTCCTTTAGCGAATTCCACAAAGGGAAAGCCAAAGGAGCAAGCGAAGCAGGAATATGTGAAAAGAAGTCTAGAGCTTAAGGCTTTAGTCGCGTAGCTAAAGCTAAACTAAGTCCAAGATCAAGGCACCTAACCAACCTAGCCTATAAGAATATAGTACATATAGAAACCAAAAGATATTGTCATAATAACACACATAAAAGCCAAAAAAAAAAGAAGAAAGTAAACTGTTTGCATTACTTGTTATTGCTTTTGGGTAATATTGTGGCACATTGTGAAAGGGTTGCAAGCAACGTGCAACACATACGCGAGTGGAGATTAAAGCTGCAGGCTATCAGCCATTTAAATAGGCTGCAATTAATGTGGTCAGCCGCACAATTTGTGTTTAAAATCCCGCCATTATAGCATGCCAGTCAAGGAGCTTTAGTTGAATGATTTACGTGGCGTATACGCAATTGCAATGCATGTGGCATGTGGCATGTGGTATGCCGCCTGCCGCCTGTGTTTCCCGCAAAACCGTTACAAGTTTACGTAAACGAATTTTTAACAAAAAGAAAAGGGAAAATCAGAAAAGGCTTTGCGTTAAAGTCTCCGCATGTGAGTGGGAAATTTAAAGAGCAGACATCGGACTGGTTACGTTAATCAGACAACGCAGCCACTCAAATTACACACATTATCAAGATTTTGTAGACCCATTAGTGACCTTTTCGAGGGTCAGCAACTGAGAGGAGCATCCACAGAGCACACTAATTTATTAAGAAAGGTCGTCGTCGGGTTCTGGACGATGGGCGATGGAATTAAAAATAAACAAATTGCCAATAAAATCCAATTTGCTTTGGCCTAAAATAATAAGTCAGCTTCGCCGAGACGAAGGGTTGCATTACGTTACGGGTTACGTTCAAAGTTTTGCTAACTGCGATTTTGTCCGGTCAACATTTTGTTTATGTCTTGATTTTATTTTATTATATATATTTTTTTTTTGTAAGATCGTGGGCAGTTTTTAAATATGGAGTTTGGCTTTAAATTGCACCTTATCAATAATGCAAGATTCACAGTTCGGCATCAGTTGCAAAGGGAGTGGAAAATCGAAATGGGAGTGGAAATAAAATGCAAATGGAAAGCGGCATGGGAAACGGAAACCAACTGGCAGCTGTGCAAACGGAAACGGAAATGCTAAGCAGTCGGCCCAACATAATAACTTAAGCACTTTTTAAGTCGAGCATAAAATATTTAGCTCCGAATCTGGCCATCTGCCAAAAAGTGCAACTGCAACTGCAACAACAACAGCAACTGCTGTGAATGTTGCATGCAAGATAACTGTGTGCAATCTGAGTGCCATTAAAACATGACTATTGTAAGTGTGGGAGTTCCCCGTAATTGGCAACTTGCCTCACTTGCCTCACAAAAGTTCTCGCTCACATTGACCCAAAATCATTTTCTGTGCGCCTGTTACTTGGGAACAGTACAGAGTACATTTCTCTCACAGTTGTTGGCTTTATTTCGTTTGCTCTGATAGATTCCAATTATGATTGAGAAATTGATGTCCAGTGAAATTCAGCTTTAAATTTCAATTCAAATGCTGCTTTGATTCACTTGAATACTCGTGTTGTTTGTAAAGTGTTTAATTTATTTATCAAGTTTCTATTTAATTATTCATATTTGCTGTATCAAAATGTATACACGTCGACTGTATTTAATTTAACTATCGAGTTTCTATTTATTAATTCATATTTTTTGCATTAAAATGTATACATTTTGACTGTTTTGATTTATTATTTTTATATTTAATGTTTCTTAAATTTTAGCAACAAATGCTGATTAAATTTGTAGCAAATAAACTCTATTTAGAAGCACCGTATAGTTATAGAAATTCAGCCTGTGTTGCCAAGAGTCATTTAAATATAATATATATAATTATTATACAGTGCGTAGACATTTAATATTAATTTTTTCTCTAAGATTTTTCAAAATATTAAATCGTAAGCATAAATATGCAAGCAAATAATTAAGTGTTCCATTAATTCTGACGCTCATAAATTTTAATGCCTAAAAGTATGCAGTGAGTTTTAGTAAAACTCATCAATATTTTCTATTAGTTTTAAAGCAAAGAAGTATTCAACTTTCTACACACTGGAGCATGATTATTATTATTTAATTTTATGGTGACTTTTTATTCTTTTTGAACTGAAATACACATTTCTAACAACTTTGTCTGCGTGGAACTCGAACCCAGTTTTTTTGAATGGCTTTCAATATGGCTTAAAATTGTGCAAATTTCTATAGAAGTTTTAATTTATTTTTTATGTGATGTAAAAAGCTGTTTCGCTAATATTAGAGGATTTAAAAAGTGAACATTGAAAGCGTGTCGCTTACGTGTTCCGAAGACAACGAGTTGCGTGGGCAGCCAACATATGAAAATTTCACGTAACTTGCATAAAATCGAGCTAAGCTCGTTTTGTAACTCGCTCGACTAATTGCCATAATCCGTAAAGTAAATTTGCACACGATCTTTTCAGTAGTTCGCCATTGAATCGGTGCTGCGTGCTTTGTTTTTACACAACTAATCGGCTTTGTTGCCCCTTCCTGCCCCTCCCTCCCTCCATGCCACCCGCTCCGACCATCATCGATTTGAATGGCTCCAAACGCCAACGGTTATGGCATTGTTGCCAGTGTTGCCAGTGTTGCCTTTGTTGCACTTTGCAGTTTGTAATTGACTTCTTTGACTGTCGAGTTTTTCACTTGCATGATTCTGTAATCCTTCGCTTAATCATTTTTCACATTTAGTTGCAAGTGAAAATTTCCATCTGGATGAAAGCATAATTATCTAGGATATAGCGACATATTAAAATGAGTAGTACTTTTTACATATTAATTAAAAGGGCTTTGCAACATGCAACAGTTGTCGGCATGCTTAATTGCTTCCCTTATGGCCACCAGATTTGCATGTTACTTAAACATGTGACAGACAAGTTGCAAGTAACAATTACGAGACTCGAACAGACCTGAATAAACTAGTTTAACTCGGCCTTTTGTTTCCCTCAATTGCTCGATAAGCCAGAGGTATTTGTATCAGGATTTCAAAAATCCTCATTTTATTTCCGTATTGATTTGATTCGTTTTGTATCTTCAATTCGCTTGTTTCTCTTGCTGTTTGCCAGTTCCAATGTTCAACAGAGTTTTCTTTATTGCCAATTCACTTGCACTTGACTTGCATTGCCAAAAAGCTTTGCTCCTCTTATACCCTGTATTTTTAAAATGGATGATCAGGCTTGTGTAAAGGATGTTGGTTTTCATTCAATATACATATGTGTTAGTATAAAGTAAAAACACAAAATAAAGAGTTTCATTTAAATTCCTTAATGCTTTATTCTAATTTTGTTTTTACTATTGGTTTTTTAAAAGAATAAAAATAATAATAATCGTTTACAGAACTAGTATTACTATACATACATTAAAAAAATAAACTTTTGCGGGATATTATTAAATTTCATATTTTGTCTATGCTTATGGTATTAAAAATAAGGAGACTCATTTTTCTTATCAAAAATAAAATCTGAATAATATATATATTTTTTCTGAGATTTTTAAATATATTATATTGATAATATTTTAGATTAGATGAGACCTGACTATGCATTGTTTTAAATACACATATTTTGTGTTACAAAGCAATTTCATATATCGAAATTTCTTGTTCCAAGCGAATGCATTTGAAATGACATAGGGTAGCTCAAAGTCGATCCCTTTAAGAAAGTGTTTTATTTCTAGCTCTGCTTGATGTTGTCTCCTTTACACACACAAAACGTCCCCTCTCTCTCTCACACACACCCGCACACACACACACACACACACATGTTTGGCATGGGAACATTTTTCATCAGTTTCCGTAAACTTTTTGACTGCACTGTTTCGACATTTTGTCGAGCTACTGTCGTCGGCTGTTCGCCTGATACTTGCATTTTTAAATTTTTGCTACTTTTTGGCAATTTTTTGTTTGTTTTCGGGGGAGGGTTTAAGGGAGGGGAGGGAAGGCTTATGTTGGGTGTTTCAACATGTTGCATGCTGCATAAACAATGACTGGTGCAGCCAGCTGCTTGCATTTGTTATATTAAGTTATCGACTCGGACTGCTGCTGGACACGCCCAAATGCCGCCCATCCGCCCACATATGACGATTTCATAAATCATGCAGCCTTATCTTAAACGCCATTCACCGCACTGTAGTCATGATTTATGTCAATCCGCAGACACTCGAGTTGCTTTTAATTATGAGAAATTGCAGGCTCGGCTGACTGCCCGATGTTGGAGGTCCTTTTCGAGGCGCCACTTGACACAATTTATGGTCACTTTTTTTGCATAACAAAGGCCGTGCAACACGGCACAACAAATGCTCAAAACAAAGGCTGGAGACTCAAGTGAGCTTTTGGCCAGTTTGCGACTCTTTTGTTTCTCTTTCTCTTCAATTTTGACAGATTTTTGATTTCTCAACTGCGCCATATAATTGAGTTTTTCTTTGTGTCGTGTCGCACTTAACGACAGACTGTCGGTTCGGTTTTTGGTTCGAGCCACAAATGATAAACTTAAAAAATGGCAGAGTTGAGGAATTGGAGAAATCGCTGCGCTTAGCACTTAAAATCAAGCGGGAATCGATGGCAGCCGCAGCAAAGCGTGTCCTGCATCTAACCATAAAATCATTGTCATCATCATATATTTCTGGGAATATTTATAGATATTCTTTTGTCTACATATATAAATAAATTGCAATCGCAATTGCAGCTTGCTGATGTGGCAAAAAAACTTAACTTCCCCTTCCCCCATCCCCCACTCTCCAAATCCATTAGAAATCCAATTCAAATATCAGCAATTGGAGCTCAGTTTATTTACATTCGGCGCGTGAATTGCAATTTTTGAGTGATTGATGGTGGATGATATGATGATATGACTAAAGGAAAAATTGTTTAGGATTGAGATTCGGATGGGGGGAATAAAGAGAGGGAAACGTGTCTAATGCAATAATATATGAAATTCTCTTCTCTTTGGCGATTGTTTATTAAATTGTCCCAGGGATTTATTCAATGTTTATCGCTTTATTTATTTACACTCTTTTGCTTTTGGTCTCCTCAAAGTTGCTCTTAAACACGTATTGTTTGTTTTTCTCTGTCAACGGACTCATTGAAATATTCTTTCTTAATCAGTTCTATTTAATATTAAAGTCGTTATAATGCAAGGCATTTATTGGAGAGGAGATATCTCCTTCATCTATTTAAAAATATTTATAATTATTACATTATCGCTGATTTACATTTATCTTTTGTAGAGCAGCTAAATCTGATTAGGTTTAAGTGTTTATAGTTTATCGTTTGGCAGAACTTCCGAACTTTTTTCTTAAATGGAAATGTGAAATTATTTCCGCTTCTTTCAAAGAAACTTCGTCCTTATTGTTATATATTCAGATGCTGGAAGATAAGTGTAACCTGTGAGTGAAAGGATATTCTTAAAGTCTTCCATCGGCAGAGTTACAGCGGTTTTTCCGGTTTCAGGACGATTTACCTTAGCAGATGCCCTGTAAAGAAGCGTATTAAGAATCGTCTAATCATTGTCAACTATTTGATGATTATAGATTATAATTCACTTATTGTGCAACATTAAAACGACAGAGTTGTATTTTTAGCTAATTTATTCATTTCTTTTTATCACTTTACAATACGACTTATAATAAAATGCGGACTCATAATGCAAATGCACCGTGTCCTGAGATATAGTAATATCCAAATACAATACGAGTTACGAGTTACGAGTTAATTAGCCTGTAACAATTGGTGGCTATTTAGAGTTGGCTTAATTTGTAGTACAACTTGACAATAATGATAATAATTAAAACTATGGATAATACATAAACGACTATGTATAGATTTTAATTGCTAATCCAAGCAAGCAACGGGCTTCTTCGAAAATCACAATGAAATTACATCTATCTAGGACTAGGAAGGAAGGACAAGTTGCAATTGGCTAGAAGTGGGTACTGTGCTCCGACGGGTTCTACGAGCGACGACCGAAGGATCTCATGTGTGCCATCCAGCAGCTTGGCCATCATAGCTGCTCATTGCCAATATGCGTGGTATCCGTGGGCAGGGAGTGAGTCTGCGGGATAAACAGATTGAAAGAGTTCCCAAAGAGTTCCCTCTTACTGGAAAGGGGGTTGACTCACCTGCAATGCCTTGCGCTTGTGATGCATCGAGGAGTTCGAGGACGACTTTCCCTTGCCCTTCTTCCAGGAGCAGAGCAGCAGCTCCTTCATCCCCTTGCGAAAATTGCGGCTGAGAAAAGCATAAAGCAGGGGATTAACCCCCGAATTGAAGTACGTGACCAGAAAGGTGAGCGGCGTTAGCAGCGCATTAAAATTGGAATCACCGCGATACGAACGTGACCTGTAAATGTTCAAATATTGGATATTACATTTACATAGTTTACTTAAATGAGTGAAGAAAAGAAAGTGCGAAAATTATATATATATATTTATATACTATATATTGTAAGACAATAATCAGTTTTTTATATAAATTCGCTAAATTCCAGCACTAACTTATTTAATTCGCCAAAATTCCATTTATATTTTATATCATAATAATAATAAAATATAAATTAATCACTTTGTCATACTTTAACTTTTAACTCATTGAAGGTTCTTAATTTATTATTTTCCCTTCACTCCATTAAGTATACGCAAAGTAAGTCACAATTTTCGAAATCTTTTGACGATTTGTAAGTATTTATAACTATGAATTCGGAGAAACAATGTTGATGGCTCTGTCAACAAGATGTTCGCATTGTGGAGTTAGCTGCGTAGCTAACTTTCTCAGTTTGTTGCTTTAAAGTCAGCAATGCTTCTTCATTTTCCTCTATATTAAGTATACGCACAAGTGCACAGTATAACTTAACTCCTGTTGGCACTACTCGCTGGAGATTTCAACAGATTTTCACCTTAGCTCTACAGCTGATGAAGTTATCTCCTGAGAATTGACAGTGGCTCGCTTAAGTTTTCACAAGAGCAAAGTTTTCCGCAGTCTTGAAGTGTGGAGCACAACTAACTAGGACACTTTGGCACGCCACTTGCAAAACAATCTTTGAAGCAGCGCAAATACGCAAGTATACCCTGTACTGAAGCCATCGCTGCAGGGTATATGCAGCGCACGAAAATGAATTTTAAAATTAGACTTGCCAAAATAAAAATTGGCAAACATTTTTGTAGTCATCTTTATCTAACAGGGTATCCAATAGTTTATACCCAGCAAAGTTTGGCTTTCTGAACCGGGCAAGCAAAAAGTTCTCCCTTCCCCACTGTGCACTGTGTAAATGTTTTTTTTGTCGTTGTTTGTCAGTTTGACAATTTGCGTTGCACTTGCAACTGACTCGGGAGTCAACACAAAAAAGGAGGTGGGCGGTGGTGCAGAGTGGGCGTGACTAACTGATGGGATTTGCTTTGTTGCCGATTTTCTCGCTTCTTGAGTTTCCAAGTGGTTTTTGCAATTGGATTGCAAATTTAAAAGGTAAATTGCGTAATTTCGAATTCAAAATGCGTCTAAAAATGCCGAAATTTGAGTCATCTGCGAGACAACTTGCCCCAATGTGCGGGTGTGGACACTTGGCGACTGTCGACTGGTGGCTGGTGACTGGTGACTGGACAATCTACTCTTACATAATAAGCTTACATTAGGCGCAGTCAAACAGTTGCCTGCTGAGTTGTTATCGCTGTCGGGAACCTGAAATTCAGGAATTTCTCGTCTGGCCTAATTCTCAAAGCATTCTCGAAAAGCTCATAACGAGCACGTGCCGCACTTGCAACACGCTGTGGCACCAATTGATGGCGCATGGCGCTTGCCAGCATCGAATGCGTCTAATGCCGAAATTACATAATGGTCAAATTACATCATAGCTCTCACAATCTCAATTTCCACAGACTTGAAGTCTTAAATAAATATTCGTTTAGTTATTGAAATGTTTCTTCTAACTTAACATTAATGAACACATTGTTAAGTTTATTAAGCTTTGTTGATTTTAATTTGAGCTCTTTTCCGTACTGAAAATAACTAATAAATAAAGTGACTTTTATTAAAATCCTAAATTGAATCAGATGTCTGAAGTCAACAATTATAACAATAATGCATATCTGGAAAGGATTAAAACCCCTTTGGAAACTGCTTTCCTGCATAAAATAGATTGTTCTCAGGACAGTTATAAATTTATTTAAGTTAACTCGAGTATTAAATATTTCTTCTTCTCATTACTAATTTAATTCCGCTTGAATTATATTTTATGGAGAACACTAATGGTCTCTAAATTGTAACAGACTCAAAAAGTACTACATATATTCTTAATTAATACTTATTTCATCTCTTAAAGCTGAACTAACAAGTAACAAAATTCAGAGACAACTTGAACTTAATCTCGAGGGACAACAACATGCTTAAAGGACTTCCAACATTAATGTCCTTAAGCACTGCGTGTCAAGATGTTCAAGTCTGCTATTGATTAATGGCAATTCATTCATAATTTCATTCGGATTTGTTGGCCATTTATTATGAGAGTTATTGTCTCAAAAAACATTGGATATTACCATTTATAAGATGTACTTTCTAAATGAATTATTTTCGCTATAGAAACATCTAATAATTCTGAGATATTTCATTTATTATTTACAACGTCGCAGATTTGCTCGACTTACTGGGCAATTTTTCAAAAAAAAAATAAGAAAAATTCCCACATTAATTCATATAATCCTACTTATTACTTATTATATTTTCATATTTAATGGATTTGCGAAACAAGTAGCTGAAATGCATTTCAACAGCTGAATTTTGAGCGCATTTAACAAATGTAAATGTGAAATATTTTGTGTTTTTCTCTCGCTTTCTTGTAGCTAGAGGCGTAAAAATTACATTTACTTTGGCCAAGTGAAAACAAAAACAACTGCGAAAATAATTGAGATTTATTCTTGTCTCGACGTTGTCTAAATCATAAATTTTTGGCATTTCAATTTCTACATACAATTCCATTTCGATTTCAATTTCAATTTCTCGTACCATTTCCATTTATTTATGCTTGACTTTAAAAAACAAAGTAATTTCAGTGGGCGTTAAACTGTTTATATCGCATCACATCTCACTGACTTAACTTGACAGCCAATCATTGGACCATCCATTGGCCATTCTGGGTCCCCACTTCAAATGACCATAAACTGTCACATAATCGAAAAGTCAAACACACACACAACAAATAAGACCAACCCAGGATGAAAATAAAAACAAGATGAGCACAAAATTGAAATGTTTAAATGGAGATAGAACAATGGCAATGAGAAGGAGAGGGAAACTCTTACAAAAGGAGACTTCAAATTGAGACCTTGTCAATTTTTTATTAGGACATTCGTTGAGCGACTTGTAATTGTTGCTAATGGAATTAATGGCTGACAATTATTGGCCCACAGATGTCTCGGCTGACATAGTTAATAAAGCGTTTAAAGCGCATGAGTTTGGCCATAATCGTTAATCAAAAGGAGACAGTTTCGAGTGAACCGTATTTGATTGTGGCTTAGACCTTAGACCTTCGTTAGCCATGTTCCGCAAGGAAATAGGTTTATGCAAACTTGCCAACACAGCCATTAAAGGCGTTAAGGATGTGTGCAAAACAGTCGATTTATTTAACGGAAATGAGCAAATAATGAAACGAAAAAGATGCAAGGACAAGTTCTCCATAATAATGGGAATATAGATGGTGAAGGGGGGCAGAGGGGGAAGAGGGGCAGACACCCAGTCTGGCAGTTAATTGTTTGACAGCCCAGTTAATAATAAATGGTCGACAGCTGAAAGGTTGACGCTGTGTGAGTAAATGCAAATGATTGTCAACTGCTTGCATAAGATAAAAAACAGATGAGGTTGATGATGAATGTAATGCAAATGTGAATGATGTGACGATGATGATGATGCAGGGTAGTCACAACTCTTACTCACCAGTATTGCCACATTTTACGCGCATGATACGGCAGATTGCAGAGCGCGAATGTCAGCACAAATATTATCAGCATGCGGACCACGCCCCTTCGAGCCCGCAACACATTGCTCGATGAATGTGACATGTGTGTGGCACCACCTCCTCCTCCTCCTCCGCCGCCTGTTGCTCCCCCGCCATGCGTGACGCCCCCTCGCTGATTGTGGGCGTGGGAGTGATGATAGAAGCTCGTTTTGCGACAGGCGCTCACAATGGGACGATCCGCCTCCAACGAGACCTGAATGAATAATGAACGGTGTAATATGGCAATATCCATGTCAACCCCTTTCGATAATTTACACTGACTTATCGATCTATCGACTAGTCGATATACCCACCTTGCAATTATCAAGCTAAGTTTGGGATTCGTGTTGTTGTTTGTTGTTGTTGTTTGTTGTTGTTGTTGTTGTTAGTGTCGTTGTTGTGTTCGGGAGGATTGTTGTTTGTTGGATTGGTTAGTACGAGTAGAGAAGGCAAACAAAAACATAAACAAGAAAGAGAGAAAACATTTCAACATAATAGATAGTTAAACAGTTAGCTGTTATTCAAGGTGAGAAGTAAGCACAGGTGATACATTAAATAATATATATACATAATTGGGATATCATTAAAGAGTTTTGTTTAGCTAATACGGCTTATAAAGTTATATTTATGTTTATGTAACATATTAATCAATTTATTTATCCGTATATTTCACTAGGCATATTTTTAACTTGTTCTCAGTCTATCTAAATATCTACAATACAATTTAATTTATTAATCATCCCTTAAGCATCCCTTTCAGTCAATCTATTCCTCAATTCATTCGTTTCTTTGCAATTTTGTTTAGTTCAGTTTTAATTTCTCTTTCTAAACAATTTCTGAATAAAGCTACTTCTACTTTTAGAAGGCTATGATAATTCTTTTAAATGTATAATTGAATACTCCAACTAAATTGGACAAGTTCCTAAAATGAAACTGGCTATTTTAACATTATTTAAATATCACAAAAATATAATTTATTTAGATGAGAACAATGTACTTAACATGTCAACATTCTCCACTTTAATCTATTCTCTCTTACAGATGTCATTTCTATACCAAATCTCTCATAAATCATAAACAACACAAGTATGATTCCAGGAATAATTTCACATTTCTTTGCCAAACAATTCGTTTGATGGATGACTTATATTCAAGTTTGTTATTGACTCAAATAATAATCAGTTTTATATTTATCTGTATTGTTAGCTATATAATAAACTGCAACTGAGCTCAGTTGACTTCAGTTCGGTCTGAGTGCTGTGTTTCATAAGTGGCAAGTTGAAATATTGCACATTCGCCGCGTTGTCTGCCAACAGAAAATGCAGCTGGTCAAACTATTGGACTTGGACTTTGGCTTCTATTGCAGTTGAGTGAGTGGCTTACTTAAGTTTGTTCAAAACAAAACTGTAAACTCTGATACTGATACTTTTAATGCGTCTTGACACCTGCTGTAGTCGTAGTGTCCGTCGTCGTGTCCGTCTTTGCCGTCAGCTAATGGCCAACTATGGAGGCCACTTGGCCAAGTTGCAGGTGAAACGAATTTCGAGTAAAACTTGTGCAAGCTGCTCGCTCAACTTCAGAAAATATTAACTATTAAGAGCGACAGTGAACTATTTAACTGCCAGCAGCTAAAACACTTAAATGCGAGCAGAAAATGTGCAACTTCAACTGAACTAAGTGAAGCGTGTTGAAAATCAAGCAGATCTATCAATTCCTTTAAAGCTGACTGTCACGATTAATTCCCAATGCAATTCCTAACTTTATACATAAGCAGTATATGTTGATTTATTTAGCTCGTATTCGTTTCTTCGGTCTCTTTTCTTTTTGCATATTTGCACACATTGCTCGAGGGCATTGTTTTGGCCTGGCCGACTCACCTGGCTCTCAGTGATGCTGACGCCACGCTTTTCATATTTACTACTAAGTTTACGTGACAAGGACGCTGAGCTGCTGCCGGAAGCGAGCGACGCTCCCCCTCCCCCTCCGCCTCCTGCTCCTCCACCTCCTCCTCCAGTTGATGCTGTTGTCGTCGTTGCTGCTGCGCCCGCTGTCAACTGATGAAGCTGATGATGATGGGCATGATGATGATGGGAATGGGGATGGGATGGGGATGGTGATGGTACATGCTATTGTGCAGGCTCATGCTTGTCTCCTGACCATGCTGCGGATGATTCTGCTGCTGCTGATGCTGCTGCTGCTGCTGCTGGGACACATGGGGGTGAGTCCCCGCGAGCTGCGCCACAATGCGATGGCTATCTTGCTGTACAACACCTGTCAAATGAGCAAAAAATATTAATTACATTTTCAACTGTTCGGTGCTCCACAAAAGAAATAAACCAGATATTAATTTTAGAGAAAAGAACAGTTTTGATTAGTATTTAGATAAATTGAACAAAATATTAATTGAATTCTTTTCTTTATGATTATTTTTTTGTTTTACTTCAAATATTCCTAATTAATTTAAATTGCATTTCAATTTAGTGTCCTTTTAATTATATATCTCAATAATTAAACAAATGATTATAATTTTGGTTACATATCATATGTCTTGTTTAAACATTACATTTAATGAATAATAAATTATTTCTTCTGACTGTTTTAGGCGGATAAGTAAACAAATCATACAACTTGAGTTGTAATATGTTAGGAATAAATACTTTCTTGAGTTGAATTATCACTCACCGTCATGACCAGCAGCGGCATCACGTAGAGCAGCACAAAATTAATCATATCGAGCAACTTGGAGTTGAACATCTCCCGATCCAGCACACAAATCTCCTCCTCCTGCCCGTCCTCGGTGTGGATGTTTTTGATGGTTTTGCTGAAGACAAATTTGGGCGTTGAATAAACCGCTGATGTTATCCACACAGTGACAATCACCATCTGCAAGGGTTGGAGATTGGAGGTTGTAGGTTGTAGGTTGGTTATGATGGTTATGATGAATACAGAAATATCGCTCAAACACGCAAACAATTTGTTTAATTACGCAAAAACACACAAATTGCCATGTAGTCGAACCATTTGTTCGTCTTTATCTGTATGTCCCGGACTGTTTAAGCCGTTGTTTAATTGCCGCGATTAGCATTAACAAATGCGTATTTTGTAGTAAACTGTTTTATTTGTCCAGCGATAGACACAAGTCTTCGTCTTCGTCTTCGTGGGCAATTGCATAACACAAAATGGGGAAGATACTTTTATCTATGCATAAACTCAACCCCAATGATAATCATATTCATACTCATGCTCATACTCATACTTTTATTCATAGATGGGTCGCGTTTTAATAGCCTCTGGCACTCGGAGCAACTTTGACTTTTACTCGCTGCAAACTTTTGGCTGCCACGGTTTGTTAAGCCCTTTGGGTAGCTCGACCCGCAATAACTTTTGGGGCTCAGTTTAATAAGTTCCATTAGCGTGCAAATTGCGGTCAAAATGGGCAGCAAAGTTATCAAAATTAATACGTTTAATGAACAGCGAGAAAATCGCGCCAATTTGCAAATGCATTTCTAATTATATATTTGCAAATTACCAACTGATGAATTTTTACAAAGAATGCAATTAAAATTTGTCTTTGCTTCAAGTAAAACCATTAAATAAGTTTTGGCCTTTCTCTTGTCTACTTCAAATAAATATTAAACATTGATAAACCATTTGCGTACAGTTTTGGAAACTAATTTACAACTAATTAGATTAAAATAAATTATGGTCTTTAACTGTTTTTAACATAGAAAGAAATTTCATCTAGAATTTCAGCTTAATTATTGGAAAATAAATTTCCTAGGAACTGTTAATTATTTCATACTTTACCATGAATTGATTTGGCTTTGTAACGTGATTCACAGTTTGGATTTACATCATTTTAAAATATATAATTAATAATAAAAGACTATTTTAAATTGGTTTTACAAAACATTCAAGCTATTCTCCGAATTCTTTTCATTTTAATTGGATAATTTGCTGTTCTTTTTGACAAAATGTTCACACAGTTTATGTTGGTCAATCGATTAAAAAGGATGTCAATGTCGTGATGCGAACAATTATCATTTATTTATGCACCGTAGTCCAAACAATTCATTTAATTCTGTTTGCATTATGAGTATTTCAGTTGATTACAATCGACATTTTTGTTGACAATGTCTATTTTTATTTGTATCCGTGGCAATAAAATTGAATCAGGCAACAATGAGTTCCAAATGAAAGTCGGTCGGAATAACAATTGCTTTTAACTTACCCTTAGGCGAGCCGCTGTTAGAATTTGTTTACACGTTATTGGATGGACAATGGCAAAGTAACGTTCCATGCAGATGACAACCAGGATAAATATTGAGGCCGTGTAGCTCAGCGAGTGGACAAATTGATACATGCGACAGAGGAACTCGCCAAAAACCCAGCTGTAAATATTCCAGAAGAGAAACAGAAACAAAAATATATTTCACATTCAGATTTCATCTATGTGCAAGTGAAGGGAGAGACGGAAAGACACGGGGTGAGTCCTGGATTGCCATGTGTGTCCTGGATGGACACATTAAACCTTATGGCACGCCCACCGCAAACTAATACGCATTAACGGTATCATTAGCCGGTGTATTTTATGTTTCCAGAGCTTTTTCGCACTTTGCTTGCTTTTTATTATTGCATTATATTTTCTGTCTGAAATTTCAGCCTTAGGATCATTGTGTTTGAGGATTAACACGTAATTCGATTCTGTGGGTGCATAGAGGGGGTACGTAGAAGGGGGGGGAAGTCCCTCCTGCAATAGCCTCCAATAAGTGGAAATTGTTGTGCTTTTGTCGTTTGGCTGCAGACGCGATATTTCGGCTCATTTTTGTTGTTGTCCCTCGCATTAAAAATGATGGTCCTGTTGCCAGCTGTATTGAATTTGGTCTGCGTTTTATATTACAGGTGAAAGGCAATTGTCCGCAGACTTAAACTTGAAAGCGGGGAATATAACCCGAGTTGAAGAAAGAATTCTCAACACGGAACATTTCATCTAATAGGATTTAACAGTTGAATTCAACCCAAAAGGTTTTGATTTTCATTTTCCAAGAAATTATATTCGAGGCTTAAACTATTGTCGAAAAGTTTTGGCATAGAAACGAACTTTAGTAGTTTAAATAATATACCAATTAATTTTAGGTAGCAGGATGAAAATATATCATATTGAAATGTAAAGCTAAATTTACTTGAAACCATCAGTTTATGGAAACATTCGCTTTAAATTTCTCTTCGACTGAATCTTAATTTTAAATACAAATGGCATATAAATATACTCAAAACATTTTAGCATACGCAGACCTTAACTTTAATAAAATATGCACATATATATTAATATTAAGCTTAACTTTATGAGGAAATTTACAAATTATCATATAATATTTGCAATTTAAATATGTAAATTTTGATTGAGGCAATATCATAACTTACTTAGCAACTGACTTATTTAAATAATAAAGTTAATTTGCCCAATAATCTTGCCTGACTATATTTTATGGTTTCAATGAGGGTCCTTTATAAAATTACCAAAAGTTATGCATAAAATTATCCAACCACATATTGGCCTTTTAACATGATAATTGCGTCGCATTGAACTCTATTAAAATATAGTATATACTGCAAATAACCTTTGATATTTATCGGGAAATTCAAACTTTTCTTTCATATATATAATTTTGTTGTTCCTTTATGAAGTGAGAGCGAAACTACATTTATTTTGAACTAATTATACAAACATTCTTTTCAATGGGCTCAGGTTATAAACAGAATAATTTGAATTTCAATGGAACTAAACGATAGAGTAGAAAAATAGAAGTAGAATGAGATTAAAATGCACCATTGAAATTCAAATCAATAATCATTTCAAAGAATTGAAACAAATATACAAAATTTGTAAATAATTCAGTCTAAAAGTAAGCTGATTAATTTGATGTTCGTATAGTTAAGGATTTTAAAGTTGTACCCTACAATAAGTAGCAACAAGAGTGTTCTACATCTTACAAATTTTACATGACCATCAAATAATGATACATTTTTTATCGCCAGAGAAAAACACATACAATTTAATTCAATATGCTGAACTAGCCAATTTTCATTAACTGCCTACAGGGTATTCTCTGCTCGAACAACACTTTTAGTCGTATTTGATAAATTTTGTAAATAAAATTGTAAAAATGCATTTTTTTACAATTTCGATTTTCAACTGAAAATTGCAGTTGATTATTGTTTAATATATGAGAAAAATGCAAAACACATTTCCGACCTTAAACACAAGTTCATTTTAAATGCAATGCTTATGAAATATGTGAATAATTTATATTCGCATGTCTTTGTTTATTATTTTCTTTATGTCGATTGTTGACTTATTTGCCTCGAGCGTGCAACACGAAATATTAAAATAGCGATAATAAAACAAAATTGTGGAAAACAAAGCATGAACATTTATATTGCATATTCGTAGCACAAGCAGAGCATTTCATTATTATTCGACTGTGGCGTGAGTTTTGGTTTAATAGTTTCAACTTGTTGCTTTTATTTTTTTTATCAACAGAATTTTCTTTATTTTTAAACAATTGTGAGTTGTCTGTCAATTGGAATATCAACTGGATATTTACTTAAGATCGTATTGTGTATTTGTTTTTGACCTTCGAATATCAAATTATATTAACAAATTCGACACAAATATTTGGCAAATCAACCACTGTTGTGTTTTTAATTCAAACAATAAATAAGTCAACAGTTAGTCAAAACTAACAATCAGAATACAACAAATTAAGCATAATTGAAAGGCTGACTTTGCACTTAGTTGTTCAAGTTAACTTAAGCAAATACAACGACACTACTTTAGTATACTCATATGTATGTATGTACAGTGTATGTAGTCGCATACAAATGTGCATAACAAATGGGTAGCATGTTCAGCGAATGTTGCGCATACGCCACGTTGTGCCACACTAAAAGAAGGCAAAGACGGCAGGTAAAGCGAGTTGCATATGCAACCTGCCCTGTCACCTGTCGCCTGTCGCCAGGTGCATTTAATATGCGCACATTTTGTCATGTCCCTGGGAGTTTTGTCAACTGCCTGCACTAAACAGTTAAAGGACACAGCCAGGACATTGCTATAAAAGAGTTACCTTTAAGGGAACACACAAACTGAAACGGAATATAAAGATAAAAAGTATATTAAGATTGCACTCCAACAATTCTGTTTGCTTATTTACACACGAAACTTGGTTTTCACCATTTACAGGGTATCTGCAGTTGGGGGCTCTGTGGCACCTTTGTTAGTTTTTAGTACATGTCGCCAGGTTTATGCAAACATCTCGCTACACAACTTTTGCTGCTGACCATTGTCAACTCATTCTCAGCATTTCACTGCTACTGAATTTGTTTTTCTCTCTCCGCTTTTCGCTACTCGCCAGGAGCTTTATTTGCGCAGTGGCAAATGTGTGTGTGTCTGTGTGTTTGTGTGTGTTTGTGTGTGTTTGTGTGTGTGTAAATAAAAACACACACTAGTGTCACGCCTTGACACAGACCCTACAAAAGTGTCACTTGTTTGTGTTGCGCTTTTCGCTGTGGTTGTTGTGGCTGTTGTTGTTATTGTTGCACACTTGCAAGTTGAAATTAGTGTTGCATGTTGCTGGGCGTGGCATGCTCCATAACAACTTCGTTAGTCACTAAAGCCGCTTCAACATTGCCAAAGTCGAATTCAGTTTACACTACATGTCGCTTGCACTTCCAAATTCCATGCAACTAAAACTTCCCATTAAACAAATGAATTAAGACTTACACTTATAGATAAGAGATACTTTTAAACAGAAATGATAATAATATAAATATTATTAAACCAAATTAATGGGACTTACACTTATAGATAATATATACTTTTAAAGAGAAATAATAATTTTATAAATATTAATAATCTAAATTAATCAGACTTAGACTTATACATATGAGATACTTTTAAACAGATATAATAATTATATAAATATTAAAAAATCTAAATAAAGGAGACTTACATTTAAAGATAAGAGACACTTGAAAAGAGAACTAATAATAATATAAATATTGGTCGCCAACTTAACGAAAAAGGAATGTAATAAAAAAGCATGTGGTATGCAAATTTTACAATGTTTATCTCATTGTTTTCTCTGTCGTCTCACATGCATAATGGACACATTAATTAAATATGTTCCCGTAGTGGTTTGGCACTCACCTGTCGATGAGATAAATGGACAGATTTTGCATCACACAAAAGAGACCCACACAAAAGTCGGCGAACGCCAAGTTGGCCAGAAAAAAGTTGGTAATAGAGCGCAGACGTCGCGACAAGGTGACCACCAATATCACAAGTAGGTTGCCTGAAAGGAAACGAAGACAGAGAGAAAGAGAGAGAGGGAAAATAAGTAACAAAGAGTGAACGAGAGCAAATATCAAATTGTCTATTAAATTTGAAAACAATTGCACAACAAAACATTGCAATTCAGCTGGGAGAAATTAAAAATGTTTGCCACATATTCTGGCAAGTGCGACAGGAGCCAGAGAAATTCAACTCTTATTTTGGACTAGGCCAAACAGTTAGACCGACAAGGACGACTGAGCACAGTTGGCACTGGGAGCAATAACTTTTTGCAGTCAGTATACATTTTGGATGACAATTTTTGTGGCATTCCCTCGACGTTGGGTTTAATGTTGCGTTGAAAGTTTATTTTAATTAGGGATTTTGTTCATGCCACAACTGCAAATGAATGTTTTTACATTAGGGTGCATCGATATCTAGTGGCCAAGAAAAATCGAGAAACTCAAAAGAGCACTAGAAATATTGATGTTAGCGTTGTGGTTTCTTGGGGAAAACATCTTAGAATTGAGCACAGTTTACACAGCACAAATACGCACTACTTAAAAATTAAGTAAAACTGTTATTGCCTTCGTTACACTGTATGTAAAAGGGATAAGAAGGCATCTTCGACTTAATATAGTATATATACCATATATATTCTTGATCAGCTTCAACAGCCGAGTCGATAAAGCTGTCCGTTTGTCCGTCCGCCTAAAAGTTATCTACAATTATTATCTTTCATCCTATTTAATCGCATAGAGATCCGTTATTTATTTTTAATGCATTCCCAATATTAACTTTCGACTAGTTTTTCTATTTTTTTATATTCGATGCACCCCAATGTACAATTATGCACATATCAAATGGCTTTAAGGACTTATGACGTGTGGCTTTCTATTGAATAGAATGTGCGGCAAGTTGAGCTAATTGTCCAAATGGGTCTAGTCTGAGAATTGAGAAATGCGAACTTAGAACTGAGAGTGTGAAATTTAAACTCATGATCTACACAATCCTTTGTAAACGTACAGAAAAAGGGTTGACCATTTGGGACACATGTACAATTTGTTTTGACCCAAAAGTGGATTATGGTTAAAGCAAGACAGACTGATAAAACTGTATTCCAGAATGGCATTTATTTACGCAAATTTAAAGCACTTAAATGGATATGTTCATCTCAATCTCGAAAGCAATGACAGAGGAACAAACAAAAAGTTGTAACAAGCACGATGACATTCCATCGTCTTTTGTATATTTATACAACTCTTTGAGAGGAGTCTTCCACTCATCCTTGCAACACATTTCCGCTTTGTTCCTCCTTTGTTGCCTGCGAGTTTTGCAATTGTTCGCTTCGCCTGTTTGAAGTAATTAAAAAAGTTTCGCATGAAATGTGCGCGGAACAAAGTATAATAAATTTAATAACATATTTGTGGAGAGACCTGAAAAAAAAAACAAACTACGTTATGTCGTCTCATGTGCCCAAAACATGTGGCAAGGCACATAATGCACTTTCGACCAAGCTGTAATTAATTTTTGGCTATAACTGCAAAGTTATGTAGTTGTCAATTTACATTATAATTTCTATTTCAATTTATATTTATTTATATTTGGGCCTGACCGACCGCAATGTGTACAAAGAGCATGCGGCAATGCCAAAATGCAAAGTAATTTACATTAAATAATAATTTATTTTGCCGTGTTTCGCTTTCTGTTCGCCTAATTTTTAACACATTTAACACATTCATGAATGTAGACTATTACGAATGTGTAATTAAATAAACTTAAAGTACTGTTGGAAACTTGTGGCAATTTTCCCAAATTGCATACTAATCGAAGTATCCATTTTAATCATGTGTTAGCCACAAATGGAGGTGATGTGGTTAGTTGCAGTCAAATATGTTTGTCCTGATAGACAAACGTGTTAACTGGCGGCTTGACTCAAGTTTTGTGTGTGTGTGTGTGTGTGTGTGTGTGTGTCTTCATCATCTGTAATTTAAGTTAAAGCACTTTCCTAGAAACCATTTCAAGAGTAAATGAAACTTTGTCGTCCACTGATTAAATCTTTCTGAACCTCCCAGGGGACTCAAGTTTACGTACCATTAAATAATTAGGCAATTTGACTGCCTTTAATAACCTCGAACTTTTGTTATCCCACGCATTGCGTATACGCTCCATGTGGCGGTCGTATGAATTATTAAATCAATTAGTTATTAGGCATTCGCTTAATCCACGCCTAATTTGGGCACATTAATTTGGCCAAATGTAGGCTAGAATCAATTATGCTGTTGTATTTTTTTTTGGTTTCTTTTTGGCAGACATTGTCAACTGCGCCACAAAACATCGCAACATTTCCACCCAGACAAACAACTGCAACATGTAAACAACTTAACATACAAATATGTAGTGTTTACTTAGAGACAGAAATACATTAAGCCAAGAAGGCCAATATTGGCCAACTGGGCTCTTGAAATTGGCCAACATGTAAAACACAGGGCCATCAAATTTGCAAGTTGCAGTCACGTTCGCAGTTTGTTTTGCTGTCCCTTTATTGGCCTTTAGCTTTTGCCGTTTAGCATTAGAAGGCGGAGACAGTTATCCCAGGAGCCTCTCTCTCTCTCTCTCTCTCTCAGTCAGTGTGTGTGTGTGTGTTTGCCTGTGTATTTGTGGCTGTTTCCATGTGCGACTAATTGCTGCCCCACTGAGACGCAGCTGCAACTATTTGTGCCCCTGCTCCCCCTGCCTTGCGTAAATTAAACGCCTAATTATATGACATACACTCAACTTTAAGATTACAACGAAGATAATTATAGAAAGTAGCTATTCGTACTAAATAAATAAATTAAATTAATACTAGTCAACTTTAAGCTAACAAATACGATAATAATTCATGAAAGCTGTCTAACTTTATAAATTCATATATTTTATTTAGCACACTGAATTTCGATTTTCATTTTACTTTTCGTTTATATTAAATTAGTTCTTAAAGGAATAAAAAACAAATATTTTAAATTCTCTTAAAATATCTGCATTGTATAAAGATATGTATTTTGAATACTTGAAATATGTAAAAGTTGTAGGTCAAATCAGCTGAGAGCCACTGTATGTATTTATATTATTTATTTCTTGCAGAAATAAATAGATAAACAGATTAAAATATTTGCAATTTAAGTAGGCAAACTAGGAGTCTCTAAAATCTACTTTAAAACTCCCTACACGCATTTTAAATGTCGTTTTAATCTCTTCTCCAATCAATTTAAAATAGGCCTTTAATTAGCGCACTCTGCAAAAATACTATAGAGTGACAATGTTGAAAGAAATTAAGATAAACTCTTCAATAGAGAATTCTCGATAAGGGCATTTGTTTTCCTTATTGACAGAATTGAATTGCAGTCCGGCCAACTTGAACAGCTTTAGAGTTAAGAACCCTGAGCAGAACCGCAAAGTCCGTAAGCTGATAGAGCTGAAAGTCGGTCAAACAGTCAAGCCACAAAAGTGTCTTATTCTCGTATCAGTTGCCATTTTTTATGAAAAGAAATAAGGCTCTGAGTAATTGCCAACTGGGCAGTTGACAGAGACACCAAGGAGAACAAAAAGCAGAGCCTCGATGAAGGAAAAAAAATTTAAACTTGGAACTAGGATCAATGCAGGGACATGCTCACCAATTTACGAGAAAGCTAACAAAAAGGATGGCGAAAAGGAAGAGTTTCTAATCGTGTCACGAGCAGAAAGAGAATAAGAAAAGTTGAACAAACTTATGGGAGTTTGCAGTCAACATTGATTGATTTAATGTTGGGAATGCAATCTATACATTTGATAGTTCTACTTACTGAAATTGTTCGTTTATACGTTTATACTCACCAAAGAAGCAGCAGCAGAAGACAATGGTATAGAGCGTGATGAATATGACACGGACATCGGTGCGATCAAAGATATATTCGCTGGTATTATCGCCGTCATCGTCATCCACGGCCAGTGCATTGCTGGTGTCCTGGCTCACGGTTATAGCGGTGGTTTGTGGTGCAACTGTCGAGCTGCTCGACTCGTTAAAAAGCTGAGCGACTTCCGTCTCACTAACATTGAGTGCAATACCAGAGTAGCTGCCACTTTTGGCCAATGAGCAGTCAACTAATAGAACTAATAGAAATAATAGAAGCAGCGGTATTGAGACGGGAAGCGGAAGTGGCAACGGAAGTAACGGAAATCTGCGGTGGTGTGTGTTAGTTGTGGATTCAACAGCCTTTTCTTTGACTCGTTCTTGTTGTTGTTGCTTCCACTCGCGTAAGCCGGAAATGCTGTAATTTGTTGTTGAAAACAAGCTTTGGTTGTTGCTGTTGCTGTTGCTGTTGCTGTTTTGATTATGTGGCTCGTTGTCGTTCTCATCAACATCAACGGCATCAGCATCAGCATCATCATTATCATTATCATTATCATCATCATAAGCTGCTGTTATGTATGTACAGCCACTTTGAAGCTGTTGTTTATGTTCTCCTCTCTGCGCTGCTTCCGTTTCCTGTTGACGGCGCCGCCATTGCCGTCGCTGCTGACGTTGACGCTGACGCAGCTGTTGGCATTGCTGTTGCCAGGACGATGGCGACGATGGCGACGATGTCGACGACGTCCATTGCTGGATTCGGGCGCTCATAATTGTGATAATGCGCGGCAACTGCAACCAAACACAAAAGGAGACAGAGAATAACAGAGAGATGAATATTAAAGGCGTGCAGCATAGGGAGGGAAAGAGAGAGAAACATAGTACGATGAGCTGCATAATAGTTAGTTAAAATCAGAAACCACCGAACAAACCGTCGAGCACTTAACTCTAATTAAAGTTAGCTGAAGCAGCTATAAATTAGAAATTAGTGTTTCTCATTGTTCCCAGTTAATTGCAAACTCAAATTACGTATACGAAGTGTTGCAGTTTAAAATACCATAAATATCATGTATATTATCATAAAGCAGATAATACATATGAAAGAGCACTGAAAACTTTGAAATTCTCTTTTCACTTTATTTACATTATTAATGGCATAAAAGTTTTAAAGCGTTTTTATTCATAATATTTAATATTAACAATCTGGCAGCTCAGCTCAATTGTTCACGCTAAATGGCGAATTAAACTCTCTAATTACCATTAACGTCTCATTTATAGTATGAACTAACTGCTTGTCAAATATTCCTCCTTCGGAGCACCCTGTATACTAAACAGTTCATCAACACATTAAGCAATAGCTATTAAAACTAAAATCCAACTGTCAAAATGTTCAGTTGACATTTTGTTACAGTTGTTTGCTAACTTTTCATGTTGGCAGTTAAATATGATCCCCCAACATTTCCGAAATATAATATTTACATGGCATATAATGTAGATTGTACATACATTGGACATATTATAAAGCAAAATGTCATGCGTGTTTGATATGCATGACGATTCAACGGCACTTTAATTACTTGATAGCTGTCTGTGTTGTGCGTGGGTGTGTGTGTGTGTGTGTGTGTGTTTTGATTCGTGTTTATTTACGAGTGGAAGAGTACACGAGTCCTTAATAATTAGAGCACGTACTCGTACACAGAAGGGGACAAACATTGGAGTAGCAAATAATCAAAGAGATGACAACGAGGGGCAATCGAACGAAGGACTTGCAGTTGATGCACTCGCATAATTAGCAACAGAACGTGTCGCATTCTAAAAAATTACAAATACACTGGCAAAGAGTGTTCAAATATTTACGATACACACGTTCTGTTCCAATTAAAAAACAATCTATCTCACTGTTTATTAAATTCTAGCAGATATACAGAATTTAAAACTATTAACCACATTTAAACTAAATAAAGATCGTGTCGTAATACCAAAAAATTAACTAATACATATGAGAAGACTAGTTAAGGTGATGTGAATTATATAAAAATAAATGGATACATATTTTTTAATCAAATTAAACAAACGAAAGCATTGACAACTTTCTGCAGTCTAATCTTGCAAATGAAAAATCTTCGATAACTAAAGTTAACTTTCTCTTTTCATTTACTATATTATTCCATTCCACTGAGAAAACATACAAGCTCTGGGGCAATATTCAAAAAGTTCTTTAAAAAACTGCAATATATTACCATAAATGTCATTGAAAGTTACTCTTTGGTATGCACAATTAAAGTTGGAAACAAGAAGCAGCAAAGGACTGGAAAAACAACACATAAATGGAAGACAAAAGCAAGCATAAAACAATGGCCCCAAGTGGCAATCAAATGCAGATTGAAGCGAGGAAAACAAACTTCTCTCTCAGCTCTGAGAATTCTCGTTCTTGTCAAAGGATGAAACTGCAAAGGCGCCAAAAGTTTCCAAATCTCCTGCCCCCCCAATGCCCAGTCAGTCAATGGAAGTGGGCCAAACAGAAAGAACTGCCATTACAGGTAACACTTAATTGCCGGAAATTATAATTAATGAGGCCGACAAAGCAGAAAGCGGCCAACAACTTGGTTATTTCGACGCCATTAAAAACTCTCGCAGTGCAAAAAGTGCACTTTAAATTGGGGGTAAGATGTCTGTTAATTGTTTTTAGTGTTAGGTCAAAAAAAAAGACTACAATTGATTTACTGTATTGTATTTAAGCAAGTTAATAACATTAAAATACTGTAAAGGAAAAAAGATAAGTAAAATTTTGATGCAGACTAAATTTGGAAACCAAATAATGATCAAGATGATATTCCGAATGGAAATCAGTTTGTTTTTAGCAAAGTTATGAGATATTGAAGTTATTGAAATTGTATTGTAGAACATAGTCTTTGATTTCTTAGTATGGAAACCAAACACATATGACATTGCAAAAATCAAAAACATAAGTAGGTTTTCATTTCTCTATTACCCCTATAAAAAGTCTAAGCATTTTAGAATCTATATCATTCCATCTAATTAATTATTATCAACTTTAAGCAAACTCTAAAAGAAAATGTATTAATAGTACAATGTTCGTCTCAATTAGTTAATTCAAACTTAAAGCATAACTTTAAGAGATTCAAAAAGTTAAAAATGTGATCTTAATACAATTTTCTTGATTCCCGGAGAGTGTTTAAAAAAAGTACTCTTGAGTTGTAAACGTTAAGTTAATTAGTGTATAATTGAGAATTCTGTATCCTTTAATAGAATCTGCTATCAATTTAAATCATCTTTACACACTATTAAATAAAGATTGACTAATTTCGTGAGTGCTGCTTTGCTTTCAAGTGGAGACCTCTGGCGAGTTCTGATTCGGAAACAGTCTTGCATTGAATAGAGATTCCCAATGTGCTCAGAAACATTCCTTAGCCAATATGTGATGCAGGCAGTGCAAATTCCAGTTGTCTTTTGTGTAGATGTTTGCTCTGTTGAAACGGAATCTCTGTAGAAAGATGAGAATTACAACATGCTGGTTGGAGCATGGTATTGTCATTTGATAAACCTGGAAATACCAAATAGCTGCAATAATCTCTTCAATGTTTGGCTGGAGTCTCAACTGACAGGCTCCCGCACCAAACAAAATTGTCAACTTATGTCAAAGACAGATGTTGAGGAAACCCAACATAACTGTATACCAATCATGTGTCCGGGTTCTGTGGCAAGTTCTTTGAGTCAAGTTTGCAGCTGGCAGTGGCAGGTGTCGGGATTAGTTTACCTCTAAGTGATATTACCTGCTTGAGGTCGTCTTACCTTGCCAGATGGCGCTCCACATGCCACTTGCAGGTCACACCTTGAAATTGGCGACTTTCAACTTGCAACTTTCAACACACATTCAAATTACAGTGCATTTAATGATGCACGTCTTGTAATTCTGACACTTACTGTGGGAATGACACTTGAACATTATTATGCGAAGTTGGAGAACTAAAAAACGGAACGTATAAATCAATTTATTCGCTCTTTTTATGCTCATAATAAAATATAATTTACAAACTGAATAACTTCGCTTTAAAAAAATAAAATCAGAAATGACTGAACAAATATTTTATTCATTCGCTGTTAACCTTTGGAAAATCTCTGCACTTGTCAAATAGTTGTACAAAAAAAGTTGGAATGGCTGCCAATTTGTTGTTTAATTGCGATTTTCCACCATGCATATGGTATGCAAATGCAAAATGTCGAGCAGTACTCGGAAAATGTACAAAAAAAATGGCGACATGTGTGTGCTGTGCATAAGAAGTGGACACTGAAGAGCTTTAAATTGTAGAAAACATTGAAAAGTGTGTTTAAAAGTGCTGCAGAGAATTTCATTAACTTAATATCCATACTTTTAAAGTAATTATAAAGTATAGTAACAATCTTTTTAGCTCAACATATTATCATGTATTTATTTAACAAATAATCCATTCATATTTTCACTATATGTTATATTTTAATTGATTTTAAATTCTCTTTCCTCTTACAATTTGTATTTATTAATTGATTCATCTTTTTATAAAACTTAATAAGCATAATTTACTTTATGTTAAAGTATTATTATAATTAGTGTTTAATAATTTTGTAAACATACTTTGTTTATAAATTTATAGACGAAGTCATTGATATATTAAAAGTGCTCTAAAAAATGCATATTTTATCTGAAAAACACAATTTCATTAATTTTGAATGCGGATATAAGTTTCTTTAACATTTACTATGTTTATTTACATTTGTAGATTTTTCTGGCAAGTGTTTAGCAAATAAATAAAATCAACACTTTGTTTAACAAACGGTTGAACATATGTTTGATTTACTATTTCAAATATAAATCAATTTACAGACCATTTATTTCTCTGTAAACAGAATTATATCAATTTCTGATAAAGAAATTGGTTTTAATTGGGTATCTGCTAGTTGAGGAACTTTAATACTTTCTTTCGATTGTTCAGAGTGTTGATGCTCTCCATTATTTGATGTCTGCATTTATGTTATACATTCCACACACACACATGCTATTTTTGTAGCTGTGTGCGCTTGTTTTTGTAACTGACTGTGCATCGCAATTAGTTGAAATGTCAAATGGTTGTTTTCCGCAAATTGTAAGTTTATGTGTCTCTGAAGCTTGCAGCAATTGTATTTTCAGTGATTATTTTTGTTATGGTTGCAAATGCAAAACACATTTGCAGGCTGACTAAAAGGCTAAAGGACTAAAAGGCTTACCAAACTAAGAGAGGGATACAGTTTATGGACACTTTCCCGAGTCGAGCAGCCAACGACAACAACTCACAGCAGACAGCATTTCAAGGCAACAATTTGACAGAAACAAGCGGCAAGTTCTCTGTCTAGAACTAACGCGGAGTGACAGGATACGTGTATTCAGGACATCTGGTTGATGACTGCTGACTGACAGCTGGAATTAAGCTGAATTTAAAGCACCTGGCTGAATTAAATACCTTGTCTATGGCGACAACTTCCGCAGCGGAAATTCTTTGGCGCTTTAATGAGCCAAATGGCACTAGGAATTGACTAACTTGACTGTGGGGTAATTTACTTAGATATAAGAGGAATCCTGGCAACTAAAGTGACGTTGAAAGACTTCAACCAAAGACCAAAGTCATTTGCCTGATTCTGATTTAATTAAAAACCAACTGAAAAGTGCAATGAAAACTTCCTGCAACTCGCAATTGATTTTATCTCCGGTTGAATGTATATATAAATCAATTCCGTCTCTGAAGCAACCTTAAGGCGAACAGATTTAATGGAGTCACTCGAGGAGACAATTTTAAATGGAACAGAATCTAACAATGGAATTGAAGCTGAAATGGAACTCAAAGTGACATCACGTGCAAAATCACAAATATTTTCATTATACACTGACAAGTTTAAATTAAAATTAAACACATTTGTTGTAAGTACAGTAAGCTACTCGTATTAAAGAGCGTTTATTTATTCTTAAAAGTAAATTTTAAAATTTAACATTCTATTTATGAATGCTTAAACTGAAACATTAACGTGTTGCATAATCAGTTGTGGCACAGTTTCATGCCATGCATTATACTGTGTCTTCACTGTAATTTCGTTGACTTTTAATGCACAAGAGTCACGCAAGAAGCCAACTGAAAAACTGCAACAACTTGTGCAATTTTCTTGTGCCATCTCGACGGCCAACAAGAAAAAAAGAAATGCCATTACAAATTGTACAAAATGTTTGGTAGTTGGCCTCATTTCCCCGAACTTTCCACCACCTTTTCCCGTCCCCCCTCGACGACCCACAATTGTATCTGGTTGTTGGCCATGTTTGCGTAAATTGTGTTGAAGTAAGAACATTAAGTGGTAATTGAGTGTTCAGTATGCCCGCTCTCGTACCCTGTAAAATATGCTGCCCGCAAAAAATGAAAAGTGACTTGACATGTGAAGTAACTGGGAACTGGGAACTGGGGACTGTGGATTGGAGTCCTTCCTGATAACTATGATTTATGTTGTCGACTTTTGGCTGGCAACCAAAATGAAATCCGATTGTTGGCAGTCAACAAGACTCATGTGCATTTCACTTAACTGAATTTCTACAAAAATAAAACAGCAACAATTATCCATCTATTTTTTAGTAAATGTTCTATTTGATATGGTTATAATAATTGTAAAGTCACAACCTCTGTGGTTTAAGGTAATACAAATTTTCATCATGCTGAAATTTATATTAAAATTAGAAATTCAATACAAAATGATTTAAAAACTTGCCGAATCTCTCAATATTTGATCTATAAGACAAAAACAAGAACAAAATAAATTATCGACTATGAATTATTAAATTGATTAATAGTTGTCCATGGAATTGTTCTCATTAAGTGTATTTATTATAATTTCTTCTGATCCTTATTAATGGAATCTATTGCAAGCAATTGTGTTATCAGATTTTGGTATTCCAAGCAAAATTCAAATAAAAAAACTTTAAAAATAATATGCAACCAAACATATTGTTTGTCTGCAGCAACAATGAGTTGCGAGTGCGAATGCGAGTGTGAATACGAGTGCGAATAAAAGTGCGAATGCAAGTGTGAATACGAATGCAATTGGATGCCAATTTACTCAGAAAACTTGGCCAACAAATTGGCAAGCGGTGGCACCATCGTGTTGCCAATTTGTGCATTGCAATTGCAAATGCCAGTGGCATCAATGCCGAAGTTGGAGCCGCGGCTTGTGGTCCATATTTATGGGTCCAATTGTAATTTATATGGCTCAAATAGCAAACGGCAATTGGCCAATATCTTAATCAAATTTTGTAGATAAATTTCTTTTAAATTTACTCTCTACTTCAAATTTAAATCCCCACCTCTTATGTTCACTCTGGGAATTTCTCCTGCTGGGAATTAAATAAAGTTTCGACGATTTTTCACGTCAGCCATCGTCGAAAATTAACGCAACTCGAAAGTTTGTAAAGTTCTTTTACAAGAATTTTTTGGATTTGACAGCCAAGTGATTATTGAACAAGAGAGAAGTGCAAAAAAATTTGTATAAGAAACTTGAAAAATTTACATTTTTTATTTATTTTTTTTATGTGTAAATCGCTGATGTTCAAGTCTTTATGATAACTATTGTAAAATGAAGAATTACAATTTATAGACACACACTGTTTAGATAAGAATTATACTTATTCTTCAGTATATTTCACAAATGAACTGAAATGCCGAATATAAAATGAAGAATACAAAAACTTATGAATAGAGAAAACATTTTCGATAGATAAGCAAAATATATGTTAAATTTGGAAACGAATGACTTTAATATTGAAGAAAACAAGAGGTCCCTCAATGTCGTGCCACAAGAAATCACATTTTATGCATTGTAAATAGACAATAAATTAATGTACAGCTTGTCTGGATGTCTTTAAAAATGACATGAACACGTCTTTGTGGTGTTTGACAGCACACCAATTAAATTGCAATGGAAGAGCAAATTTTCAAAGACCACAAAACTGAGACGACGACGATAACAAACAATAGCGCTAGACATCTGCCACTTGCTGCTATTTGCGTAAACAAAAGGACAAGGAAAATGTCAGCAATTGTCAGGACAGAGAAATAACATCTATAGTCGAAGACGGAGAGAGAGAGAGGGAGAGAGGGATGCGGGGACAATCTCAGCCTGTTGAGTGTGCGAGATTGTGTGTGTGTGTGTGTGAGAAAGTGCCGTGACATTGCCCTCAGCAGCTCGACACTTGATAATTAAAATGGGCAGCGGGTCGGGTCGATCGCATCTGACCTCAAGCCATGACCCTCGATATAAATCTTGCCTTGTCTTAAGCCTTTACATAGATGAAACGAACCAGCTCACAAATAACTTACGTGTGCATTCAAAATTCACACTCTCTATTTTCATTCCTACACTTAAATTAATGCTTTTTGGCCCCAAGCAAAGTTGCTACGTCGGCAATAAAAGTTGGCCATAAATGACCATAACTGTCTAAGGCATAGGCCGAAAATAGAGGGAAAGTTATATCACACTTATGTATGTAGAATTTGCTGGTTGCTTTAATATTTGTTTTTATTTACTGCATGTGAAAATTTCCAGGAAACAAGTTCATAAGACTTTCAGCAAAATTTACAATGTTCTGCGTTTCAAAAAAATTGATTTCAATTCATTTTAAAAGTTTACTAATCGATTGCCAAATAATTAATAAAATAAAATAACCAAAAAAATTTTATTTGACATTACTTTCGATGCATTTAATTTATTATCAAATTTATTATCAAAAAAATGAAGTTCGATTAAATCGTCGCAGCTACGTTGTTAAAAAAAATTGCAGCCTCTTAAGTCAAAAGTCTGAACAGTCAGTAAAATCTCACATCTTATGAGTGTGTCTATGTCAAATTTGCAGGACCTTAATAAAAGAGATCAGTGCAGAAATAGTAAAAGTTAATGCATTTCCCAGTAAGCAGTTAATAAGCTTAATGTAAACAAACATCGAGGAAATTATTGCATACAGAAAAGACACTAAATGTACATACAACAAGTCACATCCTCTTTGGCAAACTGAAGTGTTGGTGTTCACAGAGTCTGTCCTTGGACATAACACAATAAGATGGATAAAACTATTGTCTAGCATATTAATAGGCGTGTTAGCCATTGAATGAAATATGAAGCTCATTAATTAGTCACAAGCAATGGCCGCCGGACCTTGAATACTGTCGAGTGCCATTTATCAAGCTCAAGTTTCTGCTCCTGCTGCTGGTCCTGCTCCTGATCCTGCTGCTGGGTTTGGCTTTGAACAACGGCTGCATAAATATTACAATATAATTATGATGACAATGATGACCAGATGGAAAAACTTCTGTGAGTATTCGTTAACAAATTAATCAAACGGTACTGAACTCTTGTCCATTCATTATTCGCCGTCTGCAACTTAGCACGAACTGTGACGAGTCGAGTCGAGTCGAGTCGAAATGAGACGAGACGAAATCCATAAAACCCGTAACGAAGTCGTTGGCTGTGGACTTGGGAGGAGCGGGAATCGTGTTGTCGAGTCCTTGGCGCTAATCAAATTGCAAATGCCGCACATTAGTGCCAAACAATTTGCACAAAGACAATAAAGTCTCGCAAATATGCGATGGAGCTGTGATGAGACAGATAAAGATATGACTGTTGCCAGAGCAATAAGAACAACATTGATTGACAAGCATGTAATGGTTGAGCATTGACAAAACATAGGGATTTGCTGACAACCCTTGCAGGCAGTGTTGTCAAGTTTTCACACTCCACTTGAGCTGGCATTTAGTAAGCCACAAAGCCAAATAGCTTTTAAATCCATTGATTCAATTAGATTTAGACGCTTTCAACCATCAAACACTTTACCAAGCACAAATTTCAATATATCCTGTAGCGATAAAAGAACAAAAGCAGCATAAATGACTCACTTATTAAAATTTAAGGAATACATGTTTTATTTGAGTCGTTTGATTTGATTTTAAAGGATATTCTCAAGCTCAGCTTCGTCTCCACTTCCTACAGACAGATTCTCTCTACAAAACTCTACACATCTACTCTGCCATACATAGTTTACAAAAAGCTCAGCTCATTTTATGTTATCAATAGTGAGGTGTAATCAATGGAGCATCTTTTAATACACTTCATACAAAGTATTCGCAAATATTTATATAGGATATCAGTCTAGTGTAAGCTGTCAAGTACAGATTCGCCCCAGGGTTTCTCGCTTTCTCCAGCTGTCACATCCACCATCACTATTTCTCCTCCACATGACCCACCTCAATTTTACAATCTTGCAACCGCAGATGTCTCAGCTTCACAATCATTTCTGGTCCTTGAGGCATATCCTGCAGTCAACACCTTTAACCAGATGACACACACACACACACACACACTCCCACACACAAACGTAAATATTAAAATATATGTGTATATGTATTCGAACCAGGATTTTATCAGTTTAGCGCCATCTTTTGGGAATTTCAGTTAAATGGTAAGTGTTGCCTTAACTGAGGGGAAAATTGATTTTCTTTCGTGTTGGAAATTTCGTTTGTCTTCTTTTGCTTTTTAACGTTAAATTTAATTTATGCATCCAGAGACTCGAAGCCATACAACGAAAAATGTGATTTACCCGCTGGTTTTATGATGGCCACTTTGTTGTCTCTTCACTTTCTCGTTTTTCGTTTTTCGTTCCTGGATTTTTCTGTTCTTGTTTTACTAACCGAAATTTATGAGCTTGTATAAGAGCATCGAGATTTATAGCCCAACATTTGTCAATTTCAGGTTGAGGCATCTTCTTATGGGTGGCAGAAACACTTGGAGTATTGCAAAATTGCTTGATCCCAAACCAATTTTAAAGTTTTGCGAACACAAAATATAAAAATTGTCGTGTCTGTCACCTGTTAGTTTCTTGCCTGACTTTAATTAAAAATCGAATTAAAATTGCCAACGCTGCCAGAAATTTCACAGCTGAGGGAAAAGTCGCTTTTCGGCGGAAATTCATGATAAATATTAACGGATTGGACACGTGTGCCTTTTTTCTCCGTCTCCTTGTCAGTTGAGTTGAGAGACTGTGGTGGTAAATATTTATAGTTAATCGAATTAAAAAATGTAACAGCAATTTATTTTCTCACCATCAGACTGTTGAACACAAACAGAGGGATATTAAGTAAGATTATTAAAGCCTGTCTCGAGTGCTTAAGCGACATATAACACGCCTAATTGTCGCCTTCATAATAGGTTATTTGGTTTAACGATCGAATTACGTTCGAATTGTTTAATAAATATCGAGAGTTTACTGTGAGTCGAGCATAACAAAGTGAATCATTTACTTAATTGGATATTTAGACAAAAGCATGTCTAATGACTTGGTCATAAACTCAATTGATTGAGCTATTAACTGTATCAGTTTATGTTGTCAATGCTGCTGACCAGCTAAGAAGAGATCTCTTTAAAGACTGAACAATCTTTAATCATCTCTAAGTCATTTTAAAGTCTATTTAATGTAATTAAAACATGTTTTAGTTCTCTAATCTTACTGCAAACCTACTTATATTCACATATTTTTATCCGCTTTATAAAGTACAGATTGGCAGTTTGTTAGTTTTAAATCCAGTTTACACCTGTGCTCGGTAATCGCCGCTCGGAAATTACCAAAGTTCATTCTTTGGGCCACATTTGATGTTTAGCTGATTCCAAACTTTTCGCCCATCATTAAGTTTCGTTTTGGCCATTTGCAAAGCAACGCTATGTCTTGCTGTGTGTGTGTGTGTGGTAATTTCCGTTTCCGGTTGCCAGCATTTGGGGCAGGTGTGTGTCTCGCTGTCTCTGTCGACCTGTCACTGAGTATTAACTACAACTTAAACACACACTTGTCATTTTAACAACATTAACATACCGATAACTGGCCTGGCAACTCTAATATAAACACATTGTCAAATCTAGATTATATATTTTATTTATTAGTTCTTTTTTGTATCTAACTACTAACACGTCATCTAAGAGTTTGGCAGATTATTGTAAATATCATTGTATCTCCAGAAGTTACAAAATTACTTGAATATTTCCTTTATTTCATTTATTTCTACATTTACTATATTTGAAAAATGTTCTGTAAACTCGTCTTTTAGTCTTTCTCCTATTTGTCTTGCTCTGTGCACTTGATTTGTATGCTTACTTTTATCTTTATTTCTAAATAAATGTGTTTTGAAGTGAAAAAAAGTCTTTAATTTTTGCAAGGCAGCATTTGATTTATTTGATAACTAAATTCAATTAACAATAACTCACAGCTATGGATTTTATTAAGTATACTTACAGTAAACTCATGAAAATACTTTAAATTAAATTTAATGAAGAATTAAAAGTATTTCCGTCGTATTCTGAGTTTTGAAAAACATTCACATGGAATTTAAATTAAATTTAAACACCTTTAATACTAAAAATATTCTGTTTATTAGTTGTAAAAAGACAAATGTTAGAACACATTAAATATATGAATTGTAGGAATATATATATTTTAATGTTCACATTTTCTCTTTAATCCCTTGATGCTATATTTTATGCTGAACATCAAAAGAGAGAACTGTGCCACAAAACTTTTGTCTTTTGGCCAACTTTGGTAAGCTTTTAGCCAAACAAAGAAGACAACAATAGACGATACCTTCTGAAATGACAGAATTGGCGACTGAAATAATGTTGTCGACTTTGGGCTGCCGGAAATTGCTTTGACGTTTGTTGTGGTTGATAACCCAACCGATTTGCCATATCCGCCCACCTCGCCACGCCCTTGCTTACGCCCAAAAGTTGTTGCTGTTGTTTGGCACAAATGCGACTTGCTTCATGAATTTGTATTGTTGACTTTTTTTGCGGTTTTTTTCGTGTTGCACTTGTTTCATAATCAACAGAATTTTCATTTGCAGCAGCAACAATGGCATAGTTTCTGTTGTCTGCGCTGCGCTTGTTGCATGCAACAACTGCAACTGTAACGACAACTTAATTAGGACTAAAAAGACCAAACTGCCAGACATGCAAACTAGTTTAAAATTGCGCAAGAATAAAGGAAAGAATGGAAAGAAAGTCTTAATGAAATGCATTGCGCAAAATACATTTGGCCAAGCTGTCGACAGAATTGCGTGACGACATTGCACAGAGTGAAACAGATTGGTAACTGAAGTTTCTGGCCAAGTCGAAAGTTCAGGTCATATTGACAAATTATTTACACGGCTTGTGGTTCAAGGTGCGAGCATTTGACCCTGAGAAAAAAGACAATGTCAGCGGATTTGGCAGTTGACTTTACAATCTCGTTACGTATACGTCATGTGGGAAAACATATAAACATGCGATGGATTAATTTCAAACAAGAAAGTCAATAAAATATCAATTTGTCAGTGAAACATGTAATCAACAATAAAGCGGAATTAAAGGAAATCAATTGAAGAAATAGCCAACAAAGACAAACAGTTGATAGTGGAAAAATTAATATGCAAAGAGAAGGACACACATTCGAAGGTCGAGACAATTAAGCTGTGTTAGATTAAATAATAATACGAGGGAAGTCAGGAATCAATCGCATGAATCGAGAAAACAAAAAGTTCATAAGCCCAGACATTGAGAGAGAGAGGGAGATAGAGAGACAGACAGTAAGAGAGACAAACCAGTGCTCATTAATATGCAAGTGGCATGAAATTATAGCATACACTGTGCCACTTTGACTTTGGTTAAAAGCCTCAGTTAACTGGGCAGAAAACCAGAACAACAACAATAACAGCCACAAAGGCAGCACAAATGTTTATTCGGGTCATTATACAAAAAGGAGAGGAAGAGGGAGAGTGCAAATATGATAAATTGTTGACATTTGAAGCATAAATAGTTGGGTTAGCAGCTTTTGGTTGAATTGAGGCAAACAGTTGGTCAAAAGTCACCAGAACGTGAACTGATTTAATGCGGACGATAGTGCCCAAGAAATTTGAAATGGATTCAAGTTCAGGTAAGCTGTCCAATATGGTAAATGACATTCCTAGGCGAGGAAGATAGAGGACTATGTTGGACTATGTTGGACTATGTTGGAGAGGGAACGATTACAGCCAAATTACAATGCAAAACATATGCAAATCACGAGCACAAGTTTGAAGTACCCTTTCCTTTCCTTTCCATTCCTTTCCATTCCTTTCCTTGGGGTCGTGTGCACACATACTATTTGTATAAATATGTATATTTGTACGTGCACATACATAAGTTTCTCCCGAGCGTATAATTTACGACATATATAAGCACTAGCCTCAAGTTAATAATATGAAAATGTTATTCTACTTTAGCACATTTGTTGGCTTAAAGTTCGCTGGCTAAACAGCAACAACGGGTTGACTGCACCCAATTTCAACAGCTGATATAGAGTCAAGTAGATTTAGTAGAGTTTTCCCATTAAACTAACTAAATAATCTAACGTACAGAGGAATACAAAGAAAAATGCAAGCTAAAATGCAAATTATATCAAATCTAGAACCATCAGCAACAATTTAATTGAATTTGTTTGGCAATTTACTGGATCAAAATATTATTTATTCGATATGACTCAAACTCATTCTTGAATTATTACAGTAATCGGTTGAATTAACACAAAAAGTTTTACTCGAAAATCATTATGGATATCATTGATGGACTAGACAACATTAGTTTTAATACGTAAAAGTCTTATATTTTCCAAACTAACTGAATTTTGGGCAACAAATAACTGAGACGACCAGCAAAAGACAACACTCCGGGACATAATCCTTTTACTGCCACAAAAAATCCGGCACTAAAAGCGGAAGCGGAAATGCGTTGTTATGGCTGCAGTGCCATATTGAGTTGTATGGATGCCGGAGTTGAGCTGAGGTTTCACTTTTATTGCCATCTCAAGTACCAAAAATATTTTGAGTAAATTTATCCTTCTACCCGCTCCAACGTTTATTGCCCTCAACTCTGAAACAACTAGTCGAATCTGAGAGTATTCTGAGTGCTGCTGCTATAGTCCGGAAAATGGCTCTGTTTAGTTGGCTTTGAGTGTCCGTTGTAGCAGAGACAAACAGATATATATATAAATAAATATATATATAGAGAAAGAGACAGAGAAAAAGGCAGAACGAGAGCAATATTTAAAATTCCTCAAACACAAATGCAGACAGTCCCTGGTCGAAAGCAAGCACAGAGACAATTTCCTCATTGTTTAAACAGCTTCCAGAAAATATATTATAAGTACAAAAGATTTGACTACATTCAATGAGTTTCCGACACCGGTTACTTAAATTCGCGTTGCATTCATCTTTATAAGATACATAAGTGTGCAAATATGAAACATTGTAAAAACCATTCTTACTCAGAGATTAAATAAATTTGTTATTAATAGTTTATGCATCCGATTGTCTCCAGTCTTGACATTCGTTAACAATTTAATTACCAAAAATTAAAATATCTCTATTCTCTCTATTCTATATCTCTATTTTCACTGTAAAATGTTGTAACAAAAAAGGGGGCTCTGCCCCCTGCTCGTTTTGCTCGTCTATTCCAATTTTAATTTAGGCCTGAAACGGGGCTGAGATTTCAGGTATGCTGGAACCTACAACCAACTTACCTACCAACTTTGAAGCCTCTACTTGTTTTATATATATTGAACATATCTGATTGAATTTAATACACGAGTTTGTTGCTATTTGACAGGATATTTAAACGTCATTCGCAATTCCTCGTTGTCTCAAGATAAGTTCGCAATTCAATTGCTTACCGAAAATCTGAGCTAAGTAAATTAATTGCATTTTCCTTAAACAAATTAACAGAAGTGCCAACATTGATGGCGGTGGATGGAACGGTGGCAATTTAATTCCGATGCCTTCGGGAAAATGCGCAACAATTTTTAAGGTGTGGTAAAAAGTGGCATCTATAATGAATGAGTCAATTACTTGTGCTAAATAAGGAATGAGGAGTTTCATTTGAAGCAAATCATGATGTTCACAGAACCTAATCAGAGTGAAAATAAAGCAAATCGCTTGATAATGTTTTGTCATGTACGCTACATTTGGTTTCATCCAAAGGAGGCTTAAGTCGAACATTATCAATGGAAAGGATATGGGTTGAAACAAGGAATGCGAAAACTACGCGTCATGCACAGGAAATTGCCGGAAATGTGGCCATTGTGGTTTCACTTGCTTTTGGTTAGAAGCACTTAAATGTAACATTTGATTTCATGGCCATATAATGAATTTCGCACATTTAAAAATGTAACGCATATTACGAACATTTCAAGTTGTCCATTGAAAAATAAGTGCTATTATTTTTGGAAATAAATCCGATAATACCACGACTGCTTGGCGAATATCCACAAATTGTGGCAAGTCTGTGAATGATAGTGTAATAAATATGAAATTCTTGGTAAACTCCCACATATCTTATAGAAATTTCAAGAAATTCGTGGGAAGCAAAAGCTGTTCAGCTCAGATGTTAGCTAAACGGATACGCTTTAAAGAAAGTATTTATAATTAATGTTGATGAAAAAGAAATAGCAAAATAAAAAGAATTTCTTCCTGAACTATATTTTTGGCACTTTCTTTCAATATTATATTTACAAAATATAAAATTCAAAACACCATTAAATTGTATTCAAATGTATATCTTTATTATAAGATTAATTCGTATATTATTAAGACAGATCTGAGCTGTTTCTCCTCTGTGCTGAATATGTAAATAAATGAGAGGACCACAAATATGATTTGCAGTAAAACCAAAAAGCTTTAATGAACCGACGGCTGTCGTGTGGTTTTGACTGTGGCTGTGGCTTGTTTATTAAGCAAATGTCAAAAATTTGTTAATCTAAACACGCACAGTACTCAGAAGTGGTAGTAGAAGTGGAAGAAGAAGAAGTTACACCTGTCGTAGGTTCCCTCATTTATTGTTTGCTGTCGGAGACGTGCAAGGAACGTGAAGTGCTGGCAATTTGTTTGTAGGCAAATCACACGAACAAGAATATGTGAATTTTGTGGGGAAAATAATCTGAAGATCATCTTCAGCTATGCAATTTTATACCTAACAATTGAAAATGATGTGAAAACTCGTAGACTTTACGAGCTTCGTTTACAAATTGACAGGATATTTAGCATAAACATAATTTGAACAAATTGAAATTAATTGAAAAACTCTTGGGTCGAGTTCTCAGATATATGTTTTATTTAAATTTCAGTCTAAGCTTTTTTCTCTTACCAAGTTAAGGGAAATTTTGAAGTAGTCCTCTGGTTGCTCCTGACAGATTTCAGTTACACGCTTAAGTTACTTGTCGAGAGCGTTTCTCCAGCTTCTCTCGTTTGTCCTTTGGCCCTTGAAAATTTCACTTTTTGACTAGGTTGGTTGGCTCTCTTTTTATTCTTTGTGACAGCCAAGTCTCGCATAGAAACAGACTACAGCTTCCGTATTTTCTCTATTTCTTTTTTCTCCTCAAGCACTTTCTATTGCTAGTTTTTCACATGATTTAACATGCAAAGCGCCATTTTACAAGAGTTTTGTGCTTGGAAAACTTTAAACACTTTTCACATTCACTTTGTTTTTGTTAGAGTTTTCACTCCTTTGATTATTTAAGCGGTATCAATTGAGTAAGTCAGAAATATTATATATGGATTAACATGTCTTAAGATTTATTGGATTATAATGTTTGAAATTGAACTACATATTAATTTTTTGCATTTTCTTTTATTTGTCCGCGCTTGGTTGAGTTATGTATACGCCATGTTGAACAATTCGATTTTACTTTTATTGCGTTCAAGCGCTCAAACAATATTGTTTATTTGAATTGGTTTCGCAATAGTTTTTGTTACACTTTTGCACAATTTCTTTATTAAAATGTCTGTGCAGATATACGAGTTATATATGTACAAGTTTTATACTATGCATCCAATAAAAACACATTTGTACAGTTCATTCCGTAGTAAACTCAGAATTCATTTCGATTTCAACTGTCATAATACAATTCCATTTAATGGATCTTTGTAAATTGCCAACTTCAATGGCGAACTTTAAAAATCGATTGAGCCAAATACAAATGGTGTTCAATGAAATTCAAACCACAATTTATTTTAACACTATAAGCACTTTTCATATTTATTTTTATTATTTCATACGTTGTTTGAACAGATCGAGCTGCTCACTCTTAATTGGTTTATTTATTTTCTTGTATTGCATTAAAATGTAAGTTAATTTGAATAGATTTAATAAAAAAAATGCACTATTTTTTTAGAACACTAATTCACAATATTTAAACACATTAAGCTTTATATATTTAATTATTTAAATTTATATAAATAACTTGTTAACTTAATATTATTAACTGTCATTTTATTTTACTTGTTACAAACTCAGACTGAAATGCGTTTATTCCAACACAATATTGTTTGATTTGTATATCAGAGATATTAATATGATCCTCGCCGAGAGAGAATTTTCACATTTCGCATCTTATTCGATTCAGTTCCCGCGACAGACTAAATGGACGCAGGAAGGTCGACATCGGCAACGACGTAGCAGCGACCCGAATGTTAACGAAGTGTATATTAACATAACGCTGTCAGCAGCATGTGTGAGCCTTAACAGATGTCAACACTGTTAATGCTTAACAGTGAGGCTACTTAACAGTTCGTTTGTTGTGGTAGGTTTCGTATTTTTTGTTATTGTTTTCGCATTGAACTTGAACTAGTCGGGAATTTAGCCGGTTGTGCTCCCGCGCCTCTCTCTCTCTCTCTCTCTCAGGGTGACCGTATTTTAGTTTCGTTGCTTGATCTGATGCAGGAGAAACTTAATTAAAGAACTTAAAGAGAGGCAAAATGTGGAAGCTAATTTAATTCATCTTAATTTCGATAACATTTGTACAATACTTATGAAGTTAGTGAATTTTCTTTGATACTGATACTGACACTGAACATCAAGTCTCCCTAAACATGATGTAGTTTAACCATCAAATATGTTCAAGTTAATGTAAAATGTATCCTATTCAATACGTTTATGGAAGTGTCTTTACTTCTCTCAAATTTAATTTGGAACTATCAGAATACAACATGAATAGCGTTGAGTTTGCAGGAAAAGTTGTCCAACCAACCAATTGTGAGTTTTGTCAGCCTCTAGTGGACATGCTGTAAAATATGGGGGGCACTGTTTCGGTTTCCCAGAAATGTGCAACAACAAGTGGCATGTGTGCTCGGGTCAAATTCAATTGAAATTGCAAAACTATCAACACGAAACGTGCGCTGCAGATCAACAACATTGGACCTGTATCACGCGAGGGGAGAGGGGTGGGATATGTATGTCCCATGTGCCGAGACTCTCGGAAGAGTGAAGAAAGAGACAGGGAAGAAGAGAACAAGCTACATCCACGCTGACAGCCAGAAATACCAAGAAACAATTTATGGACATTGCATTAAGTGGATAAACAATGGAATTTTCAGGGAATTTGGGGGCTGTAGAGTGTTAACAGAAACGAGAAATTTTTAATAATTATTAATAATAATTAATTTAAAAATAATTAGTTAATATTCAAATATGGACCAAGCAGAATTTCTGTGATTTATTCTCAATAAAACTGTACTTTCTTCATCTATGTTCGGATTAGGATTATGATTATATTATCATGTGTTCACTGCAGTTTAGTAAACTATCCAATAATATGAATGCATACACCGAATATATTTTTTCAACGTTATGGAGAGTAGGGGTAGACTATTCCTGGGGTTGCTCTCTTGGTCTCAGCGATATTCGCACGTGTCGATGGGATATTGCAAATAGGATTTGAAAACGCAATCCGGAAAGAGTTTTAAAGTTTACATCGATTGGCAGCTGCATCTTTTGTGGCTGGCATTCAAATCCTTGAGTCAAGTGGCTAACCAACGTGAACTTGACACTGAATACTAAAAAGAAGTGAGCACTGAAAGACTTCAATGGGCATGTGAAAGGCACAAAGGACGTAGGACCAAGGACGAAGGATGTGTGTGCGCATAAGCTGAAAGAATGCTCAACCTCCGGGCTCAACGATTTACTTGTGTAAAACTTGACAAACAAAAATCAATTGCAAGTGGAAACTGCGACTAGTTAAGGAATCTTAGACTGACTCTAAGCTGAACCCACAACAGAGAGTTAAGTTTGCTAAACTGTGTAAAAAGCGAGGTTAGTGCGACAAGTTGGGGGATTTCGTCAAGACCAAGTCCATAATGTTATCAGCAAGCGACATGCTCTGTGATAAGGGATATCAAAGATCCCAAATACCCGACATTACTGGATGTAAAATATAATTTATTTATCCTGAGCTTGCATCATTTAATTCCCTTCGAACTCTTGACTCTCCCCCCTTATTATTCACATAATAAAATAATAAAATTGCAACTTAAATCCTTTGCTCGATGGCCAAGTTCAAGTGGAAAAGTAGTCATAAGTCGCAGTCACACAAGATGAGGGGGCAATAAAATGAAAACCGTCGAAGGCATTCGTAAATAATTTAAGTATATATACAAAGAGCTTAAGACATGTCTGCTCTGTCCTCGCGCCACAAAATGAGGCAAGCATAGGAGGTAGAAAAATGGAAAATGTTGCCTGTGGCATTTAGTTTTGCGGCGACTTCAATGAAAATTTAATTTGCACCCCAGCATGTCGCCCAGGAATGAGAATTTAAGTAGAAACGCAAATGGGAATCATCCCCTTCCACTACCCGCCTTGGTGCTTCAAACAACCTGCCCCAACACGCCGAACTCATTACTCAGGATTCAGGATTCAGGATTCAGTGCGGAGTACTCAGGGCAGCTGTTCAATTGATAACTAAATTAATTTGTCTTCAGAAAATTGCAAAAACAATACGTTAATTTGAATGAGCGAGCAGATGGAGACAACTCGAAATGGAATTGGATGACAGGACAAATATCAACATCCGTGCTGTGCTGCATGCAATCAACTGTTGCAAGAACAGCAGATGCTAATGAGTTCATTGATTTTCAGTGCCACAGCCGCCAACATATGTGTTTAATGCTCGTTTAACTGTAGCTCGAATACGAAATTCAAAGATATTGATTGAGTCGATTAAAGACTATTCAAAGATCCATTTAAGATTCATTTCAAGACGAGACCTTAATAAAAATGTAATATGTAACAGTTTTCGAGACAAGACTCATTTTTATATTTATTGGAACATTAAAAATAAGTTTGCAGCTTAATCAAGAAAATCATTTATTAATAAATTTTGTGTTTTATGTGGTGATTTTAAAAGAAGTACAAGAAATACACATAACATTATGAAACTTGAGTACAAAAAACAATTACTTATTTATCCTGTTTATGCAACAAACTTATTTGTGGCAAAAGGAAGAGTCAATCATTTTTAAAGCGTGTGAGTTAAGAAAATGTACAAAATGTAATATGACAGCTCTCTTTTATGGTCAAATTCATAGAGTGAGTCACACTGTAAAATGGTCACAGTGTGAAACTTAAAAGAGCTCGTCATAAAGCAAGTTTATGAGCGAATATAGCTATAAAACTTACAGATGCGATGAGAATATCTCGCTGCTTAACTACTTGCCAAATGAGAGAGACTCAAATGCTCATCATATTCGCAAGTCTGTAAGCAGACATTAACTGTCCTTAAATTTCTCTCAGCTAACCGAATTTCCTAACTTAACTTGGTCATAACTTGTGCTTCGATCATGCAAAGGAATTTGCGGCAATTTTACGCAGCTGCCCAAAAGTAGGCAATAAAGATGTTGTTGCCTTCGGCCTAATGAATAAGTGTTGTCAAGAGGAGCGTAAAAATGTCGATGCCAAAAAGTAGGCAACACTTTCGTTGAACAAAGGACTCGTTTGGTTAAGCATAGCAAGAATCTCTGTAAGAACAAAGTTGAGGCATTCTTTAATGTGGTTCAACTCATTCCCAGGGTAAAGTTGCTTTTCATTCATGCTCTGTCTCTGTCTCTGTCCTCGAATCCTTTTTTTTTGTTGACTGGTAGCATGTGGCACATTTGGTTTAATTTTTGGCGTGTTTCAAAGTTGCAGACTTCGCGATTTACAAATTTAACAGATGGCAGACGTTGCAGGTTATTCAATGATACTTGCAAATCGGAGACATAAGACATTGGCGAATTTATTATCGCGTTCAATGTGAAGAAGCATCTTGAAACATATTAAAATAGACTTCAGTCTGTTTGGTTCAATGAACGGCACAAATAAAAGAAGTCCTAAGATAATACCTAAAGTCTTTGTCACCTGTCCATTCGGTCAAAGTTGAATGGTCAGCTTTAGAAAAATGTCAAGCGATTTAATTGCGAAATGCAAATTTCCAAACTCGAAATTACATGCGACAACTTTTCAACAATAAAAGCTGGAAATGTCCTCAAATCCAATAACAACAACTTGATTATGCGCAAATTCCTTGTCAGACAAACAACATTTGAACAGGTGCAAAGAACTTGCCAAGTTATAAAAGAGAGTTGGATTTCTCCCCTTGGTTTTAATGGCAAATCTCAGTCTACAGAAAAACAGAATATTAAAAATAGAAATAAGCTTAAATTGTATTGTGTCAATTGGCATTAGAAATTCGCTGATTGTTTTATGCAAAAAGAAACCTGACAAATGTTAAATAAATATTTTGAAACTGCACTTCAACATCAGGGAGTTCAATGGACAAAGAGGCGGCTTATGTGATGAATGTGAATGCTGACGGGAATGCTAATGAAATAAGTAAGTTGCCCACAAAGTGGCTGACAGATTGACTGACAGATTGCAGGCACTGCCTTTGAAGACAGACGAATTCGTATAAATCGCATGCCCAGACGCCTTCCACTTAAAAGTAGATTCAACCCAAGCCACATAAATGTAGCCGACTTTCCTCTCCTTTGGCCACTCTGTGGATTTTCTCAGTGGACAGTGTGCCATGTGGCGTATACGTAATATTCGCACGTGCCGCAGCCGAAGCCATCAAACTGAGACATTCTCTCTGCCTAATTGAATTTTCTTGTAGACACTTTGCTTCGACATAGAACATAATTCAATGGCAGAGTTTAAAAAATGTTAAGCAGGAACACATATAACTGATACCATCTCCCAATACCAAAGAGATGAAGAGTAATGCGAGGTAATGTATAATGGGATTAGGATATTCAAAGTAATGAATTATAGCAAAAGCAAAGATTCCTTTGCATACAGTATTTCAAGGTTTTCTCTCATTTACTAAATTAGGACACACTTCAAAGTGTCCTTTGTTGCACCATTCTCTGCTCCCTACGGCCAACTCTATTGCAAAGAATTTAGTAAAGGTTAATGAAATATTAAAATTGCTGCAACAACTCACTTTCGAGACCCTTGTTAACACGGGCGCAATTTTCCTTAGCTAAAAAACAATCGTTTTTGAATTCAAAGTAGCAACCTTTATCATCAGGACTACAAATTGGAGTCCTCACTTTGGGACAAGCAAGTAAAGGACAATTCTCAGCAGCAGCCAAAGCGAGCCAAGCTGTGAAATAAACTATAAGAAGGTACCTATTTTATATACTAATTAAATCAATTTATTAGTAAATACATACTTGGAAAAATAGTCCAGTGCAATATCATATTGATGTTATTTGTTACAATATAAACTTGTATCTGCCGTGAGTTGTATTAGACTTTATCTCACTGGATAACTCGATTATAAACACTAGTTAGCTTGACAAATAGGCAATTTCACACCAGTTTTGTAAATTCAACAGACTCTTTTTTTACTACAAAGTTTATTAGCTTTTCAGCCTTATTTTACATATTTATTTTTTTCATTAAAAATATATTAAAATTGAAAGGCAGAAAGAATTTTAAGATCAAAAATATAAAGGGAAGCTTTCAATTAACCTTAGGCAATTTGGCAATTCAGGATTTGTTTTCAATATGTTCAAAACAAGTTCATATATCAAATGCCTTAAGTATTGTGACAGAAGCATATGTTCTCCTAAGATAGTTATTTATAAATTCCTCTCGGTCCTGAACACCGCATATCTTTAATAAATTCCTTTTGTGCCTAAAAATATAGAAGACAAGCTGAAAAGGGTCATAAATATTTGTGCCCAAGAGTCACACAAAATAGATGAAAAAAGAACTTCGATAATATAAATTAAATAATTTTATTGATGTTGTTAGGGCTCTGTTCATTCACGTGTATGGAATCAATATTTAATATACTCACTCTATGGAATGTTGTGTTTGAGAGAAATGTTTAAAACATACACTACTTAATTTAAACGTTAAAGACCTCACTTAGTATATTAAGTATGCGCCATGTTGATGTTCCCTAGATGTTTCAGTTTGTATTGTATTTATATCTTTCATTAACGAACTTTGACATTCTTAACTTAAGAATACGACAGACTGTAGCGTCAGTTTCAGTCGGAATGTTGAATTGTGGACTTCTAATGGTTGTGGGAATCAAGTCATCATATCATATTCTATTTTCTATTCTGCCCAGCAGAGCTTTTGGTCCATGGTGTCCTCGTATGTAGGTCGTGTGGCACATTCATAACTCAAATTGCGAGTGGATTTAGATTCATCTTGATGTCAGTGCGAGTACTTGTACGCAAAGCAGAATTGTGTCTACATTTTGTTGTTATTTTCCCACACTTTGGAATTCCCAAAACGACTTGACTTTGCTGTTGTGTTCTTGATTACAGCCCCAATACGCCGACGTCCCTTTCGCCGACACGTTTCCCATCTTTTTTCTAAACATATTTTAGACTTTGGCCAAACTTGGACTCTTTGTGTATTCGCTTCTTGCTCATAAATTATGTTAAAAACGCTCACGCGTCGCCCTTTTTTAAGTTCTTGTTTTGGTAAATTTTCAAGGGAGTTGCTCAATTCATTTTTTCACATTTTAATTATTTAACTGCTCAGCATATTCCAGACACGTGCTGAGTTTTTTGATATTGTCACTAACATTATAGAAAAGGGGAAACGCAATTGTTTGTGATTACGAGTACATCCAATTAAATTATCCAAGTAGCCCTTTTCATAACTCAATTAATTAACTTTATATTGTTTTTTTAAAGTGCACATTTGTACATATTTACATACTAAGGAACTCAGAATGAAACTAAAAGAGTTGCACAAAGTTTCAACCGCTTAAGATAAACACAAAACTCAAAAAACTAAAAAGTTTAAGGCAGTCGGAAGAGCATGAATTTAATTAATTGAACGAGAAAAGTACAGACAATGGAATATGGAATATGCTATACCCTATAGATGACATAAAAACATAGTGATTAAAAATTAAATTAAATTAAATTCTAGTTGATGAGATAAAAATGCTATTTAATTCATGTAGACAATTGTACTACAACTATGATCAATAAGGCCAACTATTAAATTATAAAATAGATTCATACCTACTTAAAATAAAATGTAACTTTCAGAATATAAAACTCTCTTCTACTCTGTATCATGTGTAGAGTACAGAAGGCATTTAATAAAATACTGTTGCCATTTAATTGCTAAACATAAAAATATATTGTAAAATTATTGGCACTTTTCAACCCGTAAATGAATTAAATCCGATGCGGGCATTTTAAGTGGTTCACTTCACATACCTACAAATAATCCAGAGAGGCAATAAAATAAATTTCAACTTTCGGGCGTTTATTGGGCATGCTTTTAAGAAGCCGCCAGTTCAAAGTGTTTTAATGGCACTTGGCTAACTTTTTTATGGACTGTTTGTAAATCAAGCATGAGTTTGTTTTAGACTTGAGATTTCGTTTTCGCTTTCGCTTTCAAATTATTGGAAGTGTAGACAGAATGCGTTCTTAAAGTTTGCTGTCTGGGAATCATTTCTATAGAATGTCCCATATGACGAGTCTATAACAATGATTGCTCTGTTTCGCCTAAAAGGATGTTTCGACAACAGCAAAAAATAAAGCAGATAAGAATATGACAGTCGAAATACCGGCACAGGTCTGGGGACAAAGCTCTGAGGAATCAGACAGACGACGGCATTGGCAAAAAGTTTCACACCAAAGGACCGAGGACCGAGGACCAAGGACCGGACGTTGCCAGAGAATCACGTTTGTCTGAATTTGTTTTGCTTTATGCCATATGGGATTTATGTGTTAACGAATGGGCAATAGACAGAAATGAATGACAGGCAGAGCACAAACCCGAAATGTAGGCAATGCGCATCCGACCGAAGGTCACTTAAAAGACACACCAAATGGCGATGACGATGGCGATGGCTTCGGGCAATGTCTCGGATATTGCGCATACGCACCATTGAACGCACACTTATAGAGGCAAATGTTGCGACATTCTGCAGTACTTGACCAATTAACAAGCTAATGACATTGTCACTTGAATATTCCCATGCAAATTCCATTCATTTGATATAGATTTCATCAAATGAGTAATTCCACAGATGAGCAAGTCAAATTAAAGTCATGTCCTTGACTAACTTAAGTAAGTACACCTGTCTGAACTGCAAAAGACACAACGTAAATGGTTGTAAACAAACGAGACGAGTGAAAACCCCAGACCCCGATCAGAATTCAGAAACTCAAATGTCAACGCTAAACAAGGACACGAAAATTGTTCACTAAATATTTTGACTTACCCTTGTCAGTTTCTGTTTTTGGTATGCTCCATTGTGGTTCAGTGTCTAATGCCACTTATGTAGGGAGCAACAATGCTTCACAAGAGAGAGAAAGATAGGGAGAGAGAGAGAGAGAGAGGGAGAGGGAGAGAGTAACTGCCGCAGACAGTTGGCAACCTTACGCTAAATTTGCCTCTCCAAGAATGTTACATAGTCGCTGTCGCTTCCTACTTTCCCTGCTTCCCTCTATCCCCTTCCCACCTTCCCTCTTTCCCCCCCTCCCTCTTGTCATCCTCTACCCGCTTCTACATAATCACTCTCCCAGGCTATCATTGTTCCATATGGTTTAAAGCTTTGCCGCGATTCGTCTCGTTAGCCTGACGTTATTTTTGGCTTTCGCTTTATAAAGTTTTATGGCGCAGATTTCGGTTTCATTCAGCTGCCTGCCAAGGCCAAAACAACGCAGTTTGATTGACACATTATGGCCACATAACAGTTAATTCTAGCGGCTGACAACAAACGAGCGTGTGAAATTTATGTATCATAAAATCAAATGAAAACAAAAGACCTTGAAAGCGAAATGTTGTTAGCAAGTTGCAACATATTTCAATTTCACTTGCTTGTATTTTCAATTTTCAGTTTAAATTTCAAGAAATTTGAGGGAATTGTGCAACCGACTGCAACGTCGACCGGGTGAAAGGTCAACAAGTTTGCAAAAATCCGTAGTGCGGCACTTGCAACCAATGCGCACAAATCTCATCTGAATGCGGCATGAAAATGTTTTCCACGCAATAAAATTGCTGCATTATTTTCACCCTCATGGGTTAGTTACACATTTCCGCCTTGCCGCTGATGAACAAAAGGTGACCAGGCAGCCGCAACGGATTTGCCACATGCAACTCACACACACACACACACACACACACACACACTGTTCAAGCCTTACAGTTACGAGTATTTGACATTCATGGCGTTGCAAGACGAGCCTCAACATTTTACACCTTCCGTTTGCCATTTTCCAGAAAAGCGGCACGGCATTTGTTTCAATTCACTCTCTGAATACGCAAAAAGATTCTAAAAACGGACTCGGTAGCTCGGTGGTCTGAGCTCGAGCTCAATGAGACATAATTCGAGGTACTAACTATGGCGTCAGACGACAGATTTTAATACAAATAATTATTCCCACGACTTTCACAGCAAAATATGAATTTAAGAAATATATTTACTTTCAAAGCACTCTAGTTTAAACGGAATTAAAAAAAAAACAAATTAAATATAAATAATAAATAAATAAATGTATAATTAGTAGTGGGGTTAGCTTTAATTCCTTGTAATTCCTTTACAAGGACATTCAACAATATTGCAGAAAAGTTGAACACAGTAAAAAATTCAAATAAGTAATTCCATATTTAAAAATCATGCAGAAATACAAGGTAGGAAAATGATAATGATTTTATAGTTAATCATTCAATTTAATTGAAAAAAGAAAGCACTTTTTACGGTTCCTGCTTTATAGCACTGGATTCATACACAGAATGTAAAAATAACACAGATATTTCAGCTTATACAACACATGTTTTAAATAAATTTAAATAAAAGCTTCAGCAGAAATTACACAAAAAGATTAACCGGTTTAGACCAAGTAGAAACTGGGCAAATGTACAACAGGCCAACTGGCAACTGGCAACTGGGAAGCTGCTCAACCTGCCACAAACTTGCCACAGCGTGTCGGCACACGAGTTGCACCGTTTTCAGCAGTTTTAGCTGTTATCAGAGATGGAAAATAGAAAATGGAAAATTCGTGGAAAATATATATATATGTAATATATTAAATTGTAGCACATGAAATGCTGAGAGGCTTAATCAAGTTCATCCGAAAAGATCACTAAAAGTTCTCGCTTTGTTTCGTATGAAATCCAACAACTAACTAACTAACATTTACACAACTCTGTCTGGTAATTATAATTTATTTATGACACTAACACTGACACTGACACTGACAGAGCAAATGTGCAATATGAATTGCATTTCAGGAGCAAGTCGGCATTTGATTTTGCATTTTCCAGTGGATATTCCGGTGGGAAAAGCCTCCATTAAACAATGAGTCTGACAGACAAAACCGAGCAGCTTTTCTGGCTGGTGTCATACAGTTGATATTTGTGCTCTGATGGGAAATCTCAGCAAAGGATTTATTCATGCCACATATAAATCCCACAGCGTGAAATGTAAACGTGCCGTGAAAATGATTAAATGCTGTGCATAGTTGGAAGAAGTTCAACCGGGGGAGAGTCGAGCTATATTTAGTACAAGTATGTAAGGCATTAAATGAATTCTGGTTAATAGACTACAGAGAAGACACAACGAAAGTGGCAAGGGAAAGAATTTAAATGTCGAGCATAAAAGTCGCATAAATTTCCGCTTTCTTTCGCATAAATCACTGCGATGGTAAGAACGCAATTATGTATGTTAATAATATATAATGTACATAATATGACAACAAATTTCTCTGTTTTTTCTCACTTTGTTCTCATTTCGCTTTTAATTATTATTTTCCTTTGCGACTGTGGCAAGTTCATTGCTTGACGCACGCGTAAGTGGCAAGTGAAGAAATTATGCAATAAAGGGGAAAACAAATTGAATTTCATGCATCGCCAGTTGTTCAACAACAACAACAACAACAACAACAATGTGAAGAGTAGCCAAAATAAAGGTCCAGAATCAGCTCCCCTTTTTACAGTTGGCAGATTTTAATGAAATTCTTAGTCAAATCTTAAATCGAATTCAATTTGCGAGTATTTTCGAATTAAATATTTAATAACAACTGATTCTCCTCGCATTTCACACATGAATATTTAAGCAGCTACACACAAGTTGCCGAATTCCAATTGACTTCCCTTTTCCATGGTGGATAACCTTTGAAAATGTAGCCAAGTTGTTGGAAACTTTTCCTTTTCCTTTTCCTGCCACCAAGTGACAGGTTTGCAACAAACATGCAAACAGAGTCAACGACAAACTTCAATGTGAGCACCCTTCACTTCTCCGTCTACTATATACCATATATATATAGTTTATATCGTATATGTATAGCAGAAATGTGTCCACATAAAATGCGCGAATTGCATAAAATTTCAATAAATTGGCATTGACAACATGGCCAAAAAGCAACTTGGACTTTCCGAATTGAACAGACTGCAAACTCAGTGAAAATGCGAAAAGTTAATACAGCAATTTCTGCTGATCTGACCAAGTTTTGCGTCTTCCTCATCCAACTGCAATCCAAATGTCCTTCAACCGGAAAAACGCAATTCCTTTGAACTGTAAAGTGTAGGCTGTTGGTAAAAGCAAACTGAAACCTATAGAGTTTATCCTATTTTTACTGAGAATCGGACTTGCACTTTGTATTCAGAAGCTTTAACCAACGTGCTTGGGTTTTAGAATGAAGCACACCTCAGTTGCCGCAGGATAACAGTGACTGCTTGCAACCTGCCTCAAAAAATACACCAAATAGCAACAATTTGTAACTAGACGAAGTTCTAATATCCTCACCAGCAAATGACAAAGATTCTTCAAGTACTATTTTCGATTTTAAAACACTTTTATTAAATAAATCAAACTTGAAACACTTAAGTTGTATTGTTGAGACGACTTTCAATTATTTATATGAGACTCACAAGTCGCTGGCAAAGTTGAAATACCCTTTTTCAAAGGCCAAAGATGAAATTGAGTACTTTGCAAAGTTTCTGTGGCCTTTGCCCCAACTCGTCTTCATCCCGCTCTCCCCTGTCCGTCCGTCCGTTCGTCGGTTGCTGTGGAGCAGTCACTTTGCATGCTTGTTGGCCACGTAAACAGAAATGTTGTCGACCACGCGCCCCAAAGTATGCCACGTATTTTTTACACAACCAGCAAACATTTATTATCACGCCTGCTCCGAGACAAATGGACATGTTGCTCCTTGTTCTACCAAGTTGCTATGCAACTCTCCTGATTCCCCTCCCCACCCTCCACTCTCCCCTCTGTCTTTATCCAGTTGTTATCACTGGTCTACAATTTAACTTAACAACTGCATTGAATGCACTTCATTCTTATACATGGACAACACTTGAAGAATCAAACTGTTCACTCGCCATATCTAATTGTTACCAAAAGTGACTTTGGGTCCACTTAACTCCCAGCAAGTTTGACAAATTGTATGCCCTACATAATGATGGGCCACTTAGCCATCAATAGATCATCCTGGTAAGAGGATTTAGGCAATGTCCAATTTGTCTTGTTGAGACCGTTTAAATTGCAGCTCGACAATTTGGCTTCAACCCAATAATCGAACACACTCATGGGGCTCTTTTGAGTTCAGAGTTAACATATTTACTTTCCCGACACAACAGTTTTTCAATTTGTTTCTGATCGAAGCACGTCTTGCAGTTTATGTCTATTTTAAAGGAACACATTCTTTAGTTTCATAAACAACTGTGAGCATTCAGATCATAATAAAAAATATTACAGCATGTCTGCGGTATAGTTTCATTTGTTAGTGTTAAATTTAATAATAACATTTCTCATTTCAGACTAAAATAAAATTCCCTATTCACGATACACATCTGAAGAAGTCCTTGCGCATTTTAAGGAATGCCTGCATTTTATCTTTGATAGCACCATTGTGTTTCTATATATTTCACAATATGCCACGGGATAATAAGTACAAATATTTTTACTCGACTTATGATCCAATTGATGCTTTTGATCGCATGCAGACTGCCGGATATTTAACCTCCTGTCCGAAGGAGAAGAAGGATGCCAAGAATGATAAGAAAAAGTAAAAGAAAAACACAATCGATAACACAAACATGAAACAGGAACATGAAACATGAAACATGAAACAGGAAACTTGAAACATCAACAAAGCGAAAGGAAATCCAAAATAAATCAACTTGAAAACTAATTCAGACTCAAATATTCATCCTACAGACGATATTATACTACACATAACCAATCTAATAAATGGAGCATTGCAAATTCTTCAAGTTTTCTTCAAATATTGGCTTAGTGCTGCCAAATGGCCAATAGCTGTGGTAACGTTAGCAAAATCTTGCTGCCGTCTTTACCAACGATTTAGATGCGGCCAAAGATGTTTTATTTTCGTATAAAAAGATTATAAACTTTAGGTAAATGACTATTTATTAATTTAAAACAGCTTATAGTTCACACGAAGTACATCAATTCCATGGATTGTTTCATATTTAAAACATATATTTAAATAGGATATCTAACTATAAGAAGAAACTTAATCTAACTATAACTATAAAATGAACGATATTTATAGTTAGATATCACATTAAAAAACACTACAATAGGAACATTTATTTTAAAAATTACATATCTTAGAATACGAACTTATAAATATCTGCAATTTCTAACTAATGTATACTATTAAGAGAAACTAATTTCTTTAGTGTTGTAATTTATTTATTCTCTTTCACGTCAATCGGACAGTGAACTCGTGAGGGACAAATACGAATACGAATAGATAATTTCAACATGGTGTTAAAAGCGATTAGAATGGTTAATGTTTAATGTTGCTGCAGTTAGCAAAAATCATTGGCGTCTTTAAATTGCCAACTCGTTTATCTCGCCTGCTGTTTTGGCCAACAAACTTTAACGGTTTGTCCCAAACAAATGCAATGAAATTTAAGTGAGATTTTGAACTTTTGAACATTTCAAATACGCACATGCATGCACATTCATGTCTGTTCGTGGCAACATTTGGATAGAAATCGCATAAAAACTGTGTTTCCAAAGAATTTAATAGTCGAATCATGTGAATAGATCGCGATTCCCATTTTATTTATTTACTTTTAGTTTTCGTTAGCAAGTTAAAGTGACTACAGTGTGCACTCATCATAACGAGCAGTTTGCATTTAAATTATTGTATTTCTCATTTTATAAAGAACTTCAAGTTGTCTTTTTAGTACATTCACAGAGAGAGGAACTCCATTTACGAAGCTTCACTGTACTACGTATTTATATACTATATGTATCCCGTATTGTATTTATATTAATAGATTTGATATGAGCACTCGTTGCCATTTCAAAAGATAATTTGCTAAGAGTCTGAAAAACGCCGCGTCAGACAGAAGTGTAATGAAAATAAACGAGTAACGCCTGCTTTTTGGCAGCCACTGTGAAGTCAGTGAACTACGCAACTGACTTGTGGTCAGTCAACCGCAGTTGCTACTCTGATTTCATTATTATTCATTATTAAATGGACAACAAAATGGAAGTGGAAATTCAAAACTTCACCTCGAACCGTTTGGATGATTGTAAGTTATTGACACACCCTGTGCCTGGAGGCCTCTTTGATTTTATTGTCCGCCCACCTGGTACCCGGAAATCATTCTATCACTCTATCATTCTATCATTTAATCATTCCATCATTATAAAGTAATTATTAACTTTCGCAGGCATCGCAGATTTCATGGCACAAAAATTGGACATTGCTTGGGCTTCAGTAAACTAATTGAATTTCAAATTGTTTGTCATTGCCAAATATTAAACTTGGCCCAAAGGGTAATGCCAATATTTCCGTTGCGTTGGTGTCTACGATTGGGTAATTGGATCGGGAGCGAACTTTTGCTTTAGTTTTGAAAGAAGTGTTAACCAGGAAGGGGACTAATTTGTATTCAAGTCTAGTTCAGTTTGTTTAGCTTACTTCCCATGGGTTAAATTGACGAATTATCAGATAAAGAATGTTAACGAGGCCTTCGGATGCTTGACTTGAATTGCAATTGACTCACATATATGTATTTCATTCACAAAATTGTCAAGATAGCCAAATAAGTACGTTCCTGTTGTATGTACTCGACAATTATACACCCTGTATAACCGAGAGTACTTCACATAAGTCTGACCAACTACCGAAGGTTTAAATTGAATATTAAAACTAAAAAATATTAAAATAACTTTATACATTGCTCTACAAACTTTTGGTGTAGTTGCCTTCATTAATTTGAAAAGTTTCAGCGAATTATTGCATTAACAATTCAATTTAATGACACTTCACTCTACGGTTTGATTTACCCATTATATAACAGAGCTTTGATTTATTGCACTCCCCTCCTTTTTCCTCCTCCTCTCTCTCCTCCTTTGCACGCTGAGTGGTCAATCTGCGATACGGAATTGATTGTTGGTTATAGAGTATCGCCTCCTGGCCATTGAGCAGAAATTTCATTTGCCATGTTACGCCCACAAACTGTTCTTTTTTTATATTCCGTTGGATTCGTTGCCATGCGTAGTGCAGACTGCAATTTCCGTTGCCTGAGAGAACACAGTACAGTACAGTATCATCTAACCATATTTGCAGTAACTATCTGTACTTGGATATGTTGCACACAGTCCAATATCTTGTTGGGAATCTAGCAGATTTTCACAATTTCGATTGTACTCGTACTTTTTATACTCTACCAGAGTGTATTGTACTCTTGTCATGAGGGGCGTAACTCAGCCATATATTATATATATATATATATGCGAATATGTGATTAATCAACGCCCGTTTCTGTCTGCACTTTCTTTTATTCACTATAAAATGATTTGTTTCAAACTGTTGGTGAATACCATAAAGAAAGTGAGACACTTTTCGCACAGTTTTGGCTACAATGACCTCTAAAAGTATTAAATCTTCGACAGTTTCAATACTCTCAGGTAAGTCTAATGGCTTTGTGCAGATATTTGTACCGTTTAAAGCAGCAACAGTTTTACTTGAACATTAAGTATATAAAAATCTTGATATATTTTTCAGTTAAAAAATTTTAGTTTGTAGTAATGCATTTTGTTTGTATTTTATTTATTTTACCTGTCTTAGTTTTAAAACAAGCTTAAATAAATACAAATGAATTTCATTAAACTAATCTGTTTTTACAAATATTTGTAATTTTTTCAAATAGATGAACTTTAATCTTAAACAAATTGAAAATAAGATTCGTGTTATTTTATGTTTTGTATTTCTGTATAATAATAGTTATTTTAGTGCTCTAACAATTACTTGACAAACAACATATCAAATTTTAAATTCCTTTCTATATTATACATCACTCCTAGTGTGCAGGGTATCTGCTGGTCGAACTCTTTCGAAGCACTGTATCCTTGGCCATATTATCATGTGCAAGTATTTTGTTTTGGCAACAGTTTTCATATTTGTTTGTCTGTGAGTTTCAACCAAATCCAAGTGCGTTAAATAAGCCATAAATTTCTGCAGCGACAATGTCCTTGTCTGATGAACAAATATAATACGGCTCAATGAAGCTGAAAGTGACAACACGTTCCATTCCCAAATTATTCATTTCTGTCCAGGGCTGTTGGAAAAAATCACAAAAATGGCTAGTCTGATTTATTTATAGAATGGAAACTATTCAGAAAAGAAAACTTTTTTATTTATTTTGGTTTTTTGGGTACCAAATGAAATGAAATAAAAAAAAACAATCTTAATCTGAATATATGCAAATATTTTGGGAAACTATGATCAAGTTAATTTTACAAAATAGCAGCTCTTTTTATTTATTGGCTACATGTTAAAAAGTAAAAGTCTCACATTTAATAACGCATTCTTAAGTACAACTCTTTCATTTAAAATATGAATTATTATTTAATGAATACATTAACTAATTTTAGTTCGACACTTTGATCACATGTATTCACTGCCATCCCTGGTATATTCATACTTGATTGCCTGCTTGCCAGACTGTTATCCTTTCCCTTCTCTCAATCTCTCAATCTCCACTCGGGTTCAAGCTGCTTTTGACGCATTAATCTGAAAAATTGGCCACATTTGGCTAAATGTTTATCTCTATAGCTTTGGGCCAAAAACAACACTTCTTTCTTTGATTCAGCAACACATTTGAATGAAGTTGTTAACCCAATGCGATTGATGAAACACTTAATTAAATAAATCAGACTTAGACAATGTTATACTTAGTAAATACTACAGATGGTCAACTAACGTGTTAGCCAGAAAGATATTTAACATCGACTTACAAGCGTAAACTTGGCTAATTTAAAAACTAACATTTATGTTTTTTATGTATATTTTGTTTTCTTCATAATTATTTTAAAAATGCAATATATACTTGAATTTATACATAAGATGTAAATATCTATTCTAATTTTAAATAATGAATATAAAGGAAATAATATGTTTAAAAAATGTCTATTTCAATTCTTAAAGGTTTATGAAAGTTTTGAAGAATATAAATTTACACAGAGAGTTTTAAACATATCCTACCCTGCGAACTCACATGGTTACAGGGTATGACGAGTCACTGAATGAGTCTGTCAAAACTTGGGAATGTATCTATGAAATACTTTGTTGCGCTCGGCAAAGATATTGTCAGCTAAAAAGAAACACACATCGTGACTTTGAATGCACGTCCAGTCACACACACTTTAGGTGATTGTGATTGTGTGTGTGTGTGTGTGTGTGTGTGTGTGTGTGTGTGTGTGTGTGTGTGTTGTGCATCGTTGGCAACGCGACTATCGCATTTTGCCAAGGGGTTCATTAGACTTTCAACTTTTGTTTAGATGCCGCCACAAACGTCAAAGCCAATGGACGAATAACATGCACCAAATGTGGACAGATGTGAGTTCTTCTCAAAGAAGAAGGTGGAACTGAGAATTGGAGAAAGGAAGAACGGGAGAAAGGGAGCAGCAACGGCGACAGCAACGGCGACGGCGACGGCGACAGCGACTGCAACTGCGGCAAAAGTGGCACAAGAGCAAACAAGAAAAGAAAATCCAAACAAAAGCCAAAAGCGTAATGAAAGCAAACGTGCCACATGCCACATGCCACTAGGCGTTGCAGAATGGCGACTCAAGATGGGAATGAGCTTGAGATTGAGAATGGGGTAGGGGAAGGGGGTTGGAGAGAGGGGAGAGGGGAGAGGGATAACGGTGCGCCATAAAGTATGCAAAGCTGGAATGAAATAAAACAAAAAATAAAACAATTGATTGATGCATTGATGGAATGAGAATCAACAGCAAATCTGTTACAACTTTCCCAGACTTTTCCTCTGGGCTCAATACAACAATACAAACTTCAGACTTGATATAATTGCTGTGCTCGGTGCAAGGTCATTTATATACTTTATATATATACTTGGATGCCCCTTCCGATTAACCTTATTCATTAGTCCAATGCCTTTGACATTTGCACGTGCCAAAGTTTTTATCTCTGCGTTAATTGGACAAACTTGTTGAGGATGTGCTGATAAGGCCAATTTAAATACCTAAATACCCTCATTCGAGCTTGTCATAATCCAGATATATCGTTATTCATAATTAATTGAATTCTTAATTCCAATCGAAACATTCAATATGAGTTTTGTAAGAATTAAGAGTTTTTATTAAACCGTTCATTAAATTGTATACATTTACAACATTTTATCTTTTACTTATTTAAATTAATTAATATTTTTTGTTTATCTATTTGACTTTTCTCCTCAATTATTCAGTCATTTGTAAACGAAAAACTTTTAAATATAACTTAAATATGTAAATATAAACTAAAACATTGACTTATTAAGTAGTTCAAGTTCAAAGCCACAACAACGAACGCTGCAGAGCTTAATCCACGTGCTGTTATTCACTCTGTTAGCGCTTACCACCAAGAAAACTGTTGCCAACTTAGTTATTTCATAGCTAGTTCCGGCTATTTTCAAGGATCATTTGCTAGGAAAGTTGAATCGCTATTCGTCTGAACTCTGGCTACTTTAAATATATTTTATTTTTTAATAAAATAATTCACAAGACTGTGGCCGAAAGAGTTTTATTTTGCTTTTAAAAGTTGGTAACAGTGACCGTAAACAAAGTGCGAACAGAGCTCCCTTTAAGCTTTAAGCTAACAGCATCTCTGTAAACAATCAACAGCGAGTTTCGACTGCGCTCGGACCGCAACGTCGCGTCGCTGTCTCTGCGTATGTTACGGCGCTGTCGCTGTTACAATCGCTGTCGCTGCTTATGTCTCTGCTCTGCCGCTGTTACGTCGCGGCAGCGTCGCTGTTACAATCGCTGCTGCTGCCACTGTCAATGTTACTGCTCTGTCGCAGTTACAGTGGCTGCAGCTGTCGCTGTTATTGTCGCTGCTGCTGCCACTGTCAATGTTACTGCTCTGTCGCTGTTACAGTCGCTGCTCTGTCGCTGTTACAATGTCTGCAGTCGGTGTTGTTATTGAGCTGAGCTGCCACTGTCAATGTTACTGCTCTGTCGCAGTTACAGTGGCTGCAGCCGTCGCTGTTATTGTCGCTGCTGCCATCGCTGTCACTGTTGCAGTTGCTGTTGATGTCGCAGTTGCTGTCGCTGTTGTTGCCGCTGTTATAGACGCTGCTGCTGTCGGCGTTGTCTCTGCTGCTGCTCTTGCTGTTATAGACTCTGCTGCTGCTGCTTAAGAGGTTTGTACCGTTAGAGCGTGGTAGACAGTGTCTACTTGACACCCAACAAGATTGAACGCACCAATCTTTACTCTTTTACAGACTTCCTACATAATTAAAGGAAAATTCAACCGAAATGTGTTTTTTAATATAATTTTTTATTTGAATTTTGCAGCTATGGTTTTATTATTGTGGATTTTTCAAGTTGTAGCACTCGTATGCTAAACAGTAAAACTTTAATATCATTTATGTTTTGTTGTTTGTGGCTTTTGTCATGTTAGGGTTGTGTTTTCTTTTCAAACTTGCAATTTACGACACAATTCCTGGTTAGTTACGAGTTGTGTTCTACGACCTAACGGAATCATAAAACAAAACCGTTTCCGCAGGCTGCATAAACCGTAATTTTCATTCCAACCTCATTCAAGTCCTTGTTCAGTTTATTCTCCACAAACTTGAAGCTAAGTCATATGCAAAACTTATGATTCAGATTAACATACCCGTATATTTGAATTGTTACAGTCTCTACATTCAGTTTCTTCACCAGTCGTGGAGTCCTTGTCCTTTGTCCTTTTGTGCATTAAGTCCTTGCGGCCAGTTTTCCTTACCTGAACATTAATCCATTTAAATTATCTGGTATTATTGCCACATTAAATCTGCTTAGGTTTTGGTGACTTTTGACCCATTGTCTGCATCAAGTGAATCGGAAAACTGGTAACCCAACAAGCTACTCATGTGGTTCAAAGGTCATCCATTTATCATATTCGCTGTTGTTGTTTATCTCCTTGCCTATTTATATAATGACCCAAATAAACATTTGTTTTGATGCTGCTGTTGATGTAGATGTTGATGTTGCCATTGATGTTATTCTTTTTCTTTACTATGTTAGCTCAATTTCTGATCCCACGTTCAAGCGTCCGAATATATAGTATATATATTATATATTAAATGTGACATTTGCATATTAATGACCATTTGTTATTCTGTCTTTGAGTAAATGTGTGAATTGTGTGTGTGTGTGTGTGTGTGTGGGCGTGTGTGTGTCACATTGAAAACAGCAGGTTTACATAATTTACAATATTTGACTTTGTCAGGGTTGATTTATATTTCATTTAAGGTAAAATTTAACTTGCTGAAATATAAAAAAAGGTTATCAATCATTTAAAATTATTCTCCGAATATTGTTAGAACTTCTGAGCAAATAATTAATGTACATAGGCTTAACTAATTGAACTAAACATTTAAAGAATTTTCTCCCAATGTCAAATTTTGTAAGCGCAATAAAAACTACATAGCTTTATGAAATTTATTTAAAAATTTAATAATGTGATCACTGAATAGTTTATAGAATTCAATTAAAAATAAGTATACAACAATTATTATTACTAACATTTTAGTTAAAATCATAAAACAAAGGAAGTTCACATTCGAATCAGCAGGTTTAAGTAAATAAGTTAATTTTTATTTATTTTTAAATTATTTATTTATCCAACTATTATGTAGAAAATTAATGTTTATTTAAAATTCAATTCAAATAAGGGAATTTTAAAATGCAATTGTTAAACTATCTGGTGTCGCACTAATGTATTTTTTGGAAAATAAAATTGTTGTTGGAAAATGAATTACCCTTGACCCCCACAATTAACTTGTGCAACTGTAATTACAAATATCCGCTTCCTTTGTTTATTGCCGCCTTTTTGTTTGATTATATGTCGAATTAACAAATAGACATTTTATTGACTTTTTTAGTGGCCAATTTGCTTGACCTTTCGAGGTCAGTTGGTGGCCAATGGAGTTGCAGCAAAGTGTGTAGTTGGTATTCATTTCAAAGCAGTCGTTGCGTGCGCCAGTTAAGCAATTTACCAACATTACGTATACGCAGTGCAATCCAATTGTCAATTATATTCACATTTATTATTTAAACAATTTCTAGTGTCTCTGGTCTCGCATCAAGGTCAAATTCCAGCAGTCGACCTTCAGCTGAACTGTCAACGTATTTCCCACTTTTGACTTGTCCTCTGACTTCGCTTCCAACTTTGAGACAACTCCTGAATTTCCCCCTGCTTCTGCATGACTTCCTGCAGCAGACTCTCATCCAACTCTGTGAGCAACTTGGCTAAATGCAGTCTTCTTTTCTGCGCAATTTAAAACTCATTTGCATGACTGTCACTTTTGGGTTTTCTACTCCTAATTAGGTTAAGTTATTGTTGTTGTTGGTCACAACAGTGCATGCAAAAAGCAGACAACTGAAATTATAGTAACAGCAATGTTGCGGTGAAGGGGGGCGTGGTCGTGTTGGGGCGAAAACGCTAAATCGGTTGGATTTTCAACCACAACAAAGCGCCAAAAACAATCAACACTGTAACTGTAACTACCTTTAAGTTGTTGACTGACTGTGTTGACTGTAAGCTTAGCAAACTTGGCTTAAAGACAAAAGTTAACGTAATAGTTGCACTTTGATGTCACAAATATTTATAACACTATGCAAAGCATAAATAATTTAAGTAAGAACAAATCAAAACCAAAACAAAACAATGGGTTGAACTTATATTTTATTAATTTTAATTATAACAATTATTATAATTTATAATACAAATAAAATACTAAATAAATAAAAATATCAATCTAAAAATTACTACACTTTTCATATATACAGTTTTATAAATAATATAAAATGAATTTTATAATTCAACTTAAAAATGCAACTATTTTGTATACTTAACTGAATGTTGAAACTAAATAAACAAATTTAAAATTTAATATTCATAAACATTTTTCCCGTTTAACAAAAGTTTAGGTTTGTTCTCTTATTGTTTGTTGAGAATAAAATAAAAATGATTTTCATAATATATGAAAATACTTCAATAAATAAATCCAAATTTAATAGAACATTTTTTTATAAATTGAAAATTTAAAATTTGTTTATTTATTTGTTGATGAAAATGAAACTAAATAATGATTTTTTTTATATGTAGACAATTTAGTTGCTAAGAATTTTTCCCGTCAAAATTTAATGCACTTGCGATAATAAAATTGCACCAAATTAAATACAACTGTCTTTAAAAAATAAATAAAACAAAAGAAAATGAGTGTTATTTAGATGGGAGCCGTATTTCAATACAAATTGATTTTGGTCTCTTAGTAAAAATCTCCACTTGCTTTATTTACTTGTTTTCAATGGCAATTCATTTGCCTAACCGAAAAATACAAGAAAGAGATGAGTTTTCGGCCAACAATTGACAGAACAGCCGCCACAACTGACAGCAAATCAAGTAGTTTGAGTTGAAATTCAGATAAAATGTGTTTTACCCTTTTATTGTTTTCCCCTTTGACCAAAAGCCGAATCAAAACCAATTTTGGTGAGAGTTGTCGCTTCGGTTGTTAGTTTCAACTTGCCACAACCCACAGCAATTCAATGAATCCCAAACACAATCCCAATCCCAATCCCAATCCCAATCCCAATGTGTTTGGTCAAGTGGGCAAGCAATTGAATAACGATTCAACTTACCTGGAAGGGTGAGGGGTTGAGGGACTGCCAACTGAGGGATGGGGGACTCAGATTTGTGGCATTTTTTGTTAGAGTGCAATTGAAAGCAGTTGGCAGAGACTCCCATCAACAATAATTGAATATTTACATGTTCACGTTTGCATTGAAAGCATTTGATAAACGTATGTGTGTGTGTTTGTAAATAGCTTATGCAAGGTAAAGAATTTTCGATAATGCAGTTAAAGGATTAGTTGCGCTCATTCGATGCTGAGATACCCTATAGTTTGCTTTTAACGTATTCTTTCGACTGTACAAATTAATTCAAATGCACAACACACATCTTTATAATCTCTGTCAAATCACAACAGCATAAACTTTTTATTTGATCGCTTGAACACACAAAAGCAGCCAAGTTCTTAAATTAAATAAATACCCCGATTTCCAAGTGCACACACACCTACACACACACACACACACTCAAACACACACGCACACGAAAAGCCCACAAATTACTTTTAAATAAAATGCTTCATTTGCTAAATTAAAAATTCATTTGGTTTACATGCAGAGATAAGCGAGAAAAACAAATAGAATGAGCCGCAGAAAGAACGGAGAATCCCGCCAACGTCTCACAAGATAAATAAAAATGGAAGAAGCGAATGAGCGAATGAAAATCAAGGAAATATTCAAACCATAATTTAAATGTACTTACCAAGAACAACATGAGAAGCCGAATGAATAAAATATTTAAAAGTTTTCAATTTGCCAGAGCTTATAAGACTCTAATTATTTTTAGTTTGCACATATAAATGTCCTAAAATGACAATAAAAATTAATTCAATTATTGAAAAGAAATCAATGTAAAAATGTATTTATTTATTGTCTCAGTTTTTAGCTTTTATTTAATATTAAATTGTAAATTTATTAATTTAACTTCATTTTGAATATTTAACTTTATTTTCCTTTATTCCACAGATTTTAGTCGTGTTTAAATAAATAATTTAAACATGTTAATAAATATTAAATTAGTTTTTCCAAATGCTAAGAATTTTTCAAAATAAATGACATAAAACAGAATACTAAATTAGAATTAAATTATTAAAAATAAATGAAAGTTTTTAAATATATTTTTTAAATTTTAAAATTAATATTTTGAAATTCTATTAATAATGCATTATAACTTATGACTGCTGTTGCCAAACTGATGACCCAGTTAAGCTATCCGACTCCTTAAGGCCAAAAGCAAAAGGCGCAGCTGTTGCTTGGAGAGTGTATGTGTGTGTGTGTGTGTGTGGAAGTGTGTGTGTGTTTTGCGGTGAGTGTGAGCTGCACTTATGCCATCGCTCGAGGAAGGACAAACACCAGCCAACAACGTTAGCAACCGGAAACGGAAACTCGCGCACAGACACTACCACACTCTCACTCACACACAAATAGTAATAAAGAATGTAAAAGCACAAACATACACTCACACACACACACAAGTACACAAGTACACAAATCCAAAGAAAAAATATAAAATGCGGCAAAGTCTCGTAAATTTTTAAAGCAAACTTGACGTTGGCAAACAGCTATCGGGTTTGAGTTCTGAGGTCTGAAGCAACCCAAAAAACTCAGTCTGCAGCTGCAATGAGCAATGAGCAATGAGCACGAACAGGTGTACGAGTACACTGTACAATTACCTCACGCCACTTAAAGCTGACCTTAAGCAGTTTAAAAAGCTATCTTCATATGCCTGAACTACTTAAGTGCCACAAACTATATAAACTCTAGAGTGCAATGGATGCTTCAGTGTAAACTACACACAACGAATGAGTATCAGTAACATCATCTTAACTTTGTTAGCTTTTATTGTTGCACCTTTTCTTAACACTTCGCTATTCAATTTGGACACCAAAACTTGGAAACTTTGAAAGCCCCTTGGCAACTGACAGACTGAAGGATTTCTAATTATGTTTTCTATAAAATGAGTGTAATTAACAAAATGAAAATAGACGGAAGAATATATACAATTTATGTACCTCATTTTTTTATAAAATTGATTCTCAGCAAGTTTGCGATCTATCAAAACGGGTATATAAATATGCATCATATTAATTAAAATGGGGATCATGACATTTAAAAATAAATAATTAATTATTGAAAATGAATGCCAGACATTATACAAAGTGTTTTTTTTTTTAAATGATCAGAGAACCTCGCAGTTGAACTTTAGTTGCAACCTCTCTATATCTTGTAATATAAGTTAAGGTAACAGTTGCAGTTGCAGTTGCAGTGTGTTGCAGTTGCAGTTTCCAAAAGCATGTTCTTTGACATCTTCCTCTCTTTGTATACTGTTCTAATTAATAAAAGCACGGCGGATACTCTCCAAGAACTCTATTGAAAATAACTACACACTAATTAAAGTGTTTTGGAATCGTAAAGAAAGACAAATAATGTGACTGCTAGAAATATAGTCTCATATATAAATAGAGACATACTCTATGATACTTACTCTACGATATACTTAGAAGGACGTGCAATTGTGAATGTGTATATATGTATTAAGTATGCTTAATGACCCATTTATTAATTTTTTGGGGCTTTATACCAGCAAACTTTAAAACCATTTTGTGAAAATAGAACATACTTTCAGGCGAACAATTTAAAAACAAGTTAAGGTCGATTCCAATTCAAAAAGATCGACGAGCTTTTGTAAATTGTGAATGAAGTTTGGCGGGATTTATTGATATCAAGAAAAAGTTATAATGTGAAAGCAAGAATAATATATGTGTATTGTGTGTGTGCAATATCACATTTATAAAATATCATTCAGGAATATTAATGAAGAGTCTAAATACAAGTCAAACGAAAATAGATAAAATCCAATTTACAAAGATGTGGATAATAAAATACGTAATGCATTTTGCTTTTTAAAGAGCATTAGCTTTAGAGGCAGACTATAAAATGGTCAATGTCAGCGAACTACTTGGAATTGGAGAGAAAACAACAATCAGACGCTTATTGTCTGATGACACTGGCTGGTTTTGCGCTCATTTTGGTTTTCTTTGGATATTCATATCGCATTTTTTGCATAACTTATTTTCTCTTTACTCTTTATATAAATATTCATAAATATACAATATTCAAATTAGTGTTGACACAAAATTCAATTCAGTTAAATTTCAACCTGAAATTTACCAATGGTATATATTTTAGAAATATCTCTGATTATACAATTTTTGGATTTATTGCAATATGGTTTTATCGCTGCAGTATTTTTATAAAATTGTATTTATTTATTTTTGAAATTCCTTAAAACAAAAATGAATTTTCGAATCTTAACCCTTTTGGCTTTATACTAAATAAAATCGTTAGGAAATATACCCCAACTCTATCGATAGTGTCATCGATAGTAATCGCATGAGTTTGCAATAAAAATCGAACCATTTCTAGTTTCGCACCTTATGGTCACACTGATCGCCAAAAACTGAAGTCGAAAACCGAGCGAAGCGCGCACGTCGAAGACGAAACGCGCAAGTTTGTCAACGATCGTCAAAGCGTGAAGTTAACTTAATTCAAAGTCTCTGGACTTAAGTTGCTGTTGTTGTTTCTGTGTTATTGTTTTCAACCTGCACACACAGTTGCCAGTTCGACATTTATTTATAGCGCTTGTTTTGTGTTCTTTACGTGACTTGTTAAGTAAATAATAAACAAACAAACAAACAGAAAGACTTCCAAAACGAACCTCACATAATTGTTCGCCCTCGCGACGGCAGAGCAGCAGCAGCGACGCATGCGGCGGCAGCGACTGCGGCAGAAGATTCACTTGAAAGAAACGAAAACCTTCAACTTACAATTTAGCAATTGCAAATCGAATTAAACTAAAAAAGGCGCAGTGTGAGAAGGCGAATTGTAGTGGAGTGTGTGATGGGAAGAGCAGAAACAAAAATACATACATACATACATACAGATGTATGTACATTTACTGTGCCTGAAGGTCAACCACATCTTACAAGTTTCGCTCTGTCAGTGCACAAGAATGTGTTAATTTTGGTATTTCAACAAGTTGAGTTGAGTTGACCGCCTGACGACATAAACATTAAATTTGCATAAAAAGTAAACAAACGAACAAACGTTAATACAGAAATCCGGCTAACTGCATAACATGAGCAGCTTTGCGGCATCTTCGCAACGTAACGGGGCAGCAAGTGGCAACAGATGGCAGGTGTTGCTCTTTCTGTTGTTGGGTCTGATTTGTGGCGTATGCTTATCGCGCTTGTTGCACCGTGCGCGCTTGCAATTCCACGATGATGTCAGCTCTCAGCCGGCGACCAGCGCCGCCTCCTCCTCCTCCTCCTCCTCTGTCTCCCACTCCAACTCATCGGAACGCGTTCACTGGTCTAACAATGCGACACGCATTCTTTGCTTGGTTGTGGCAAGTCCGCTGCACTCGCATGCCACACACATAGAACGCACTTGGGGCAGGCGTTGCAACAAGTTGCTCTTCATGGGCAGCCAGCGAGACAAGAACGGAATGAACATGAAAGTGAGACACACCAATTCGTGGGCCAAGACGCGACATCAACTGCAACATGTCTATCAATATTATTATGACGATTACGATTGGTTTCTAAAGGTTCCCATTGATACGTAAGTCCCATTTAAATTGCCCACTCTTCGATGCTCATCATTTTTACTCACTCCCAGTTATGTTATAATGGAAAACCTTCGGCACTTTCTCCAAGCTTACACACCTGAAACGCCTATTTATTTTGGCAGCAGCGACTGGGAGCAGACGAAGCAGGTGAGTTCATTTGACGTAAATAATATCTTCAGAAAAGTGGGAAATCTTTACAAATTATTCAAATAAATACTACATTTAAAAAAACATGCATATTTCAATAATATGAAATTCTTAGAGATATTTTTTTTTAAAATTTAATAAAGAACTTCATCTTTAAACCTTTACGTTATTTAATATTTGTTTTATTTTACTTCAAATTTTTAATATTTAGCTGTCTGAAAATTACTTTTATTTTCAGTGCAGTTCTTAGTTGCCCAATTATATTTTTAATTTTAAGAGACCAAGAGGTATTGAAAAATTTTAATATAAACTGTTAAATTAAATGTCGAAGAAAATAGAGATTTTTAAACTAACTTATATTTATTGTTTAAAAAAGTATGTATTCAATAAATATGATATTAAATTAGTAAAAAAAGTAATGAAAAGATATGAAAATAATATCAAAAAGATTGATAATATAATTGGTTTAAATAAGAAAGTCTATTCCCGGTACATTTCTGATTTGGGAGTCTTTCTTGTCAGTCCGAAAACTAATCAAATTTATCCAAATTAAAATACTATTTTTGTTCTCTTCAGGGCTACGTCTCTGGAGCAGCTGGTTACGTGTTCAGCAAGGCGGCACTGCACAACTTCATGAATTTGGAACATGGCAATGGGGATCTCTGCAGTAACCGCAACTACGGAATTGAGCATGTGGAAATGGCCCGATGTTTTCGGAATGCAGGCGTAGTAGCTGGAAATTCTCGAGATGAGAATGGACTCGAGCGTTTCCTACCAGTTCCACCTTATGCAGCACGGAATTTAAGCAATGTAAGCAGAATTCTGATATCACAATCACTGATTTCTAATCAATAAATTTTACTTTGCAGAATTCACACGGTTTATTATCAAATTCCGCCATATCATTTCATTATAGTAATGTTGAAGACTTTTATATGATTGATTTTGTCATCTACAGACTTCGTCCATATGGATTCGTTGGATTAGAATCAAAGTAATTCAGTGACTTCAGAAGCAGAAGTTTCAACCAAGTGATTCGGGTGGACTGTTGAAAACAATGCCAAAGAAAGAGACTACTCGATATGTTTAGTAATATCTTGATAGAATATTATCGTAAATGCTAAAAAAAAACTGCCTAACTATTGGTATATAAGTCAAAGCTTAATCAGGCTCAACAATTGATTTTTTATAATTTGAATATTAAATATTCTTAAAAAAAAAATGATTACATTAATTCTGATTAATGAGTAAAATATAAATTAAGAATTTATACTTATATTTATTTATATAATCAAAAGTTCATCTGTATTATCAGTTTTAAATTATAGTCTGATTATAGAATAGATAACTTATCGATTGAAACCGGTTCATGACCCTTGATAATACCATATGGATGCATATCATAAAGAAGAAAATCGAACAAATACATTTGATAATGTAGGACATAGTGAATTGTTATGGCATAGGTAGAACAGCATTCCAGACCCTAGGATAAGAATAAGCGTTAGCAATTATGGCAATAACATGTAAAGAATTATTCCTACCTCCTTCAGCTTGTAGTGCATATAACGATATAACCAAAAATCCGTAGGTAAGCGACCTGGTATGAGAACGTGTTCCAAAGAGAGCGGCAAGAAACGATGTCGTCCATTGGAGTCTCTGGAATCCGTGGCAGACACACCACAAAAGTTCAGACAGACACCCATTTCAAAGTCCTCAGTGCCGGATTGATTCCGATTGCATTCATTGGAATGCAGTCCATGTTCAATTAGACGACGCAGCGCCTCTCGACTGAGCACATAACCAGCTCCTCCGGACATGTAGCTCTCGTTCTCGTTGGGCACAAAGTGACAGCCAAAGTAGACGGACTCGTCGGCGTGATGGGAACGCAGCATATATCGCATATTATCCATAATGGCATAGGTATCATCATCTGCTTTAAAAAACCAATCCGCCTCATGCCGATGATGCCTGTAGACATGTCGAAAGGCCGCCTTTGTTTTACCCCAAAGTAGACCGTAGCCCTCGCTCACATTCAGGGCTACTGTGTGTACTCCCCTCACAGTTGTCTGCTTTCGACTGCTGAACACGATCAGTTTGTTGCAACGACGTCCCCAGGTATTCCGAATAGATCTTGCCACCTTCTCATACATGTGGGGATAGGTCATCACCATGCAGAGTATGCGAACCTCTTTGTAGAGCTGCCTGGCAATCGTGTCATCCACTGGCAGTGCTGCAACTGCAACTGCTGAGTCCTTGGATAGCCCTGGCATTCCACTCAGATATCCATAGGGTCGCAGATGGTACAGTAGATACTCCAACACATGCAACTGATTGGCGGTGGCGTAGGGAAAAGCAATTGGATAAGCGAGGGAATTGTTGAAGCCCTGCGAGAAGAATATTTAAAATATTAAAACTATTTAATATTTTCGAATTAAAATCTAGTGGAAAAGACAATAAGTAAGCGAAACCTATTGTGAGAGACCCTGTAGTTAACCACACGAAAGGACTCGTAACTTCTTCCCCTGAATAACTTTCAAGTTTAACATCGAATCTCTTCAAGTTTTCAGTACAGACTTTTACTACATTATCTATCATATGTAAGACACGCACCTGTTCCGAGTAAACAGCCCGATAAATGTAGGGCCAATTCCAGAACTCCGAGCGCAGATCAAATGGCAGTAACTCCGCTGAAATCTGGAATGGAAACAATAGCTCGCTCTGGCCTTGTTTCATCTCGGCGAGACAATCTCGCCAATTCCTGGAGAAACAATTTCGTGCAAGCAACTGCTGAAGTGCTCCACGACTCCAGATGTAATCGGTGGAGTCTCTCTGACCCACATGGGCATAGGGATAGAAGGCATGATCCGCACTAAAGTACACTTCATCGCTGGCCGCATATTTGGCCAGATGGAAGCGTAGATTTTCCATGATTACATAGCTGTCCACGTGGACATGTAGCAGCCAGTCCAGATCCAAGTAGAACCTCTCGTAGATGCTTTGATAGAGCTCCCGAATGGGATCTGTTTCCTTGCTAATGTGCATCCGATTGCATCGGGATCCCCACGTCCTGAGGATGTGTTTCGCCTTGAGTTGCTCGTTGTTGTTCGTCACTTGGAGCAGACAATGTACTCGAACTTTTCCATACAGTTGCTGGGCAATGATTGTGTTATCCCGCGTCTGGTTTCGGGTTCCCACTTCGAATTCGGTTACTTTCTCTTTGTAAGGCGGCTGCAGATACATTATTAGGCTCCATCCCACTTGACTTAAGGCCAATAGATAAGTTTCCAGCAGGAAAAACCAAGCAACACTAACGACTATTAATGCCATTGCAGTTGGACTTATAAATCGACGAAATCGATGCAGATGCATTTCAAATAAGTTTAAATTCCGTTCGATGTAAAAACACGACAAATTGGCGTTGCCAGACTTGGTCACATTTGAAGTGACTGATTATCGACAATTCGATAAGTCTGGAAATCAATTGGAAAAAATTCTATTTTCCAGCTTTGATAATAATTAAATTACATCGCAAATGATGTTAAAATTAACATTGGTAAGAAATTTAACAAAGTTACGAGAATTTGAAGTTTTTGAAAACACGTTAACAGTAATCGAAAAAGGTTAAATTTTCGAATTTGGAATAGAATTTTTTTTGATTGTAATCCTCAAAAGGACTAGTTAGACCAATACTTATAGAGATTTCAGATATGATACTATAGTAATATCAAATAGTATTAAATACTGACCTCTACTAATATGTAATAAATACTCGTTTTCAAAATCAGAAAATATAGCAACTTTTTTAATACAATATTAAATAAAAATGGAATTATCTTTGATTGCTTTCATCCTGAGATCATTTAAAAGATGTGCAAATCGTGGAGACTGTTTTTGTTTCCCTATCTTTTCATTTGGAATTGTTATATTTTCTTTATCTACTTTTAAATCGCCCTCTGCTATAGCTGTAGTTAACATTTTAAATCTATCCTCATCATCAATAGAATCTTCATCACTGTTAGCGGGTTCTTCAATTGGCGGTGGTAACAACTCTCCCACTCTCAGTTTAGCTGGCAATCGATGAGGTTCCCTCACAATGCCATAAGGTTTCAAATGGTAGATCAGGTAATCCATAACATACATCACATCCGGTGGGACATAGTGAAATGATATGGCATTGTCCGAACAGCAATCAAGGCCCTAAATATATATTGCAGACATTAGGTTAAACAATAAATAAAGTTTCTTGTCTCACATCATCCGTGTTGTAGAAAATGAAACTCCAATACCAGAAGTTCTTATCTTTGTTAGGTATTAAGTGATCTTTTGGTATGAAGGGAAACATGCGACCTCGTCCATTCCAATCTCTTGAATCGCCCGCAGTAACATTTAGATTTTCCATGCATCTTCCAATCTCGATGTCCTCATTGACAACGGTACCAGGCAGGCACATCTTAGGATTGGGAATACCCTCTACGACAAATCTTCGGAGTGCCTCTTTGCTGAGTACATAGCCTGATCCACCAGACATATATCCCTGCTTCACGAAGGGCTTGAACTTGAAGCCGAAGTGAACCGGAGTCTCTGGATTGTAGGGATACAGCATATAGCGAAGATTCTCGATCACAGCATAGGTATCATCGTCCGCTTTGTAGAACCAATCTGCATCGTTGAAGTGATGCTTATAGACATACTTGAAGGCCTCTTTGACCTTGCGCCATAGATTCTCTCGACCTTCTCCGACATCCAGCTTGACAGTGGGCAGTTCGTCGTCTTCTGCGGAACTCATGAATAGAAGAATGTTACAACGCTTTCCCCAAGTACGTTTCACGTGACGGGCTTTCTTCTTGTGATTTGTTGGATTTGTCATAACCCAGCAGAGAACGCGGACTTCTTTCTTCAGTTGATCGGCCACAGAAGAATTGTCGAAAGAATGTTCGTGGATAATCTCTGGGAGTGTGGGTATCCTGGCTGTAAAGGGATTGTATTCTCTTTTCACTTGGAATGTAAAGGATGTTATGCTTTCAGAGATAGTCATATAAGAAATCAGTTGGGCCACAGAGAATCCTATGAAGAGTCCAGCCAGAAGCGTCAGAATCGTGCGTTTCTTGGAATTTTCTGCTGAAATATTTCCATTATATTTCAACTGAAAAATCATTTTCCTACTTTCCATATGCATTCTATACTCGTAGATTAAAAACTATTTACTATGTAAAAATTAAGAATAATGACTTCGATTATTATTAATGTTTTAATAAATTAATTTAATTGCACTTGTATTTGCACTGAGCCAAATGAACTCGGCTACGTTTGCAAATTTACTAAACTTTTAAAATGCCCTGAATTAAAGCTATTTATGGCTTTCCAACAGAAACAGAACTAGACTCAAATGACAGTTGTGCAAACAGAAATACTTTATTAGTTGTATGTCGTTACTAACGTCTATTGGAAAAATTCTGCTTCTGTTTTTAACTACATATTTAAGCTTGTAAAGTTAGTTGAAGCTCTTCGATTTCTTTCTTGGTATTATCTAACGAATGGAGAACTTCAAAAATTAAGAAAATTATGACAAATGAATTTAGAAGCAATATTTAACAGAGAGCCATATTTAAACGTTTTTTTTTTGAAAACCCAAATTAAATAATTGATCTTCAAGTGTATAACAAATATTGAAATTTCAGATAATTATTATATATCAAAACTTCCGTTATTTAGTTAGAATTTGTATTTAGATGTTTTCCTTGCTTAACTAATACAAACTAAATATTAAATAACTTGGTAATAAAATAATAGTAATGTAGTTAATTTTAGTTATTGTCGTATTCGTCTTCGTCTTCTTCTTTCTTTACCGCTCTATTTAGTTTCTTTTTAAGATGTTTAAGACGAAGCGACGGTTTTTGTTTCGTTTTCTTCGGATTTTGCGTTAGGTTTTGTTTATCTAAATCGATTTCCTTCGAGGAAACTTCTCTTGCATCCGGTTCAGTTAACGATCCGGCAACTGTAGTTGTCTTATTAAATCTATCCTCATCATCTTTAGAGTCTTCATCGCTGTTGGCGGGCTCTTCAATTGGCGATGGTAACAACTCTCCCACTCTCAGTTTAGCTGGCAATCCATGAGGTTCCCTCACAATGCCATAAGGTTTCAAATGGTAGATCAGGTAATCCATAACATACATCATACCCGGTGAGACATAGTGAAATGATATGGCATTGTCCGAACAGCAGTCGAGTCCCTGGAAATCAGTGATAAAGTTAACAAGACGGAACTCAAATCGAATCACAATTCAAACTCACATCATCTGTCTTATAAAACATGTAGCTCCAGTACCAGTAAGTCTTATCCTTAACGGGTATCAAATGATGTTCCGGAACAAATGGAAACATGCGGCCACGTCCATTGTAATCTCGGGAATCTCCAGCTGTTACATTCAGATTCTCCATGCATTTTCCAATCTCGATGTCTTCATTGATAACGGTACCAGGCAGACACATCTTTGGATTGGGAATTCCCTCTACGACAAATCTTCGGAGTGCCTCTTTGCTGAGTACATAGCCTGATCCACCAGACATATATCCCTGCTTCACGAAGGGCTTGAACTTGAAGCCGAAGTGAACTGGAGTCTCTGGATTGTAGGGATACAGCATATAGCGAAGATTCTCGATCACAGCATAGGTATCATCGTCCGCTTTGTAGAACCAATCTGCATCGTTGAAGTGATGCTTATAGACATACTTGAAGGCCTCTTTGACCTTGCGCCAGAGATTCTCTCGACCTTCTCCGACATCCAGCTTGACAGTGGGCAGTTCATCGTCTTCTGCGGAACTCATGAATAGAAGAATGTTACAACGCTTTCCCCAAGTACGTTTCACGTGACGGGCTTTCTTCTTATGATTCGTCGGATTGGTCATTACCCAGCAGAGAACGCGGACTTCTTTCTTCAGTTGATCGGCCACAGATGAGTTGTCATATGGGTGATCATGGTTGATCTCCTTAATATTTGATATCCCGACATCGATATCATGGGCTAAGCTGTTAGAATCTTTACCACTTTGGTGGCTAAGCGATCTGATGCTCTCGTAGATAGTTACGTAGGAAATAAGTTGTGCCAAACAGAATCCAATAAAGAGGCCAGCCATAAGCGTGAAGAATGTACGTGAACTGGACTGACTCACTGAAACTATTTTAATCCCAATAATTGAAAAATATTATAGTAATACACATATCATATCATTCTTACCATTATATTTTTGGTAGGGTGACACCATTTTTCGGCTGTTTCTAATATTCTAATAGAACTTTGTGACGTATTTAACGACAGTTTTTATTCACAACTGTGAACTTAATAATTTGTTAAAAAATAAAAATATATATTTACAATCCGAAGACTTATTGCTTTATTGTTTAATTATTCTTTATATTTGAGTGCCACATACACATGTTGTTTTTTTTTCTCACTTCTTTGAACTATTTATGTATTAATTTCCAACGAAGTGAAGTGAATGAATTTGAATTTGAAGAGACATGAACTCCACCATGTTACCAATAAAACTGAACTCCAAAAATTCTAAAAACATGTATAAATAGGCTACCATAAATGTCTTTACCTCAGACTATAGTTGTGCAAATAGAAAGACTGTATTATGATTCTATTTATTGTGTCAAGAAATAACAACAGAGTCAACTGTTTGTAGTGTACACAGTTTTTTTAATCTTTGCCCAAAAAATTGGGAAAAATGTACTTTAACTGATTAATTCACCTGATGTACATTTATTAGAAATATAAATTAAATTTTTATTTTAAGTTTGAAGATTTTTATATATTCAAAACATACTTATTTGTAATTATTCATTTTTTCTCACTTGATTCTTCATTAACGTGATTAAGACATTATTTAGACATAATTTTTTTTAAATTTATCTTTAATTAAATCAATATCATGTCAGTTAAAAATATATCAGTATAATTTTACATATAAGAGTTTTTAATCTTCATTATAAGACATTTTCTAATTCTATAATCTAATGAGCTTATTGTAAATTTATTGAAATGTAATAACATTTTAAACTGCTCATAATGCCAATTATATATGAGTTTAATTTAACACATTCTTGATGTCTGGTTTACTTAAACTAGGATCTTCATTGGATATGTGTCCATTGTTTGTTTCGTTGTCAGCTTTAGGATCAACTTGGATATGTGGATCGTTTGCTACAAAGGTGTCAAATGAATCGATACTATAAGGTGCAGAGTAAAGCTTAACCAGCAAACAGGTTACAAACAAACCAACGACAAGGGTGAAGAGTTTACGGTGTCCTAAATAGATTTAAAGTATTTTTTAGAATTAAATAAAATTCTTAAAATATTTATAATATATTACCTTCTCTCAGTAAAGACCGTGTTCGCATTCTGATATTTATATATCACAGTTGACAGTTGACTGCATAAGATTGTCTTAGATTTTTGATGAATATTTCCTTCTATATGTAAATCACAACAGAAACTCTAAAAGGCGCTCAAATTGTGAAAAATATTTCTTCTGAGTGCTCAGGTGTTAAATATTCAGATTTATTAAAGGGAATTTCAAGCGATTTAACCTGTTTTCAAAAGAACTGACTGTATTAAATGTTTAGCTTTTTTCTGGCATGTTCACAAATACGAATGTAGCACAATTATCAATTAATTGATATTTTCAGTTATGATCCAAGCACTCAGACGTCACGCAATTGACTAAGGTCTGAAATGATGATCTGTTGGCTAAAGAAAACGGTCCAAGTTGCACCTGTTTCAATTGTTTGCGACATCTGTTGAAATAGAGAGTGAACCGATAAAACTTAAGAAAACTGAGAGAACTGCGCCGAAACATATTTATGAAATTTGTATTGACATTTTATTCGTTCACAGCTTAAAGAATGAATTGAAAGACTTGAGAATCATAGTCAGATTTTTCAGACATAAGGAATTTTTATTACTACGTGTATTCCAATAATAACTCAAATTGTATACTTTGGGATTCCGAGGTTTTCAAAAGCACATTTAATTTGACACCAGCAACCAGCGGCCGGCAGCCGCGTTGCCAACTGTATGATTGCTTGAACTGCTTGTATGTTATATTTCAAGCAGTTCACAATCGTACTGCTTAGCAAAACATTTAACATTTACACTGCTTATTTAAAGATGTCTGTCAAGTGTTTTCGAGCAAAGATACAATATAATGTTTTAATGAAAAATTATTTATTTCTATCAATTTTATTTTAAAAGGTAATTAATACTAATATCTTAAAAAAAAAAAATTATTATTTCTCATTTGAGTGAAAGTTGTAAGTTTATCAAATCAAAAGTAAACTAAGTATAATTTATCGGATATGACACCATTCGTGTATTATTTTTTTCTGATGATCTTGTTGCTCACACATCTCTTAGTCAACTAATTTCTTGGTTGATAATGTAAGTTTTTTTTATGAAGACGATCCGTCTGTCAATTGCTTCAACAATTGATAACAGGAGTAAACAAGTAGATCAGTCGAGCGCACTCGACAGTCGTTTACCCTGTTCTCAGGTTGCTTGTTGCAATTACACGTATGTCATATTGATTCATCCACTTGGAAGTAAATTTGGTCAGGAGGTATCTGAAATATGTCAATTGTGCAAACTGGAAGTTGTTTTGTCTCTAGACGTAAATAATTCAAGCGAAATATTTGTCTACAAACACATAACAATACACTGAATAACAAGGTAATTCAATTGGACGAACTGTTTAATTAAAACATATTTTTAGCTTTATATTTTACCTTTATTTATTTGACTATGTGAAATAATTACATATATTCTGACATTTAAATAGCTTTATATTTTTAAGCAGTAAATTTCAAATATTTGCATTGAATATAATATTTATTCGATATTTGCTATTAATTTGTATATATATTAAAGTATATAGTTTCCTTCGGCACTATATATCATTGTCAATACATAATTACATGTCAATAAAAATAGAAATAGAAATGGCGAGTATGCTAAACTAAGTGCATCCTGTTATTTACACAAGATCGATATACAAGTATCGATGGCCTACAATCACTGCGACTCCTTCTTCGCCTGGACAGTGCTCGATTCCTGTGGTTCCTTAGGCGCCGGCATCAATTCCCCCACCTGCAACTTATTTGGCAAGGCATCTGGAGAATTGACAATGCCATATGGCTTCAGACGATATATCAAATAGTCCAGCACATACATTTCATCGGGCTTGATATAGTGAAAGGATATGGCGTTATCCGAAATGCCGTCCAGACCCTGTATCAAAGATTCCTCTTAAGTTCGTTTCATAATGTCAATTAAGAATTGCAGAACTCACTTCGTCCGTTTTGTAGAAAATATATTTCCAGTACCAATAATTTGGGTCTTTTTCAGGTCTTAAATGCTGCTCCGGAATAAAGGGAAAGAACCGACCACGTCCATTGGCATCCCTTGAATCGCCCGCCAAAACTTTCACGTTCTCCAGGCACTTGCCCATTTCCACATCCTCGGCACCAGTGTTTTCACTTTTGCACAGTTTCGGGTTGGACAGAGCGTCCACCACAAATCTTCGAACTGCCTCCCGACTGAGCACATAACCAGCTCCTCCAGACATGTATCCCTGCTTCACATACGGCTTAAACTTGCAGCCAAAGTAGACGGGCGTCTCGGGACTGTAGGGATATAGCATATAGCGCATATTCTCAACCACCGTGTAGGTGTCGTCGTCTGCCTTGAGGAACCAGTCCGCATCGTTGATGTGGTGTTCGTAGATATACTTGTATGCCTCTTTCGACTTGCCCCACAGATTGTCGCGTCCTTCACCAATGGGCAACGCTATGGTGCCCAGTTCATCATCCTTGACCGAGCTCATGAAGATGAGTTTGTTGCAACGCTTTCCCCAGGTGCGTTTTACGTGTCGTGCCTTGTTCTGGTGGTTGGAGGGATTCGTCAGGATCCAGCAGAGAATTCGCACCTCACTGTAGAGTTTCTCGCCTAGAGACGAAGTAACATTCGGCTGCTCGAGGGGGTTGGAATAATTATTATTATTCTGTAGTTTGTTATTCTCGTTTGAACTCAAGATTTTGGAATAGGGAATTAATGAGAAAATCCCACCAATCCAGAATCCGGCAATAACTCCCACCAAGAGTATAATTAGCGTACGAATTGCTAGAATTTATTGAAGGTTAATATTGTAGATATATAGATATAAGATTATCTTTAATTACCGCCGGATATCGTGGAGAGTGTTAGTAATTTATTATTTTTCATTTAATTGCTTTTCTTTAACTTTATTTAAACAAAGGTAAATTATTTATTATCATGTATGATATAATTAAATTTAGATATATTTCGGTTAATTTAATGATGATCTTGTTACACACTCATCGCTCAGTAGACTAATATCTTGGTTAAAGATGTACATTGCTTTATAAAGACGATCCTTCTGCCAATTGTTTAAACATTTATTAACACGAGTAAAGAAGATAAGGCAGCTGGTCGTGTAAATGAAGCTAACCGAAAATAAAATCGCTTTACTGGAGCAGCTCGAACTTTAGATACCCAGTGACTTTGCGAGAAAAGAAGTTATATGGAAATGTTTTTTTAACAAATAAACAAAACGAGGACAACTCTTTTTAATAGGTTCGAAAGATTACAAAAAATATTTAATGTTTATTTTTTATTTATTTGTTTCACTTCTAATGTTGGTCACTTTTTCGTTGCCACTAATATCTTAGAGCATCTACATGGCACAGGGTATATTACAGTTTGAATCCGATTAACACAGATGTCGTTTTTTTTTACTCATCAAATATATATTTGCTTTACCCTAAAACACTTGTGTTTGTAAATTCAATTTATTAATATAAAAATAAGTATTCATGAATGTATCTGCTCATCTTCTATTTTGTATTTGCTACTAAAAATGTATAATTTCACTAATACAGAAATATTCTAAAAGTATTTCCCTGATTTCGGGTGGGTAAAATAGGTCATTTTTTTTAAAAAAAGTGTGCTACGTGTATGTGATTCTTTTTTTTTAGCATTTGGGATATGAAAAGTCTTTTATGTTATACTTTGTTAACCACTGATTTATATCGATCACGCTTTTTAAATTACAAATTAATAAAAGTAAACGATATTATTTTAATAAAATTATTCATAACTATTAAATTATAATCCTCACCCTTTTTTATTTAACAAATCTACTAATTTGAGGCTATTTTTAAAATGTATAGCTTTTGGATCCTAAGTTAAAATTTTCATTAAAGAAGTATAATAAATTCGACGAAAGAGTTCGTGTGGTTCATATTTTAAAGCAGTTAACAGTTATTGACTGCTTACCCTACTTTTCAAGCAGTTCCCTGCTTACTTGACAGTGCTTTGAATTTGTAAAGCAGTAACAGTTATTTTTAATCTTCAATTAAACTCTAGAAATCTAAAACGTATTAACTCATTTGTAATACAATATTTTATTAAAGTTTAATGATTAATTTGCTGATTATAATACATGTTTATTTAGCAAAGACAATGGAAATACATTTGTATATGTATGTAAGTCTTAAAGCTTATCGAAATAGTTATGACATTATGTTAAATATTTCATTGATTGCTAACTAAATGGGCCAAACGACGTATTTATTAATTATTCACTTGAAGAGACTTAAAATCTAGTTTTGTGCTACAACATGTAGTATTGTGAGTACCTAATTGGATGAATAGTATATCTAGTCATATACTTAATTATTTATTTGTGTATCTATATAAATATATAAACGCTGTTTGCGCAGACTTTATTACAAACTAAAGTAACAGCACTCATGTTTTATTGTTTTGGTATTTGTACAAAAGTAGAAACTCAAGAACATTTGAAAATAAATCCTAAGTGAATTAAACTAACACAAGCGACGACGATGAGTGAAAATGGAAATGGCAAGTATGCTTAACTAAGTGTGATCTGTACCAATGGATATATACACCAGATCTATATACAAGTATCGATGGCCTACAATCACTGTGACTCCTTCTTCGCCTGGGCAGTGCTCGATTCCTGTGGTTCCTTAGGCGCCGGCATCAATTCCCCCACCTGCAACTTATTTGGCAAGGCATCTGGAGAATTGACAATGCCATATGGCCTGAGATGATATATCAAATAATCCAGCACATACATTTGATTGGGCGAGACATAGTGAAAGGATATGGCGTTATCCGAACAGCAATCCAGACCCTGTAACAAAGATCACACATTACTTAGTTACACAATTACGAAGAGGAATAATAGAACTCACCTCGTCCGTTTTGTAGTAGATGTATTGCCAATACCAAAACTTCTTGTCCGTATGTGAAGGTATTAAATGATGCTCCGGAACAAAGGGAAAGAACCGACCACGTCCATTGGCATCCCTTGAATCGCCCGCCAAAACTTTCACGTTCTCCAGGCACTTGCCCATTTCCACATCCTCGGCACCAGTGTTTTCACTTTTGCACAGTTTCGGGTTGGGCAGAGCGTCGACCACAAATCTTCGAACTGCCTCCCGGCTGAGCACATAACCAGCTCCTCCAGACATGTATCCCTGCTTCACATACGGCTTAAACTTGCAGCCAAAGTAGACGGGCGTCTCGGGACTGTAGGGATATAGCATATAGCGCATATTCTCAACCACCGTGTAGGTGTCGTCGTCTGCCTTGAGGAACCAGTCCGCATCGTTGATGTGGTGTTCGTAGATGTACTTGTATGCCTCTTTCGTCTTGCCCCACAGATTGTTGCGTCCTTCGCCAATGGGTAATGCTATGGCGTCCAGTTCCTCATCCTTGGCCGAGCTCATGAAGATGAGTTTATTGCAACGCTTTCCCCAGGTGCGTTTCACGTGTCGTGCCTTCTTCTTGTGGTTGGAGGGATTCGTCATGATCCAGCAGAGAATTCGCACCTCACTGTAGAGTTTCTCCGCAATGCTGCTGTTCTCGTGCACATGCTCGTGTCCGCCCACGTCCTGCTCTGGTCCTGCCAGCTCCATCATGTCGTGGCTGTGATGGGCATCGTTGACATCGCCATGACGATGACCATCGTAGGGCATCAATTCCGAGCGTCCCGACGTGGAGTAGACAAATTGGTCAGCCAGGAAGAAGCCAACCACGAGTCCAACGATCAGAGAGACGAAGACTCGTTTGTTGGAACGTCCTGAAAGTCAATGCGATTGAATTTTTGAAATGAATTTGAAATGTATTAAATATATTTATATACGCACCTTCGTTGAGTAATGATCGTCCTAACAGACTATTGGCAGTCATTTAGATAGATTTGTGCTATTTTCTAGCTGGATTTAAATATGGGGACTTGTTACGTTCTTTGGAACTGGGGCCTTGAGCCTCTTTGGTTGCGTTACGTAGGTGAAGTTCCTATTTTATGTACGTTTTACATCTTCTGCAAAAAATAAAGAGAACACATATTGTTTACATTATTATTCAATTATAATTGTTATAGGAATACTTCAACTCTCATATTGCACACGCACAATAAAGACAGTCTTCAATCTACAGTCTACAGTCTTCGACTTGTCTCGTCTTTGTTTCGATTACAAGTGCCAAATTATCCGAGAATTGTGCACAGAGACGATGCTCAGTCCAACTGTGTTAATATTATGTGAAAACGTGACAATTGAGCGATCGAGAAGACGTTGATGAGACCCACAAAACTACAGATGCAACGTTTTTATTTGCAACATTTTTTTATTATTCCTACTTTCGGCATTTTCATGCATTCTGTTGTGCATTGCTGCTGATATCAATTACTTATCTCTGCCTGTTTGTACAATGCACGTGTGTGTTTTCAGACTTGTTACCTCATGTTCTACTGGGTCAGTAATGCACTAAATGAATTATCTATCTTATGCTTCTTCTTTGTGATTCAAAGTGTCTTCTAACTATCTCACGACTATTACCAAAACTAATCACGATTATGTTCATAATCATATACAATAAGTATTATATAATATATTCCCCAAGCATGAAAAGCTTTTTGAGGTACTGTGATCATATGAGGGACCATTGAAGTAACGGTCTGTGTAATATTCCACAAATCTGCAAAGATATCTGAGAACCAAAGTTCGTAAAGTATTTTTATCAATTTCCAAATAAATTTACTATCGATTGACCTTGAATGAATAAAAAGAAATTAAATTATTAATTAAATAATATCTTCAAAACTTTTTATCATTTGTAATTATTATCTATTTATTATTCCTTCAACATGCCGTGTAATTTACTAAAAATTGTATCTGTTTAATCATGATATTATAATAATGTTAATTATTACATGTAATAATATTAAACAAATCTAAGCACAATATGAAACGAGGCAACACAACAATTAGGTATTCAATTTGTTTACTCAATTTCAATAATTGTTTATAAACTTGCACTTATAGACTGCATTTGACTAGGTTTACGAGTTTTGTTTACTTTTGTTGGAAAATAAATTGGCACATCGAAAATCCAGCAAACATATGTTTGTCGATTACACTTGAAATAAAGTATATATTATTATTATTTTAAATGTTTCTGTTGCTCATTAAGAGTCTGAATTAATGGTCTACCACGATGCGCCAACGAGTGACGACTGAAAACATAATGCATCTAAGCCGAGGTTCTTAAAGCAAACGTCGAGTGCACTGCAAAAAACTTTGCAGTTGTTGTTATTCAATATTGAAATGAAAATGGAGATGGAAATGGAACAAAATGCAGCCTGTCACGATATCAGTGAAAACAGACAGAAAGAAATACGAGTGCAGTTCGAATTGGGTTTGAAATATGGTTATGTCTTCTATTGTTTTTAGTGGTCGTTTTCCTAACATGCAATTAACTAATTGAACTGAGACATGTCCACTGACATTTTTCATGACTCACAGATAGGTTGCTTATCAGCTTATACATATAAAAATGCTTATCAATTTGCGCTTTTCAAGTTGTTATCAAAGCGGCATTGAATAGTAATGGCGAAACATTTAAGAGGCTTGGAAGTCGATAACGAGCTAATGTTGGGACTGATGTTGCTTTTGGTACTTTTAACTGATAGTTTAAAATACATATATGTTTATAAAGTAATTCAATATTTGTATTGCAAATAGAGAAGAGAAATAAATAAATAATTTTCATTGATATATTTTTCTGTCTATTCATTTAAATACTATTTTTATTATATAGTATAAAGATAAACTAAATAAAACTAACTCGATGGCGAAATTCTAATAGCAGAAACGCTTCTAAATTAGAGTCTACTTATATGTAGTAGACTAAAAGATATTGTATATTAAAAGTAATCAGTGGGACATATACATTGAGTATTACAACATCAGACTTTCGTCCATTTTACATACACTTCTCTTTATATAGAATACAGCAGTGATTAGCTTTAAATGAAGACATTTTCTACATTTATAGTTGATATTCACTACAGTCAATATGTTATATAAGTATTTATTGTTTAACACACCTTCTTTTTGCATCAATAAAATCAAGATAATAGGAAAAAAAAAAAGTTTCATGTTCCAGCGGTGCTTGGACTGATTTCTTATACCTCAACATGTCAAATATAAAAAAAGATAGTACATACATACTTTTAAAGTACAATTCAAACTTATTAATATATTAAGCAAACCATTTCTCTTCTTCAATTCTTAGAAATATTTATTTTTAATAATATTGCCATACAGAAATATAATTGAAAATGTTCTAATTAAAGATAACATTATTGGTAGCATTAAGTTTGATAAACACTGTAATACCCTTAAAGTAAATGAGCTCTTAATTCTATAGCCATTTTTGTTAGATCAACAAACAATTAAAATGACAATAACCTCTTCTTAAAGTCATAATTAAAAATAGATAATAATTATGATAATGTCAAAAATAAAAGTATTTGGGTTAAATTCTGGTTAGATATTTTTCGAGAAATTAAATGTTTATGGTAGAGTATTACGAAGAACATATTATCTATAGAGCTGTAAACCAGCCCCATTTTGGGAATAGATTACCTAGTTCATAAGTGTAATTAAAAAGTTATCAGATACAGATATGTTTGTATCTATGTATATGGCAACAGTTTTGACACTTTCTAATCAGCTAATGGAGCAATCAAGTGGCACCTTATATAAAACTCATCATCATGTGGTGTAAGTTTCTTAGTAGACAGTTGTGTGAGCTACCTTGTGGTTCGATTTTGAAGAGAACGAATTCTTCGAAAGTGGGTATGAATCCTCGAAAGGATGCTTCAAACTCAACCCAAAGTGTGAAATGTGACACAAAATTGTGTTAAATATAAAGAAAATCATTTGATCGAATATATCCTAGAGCAGTCTCAAAAATGCGATCACATCGATTACTCACTAACAACCTTAGTGAAGGTGCCCATTGGAATAAACATCCGATATTTATTTTTATGGCCGGTATAATCGTCGGTTGTTGCCTCATAAAGATATTCAACACACCCCTAACTATCGATGGCTTTGATTCCTACACTGATCACACACGTCAAAGTTCCCTGAAACCTCCGGTTCACAATGATGAATCGTTTCCCGAACTCGATGTGGTTGGTCACGATCATCCATACGACAACTCATCAGTCGCCGATCAACTGAAGAAAGAAGTCCGCGTTCTCTGCTGGGTTATGACAAATCCAACAAATCACAAGAAGAAAGCCCGTCACGTGAAACGTACTTGGGGAAAGCGTTGTAACATTCTTCTATTCATGAGTTCCGCAGAAGACGACGAACTGCCCACTGTCAAGCTGGATGTCGGAGAAGGTCGAGAGAATCTATGGCGCAAGGTCAAAGAGGCCTTCAAGTATGTCTATAAGCATCACTTCAACGATGCAGATTGGTTCTACAAAGCGGACGATGATACCTATGCTGTGATCGAGAATCTTCGCTATATGCTGTATCCCTACAATCCAGAGACTCCAGTTCACTTCGGCTTCAAGTTCAAGCCCTTCGTGAAGCAGGGATATATGTCGGGTGGATCAGGCTATGTACTCAGCAAAGAGGCACTGCGAAGATTTGTAGTAGAGGGTATTCCCAATCCAAAGATGTGTCTGCCTGGTACCGTTGTCAATGAGGATATCGAAATTGGAAAATGCATGGAGAATCTAAATGTGACAGCTGGAGATTCCCGAGATTACAATGGACGTGGTCGCATGTTTCCCTTTATTCCGGAACATCATTTGATACCCGGTAAAGATAAGACTTACTGGTACTGGAGCTACATGTTCTATAAGACAGATGATGTGGGTTTGAATTGTGATTCGATAAGAGTTACGTTTTATTAACTTTGTGACTGATTTCAGGGACTCGACTGCTGTTCGGACAATGCCATAGCCTTTCACTATGTGGCACCTAAGCAGATGTATGTTATGGATTATCTGATCTATCACCTAAAACCCTTTGGCATAGTCAGAGAGCCCAACCGATTGCCTCACAAACTGAATGTGGGAGAATTCCTGCCGCCGCCAGAGGAAGTTCCTGCTGACAGCAATGAGGACTCCATGGACGATGACGATAGAGTGAATGCAACCAAAATAGACACAAACACAACAGCTCGGACTGACAATAATGATAATAATGCTGCGGAAGTTGTGTGACAGACCAATTCTAATCAGAGAACCGCAAAGTCCAACGAGTTCAATTGCATTGTGAGGGCGGACTGATTGTCTCTGTAATTGTGGACCGAGTACAATTGATGGGCTCACATCTGTATGTTAATGTGCTGGCAATTTCAATTGCAATTGTAATTGCAAATTAATTAAATTTAGGCATGAAATAGTCAGAGCTCAACCTAAGTGATCACAAACTTGCAGTTCGCCAGTGTTCGAAATGCGAGCCAAGGTAATTATTTTGCCGGAACGGTTTTTGCATTGGCAAAACATAGTAATTAAATGTAAATTACATAAATTGCTTATCACTGAATCACTTTGCATTTAAATGCGTACCCACATATTACTTAAACACATATGTGTAGAATTTATTCGGTTACAAACTCAACACAACTCGAGAAATTCCGTTTTGCACACGAGGAATCGAGGAATGTAAATTCAAATTTTAAGTCTATATTTAACTCAACAAGTTGTTGCGAGATAAAATTATATTTAATATCTGCAGTTCTCCTATATTGAAATAGAAAATAGCTACTTTTGTGAGTCCAACTGAACTCAATTTTTAACTTGTTCGTAATCTATGAAAACTATCTGCAGATCCATAAGTTGTTTTATTTTTAATTAATAGATAAAACGTATACAATTATGTGGCTGTGTAATTTCATTGAGAGCAAATTGATGTCTGATATTATTATGTTATTTGCCATCTGTTATCACCTCATAATATCCTATACAGTTAAACAGTTGAACAGTTATCATATCAACTTCCTCGTAGAGTAACATATATTGAGGGTATAGATATTACAATATTATTCATCTTCTCAAACTTTGTTAATGTGTATTTATATAAGTTAATAATCTAAAATAGATGCAATTCAAATTACATCACATTTTATAAATATACCAGTATCTAATATAACTTTTGTCAATAGCATGATTTTATTTTGAATTGAATGTCAATTGAAGTCAATTGTCAAAATCACAATGATAGAAAATTCAATAAAATCATATTTTCTGGACGAGCTTTTAAGATATTAAATGATATTTATTAAAATTAAAAAATGGCTCGCTTAAATTAATAACTTTAAATCACATAATTGGCGAATTTTGAATTAAATATTTTTTGATATTTTCTGTTTAAAGTATTAATGCTGTAATGTAAAGTAATGAAATGGTTATCTCATAGCGAACATCTATAAATACGCCCCCGACCGGGTCACAATACCGTGACAGTTCATTCACAGTGAAGCGTTGAAGCACGGGGAACTGACAACTATCCAATTGTTCAATTGTTTTGTATTTGGATCGTCGGTTAACCAATAAAATCGGCCACGCTTTACGATTCTCGCTAAAAGAATTTAATTAAATTGTTGTCTGTGCGTGTGTGTGTTCGCATTGTTTTATTTCCTTCGCTTTCAATTGTCAGATAAAAGCAAAAAAAAAAAAAATTTAATCATATAAAAATTGTATTCTGCAAAACTAATTCTTCGTTATCACGCAGTTGAGGAACTGACCATGGGAAACTGTTATCAAATGTTCCATTTCATTTGTTTTTTGTTTTTTCTAGACATCCATTTTTGAGTGTGTTATTTCAAGTATTACGAGTTCAACGTGTCTCATTTCTTTAAATGTTTATAACAATTTAAGACTAATGTCAATATGCTTGACAGTTATTATCGAGATAGGTAAAAACAAGTTCTTTTGAGACTAGATTACACTTCTCACAGAAGTTCTCCCAAGAACTTCTGTATGGATGCGATAAATAATTTAGCAGTAACTAATGAAAATGGGATGAGGGTTCCTTTTAATTTGAGGAGGTAACCTTGAATATAATTGCATATCCATTGCAGCTGATTAATAAAAGGCAAGTGAGAAATGAAATTTAGGAGAAAAAAAACACTACATTTTTGGTTATTTTTGTTAAAAACTATTTGGATTTCATGCTTTGCCTTTATTGCAAAACATTTAATTATACTTGTGATATAATTGTTAGGAGCTAGGAAACAATCAATCAAATGATAAGCTTTCTTCACAAGAAATCACACTTATTTCTTGTTCGGGTTCGTTTTATTGGCAGAAAAAATAGCAATCTTATCATGGAATCTCAAACACATATATTTAAGTTTACGAAGCATACGCACTAATTTATAATTTGTAAATTAAATTTGTTTAAAGGCTATTAACTGATATCGATACCTTAAACTACTATTCACTTGAATATATCGGGTGTAGTATTTGTTTTTTCATACTTCTAATCTTTCAAAATACTATTGAAATGTAGCTAATTATGAAAACCAGATGTAAGTTTTCCATATAAAAAATACTGTTATTAGTCACATTTAGGTAACAGAACGCTCTAAGCGAAGAGAGAGAGAGAGAGAGATATGGTAATGTTATTTAATAAATCGGTAAACGGTCTGCTTGACATAATATTGATTATCTCTTAAATACTGTAAGACTATTGACTGTCTGTGATTGTAAGCTTAAGTGTAGAGATTTTAAAGAGAAGCAATGACATGTTTTTTCTTCATTCTGAGAAACTTTCATGACTTTGATAAAAATCAGCTGCAAAAAATGAATATATCAACCAGACGTTGAGGAAAAACCCGGAATTCAACTACGTAAGAAATAAATTATTTTGAAGTTTGCTTGAACATTGCAGATGGACAATTAGTTTATTCGACAAATAGTAAGTATGGCTAAGATTAATGGGGAATATCGCCTAATGACAACTCAATATCCCACATGTTGGGATATTAACAACAATTGAAAGATAATCTGGGTGTAAATGTTCAGACTCAAGAGGACACTTGACTTTAAGTTAAATAAATACATACTCATAATATTTATAAAAATAATGCAATTACGTTAATCCTCAAGAGAGTTTAGCCAGCGATTTATTGAAAACTTAATTACATCAGTTGCTGCGTTGAGATTGCAACCGCTTATCAATGCAACTGCCGCCTACAAAGGGGCCAAAGACCTAATGTACTTACTGCAATCTGAGCACAGACTTGTGCTACTCACTAAGTATTACATATGTACATACCATATATAGTATACATAAATGTATACATAAAAATAAAAACAAAACAATTTGTGAATGGTGGGGAGTGAAGTAGACTGGAGGAAAGAGACATCTTACAAGAGGCTTGATATAGTGTGAAGTGTGTGTGCAGCTCAGGCGCGATCATATTTAAGGAAACATCGAATGGAACCACAAATAAATTAAAGAAATACAACGAGGCGACGGCAATTCACCCCCGGAGTGAGGAAAGAGCGAGAGTCGTGTGTAGTGAGTCGGGAGTCGGGAGTCGATAGTCGAGAGTCCCCGAGTTAATGCGACATATAGCAACGGAAATGGCAACTAAGGAAAGAGTGGCAGGCAAGTGACAGACAGATCGCGAAAGAAAGAAGAGAGAGAGAGAGAGAGAGAGACGAAGCAAACAGGCAAAAGGGCAGCTGTCGCTGCAGCATGTTATAAATAACAACAACTATTGGGGCGGCAACACAACGAAGTGTCAACACGCTTTCCTGCTCAGTCGTCAATATGCCAATTTACAGAACTCATATTTATATTTAAATTATTTTATTAAAAAAAAATATTAAATAGGAACGCATTAAAGATTAAAAATTTTATAATTTTCAATTTTAATAATCAAATATATAAAAATAACAAATAAGTAATGAAATTAATAGAAACACTATAAAATATAAGTTCTAAAGCTGGAAAATCGAATGTAATACTAAAAATTAAATTATAATTTCTATTTTTTCGTTTAATATAAATACTGTCACAATATTATAAAAATATTCTTTCAATATATTAATTATTCTTATCACAAACGGATTAAGTGTGTAGTTGAGTTGCTGGTATTTCAAACAGGTTCCAAGTCCTGTGAGAGTATTATAATAAGAAAGTGGAAACACCCACAACGAGAGAACAAAACAAGAATTTCGAATTGCATTTATTGCGCGCATTCTTTAGTTTCTCATGTTTCGCATGTTTCTTTCTCCTTGGACTTTGAATAATATTATTTTGCATTTCAATTTATAAAATTATCGTTTATTGTTGTTCGGTTTATGCGTGTCGTTTACTTAAACTGCACTTTCAAACTGCATTTTTAAATGTATTTATTTTTTTAGAGGCCAGTTGACCGGTTTCTTTATTTATTTTTTATTGCTTTTAATGGGATTTCTGTTTTAAAACGTTCGTGGGCTCAGCAAATTAATGCTGACAGAGATGTTTAGCATTTGTATTTTGCGTTTCTTTGCATTTGTTGTTTTAGTTTGATTCAGTTATTGTGGTTTATTACAGCACTAAGCTACTTACAATTGATTTTTTGCACAATTATTCACATTTTGTCTTTGTTTTTGTGACGCAGGACTCTCCCCGAAGCTGAAATGCTCTTTATTCGTGTGTGTGTGTGTTTTTTTTTTGTGGATTTGCTGCGCACTCACGTTTTAGAGGCGATTTAATTGGACTCTGTGTCATTCATGCGATTTATTTTATTGCTGTATTCGTACAACTACAATGCGACCGGCAGCAGCAGCAACTACAATAATAATAATTAATTAAACAACAATTTCATTTATTTTCTTTTTCGTCTCTTCGTTCTCCGTACGAACGCGCGAGCGTACGAAGTGACAACAAAATGTCAACTGCCGGACACCAAGCGAAAATTGCAGCTCATGTGAAGAGAGATAACGTACGAGCGAGGGAGAGAGCGAGAGCAAATGGGAATGTATGTAAATGTGAATGTGTTCGACCCATTAGAACTTTGAGCGGCAATGCAGAGAGCGGTTTTGAGAGAACAACGCATGCGTTGCCCTAGTTTCAGGCTTACACTCGTGCCTACATATATATTTGCATACGTATGTATGTACACACATAGGGGTGGCTTATCACTGAGAGGAGAGCGAACGAAAGCCGGCATGCGACCGGCTACTGAAAGTCTACTGATAAAGCAACCTTATAAACTGGACAAGCTCGTAAATATGATTAAGCGCACAAGATAAGACGGGCGGAGAGCGAGAGCGAGAGACAGAAAGAGAGCATTATTTATGCCGTGTAATCAGTACTTATTTGCAATACTCTGCGCTGTGTGGGTTAATATATACAGATATATTTTATATATTGTCAAAGGCGTATGCAGGTGTGATCAGCCGGAATTTGTCCGGAAAGGATTTTCTAGACGACGTTGAAGTAGTCGTAACAATTATTAGAGAGCGTTATCGGACCATAATAACTGCATGATTATGAGTGCAAATTCGCTGGAAATATTCACCCAAAAATTGGGTGCTAACAGCCCACATAAATATAATAATAATGTTCGATTATATATACGGGATACAAAATTATTTTATGGACATATGGTATATATGCAAATATAAGTCATGCAGATTTTATTTCTCAAGAGAAAGCCAGCTATACCTCAAGATCATTGCTAGGAACACTTTAAATTTCTCCCAATATATCTATGTATATGTTAATTTTAAAACAAATTCACTCTGGTAAATAAAATAAATATTCTTACAATAACAAGCAGTAAATGGTGATATACCAAAATTTATGAGGTTGTATAAATTTTCTATTCTCCAAGCTACCCCTTGCATGTCCTGGGGCCTATATGACAGCTGTCGGTTGAGAGTCAAGAGAACTGTGTACTTAAAATGATGAGAGAGAAATTAAGAGTAAAAACAGCTGTTTCATATAACTAAGGGTGAGAAATTACGCTCTTCGATCTGAAACGTACAAATTATATACTCAAAATGCTATACTCTTACATATGTGCGATTTTGAAAGAGATATTTGGTCTTTAAGATATTTTAAATGAATGCATTTTCAAGGTTACCTTTATCATATGACAAATAAATAAATTTCTATGTCAAATAGTAATTAAATAAGTTACTTTGTTCTGTTATGTACAATATGATAAGAAACAATCAGCACTATTTCCCTTTGGGCTTTAAGTTGTAGCAAAGTTCTCAACCATTGTTCCATAGCAAACAGCTTCTGGCTTTGACTCACACGATCGTTGTAAATTGTATTGCAATAATTGCCAAAAATAAAATAGTTTTTAAATCAAGTGTAATAAAATATTTATTATTATATATTCACTAAGTTTAATACAATTAATTATAAACTCTATAAGGCACTTGTGTACGTTGCTTATGTGAATACATTTATACTTATATTTAGTTATACAAAAGTTTCAATTGATTCATTCTAAAATCATAAGTACAAAGATATCGGCAGAATTCATTCAATTCTGATGACAATGTAGTAGGTGTTTTTATTTTTCTTTACTTACTATACGAGTATCAAGTGGATACACTCACACATAACTTGGCTAATATTTACATTATTCTGTTTGAATTGTTTGACAACTTAAATACACAGTCACGCCGAATAGAAAATTGATTGCGTGTAAATTAATTTAAAATAACTTAAATAAACATACGAATAATGCAGGAGTAACAACAATTTCTGCGCATTATATTTCTCAGTCAAACTTAAAAAAATGTTGAATGCTCGAGGAAATTTTTCAAAATTACCGAAAGATAATGAGTAGAAAAAATATATATTTATATTATTACTAATTCTTCTTTCGTCAGCAAATGAAATTTGATTTTCTTGTATTATATTTATTTGTACAAAGCATTAAATATATCTATATGGCTTACTCACTAACTATAACCTAAATGCTTGAGTCCTGGGGTAAATGTTTGCTTATAAAATTATACTCTTGCCATGAGTTCTTTATATATATAGTATGTATATATGGTATTCAGTGATGTGTTCGGTTCAGACTGTGGTACATTTGACAGACGATAGTTAGGATTGGATCGTAGGATATATGGAATTGATTTTGGGTCTGCCATTCGATTATTCATGCTCACGTTTATCACTCAGTTATCTCAATAGAAGAATATCACAAGATTCCAAGAGTCAAATGGGTGATCACATTCTAAAGAAAAGAGCAACACAATATGAGGACCAGCACCGTTATCGGAAATAGAGCATAGATCTCACTACGGGGATGACATGTCGATATGAGATTTGTGATATCATCCTCCTCATGCTCAATGCCATCACGTGTGGGAACCTCAACCACAACAATCTCATCCGAGAGGAAACCGATGTTGAAAGTACAATTCGTGCTGTTCAGACAACCTTGCGATTCGCTTAGATTGGAGTATTGAAAAGTCGGTTTATATATATCGAATATGGCGTGTATGTCGTTGCGCACCAGATCGTTATCGCTATAGAAGATATAGTAGTAATAGCCATCCTCGGTGATATTCTGCAGAACCTTATCGTGTTTGCCGTGCTCCAAGAACTGTGTACTCTCACATGCCGACTTCGGGTTAAATCCCTCGCCCAGGAGAATGGTATTATTGAAGCAAACGTAGAGACCAGTCTCAAAGCTCGATATGGAAACGGATTCGTCGGTTTCCGTAAAGTTAACCGCATTCCCACCGTGACTGTACTTGCGATCGTAAACATTCTCACGCTTCTTTCGCTCCTTTCGCTTGTAGAGTTGCTCGTAGAGTTGCCACCTGCGATGCTCGCTGTGTCGTCTCTGACGCAGGGTTGTCTCCGTCGTGTCTTTAACTCCCCTGTCGACTAATTCCCCTTGTTCTGTGGACTTGTGATGATGCAACGGCGATCCCTTTTTCAGTTTCTTCCTCTGGGGTTTTGTGGGCACAACAGGAGCATGATCCTCGCTGAGATCTTCACCGCCATGATTCTCATGCTCCAGCAAACCATCGGCTGGCTGCTTCTCCTCCGTTATCTCGATCGCATCCTCAAAGAACACCTTTGACCTGATCATGTCCCTGCGCATAGTTGCCACCCAGTTTGTTCTTGTTGTGGTCCGTCAGGCCGCAAAGCTTCAGCTCTCTGTTGCCCTTGACCACCAGGATACGTGATCCATTATATCGGGAACAGATTTTAAGCGACACCGTCGCACCCTTCAGCAGAAAGAAGCCCCAATACTCCAACGTATCATCCGGCAGAGTCATCGATTTCTTCAGTCTAATATGCTTGCGATTTGTGGATATCTCCGGCTTATTCTGCAACTGAAACGCATTGAAATGGCTGCTCATTCGCAGCGTATGCTTGGAACAGAATATCGATGAGATGCCCTCCCGTATCTCAATGATATCCGACTCGGCAACCGGATAGATCACATCCGCAAAGATCGTCTTACGCATATAGAGAGGCATTATTATGAGGACTGCCGGCAGAATCACAATCATAATGCAAAAGACGAGCACACGCTTTACGCCGTGCATTTTGCGGCTCTCTGAAATGAGAAGAGTCGCAGATAAAAGATAAGTTTCTGATAAACACAGACTGTTCGTAGAACTACAAGTTTATAAATTTGTTCAGTTGACGAGATTTGTTTGTCTACAGCAACTCAAGTTATTTAAAGAGATTTCAAGTAGTTTGGGAGAACGTTTTTCATTATATATGAGTTTAATTTTCATTTATTTATATCTTTATATCCCGCAAAATGTCAATTATCACTACCAGAGAAACTTTTAATTCTTTAACAGAATTTTTAAATGTATTAAATTGTATTCTCGATATTCGCACCTTCAAAATGATATTCCGTAATTTGCTGCATTTTGATTCGTTATGAATTTGCACAAATCCTTTTAAATACTGATTTATAAATCCTTTAAATATTAAATTACTATTTTCTAAACACCGCACTGTGCGATGTTGCTCTTAGCCTGGCTTTTTAACTACTGTCTTTATAGCGCGATTATCAAATTATACTGTTGCCTTTGCCGGCAGTTTGCCATTATTTTTATCGCAAGAGAGTTTATAAGTTATAAGAGGGCTCAGAGGCGTGGGTATTGCGCCAAAATTTGTGATTGTATAGGTCTATCAACAATTCACAGCGACAACAGCAACAACAACAACATCAGCAACAAATACTGTTCAAATATATATTCAAGCTATTTACGAGATTCATTCTGAGCGCTAAATGACAAAATCTATTTAATTAGCGACTTCTGATCATCGCTCAAGTCGAGAGTCTCTGAATTGCTCACTTCTCTCAATTCTCACTTTGGCTAATTGAGAAAATTGCTGATTAATTGTTGGACATTGGTTATTTCATTTGAAAAACATATTTAACTTCAAATTAATTAGACCATTTTCAGAAAGAGTTTTTGAACAAAACTGTGATGGATGAAGGGGTATAAATATATCTAGAGGATATGGTATTAAAATGGTCTGTTATGCTCATAAATAATTCATTATTTAATGAGCTTGGATACTATTTGCATTTGTAGTATACTTTTAGGTGTCCAGCGTATCTTAATCTATTTTTATTTTTACTATTGCAACTATTGGTAACCGTATGTCTTTAGTTACCAACATTAAAGTATATCATTATCGATTATAATCACCGATAGATGCAACAGCTGATTGCTTTCATTTTTCCTCGGCTACGAATATATATAAAGTATATAGTATACTCAATCGAGTCTATGAAAATGTCAGACTAACATTTGCGGCTTATCAATGTTCGACGACTCGTTTCTTATCATTTCGAGTGCAATAAATACATCAAATGCTTTAACGAGGTGGGAAGAATGATCGCTTAATTATATAGAACACCATATTTATAAGTTGCGACGATGTCACGTTTTTGTCGGGTGAATACTTGGGAAATCGATGAACAAAAAACGTATTGAGCTCTTCAAAGTGAATGTTTATTCAATTTAATAAACAATTATAAAAAGAAAAACTGAGCTCTGATTTAAATAAACATTTATAGCGTATAATAATAATTGACAGTAAAGTATAAAAATTTTAATTTTTCATTTTTGATGCAGAGTAAAAATAGAGTAAAATTAATTATAAATTTGATATTCTGGAAGGAAATCGGTTCATTTTTTCAAAAATTATGACATTTTGAAGTTTTCATAATCCGACATAGGAAATGTATGGAAAAAATTGACAATAAAGAATGAGAAAATTAAATTTTCCAGTTTTAATACAGAATCAAAATAGGGTAAAAATAATAATCTATTTCAGGGAATGATATAAGTGTATCGATCAATGCTCGAATATATTTATATCTCTCTTCCAATTTAGAATGATGCATTTTTCACATTTTCAGACAGTTCTTAAAATAGATTTTGTTAATTGTTTATAAATTGGCAACAATCTGAAATAATAAACAACTTGAATAGGTGACAGTTGAACAGTTAGTATAAAAAAGATAAAGACTTTCAGAGTCTATCGAAGAGTAGTTGATAACACAATCATTAACCCATTTAACATTTCGTTATAAATAGAAGTTGTTTAACATTTTAGACAATGTTAAACCACTTTAGGCAGTTCACATTGTTGCGTCCACGTTTACTTAGCTGCTTGGCATATCAATGTCAATTGACCTACTGAACCCCCTCCCCCTCCCCTCCCCCATGTCTGTGGATTCAGGTAATAGGACACAGTTCATACTTTATAGCACATCTGTCATCTTTTGTCTTGGTTACCGCAATACCAAAACAAATATGCATGGTTAGTTTTCAATTTTCTAGACCAATAACCGGTTATGGTTGGAAAATTTATGACAAGTTGGCATTGAAACTATTGGCTATAGTTTGTAAAGGTGTCTTGAATTTACGTGTGAATGGTATGCAAAGATACGAGTACTACGAAGACTAAGCTGGTTATTTGTTATAGAATTCAGTAAACCATTTACAAGCTTTACTTTACTACAAGTTCATGGGTTACATTTAATCGAAACCCCAATTAATAATATTATCTTTATTACACCAAAAACGTGTGTCATATTTATCATTTATTATCATTTATCAAAATTTATTATCCTTAAGTGTTAAATTTATTTATTCAAGTAAAATTGTTCCCAAAATGTTTCCAAAACTGTTTAAAAGAAAGTTTCTTTAATAAATTTGTGTGTCCTATTTACAAAATAAAAGCTTCAACAAACTAGTTTTTAACTCTTATCTAACATACTATATAAGAAAATACACGACCTACAGTATAGCTGCTATAATAAACTATATACACCCTTGCTGGAAAAGATACTAAGCAACAGTGGATAATAAGTCCACTCATACAATTATGAGTACTCGTATAAAATATCTACTTTCACATACTATAATTTTATTTTTGTGTTATTTTTGCGTTTCAAGAGCTCATTAATAGACGGCGCGTGATTATAATAAAATGTACGTGTACTTCAGCATAAAAAGGGCTCAGGATGGAGGTGGAAATATAGATAGGTATAAAATAGATACAGCTTTGATAGTTATACTATATGGCATTTACTTCTTGTTTTCTTTTTATATTTATATTTCCCAGGTTTCTGTTGTTGTCAACTTACATGTTTATTTTGTGTTTTTGTGTTTTGCTTTCTAGCTTATTTGTTTTAGCCACTGCAACAACAATGCGATGCCGACGTCTGCGTCAGCGTCAGCGCCAACGTCGGCTGCGACGTCGACGACGTTGACAAGTGCAAAATGCAGTATTCTTTGTGAATTTTCACATGCAGTTCGTATTGTTTATTTCTCGAGCGCCTTTGGCATTGTCTTTGTCTTTGTCTTTGCTCTTATAATTTAATAATTTGTGTAGATGTGTCAATATAAAATAGAGTATCAAATATTCGGTTAGCTACACATGCAGTTGCTTTTGTCTTTATTATCATTATTATTCGCTTGCTTATCAGTCAGTGCATTGTTTTAGTTATTGTTATTGTTATGCGTTTATGTACTTATAATATTTTGACACACATTTTTATCAACAAATTTGCTCTCCATCTTTTCGAGTCGCACTCTCTCCTCGTTTCACTCTCTTCTCTAATGCGCTCTCTCTCCCTCTTTGTCAGTCATTCTCTGTTTGAGCAACTTATTTTTGAGAAAGTGTTTTCTGTATTTATTTTTATATTGTGTTTAACGTGGTTTTTAATCGAATGTTGTTTCAAATGTTGCAGTTTTAGCTCCATTTAATATGGAGCTTATTTGGTTAATAAGAATTACGAAATTATCCGTCAACTGTCGCGGCACGCAATACTCTCTATATTCTGGACGTGTTCGCACCCAACGGACGACTGACGATTGACTGACAGCCAAACTCTCGATTCATTTCGGTTGCAGTGGAAATTTTCAGAAAAACAATGCGATTAACCAACGACATTGTAATCTCTTGAGCACACACACTCTCTCTCTCTCTCTCTCTTTTCCTCTCTTTGCATTACTAGCTCTCGCTATTTCGGAAAAATCAAAACAACTCTCTGAGAGTAAATCGGTTTGTTTTGATGTGAAGTTGGCTGCGGTGCCAGTGCTTGCTGTCATCAGGTTTGAAACTTGACTAAAGCAAGTCCGGATAACATATACCAGGATAAAAAACGTTTAACTCCAAATTTAATTTAAATTTAAATAAGTATGAATAATCGGAAAAATAAATATAGCTTATGTATATATATTATTTCCATTAAATTTCAAACAAATCTAACCTCACACTTGCTTAATTTGATGACATTTAATTTGTTTAACTCTCAGCTATTGGTTTTTTACTTTAAAAACGTTCTAATATATATTTGAAATGTTTTAAAATTTAAATGACTTATGCATGCTTCTTAAATATTTCGTATTTCATGTGATATCATCGAAAAAATACAAGCTCTCGTGTGATATTAACGAATTAAAAATAGTTTTTTAATAGGAAACCTCACATAAATGAAAATGCATTGACTGGAAATGATTTCTGTCATACATTTAAATATTAGTAATGAAATTATACTTATGCACTCAACAACATAATTGTGTATTATATATTTTGCTAGCGGCATTAACAAAATATATAAGAATCTAACATATTTATTTAACAAACACGGAATCGAATAGAAATTAATTTATTTTATTTAAATCTTAGAATCAAATATTTTCTTACTATGCAAATCCGGCATAGAGTAGTAGAAATCGGTGTGATAATAGTGCAATTGACTGGCACTGATTGGCGAGTTGCGCTTCATTAAGGATGCGGCATCCATGTTGCTGAAGGATTAAACTCAACGATCCGACACACTCGAATAATCGCTTCAAACTAAAACTAAAATCTTCGGATGCGTAAAATGACTTTTCACTCTGTTCAAAAGCTGTCTGATAACCGACTGGCGACAATGGCGATGACGTTCAAATATAGATACAGATACAGATACTTTAGGTATCAGTTTGGTCTTTGTTAAAGAAAAAGAGAGAGAAGGAAAGAGAGAAGAGTGGATTGATAAACGCTTGGACTAGCAGCAAGCAATTTCCATTTATTGTTATAGTAAATTAGTAAACAATAGTATAAAATATACAGCATGCAAACAGCAACTACTTATGTTTATATATATTGATAAGAGGTTAAAAATTCTCTGATTTACTAAGTGTGACATCCAACATGTGTGTTACCATTAAACTGACATTTTCCAGACATTGCAGTGTATTCTTTAGAATTGTGTGCACTCGACTTTATGGGTAATTTAATACCAATGACTGGCCAAGATAAAAATAAAGTTTGTAGCTCATTAGCCACAATTCTATATTTAAGTATTTAAACCTATTCTTTAAAACTGCAATATCTTTAAAGAAATGTATCTTTGATTCAATATTTTTTGATCAATAAATAAATATCATTAATACATATATAAATATCTAGATGTGGTACATTCAACTTGCGTATTATCTTTGCTTATATTATGTAATAAAATTACACGATTAATATCGCATTATCTTTAGCTTATCTTATAGTTTTATTGTCTCTTATCTGAACTTATTTGCGCTAAACTATTATATTATACTGCACATTTCATTGCAATCTGCAAATTACACTGCATGCATTTAATAAAGCGTTTGAAAGAGTATTAACTATTAACACTTTTAACTTGTAGTAGTTAAATGTTATTGAAAAATGTTATGAGAATTATTCAGTCTACCTAAAAGTAGGCTTCAAGTATAGTTTTTGGTATACAGATTAAAAAAGGAGAAAAAAAGTTGCTTGAATATGTTATTGTTATACAATAAACTTCCCAATTTTCTGTAAATTTGTATATTTTTGACGGTGAGAGTGATCAACTTTTTGTATGTATATATCACAAACTTATTATTTCAAGTGACTTTAAAGTATTTCTCAATTGCGCTAAATAGAAGTTGCAATTTGGAGCTGTCAATTGGGAATCAATTGTAACAATTTCTTATGTTCTTAATTGTTTACTTTTTGATAAATTGACAGATACATTTTAAAGCAGTCAAAGGCAATGTTAAGGTTACCTTTAATATAAATAAATATATTTAAAGAGTAGTCGAAATGGGAATGAGAAGGATCGGAGTTGCCTCCTTCTCTCCGTTTGATCGAACGCAATATACCCTTTAGCTTTCGCTTTAAGTAACGGGTATAAAATAAAAATACCATTCAGCTCTTAACTGATTTTAAGAGTTTATTTAAAAATATAACGAAGAGCGTAATTTGTCAAACTCAATGAGAACGAAAACAATGTATTGTACCTCTTTGAAATGTTCATAAATTACATTCGATTATTAATCATTGGTTACCCGCATATCTGATCGTACATAAGTATTTTAATGGGCTCTTTATAATCAAATATCTTGCAATAATATCCACTCAACTCATATACAAGAAATTATTTCACCTACGTCAACTAAGAAAATAAATTAGTGTTTATTTATACTCGGGTATTCTCGGTTGGCATTATGGGAACCTTATTGCTGTCACTTTTTCCGAGTATCTCACTTCAAATTAGGTTGTTATCCATATCTTCTTGGCCATAATCAGCTGTCTTGATGGCTATAAACTGATTCGGGGTGTAGTTTTTATCAATTTATTGTTTTTTTATTGCTTAACTGATTTCTTCAGTGCTCCCCAATTTATCATTTTTGAAGTTGATAAACTAATCTCAAGAAGTTGTTCTAGGAAAAGAAATTGCTTATGATAGATATTATTTAATACTATTATATTCGCAAACCTTTAATACAGTTTAAAGTTTGTGATGAAGTGTCAAGTGAAAAGTTGGGAAAAAAAGTGGGAATAAAATCGGTTAATATATTGCACATTTTTTTTTTTAGGGAACTCTTAATATGTTTTAGTCATTCGAAAATAAAATTAACGTTATTAAGCCAACTGAAGCAAACCTTATGAAGCTTCACACCATTTATGAATCTGGAGAAATATTTAATAATATCTAAATTTGGATACCAATTGCGATAAAGTGTCATAATGGTATTAAGAAAAATTAAAAATAAAGACCTTGAGTCAGATAATACTCTTTAGTTGAACTAGTGATTTATATATTGACATCGTAAATTAAGGAGTGTTGACTTTTAAACTAGGTACTACTTATCTAATATTTGCTGTCGAGTCAGAAACACGTCCGCCTCTTGTAGGGGAATGTACAAGACGCATTCTACATTCTACATTCTACACGCGAACGCATGAATATTGATAAAAGTGAAACGTGTAGTCGAACTCAAATGTTTGAAAACTATAGCGACTATTGAATGACTTCTGGTAATTAGTTTGTTTCGGGTCGCGTTGCATTGCACAACATCAGCATCATGGTTATTCGTATTTCCAGCGGTCAGTTTTCGTTTAAATGGTTCACATTCTGTGTGAGTCTTGTGATCTTCTTCGTCTTCTATACGTCAATTCGGACTGACGATAATGAATCCGGATTCGCATATCCCACACCGATGGCGAATCCAAGAAAAGACCATGAGAGGAAGGATCACAAATACTTTGTGCACACCTCAAAGTGTAGGATACCCTATATAGATCCGTTCAGTGAAGGGGCCATGAAAATATACTCACCGCGCACTTTTATACCCTGCTCCAATGACAGTGACTTGGTGTCGCTTAACTACGATGTCAATCTGCAGCGTTATGTGTTGCACATCAATGATCATGTGGCCCACAAGCTGCTCAACTCCACGGAGAAGAAATTCAATTGTTTCTACCGTGAGATTCTTCATGGTCAAGAGGCGGAAACATACGATACGTAAGACGGTGCAGAAATCACAAATTAAATAATAGTAATTGTTATTGAAAGCTGATAAGAAACATGGAATATTCGATTTTTTACAGTTTCTTTAAGTGTATTAAAAAAATTAATTTATTAAGTAAATAATCATCAATTTGAACAGTTTCAAAATATTCTTAAATCGGAATAAAAGAGCACAAAAGTTGTTTTACATTTGACATTTCTTTGGCAGATTTTATAATATAGGACACTCCAATTTAGTTTAGCCTTGAAAATATTTTGGTAAAAAAGATAAAAATAGATAAACGATAAAAGTTTTTATAAATGTACAAATTTCGAGAAACAATGATAGCAGAAACAAAAGAAATATGACATTTGGAATAACGTTCTTCAGTTCAGTTTTAAGGAAATTAATTTTTAACATGAATTGATAAAGAGGATGCAAAATAATAAGAAATGGAACATTAAGTAGATTGATTGCGGAGTTTTAAGTTTATATTTTTCATCAAATAAATTTCGAATAAATTTGAGTATTTTTGTAGGTTTAATTATATATTTCTTAAAGTTAAACCGTTGACTAATCACATTTTGAAATTCAGACTCGGCCCGAGTAAATACTTCTCCCAGGATTATGTGGTGCCATTGCACGTGGATGGGATGTTGTTGGACTGTGAAACCGCCGAGTTGCCTCCAGTGAAGCTACAAAAGGATGCCTATATATTCATTCAGTATCAGAAGGAGAAGCCTGCAGATCAGCCGAAGAAAGAAGGTCCTCCACCCACTCGAAAGCCCAGTGTCATTATGTATGGCATCGATACGCTGTCGAGGATTAATCTGCGTCGCACGATGCCCGTGGTGTACGAGTTCCTCAAGGGTCCTGGCTGGTACGAGATGCAGGGATACAATAAGGTCGCCTATTGAGAGTTGTCTAAGCCGGAACTTATTGTCTGATCGGATGTTACTCTTTTTTAGGTGGGAGACAACTCGTTTCCGAATATATTCGCAATTCTGAGTGGATATTCGCCGGAGAAGGCAAAGCAGCACGTTTGCGATACGGATAAAGCGGGTTGTCTCGACGAGATCCCCATGATCTGGAAATACTTTAATAATGCCAGCTACCTGACAGCCTACGCTGAAGATGAAAGCAGTTCGAATACGTTTACCTACTTGAAACCGGGTTTCAAGAAGAAACCAACGGATTACTATTTTCGTCCATTTCTCCGAGCGCTGGAGAGCAAGATGGATAGTTACAATTGTCCTGGCTGTCGCATGACCTATTGCTATGGTCGTCGATTGGCCAACAGCTATATCTACGATTATTGCAGACAGTTCATGCAGCGTTATGTGGAGGAGCGTCCGATATTTGGAATGTTCTGGTCGAATCACTTCAGCCACGACGACTACTTCATGCCCTCGGCAATGCAGCACAAGGTTCTCGGAGATCTGCTGGACTATGAGAGGGATGGATCTCTGGAGCACACGATTATGATATTCTTTGCCGATCATGGTGTTCGCTATGGCAATATTCTAAGTCTGCCCGAGGGTTTTCTGGAGGAGCGACTGCCGATGATGTTCATCTATTTGCCGCCCTGGTTCCGCGAACAGTATCCAGAGTATACGGCAGCCCTGCATCTCAATCAACATCGGCTCAGCTCCAACTTTGATCTGCACAACACTCTGAAGCACATCATCGAAATGGGCGGCACCCCGGATGGACCCGAGTTGCCCAAGTCCTTTGATTGCCCCACCTGCCAATCTCTGTTCCATCCCATTCCCGAGAATCGCACCTGTTCGGAGGCAGGTATAGCATATCATTGGTGCACCTGCGAACCGTATAAGACCATTAGGACTCTCGATTGGACTGAGCGCATTGCTCCACGTGTCATCGACAAGATGAACGAGTATTTTGTACTCAAGAATCTGAGTCATTTGTGCAGCAATCTCAGCTTGGACTATATTCACAATACGGAAATTAAAACCGGCTTGGAAGTCACTTGGGATGATGAAGTGCCCCAACTAGAGACCGCCATCTATCGCACTAAGTTCAAGGTTAATCAGAACAGCGCCGATTTTCAGGCAACACTCGCCTTTAACAACATCACGGAAGAAGTGGAGGTCAATGTGGAGAGCATAAGTCGGACGAACTCCTATGCGGAAGATTCCACCTGCATCAATGATAAAATCGCCAAATTGTACTGCATATGTTTTAGTGATCTTAAGTCCTAGCCTGATATTATCTCTGAATACTTATATACTCGTACACTCGTATCCTTAAGACAATCTCCACTCAATACTTTAGACCAGCAATTATAATAAATATCAATAAATGGAAATTATTTTTAATTTATTATCTGTGCAAGAAAGAGAAGAGCATGAATTGCAATTGAATTTTAATCTCTAGGGAGCATAACAAATTGTGATAACTACAAATTTGCTTAGATTCTTAAGTCAAAATTAAATAGAAGCGTTTTAATAAAACTTTACAAATACAGAACTTCGACTATGCATCGTCACTTGATTGGCAATTGTGGAAAAATATTACTTCTCCTTTTACTCATTCTAATCTTTTTATTCGTAAATAGAAAGCTGAGACTTGTCGCTAAGAAACAATCCACGCAATACAAAGAACTCAATGGATTTCAGTCAAAGATAATTCAAGTGGAAAGCACAACAAATAACTCGATTACGAATATTAATATGAATTTGAATCGGAGTGATCAGATGAAAGATTTCTGTGTTTTTAATCAGAAATGCAAAATACCACGTTTAGATCCATTTTCTAGCGATAGCATGAGATTATTTAAGCCAGCCAAGTTCAAGGAGTGTACAAATCAACCAGACTTGGTGACTGTACATTACGATAGGAAAAGAAGACGCTATAGACTGCATATCAACGACTCCGTATCAGAGTTAATTCCTAATATATCGAACTATGGCTGTACTTACACTGAGATAGTTCGTGGACAGAATGATTCTGTGGTTCGGTGAGGGGGCTGAGTTTTAAATATAAATATATTTAATTTTAAATACTTTGCAGGGTATTGAGGTCCGTCTATTTCAAGCAGGATTGCTTGGTTCCCCGACACATTCAAGGCGTTATTGTGGAGTGCCACGATGTGGGCAACAAATCCCGAGTGATACAACGAGATGCATTCGCCTTTATGCAGCATCCACTCGATCGGAACGATGGGATGGATGAGGCACGAAGTCGAACCCATCCGAATGTCATATTGCTGGGCATCGATGCCATGTCGCAGGTGAACTTCCAAAGGACAATGCCACTCACAGCCAAGTTTGTACGCCAGCCAGGATGGTTCGAGATGCTGGGCTATAACAAAGTCGGGGATAATACGTTGCCAAATCTTCTAGCTCTGTTAACGGGTCGCACCGCGAGACAATGGACGTATCACTGTGATGTGACGAAACCTGGCTGCCTGGATGCCTATACCTATTTGTGGCATCATTATCATAGTGCTGGCTATTTGACAGCCTATGCCGAAGACTTGAGCTCCATTGATACCTTTCATTATTTTCTGCACGGCTTCGTGCGACAACCTGTGGACTACTATCTGCGTCCATTTCTGCAGGCGATCGAACAGCTAATGGATAAAGTCGAGTATCTGGGCTACGATTATTGCGTGGGACGCAGGCAGAGTTATCGATATGTTCTCGATTACTGTCTGCAGATGGTGCAGCGCTTTGTGATGGAGACACCAAAGCCTCTCTTCGGTCTCTTCTGGATGAATAGTTTCAGTCATGATGACTTTTCCGGTCCGGCCAGTGTGGACCAGGATTTCGTGAGTTATCTGGAGCGTTATCAGTCGCTCGGTTTGTTCGATAGATCCATAGTCATCCTGCTCAGCGATCATGGACAACGAACTGGACCTCTGATGGACCTACCCTCTAGTTTTCTGGAAGAACGTCTGCCCATGCTCCACATATATCTGCCCCAATGGTATCGGCGAAAGCATCCGGCAGTGGTTCGTGCTCTGCAACTGAATCAGAGACGTCTGTGCAGCCCCTACGATCTGCATCTGACGTTGAAGCACTTGCTGCAATTGCTGCATCCTCGTTTGTCATTTTCTGAGGCGCCGCACTGCGTTGGCTGTCAGTCCTTGCTGCACATCCTGCCCGACAGTCGCAGCTGCAAGGATGCCAGCATTCCGGTTCATTGGTGCTCCTGCGAACTCTACAGGCAAGTGCCCGTTACCGACAGACTGCAGGATCTGGCCAGACTGGTTGTTTATCGGATCAATCAGTATCTGATCAAGATGAATCATGAGAAGCAGTGCTATCATCTGCATCTTCGCCAACTGCTGCTGGCCGAACGACGACAGTTCCTCAATGAGAGCGGACAGGAAGTCAATTCCCCCAAATGGCTTGGACTTCTATCGCTTCAAGTTCACCACCAAACCAAATAATGGACTCTTCCGTGCCACTCTGTCATCCAATAAGGATGCCAGCTATGTGATTGTTCGCGAGGAGTTCATCTCACGCCTCAATTCCTATCGCGAGGATGCTTATTGTGTTCAGGATCGCACATCCAAGAAGTTTTGCGCTTGTCTTAAGCATCAAGCTCCAGCAGCAGCTTTAAATTGGATTTAAGAACTAATTACTTTTATTTTGTATAACAAAACTTACCTTTTGAATGATTGAATGTGACTCAAATTAATTATTAATAAATGTACTTATCATAATCATTATTAAGTTGGAAGTTGCACTTAATTTTACTAAGTAACCCTATCCTTATTTTATGAATTTATTGTACCCTTTTTATATGTAATTTATTTCTATATAAAAGTTCAGTGAATTTAAGTTGCAATGCTAATAACCATATAATTTATACCATACATTTTTTTTTATTTCAATAAGATATAATTTATTTTTGGATATTAAATAACTAGTTACTTATAATATGTTTAACATAACTTATGCAGTTTGAATGTGACTTAAATTAATTAATCAATGTACTTACCATAATAATTATTAAGTTGTAAGAGCTGCACAAAATAGTTAAGTTAATAAATATTGAAAGTAACTAAGTAACCAACAGACGTTAATATATCTTTTACCATCTTTATGTTTATATATAAATTATTTCTTTGTAAAAGCTGTGTTAATGGAAACCATTTCAAATATATCTTCAATTTATCTATATTGGCAAAAACATACATTACTTCTCTGCAGATTAGTTAATATACCTACGATAAATAAATGGATGATGGATGATGATTGTAACTAATATAATACACACACTTTCAAGTTCAAGTCTCAGCAATACTCTAACTATTACTCAGTAAAAAAAATAAATAAATATAAAGTTAAAATTGGAAAATGCCAAGACGAAAGACAGCGATACTAATACGCAAATACTTGATAATATTCTTTGTCATACTCTTAATATTCATATGGCTGAATCACGACAGAGCAAAAGCCGATAAAGATGATGGATTGCTGCATTTTCCATCGCTGTCTTTAACGCCGACAACGGAAAGAATCTCCACTTTATTTCTCCAGCGACAGCAGCGACTTCGTGCATTATTCTCAAAGAATCGGTTCAATCTGACGAATCGGGGCTTTGGAGGAGAAACGATTTTCAAGAGCAACGAAACAACTGGAGAAATAGTTTTCGAATTTCAGTATGAAAACAGCGAAGCATCCACACAACAAACCAAAACAGCGCGATATTTTGTGAATAGTGGCAAGTGTAAAATGCCCTATGTGGATCCCTTTTCTCGAGAGGCCCTCGAAATATATACGCCATTCAAGCTGAAACTCTGCTCCAATGACTCGGACATCTTTGTGCTGAATTACAACTGGAACAGGCAGCACTATATGCTGCAACTGAGAGAGGAGGCCTTATATCGACTGAGTTCCCACCCAAACATCGCATGCAACTTTCGCAAGGTGATCGAAGGACGGAATAATTCGAGCAAGTAAGCTAAATATAATATATATATTATGCTATTTAAAAAATGTTGTTCTCTAAAGAAACAATTCCCGCATCTACTTTAACCGAAGCATTAAGCTGCCTCGGAACATCAGCGGCATTATCCTCGAGTGTCATGCTGCCAAGGACAGCTCGAGAGTCCTGCAACAGGATGCATTTCCTCTCGTGCAGGTTGGCAATGTAACGAGCAGCGCGGAGGGAGACACTTCGAGGAGGCAGCCAAGCGTCATTCTCCTGGGACTGGACAGCATTTCACGCATGAACTTTCAGCGCACAATGCCAAAGACTTCGGAGTTTGTGAGACAAGTGGGATGGTTTGAGATGGAGGGCTATAACAAGGTGGCGGACAATACAGTGGAGAATCTACTGCCAGTACTGATGGGTCACACGGTGTCACAGTCACCCCGCAAATGTGATCGTGTTGACAGGGAGTGTGTGTCGCAGTTACCCTGGATATGGAGGGATTACAAAAGAGCTGGCTACACAATTGCCCTGGCAGAGGATATGGCTAGCAAGGGAGTTGTATTCACAAAAGATATCCTCGGATATCATCCCGGTGAAGTGGATCACAGCTTGCACTCGCTGCTGCTGCAAATGGAACAAACCATGTCGATCTATGTGCGATTTGGTTACAATTATTGCATTGGACGACGCCTCACAATATCGTATGTCTATGCATTCTGTGAGCAGTTTGTCTCCCGCTACGTGGAGGAGTTGGATCAGCCGGCATTCGGTTACTTCTGGAGCAGCACATTCACACATGATTACAACTTCGGTGCCGCCAGTTTGGATGACATTTATCTGGGATATTTGCAAAGATTGCAGGCACATCAATTGTTTGAAAAGGCGATTGTGATACTGTTCAGCGATCATGGAGCTCGTTTCGGGGAACTGCTGGATCTGTCCGACAGCTTCCTGGAGGAACGTCTGCCAATGCTGCACGTTTACTTGCCGCCCTGGTTCCGCAAATCGTATCCCAAATATGTGCAAGCTTTGCATTTGAATCGGAATCGTTTGAGTTCCAACTTTGATCTGCACAACACACTGCGTCACATACTCCAACTAAATGCCTCGACTCGAGCAGATCTGCCCGCTCTTGCCACCTGCCCCACCAGCCAGTCCTTGCTGCATCCCCTGCCCCAGGATCGCAGCTGTGAGGATGCCTGCATTGGGGAGCATTGGTGCACCTGCAAGGAGTTCATTGCCCAACGGTTGAATGCGGACATGTATTATCTGGCCAAAATGCTGATCTTTCACATCAATCGCTGGATGCTGGTGCATCGATTCAATAGACACTGTCAGCGCATTCGACTCCTCGACTTGGACAGCGTCGAGAAGAAGGTGCTCTTCGAGGAGAACGGCCAGGAGACGATGCACGGTGGCATTGCCACTTATCGATTGCGTCTTCGCACTCTTCCTGGTGCCGCCAAGTTCCAGGCGACAGTTCGACTCAATCGTGATCTCAGGAAATTCGACAATTTGCATGTGCCTGAAATTAGTCGCCTCAACTCGTATCACAATCAATCGCATTGTGTGGACGATGGGATTGCGAAAAAGTTCTGCTTCTGTTATCCCGATATCAAATTGGACATATTCATGAACGACTGGAAGAACTTGAAATTGACCACCATGCCGGGCTAAGTGTCGATATTGAAGTATTTAATAATGTTAATAACGATTAACGAATCAATTAAATTATCATGTGAATAGTGAAACCAAATCAATGTCAAACTTAAGTCTTTCAATTAATTATCGCCGTTGACCAACACTGTTCTGCTGTCAAATAATCCCAGCGATTTTCATTAATTTCTCTGACTTTGCTGCCAACGAAACCAAATCGGGAAAAATAAAAGTTAAATTGAAATTAAAATGACAAAGAAAAAATCATCCCTTAAGGATAACTCAAAGCATGTTAATAATATCGGTGTAATAATTTCCATAAAATCGCAAGATACTTTGAGAAGTACAAGACCCACGCAAATTAGAAAATCAAAGGCAAAAAAAGAAGAGCAAGACTCAGAAGATTGCAGACATATACGAAAGGGAAGTTAAGAGGATTCTCGAAGAATTGCAGAGGAAAGCTGACACTAAAAATAATATAAAGCAATCAAGTTCGGAAATGAGAGATAATCCTTTAGAAACGTCAGTCGATTGTTCTGGGGGCCCAAATAATGTCGTCGAATTGAGTTGTCCAATAATACAAAAGTCCGAGGTTGAAATCAATATAGATCCCGAAACTGAAACAGATATCAGTTCCCCAAAAAATCAATTTGAAGATTATCCAATTTCAAATTCAAGTGAATTGCTTGCGAAATATGATGATCGAAACGATGGATATAAAAATAAACATGATGCAGAGATGGATGTTGATGGGAGAGAAAACAACGAAGAAATAATTCCATTACCGGGTCTTCATTTGGCTTCCAGATTCCTGTCCAGTGACACTTGGAATTGTGCGATTCTTTAGAGTGGCAAATAAACGAATTCCCATAAAATATCCAGTTTTTCTCGAACTTATTTCTCAAGTTTATTAAGGTGTTTTTCCCCAAATTGTAGTTACTAGAATAGTTACTGTATTTGTAATGCATCTTCAATTGTATTGAATGTTTCAGTGAAGAGACTCTTAAGTTCTTTCGCTATTTCGTTCTTTAGTTATTTAGTTTTTTAGTTGTGTGTTGCTGTGTGTAAATCTACTTGTCTTAACTAATCTTTGGATACAATGAAAGTATACTTGGCATAGACTGCTTTTTTGCCATTTTATATATACGAGTACTATATCAAAATTTCCCATTGCTACTTATAAAATTCAGATATCAACAAATCAAGGATAACAATATGACTTAAGCTATTCAAATTTGTTTATAAAACTATAAAACCCTTTTTGTAATACGCTCTGCGTGTAATCCTTATATCTGTAAGCTATTCCCGAGTCTCGCTACATATACGAGTCCACCGGATATCGTTCGGCCTCCTCGAGCATGTGTCGAAAATCGACGGGTTGTCCAAGTGGTGCCACAGGTCCTGTACCAGGTCGACCCGCCACATGACCATTCATCATCTGGGTGGGTCGCTTGGCACCACTTTGTGCGCTGCCACGATTCTTCAGATGTCCATTCATCATGCTCACATGGTGACTTATCGTGGGCACCGCACCCGGCACATTCGTCTCCAGATCATGAAGTATTGCATCCGTTTGTTCATTGCGCATCGCATGATTACCCATCGACTCTGAGACATCCTCGCCATCCCTCAGGTTGGTCAGCTGCTGTATGTGATTGCGAATGAGGCGCTCAAACTCGCGCTGTACGGAGGGACTATCCGTATCACCGTCCACCTGAAATAGGAGATGCATATGGGAGATAAATTTGAAGTTTGACCTTCTATTTTCAGTTAGAGCACTTACAATCTGCAGTCGATTGCTGTTATCCATGGTCTTGAGCATGGGAAGCGTCTGTTCCCGAAACAACTCCAATCGTCTTCGAAACGAAGAGACCGTGTCGTCTATGCGACCTCGTCCCAGCTGCAGTTTCGAGCAATCCAACAGAATTGTGGGTGGTATTTGTTTGTACTGCAATTACAATCGAAAGACATTGTATGTTAAAGATAGATACATTTATTATAACAATTAAATGTTCTTTATTATATGACTCGTTTGGGGAGAACAGAGAGTAGTCTCAGAATTGTGGGTGGTATTTGTTTATACTGCAAATACAATCGAAAGACACTCTATGTTAAAGATAGATACATTAATTATAACAATAAAGTGTTCTTTATTACATGACTCCTTTGAGGAGAACAGAGAGTAGTCTCAGTTTGTAGACAATACCTAACGAACTCTTTTATTTTTTTCCAAAAAAAAATTATATTGTTCGTTCTTTAACATTTTCCAAAAATGCGTATTGTCTTAGCTTCATCAAAACAAAACCGAACCGATTTCTAAGAACATCACTCAAAATTAACCTACATATTTCTTTATGGTTTCTTCACAGCTCATTCCTGAATTTCTACTTTTTAAATGTAGATCTGTCATTAAAGCTGTTTACAAAGCTAATTCAAATGTTATGATCTGTGACTGCCTTTTTAAAATAATTTGATTGCTTCATTGATTCTTAATCTAAATTTAATTCGAATGAAATTCTTTTTTGAAAAATATATATTTGCCATGCTTTTCCAACATTAAACCTCAGCACTTTATAAATCCGTAGTTAATATTAGTATTGGTTTGTTGATTGAATAGGAGTCTCCTAATTTACCGAAAACTAATTCAATGATTTAGAAATCTATATTGAGCATCGAAGTTTATTAATAAAACACATATATAATAAGTTAAAATTTCTCAGGTTCCATTTCAGACCAAAGTACTTAGGCAACAATATTCAGATTATATCACAAAAGCTGTTCTATAATATTTTTATAACATTTGTCGTATACTAAAGAATACCATTCCAGTCTGGTGCTCAATCTTCTTACCTTATTTTCAAAATATTTGACCTGCTGCAGATTGCGCGGATATCCATCGATAATGATGCCAGTTTTGCCCCGCAGCTGACGGATGTGGCTGTCCAGGAGCTGATTCAGTGTCTTCTCCGGGGCCATCTCGCCAGCAGCGAGTGCTTCCTTGACCGCGTAGCTCTCGGTATTGGCACGGGGCGCAGTGTCCGTTATGTTGCGAAGAATTCGCCCAACACTAAACGAATGCCAGTTGGAGATATTTATCCATCTATATATATGTAAATGGATACTAGTGATGCACTCACCTGATGTGGGACCAGCCCGGATTGAGGCCAACTGCTTTGAGGCAAAGTGTGGCCTTATTGCTGCCGGGACCGCCGATGACCCAAATGATGGGCGGCATGGCAGAGTCGGGATCATCGTTGGCAGCTATGCTAGTGACGACGTGCTGGTGACTAAACTTCGGCTGCTGGGTGATAACCGCAGCGGTGTCATCAACTGTGCTGTGGACACCCGCTCCGATGGTTGCAGCTGCTGTGGCCGCATTGGCGGCAATGTGCGATATCACAGCATTCGTCACATTGCGATCATCTGCCCGAGGAGCAGTCGGATCGATAGTGGCAGCCGGAGCAGCACTGGCAGCTATGGCACTTGACCTGTGATCTACAGTGACTTGGGGTTGACTAGGTGCGGTGTCTACGCTAACAATACTGCCGGGTATATCATGTATTCCCCTGCCCATACCTGTAACTCCATTCAGCATGGCTTCTTGATTCTCAAGCGCGTTCAGTATGTCTAACACTGCGGTGCGAAAGTCTTTATACACCTCTGTGGGAGCACGCTCACCATTTACCTGCGCCAAAAGCAGACAGCCACAATTAATTCGAGAGTGATAATAAATTCATTTACTTACGGCCAACAACATGTCACTCTGATCAAAGTAATCGGCGACTGGCATCACATTTTTAAAGAAATTTTCCAATTCCATTTTGGCTAAGGAGAGTACAACATGACCTAATTTAGCGCCATAATCGATTTGTTTCTGTAGCACCGATTGACGCCAGGATATTAGAACAACACCATTAACGACTTGTATCTGAAAAGGAAAAACAATTTTAATCTTTGTAGCATCAATTTCACAAATTTATTGAGATTTAAAAAGATTTTTCCAATGAACTTGTAAGCAAGTTTTATTTAAATTAATCTTTAATTTGTATCCTTGAACCGCTTTAACTAATTTTGTAGCTAATTTTAGCAACTCAGCAGCTAAAATACTATGGTAATTATACTGCCACAATTGTTGATAGTTAGTTCGTATACTGTATTTATTTTATTCTCTCTAATATAATTAATCATCCAAACATTGCCTTCGAATTACACAACTCCCAAATAAGTCTCTGGTGTCCACTTTAGCCAATTAACACATACAAACATACATACATATAAGTATAGTATAGTATAGTGTAGTATAGATCATAGCTATAAGTTTGATTTAAAATTCATGGGAATAAATAAATGACGACCCATTTGGCAGCTAATTAGTTGAAATGGCTCAACAGCAATTTGGGTGAACAAATAAGTAAGAAAATAATTGAGTCCTGAAAATTGTTTCATAATAAATACGAGTATCTAAGAGTGTGTATGTACTTGTATCTTTTGCTGGTTTTAACTGACTTTCACTGGTTTCTCCATTACCTTTTCCGAATACTCAACAACGTCGCGCATGGAACGTGGATATCCTGATATCAGATAGGCTTTGGCAGCTGGAGCCATTTTCATTTCCAACATCAACACCTCGGTGACGGTTTTCGACGATAGTTGCGAAAAGTCCTGCATATCTGTAACAATATTCATTCAGGCATTTTATTATTTTGTTTAATATTTACTTTTAATAATACCAGAAATTTTGAAGATTTATTTGATACATTAATAATAATAAATAAATGAGTACACATTTTATAAGTTACTACTAGACAATAAGTAATGTATATTATATAAAAAATCAATTATATATCTACAATTTTATCAAGAGTTCCACATAAATTTTAAATAAATTTATGTTAAACATAATAACTTCCTTAATTGGTGTGTATTCCTAAAAATGCATGTAAAATATTTTTAAATGATATTTAAAGACTGTCAATGACATTTTAGTATTCATAATAGATAATTCACAAGTAATCTTGTTTTCATTTTAAAGTGCTTAGAAATTCAGTGTGAATTTGCAAATAAATTAATATTTTTTATTTTATATTTAACATCATAAATCATAAATCCAGAATATGAGTTAATAAAATATAATAAATAAAAAAGTAAAGCACGAGGTTATAGATTATAACTGGAAGTTTGCATAATATTAATTATAACATTAGCTATTTAATAATCAGGTAAAGTGCAAGTAAATAAATAAAAACGAAGCTATTCTAATGCCAAATTTTTGTGAAATCTCTTACCATTCCCCATTGCATATTGCTGCAGCAGATCCATCATATTGATGTGCGTAATGCCGCGTCGCTCCTGCATGAAGGTATCGCAATGGGTGACCTTGCCACTACCTGGGCCGCCTAAAACAAATATCACTGGTACTTTGGGCGGATCGAATTTGATTTTTCCAGCATTTTGCATATCGATAGCGCCGATATTGGCCGAGCCAAGACGTCCATTGCCATTCATTGGCATAATGCCGCCAGGTCCGGCATTTTGGCCATCTGGATTCCGTGTACGATTCCAATCGTTGCCTGGTTCGCCGGTATCTTGTGCCGCGCTGGCATCTGGAATCACAAAACACACACACCAAATTACACAAAGTTCGTGGCACACGGCAAAAGCAACAGTTGCCGTTGGTTTTGTCGGCCATTAGCTGCACCGGAAACCGGATGTGTGGCCAGGTTAGCGCTCCGCCTTGTTACGTGTCAAATGGCATTAGCGCATGGCCGGAAGTAATTTGCGGGTGGTAGGAAATTAGCCATACGACATTGTGACAGGCACATTATTAAAATATGCTTAAACAATTATTTAATTGCAGACTCAGGGAGCGAATTGCGTCATCAATGGCTCCTGGTGCATTTATAGCTAGGATAACCTGGCCAAAACCACACATTGCCAATGTGTTGAGCCATTTCGCGTAATTCCAGTCACGGTGGACAGTCGAGGGTGGACGGTGGACATGCGATTAAACGAGTACAGCTTTTCCGAGTCCTTTGCGAGTCCTTAACTCCAGTGACATTTTTTTTATATTGATTTTCGTGCAGTTTTACTTAATTGACATGTTGTTTTGTTATTGTTGCTATCCCGTTTCAGCCCACACAGTCAATACATTGACTTTCTTTTTCTTTCTTTTCTGTTCTGTTTTTTGTTTTCGGATTTTTTTATTCGATTTGCTGACCAGTTGACGGTCAACGAACATGACCAAGGACCAATCAGCCGAGGCCGTAAGTGTTGCTCCACAAATTATAGCATTTGTGCAAGGTCTTTTCGTATGACAATTATTTTGTCATAGCGTTTTGTACCCTAAATGTTTTCTAGCTCAAATGACAAGCGGTAAGTCAAATTTGTTACCACTAACAATAACAGTTTGAATTTATATATTTTATTTATTTAATTTTTAATTGTTGTAAAATTCGAGTCTTACTTTAAATATTTATTTCAATATAGAAAAATATTGTTTTATTTTGTAGATTGAGATATGCTAAATTATTAAATGCTATACAGTTTTTCATATAAAAATAACACCTTCAAAATTAAAAAAAAATAATTTGAATTTATTTACCTTACGAATTAAACGGCAGAAAAGACTGTCAGCCAATCAGGTAAACAGACAGACTTTCTTAGCTTTACATATTACAGTTTTTCTAACAATATATCTATACTCCGATTTGAATAAAATACAATATGTTTAATTTCAAATAGAGCTAAATATATAGCTGATATTTTCAAACCACTTTAAAAGGAAATTCCTATTGAAATCATTATAATGATAATATATTAAAGAAAGAAAAAATGACCTGCTGAATCAGTTCCAAATACTCAGACTGTAACTTTTGGATTATGTTGAATAGAGAGTGTTGCAAGGTGTCACAATGCTTACCTGTGTCTAAACAAATACCCATTATCCATTCGGTGGCCAGTATAGCTGAATTTTGGCAATGTTGTTTGCTGGTTTTTCCACTAGTTGCCACAAAATGATCGCATAGATTGTTAAAGTTGAAGTTGGAATTTTCCACGAATTAGAAACGAGTTGCATTACATTTTCACAATGCATTTATTTCAATATTAAGTATTTCTATAGTTTTGTTTTTGTTTTTGTTGTATGTGGTTTGTTATTGCTGCATTCGCTGTGGTATCTCTGGGATACACATAAATATTTATCGTAGCCAACACGCACAGCGAAATAATTTACTACATAGCGTCGTCAGTTATACTTATATCGGACCTGTCCGTTACCATAGCCTCGAGCGCGTGTTGTGCTTCTGATTTCCGACTGCGATTGGGACTTTTCAGGTACTCTGGTTCTATAACAGGTTGTGTTGCCCGAGCGTCCGAAACGAAACTGAATTTCAAACATGACAATTGCTTCGGTCCTTACCTACAATCCTGTCGTCGTCCTCGGCTTCAGTTGGTCAACGCGCTATTCCAATTAATGAATACTTTATGATTTCCAGTGGTTCACATGATTCACATGCATATTCGTTTGGGCTGCGTTTGGGAGTGTGACTCAATTGACTCAAACCGGCTTATTGTCACAGTTATTCGTCGGCTCAGGATTTTCTACGGCACTGGAAAATAGTTGGTATTCTAGTCACAACACTCACTCTCTGTTACATTCAAAGTTGTTGCTCTTTTAAGTGAGTGTGTGTGTGTGGGTGTGTGTGTGTCATTCATGGGAAGCCATTTGTTTATGCAATCCAAACAATGTCCTGACCAGCCTGGTGAGTTCTCACTAATCTTTGAAGTACGAGTTCGAGTGTGGTCGCTGCTTCTGTTTATTTATTGTAGTTATTGTTGTTGTTGTTGTCACTGTCAGGACATATTGTTCAATGACTTGCAGCTGTTCATGCTGTACACACAGTGCCAGTCAATTCAGTAGATCCAATTCCATAAACAGTCGCTGTGAACTTTCCTGGTTCAAAATTTAAAAATATTAAATTTGATGCCACATCAATTTGGAGTTACATGCAAAAATTAACAATAGTTACTGACTTAATGAAAGTAAATATATATTATTTTAATATTCACATATTTATCAAAAATCACCAGGGCTTTCATAGGAATCGTTTGAGAAGTCGCTGCTTTTTAAATGTCCTTAAATGTAAATTCTACCAAACTATTCATTTAATGCATGTATTTTACTTACCTTTTTTATTAAATTATAATTTATTGGAATTTAATTTATTTTAGTGTGAATTTAGAAGATTCTAGAAGATTCTTAAAGTTCTTTTATATATTCCAATTTTAAATCAAATATTTTTTAAATATACGAAGGTAAATTTATGCGTTAATATTTCTCATTTAATATATCTATGTTTCATTATGTTGGAAATGAAGTCTTATTTATACTCTAACATTTATAAAAGTAAGTACCTAATGACATGTCCTGAATTGTAGACTGCGGATTAGCTTTCATGTGCTCAGACATTCATGCTTGTATTGTCTGTGCTCAGTTATGAATGGATTTCATGCGTTTTTGATGGATAGAAAATTGCACAATCATCGCGGGCCATAAAACACAATTGGAAATGTCGGTCAAAAGGGAGGACGGTGAGGAAATTGTGGTGAAATGAAATTAAATGTGTTGGTTTTATTGTTGTCCGTACAGAGGGATGGGGGTGGGGCAGAGAGGGTGTTTCAATTAATATTTCACACTATTGATTGCTTTTAATTATAACGTTAGTTAACGATGAACAGAATCGTTGAGTTGGCAATGACAATTGACAGCTGTCAAAATTTCCAAAGTACGAGTATATTCAATTAAACTTCTATTGATTTTGCTTTGTTCGAATGTTGAGACGCAGGTGAACACAACAATGTGGAGGTCAATAGGCGCGACAAGGACATGCAAGGAAGTTCAAAGCTCAAGGAAATCTCATATCGATCAAAATGTTCACATATCGATCCAGTTTCCTAAACAGATGCGATGTCCAATTTGCGCCTATCGTTGAAACGTGTGACATGTCCTGACAACCCTACTCCCCCTCCCAACCCCTCCGACATCAACAACCACGACAGCGACTCACAACACAGGACACCAGGCAGGACTAACAGCTTAGCCCACTCTTGACTATATAGAAACAAGACGAAAGGTCTTTCAGTCGTTGGTTGAGATATACCCACAAAATTGTATAACATATTGAATTCAATTCTTCAAATTTACAAAACTGAATTATGATTTGTTAGCCGCAGTTTTCGATTCGAAGTATGTCTGTAATCCCATACTTAAAAGGTAACTAGAATAAGAATCTTACGTGAGAAGATAGAGCGAATGTTTTGAAAGTGTGTCCGTAAGTTGGCTAGTATTTTAAGGAATTTAGTATCATTATTCGGCATCGATAGAAAATTGTAAAACTTGGAGGTTGTTTTAAAATTTTAAATTGGTTTAAAGCAATATGGATTTATTTATATATTTTACTCGTATTTCCTCTAGACAGATTTATGATATACTGATCTGCTTAGGCCAGTTTAGACGAAAGACAAAGACAAAACTCTTTAAGTTTAATCGAGATGTCTTAAAAGTTCAGAGTCTTATAATATATGTCCTTAAATTTTAAACTTGTAAGTAATGTGAATCCTTCTCTGAGCACATTGACCACAATCTCAACCACAGCGTCATCGTCAGTTTGTACAATTCAAATATCCGTTGTCCTCTCTTTTCGCTTAATACGACTATCCGTTGTCCTCTCTCTTCCCATAAACTTTCACTGGCAGCACGTGTGTATTTCTCGTCCTTGGACTCTCGTTGAGCGTTTGGTTATTAAATGCTTTTGGAAGCTTAATTAAGGGTACACGTTAGACTAAATACACAGCCGGCAATAAGAGCTACAACAATAACCATCATGAGTTTAACGCCACCGTCTAGTTGGGTCAATTGATTCTCCGACTGCACGAATGGGGAGAATGACCCCTAATGTCCCAATCGGGCAGCTTTGATTAAGGACACTGCGCGTGAATGTGATGAAAAGGTCACATTAAATACTTTTAAAGATTTAACTCTTGAAAAGACTCCGTTTGTCACTTATATTGATATAAACATGTATATGATTTAGCACTTGAATCGCGATTACATTTCGTCAGAAACTTATTAAAAGTTCTCAATCATTGTTCTTACTTCCAACTCTGTTGAGAGTGGAATGTTATTAACTATTTTACTCCCATTTGATAGTTCACAGTGAAATGTTATTTATTAAAAACGAGACTGTTGCAAATTAATTAAGAAGACCTGAAGACCTGATTGACCGGGATTTCACCTAAAAACTCCTTATTAGCTCATTATCATATCATTTTTATAGTACGCATCATATAACTTGTAAATAACATAGATATTAAATAGTGTAAATAGTTAAGATAGTTAAGATAGATAGTTAAGTAAGCTTGTCGAATTAAGAAATAATAACAGTTTTTTTATTAATCCTCAAAGTATGCTTCTCTTTTTTCCGATTTACCGAGTATTCGTCTTCATGTGATACACCCTTGTTAAAAGTATTTGCACTGCTTTATCATGGTTAATTTGATTGTCAACCAAACAGAACTATAAATAGTTGCATTTCAAATTAAAGAACTCCTTGCGATTGATTAGTCTATTGGAATAATTTAGATTAATGTAGTCATTCAAATGTTATTAGGAGCTTGTGTAAAATGTTTATACAGTTCTCACCCCTTTATCAGGCTCTATTGAAGTTTGATGACCAGTTATCCATTCGACATAACACACCTCTCTCTTTACTCAATTACTTAACACTTTTATTTGTGGCTCTTTGTCATGTTTCAGTCTTTAAGTTCTTCTCTTGCTGTGTTGGGTACATGCAAACTTAAGTATTCTAGTATTTAACCTTTCTACAAAATGTCACCGAGTATTAATTTTTGATTATCAACTGTAAAGTTCCCAGGAAATGGGGTTCAATATTTATTCTCAGCCCAATCGACAATTGTTCTACAAGGTTCTGCCACCTAGTTGTGATTATTTTATGGAATTCTTAATTGTTTTTTCGGTTTTTCAATTGGAAAAGTAATATTGACAATAGCACAAGTAAACATCTGTAGAATATTCGAAAAACGTCCTTGCCAAAGTAACATTTATTTGCCTAAGACTAACTACAATATATAATATAATATCACTGGTTCAAAATTCTACTTTACATATTGACTAAGCTCAATTTAACTCTTTGGCGCCAATTCGCCACTGGTCGGGGAAAAAGCCTGATTCTCATAGCCAGCATAGTTGCCCAGAACCATGGAGATTCTGGAGGATGCATGTTGAATACCATTCGGTGTTGTTTGCTTGTCATCGCCGGCGTTGCCAGACTTTTTACTCGTCGTCGTTGGCAACACGAAGCTTCCCTGCCGACAACTCCGGGAGAGGAAGAGACGCAGCTTGAAGAAGGCGAAGAGCAGGGCATAGACGCAACAGGAGAGAACCAGGACACCCAGAACTGTAATAAATGCATTCCTCGGCTGACTCCAGTCAATCACATGATAGATATACGGTTTCCCTTTCCTAAAGAACAATAGTCAATAATTATTATGATAATTTAACCAGAATATGACTTAAACTCACTTGTTAATGCCACCGCAAATCTGGTAGATGTACGAAAAAATGGCATAAATAATGCCAAATAATACTGGAAGAAATACGTGGAGCAATCGCAATGGATGTGCCACAATCCATAGGTCAAGAAACATGCAAATCGAGTTAAAGCCATGAGTAAGCACATTTGTTGCATCCAAAGCGCTTTCATTGGCTAAAATGCGGAAGAAACCAAATTAGCAATGGTCCTAAATAAATATTAACTCTTTCCTACCATCGTAAAGTATGCTCCAGTAGATAATAGTAATAACTATCGATAAGACCAGCGTTATAATGTGCATGCTCCAGTAAATGCGAAACGGACTCGTCCACGCCTGCATATTTAACAGCTTATCTGGAGAATAGAGAAATATGAATCTTTATATTAATCAAAATTAATTTTTCCAGTATAATAAAAAATTAAACACATAGCATGAAATAATTTTAAAAATATCTACTTTGATAAACAAATTATAATTGTTTCACCATAAAAATGCAAAATATATAGAGAAATAATTCTAACATATGTTTTTCTATTGTATTTTTCTTACCCGCATATTCTGGATGATAGTGCCATATAGTGACCAGTATAGCTCCCAGTAAATTGGTTAACATGCACATCCATATGCCCCAGTTGGTCATATAGATGAAGTACAGCCAGTAGCTGGATTCATCGTCCGCCTGGGGCCACATGGACTCGATGACGACGCCAATGAAGAAGAGAGCCATAAACCAGCGATAAAACAAATATGTCATGCTTTTTGTACAGGTTTGCCACTGTAATTTGGAATAACAAAGTATGAATATTGAATGGTTAGTGTATATACTATATCCATACATATATAGTACAGTATAGTTTAGTATGTTGGGACTGAGGAGTCTCCTTTAGTGACTGTGATGAGGGCTCTTTGTTTTACTTGAACTGAACTGAACTGAGCTGAACTGTACTGTACTGTTATAGTTGGTAACTGTTTGCTGCTTATGAATATTTAAAATGTTTAATTTACAATGCCAGAACAATTGAGTGAGTGTCTGGGCCAGACACCGAGTATGGCTCGGTATGACCTCTCATTCTATTGATACTATGAATGAAAGAAGTTCATCAAATATGCTCAAGGTAAAACAATAAAGTGGCTCAAACCAACCAATTGGTCAACGCCCACTTCTCACAGTTTTGGTCGCTTGATTATGTAAAGCAAAGAATGAAGACTACTTTGAAATGCAGCCGAACTGAGTCGATCAATAGCACACTCACAAACAATCATATTACACTCTTTCAAGTCCTTACGGTCAAGTTTAAATTGTCCGATTTGTTATTTAAAATACAACATTTTATATTTCATGGGAAATACAATTTTATGCAAATTTATCTAATCTTCTTTTAAATTTTTTTACTTTGTAAATATGCTACTCTAAGGATTGAAGCTTTTATTTGTAAGCTATATACTTTTGATTTGACTCATACAAATTATAAAAAATTTAAGGAACAGAATAAATTCTTATGAACAGCTTCAAGTTAAACGGAAATGGTTTGTGAAGGACATCAAATTGATTTGAGTTACCATAAAGTTTTGATTGAGTCAATTACACGCTAGTTAAGGAATAATTGAATCTTATTTTTAATTTTTCTTTTTTTTTTTTTGTCTTACCTGCGACTTGACAAAGTCGTCGGGTGTATCATGATCGAAACCGCAACGCTTACGTCGAAATTCCTTCCGGACGGGATGAACAATTACTTGAAGTTTTGTCATCTTTATAAAAATTGCGATGTTTTTGAGAGACTCGTTATAGTCTATTGTGGGATAAGTTTAATGGAATGTTTCGCGTAATTTGTCGAGACATGCAACTACTGTATTATAGTATAATACAATATCAATGGTTTGTTGAAGTTGCCATGTTTTCTAGACGGTGCGGCCTTCAGAAACCTGTGGATACGACAAATTAAACAATTTGCTATAATTATTTGGGTAAATTATTATTATTTTGTATATTTTTATTCTTATAATGCGATTGGTTTTTTATATGATTCAGTGTGCCATGTTTTTTCTTACAGATTTTCCAATCTAAGTAGGTGCTTAGATATTTTGGAATATTTCAGTCCGTATTCTTATTCTACATAGTTAACAACAAAATACTTCGTTCATTGTAAGTTTTAAAAAAAAATTTCTAAATTCAATCGAGATGGATAAAGTTCGCAAGTTAATTTTACCCACTTGGCGTCCTCTCCAGATTGGTATGTCTTGAATATTCTGTGCACAACATAACAAATATGTTTTATATTTACTACAATTTTCTTGAAATCCTCAGCCGCGCGTAACTTCTGCTGTCCCAATCAGGTGTCGAGTCTTGTGTCCTTCCCAGAGATCTCCGTGGGCGATGGTAAACTTAAATATATTCTAGCCAAGGTCTATATTCATGGAGATATGGCACGCGCAAAGACGGTAGTCCGTGCTCTTGGCCGTGTTAAGTACCATCGTGAGTTTGATTAGAATATGCCATTCAGAATCTGTAATAATCTATTCCTTTTCCAGTTAACATCTATGATCAGCTGCAGAAGGAGGCAGCTGAGAAGAATCTGTGCACTCAATGCTTGGGCGGAGGAACTCTTGTGCATGATTCTGAGAAGCATTATATTAAAATCTTTGGTCAATCTCAGACTCTGGGCAGGGCTGATCATGATGAAACCAAATCCCTTCTGTTCCACAAATATCCCGACTACAAAATTGATGCCGAGTCTACAGACTCCGATTGAGTACAAAATTCTAATTATATTCTGCCTAATTATTTACAAAATCCTATGTACAAATTTTTACCTAATGTTTGAAAATATTGTTAATAACAATATTCATTCTAGTTACAGATGAAAGCAAAGTCGTTTTGCCATTGCAATATTTATTTTAAAACCTTTCCCAGTTAGCATATCTATTATAGTAAATTTTCTGCATTAATTAATTGCAATCATATAAAAATCACATCTAAAACTGTTTGAAGTACTCTAAATATGAATCGCACAGTTTAAAAAACTCAATCCAATACCAAAATATGCAATTTTGTATTTTGATTGCCAATTTCCGGCTGAATGTAAATAGTAGTGATCGGGAATCACGATTGGTGGTGATCACTGATCACTCCATTTATAGTCTCGGAGTCACATGACAACGATGTGATTATGTGATCATTTACATAAGTGAATTGCACAGAAAGTTTAGAGTTTTGAGTGCAACGGACTGCAGAGTTTCAAGTTGCGAATCGCATTGATGACAGTTCGCTTCATTGCTCCCTATAATTATTATGTGCCATGAGAAATGACGCTTTCTCATAATTTCATAATTCCATCAGCAACTCGTCCAACAAATCAGTTTGCCATAAAGCATTTGCATGTTTAACTCTTATTGTCTTTTAATTGTTATAAAGCATTATTGTGTCTTTGACTTTGTAGCTGTCATAGTGGAAATATGAATTTAGATATAATAAAAAAATTAGTCTTCTAAGGTCAGCATAAAGTTTTTCAATGGGCGCTATGAAAACAAGGTGAGCACATAAAAAATTACAAACTATCTTAATACAAACCGTAGCTTGGGTTGCTCAAACTAACTTGGTCAAGACTTCAGAGGCCTAATGGCATTGTAAAGTTAAAGCCACCTTTAAAAGAAACATTAAAAATCCAAAATTTATGCATTTTGAGACAGTTTTAGCTGGTTTTAGAAAGAAATAAAAATATTTCATCATGGCAACTAACTCTATATAATTTTTAATTATACTAAAGTTGTAATGTACTGCAATTTAAGAAACATTCGTTACATCTTCAACTTAATTTATATGACCATGTTAGTATCAAGTTTTTTGTGCTCTGATTTAGGAAAATAAAGTTAATAAAAATTAACATATATGTTTTCTTGATTATAAAATTATAAGTTTCTGGAATATTCAACGATACGTATAAACTGGCTTTCTTATATTTACAATCAGGTTTATATCTGGTTGTGGTATAGAATTGTAAGTAAAGAAAGTATACACTTAAAGGTTGAATATAACAAAAAAAAAAAAAGAAATCTCTGAAATGTATTGATATAACTTCTTATAGGGCCAATGGAAACCGCAAATAGGTTATTTATTCATACTGAAGTAGTAATACAGCTACATTTAAACAAGATGTTTCCATTCAATATAGAACTGCAAATATAGCTTATGCAAGAAATAGATGTAGGTAATATTATACCTTAAAATTGCAATTAGTTTTGCAGCTGTTTTAAATAAAGCACTTAATATCAAGACACCTTTATTTCGGACTTATATTTCAGTTAAAGTCGATTAGTATTTGAAAACACGGAACACAAAAGATTTTTCACAGATTTTGTCACCTCATTTTCGTATTGAATTACGAGTAGCAGTTAATGTTTTTCAAGTCTGTTTCAAACACAAATCACAAGTCACTTAATGGTGTGTGACACTCACGTCCCTGAACTTGCTTGAATGGTAACAGACTTGAAGATACGTCTACAAATGAACAACAACAACAACAACCATAACAACAGAAAGACACAATTTAACAGCCGAAGTTAGCGTGGTTACCATGAGTACTCGTAACTATATTGTACACATTTTCTGTTTATGTATTAACCATTTTATTTAATTCATGTTTCTGTCTTTTGTGCCACATTTTCGTCAACAAAGAGTTGAAGATAAAAGTACGAGTACCAGTTTATATACGTATTCCAAACATATATAGTATTTAGGTTTATGGCCCTTGCATTTGAACTACAATGAACCGCGAGTTTGCCTTCATTTGAAGTTGAATAAAAAACTTGAATGAAAGAAATTCAAACTTGTTGACCTTTACATCGGCGCCAACTAAATAAATATAAAATGATTTTTGTGAATGCAGTCAAACCACCTGACAAATGGCAAATATATCGCCGCATCATACTTATCTTCTGACTATCAAAGTGGGTCCCTCTTCGATAAGATAAAGTTGAAACAAAGATTCCATATTTATTCAGACTCAACCTCTTACCATTTCTGACAGAATTTACATGTCTATTTCACCTACGTTCATTTCGATTCCATTTAAATTCATCGTGTAGAAAGTGAAATCAAAACAGTTCAACGGCATTCGAATATTTCAAATGCTAATATTTATTAGCGAATAAAAAATTTATGCTATGATTAATTTACATTTTGTATAATTGAGCAAACGACAAAATATTTTTAACTTTTATTAAGCACATGGATGCTAATTAGTCTATTGATAAGCCATGATTGTTGTGTCGAGAACTGATTAGAGATGTTTGCGCTCTGTGTATTTACTGGAGGTGGCAATTAAAAAGGTAAAGCACAATTGAACACCATAAATAATAAAGAAAGAGAAATGTATAAGACGTCTAATTAGGCCCCCAATTTCAGATAATAATATTAGGTGTTTTAAAATACGTCAAATGTCATGGCTTAAATTTTAGATATGTCCTTCAAATACTTACACAATTGTTAGCTTAAAATTTGTATATTTCAATTCAAAATATTCACAATCAGTCGTATTTATTTCAGCTATTGCTTCACTGACTGATTCCCTTGTGGCTACCTTTTGTAAACAGTGATCAATTGAAGTGTAAACTCACCTTCAGTTCGTCAAGTCGTTAGAATTGACTTCGCTATATCCGATCAAGTATTTGCCAGGTATTTGGGTTGCCGCTCCTTGAAAGTACGAGTAGAGGAAGTCAACATTTGTTGATTATTATAATTAGACACCGAGTTCACTATAAAGTAAGACCTTCCCAAAGAGAAATAATGCCACTCATTAACGATAACTGGTAAACGTGCATAAATTTTGAGTACGTGCCAATAAATGAGTCAATTAATATGCGATACCCGCGTGTTAGCTGGATCGAGTTCCTATGGATTTTGAACTTAACAATTTTCGCTTTTTAGAATAATATTTAAGCTGTCACAAAGATTTGCAACTGCGAAGGAGATTGCATAAGCCTTCAATTATCAATTTCGAGTACTCATTGAAAGATCTACCACAATTGGCAACAGCTCGCTGAAGGGGCAGAAAAATTCCAGTCCAAAAACCAACATTGAAAATTCCACACACGATGCCAAAAAGAATAAAAAATAAAACGCACTTTTTAACGGCCCAATCTCGTTGTAACATTAACGATGCCTTGTTGAGAGCTTAACAAATTTGTTGCTGCTTTTCTAGTTGGATTATTATTGTTATTTTTAATTTCTGTTTTATATATACATATATATATTTTGTTTTTTATTGGGAGTGCTTTTTAAGTGTTTTATACGCGTGGCTTGGCAATCTAACTGCCAGTTTGGGCCGTGTAGTAATTTCTTTTTGGGTCAACAACAATAAGAACGACAACTTTGCATAACGGCGTATGGCTTTTATATGGTATTTGGCTTATTGCATTTGCAACTTGAATTACAGCAACACAACACACATAAAGTGCACCAATCTACACACACACACACACACACACACACACACTCACATTCACAGTTAGAGAACCATAGACGACTTCAACATGCCACACAGATCTCTATCCCAATGGCAAAAAACAATCCCCCAGGCGAATACAATTCAACTAACCGAAACTCGCAGATCTGCAGACTCAACGAATAAATCACGACTTATTGACGCGACGCGCGTTTCAAAACTGATCGCAACTTGTCCAACGACCAACGGCCAACGGCAAACGGCAGCTGCGGAAAACATCGCTTTGCGTTGCACAGTGGAGCGAGAAGCTGAATTTGTGTGACACATTACACTCGTGTGCTCACACTTTCAGTATCTTAAGATGTAGCAGATGAAATAGTGTGCAAGTATTAAAATGATCTTTTAAATAAATAATTTGAGCAATACTAATCGTTTAAAGAACATAAAAATATAAATAAAATAAAATATAATAAAATAATATACATAATATAAATAAATTATTTAAAAATATAATTATAATAAAATTAGTTATTTTTTCACATAATAATTAAATTTATTCAATTTGTTATTCATAAGTTGTTTACAATTGAAATTGCTTAAAATTGAATAGATAATTTCCAAATTTGCTTAACGATTTGCGGAGCATTAAACCACTGTGCAGTTAACATCATATATCGTAAGCGGAATATCGTAAATGTTATTTTGTGGTTGAGACGAGAACTGTACAGCGAGCTTACCTGAGTATTGAGTATTGCAGAATGAGTTTCGCATACACATGAGAAACATGCGAAACTCAAACAGTTGAAATGTATAAATTAATATCAAAAGTATAGTTAGTTGCTACGTCTTCGAATTAAACCTAGTGGCCCGATTAATGTCTACATGTCTCATTTAATTCTTTTAATACAATTTTTTTTATTAAAATAATTATGTTAGTTCTTGTGGCAGCTTTTGAAACATTTGAATTTTGCTGAGTGTATTCACTTCTCAAGTCGACTTTTCTTCAGAGCCATTAAGTAAATATAACGACGATGCTCTACCTCGGTTACTCCCTCGCTCTCTTTTGTACTGCATTTTGAAATTTACTCATAAGAAACGACGAACTAATTAGTCTTTTATCTCTTATTTTGTTTCGCATTTTGACAATCGTGAACAGAATATAAGCAGTTTTACCAAACCTCATTCTAACCATGTACAGTTTATTTTTCTTTCTCTCTACCTTTCTCTGTCTGCCTATCTTATTTTCTACCTGTCTCTTTTTCTTTTCGTGTGTGCTTCTTGCAGTCTATTAAGAGAACTCGTTTCAGTTTGTTGGTTTAGTAGACGCTTTACTCGTCCAACGATGACTTTATTTTCTTAACAATTAAATTTGGCAATGATTTCAAGTACCTCATCGTTTACCCCGATGACGCATTACTAATGTTATTACAGCTCGATATTTGGGCCGAATACCTATCAAAACTCAATGCGCATTTATTTCTATCGATCATCGAGATTTGGCACATTTAATTGTAAAGCAGGATATAAATCCATTGAGGGAGAGGAAAAATAGTGGCTAATGAAAGTTAAATATATACATGACTATATATGTATTAATAGATTTGTGTGTACTCTGTTTGATACTTAACCAATTTCACACCCTTACTTTACCTGAGGTATATCAAGTTTATAAAGTGATCCATCCAAACTTTGTAATATATTTCTGCATAGCGAAATGTGTCAAATTTTAAAATATGTAAACATTAGTAAAGATCATTTAAATGCTTAAACAATAATATTAATATTAATAATAATCAGATAATCAAATCAATTACATTTATTTTATTCCGAGTCTGATTTAATCATTTGAAATTTAATTAAATTACCCTATAAAAAAGCTATTTTTTTGTAAATGTGAAAGTCTAATAATTTTTAAAACTAAACTAAAGAAAAACACAAATTTAAGGTTTATGAAACCATTTTCATTGGATATTCTATTGTATTAGTCTATAATTACCAATTTCTTGATATTTATAATAACAATTAATATTTAAAAAAGTTTCAATCCACTTATACAATTAATTTGGGATAAATCTTCAGAGAAAATATTATATTTAGATTGGATATTTTGTCTTCAACTATGTCAGATACTACGGACTCCGTAGTAAGAAACTTTATTCAATTGTTTAAACCGATAAAAATAAAACTAGCTAAAGCAAATCCATGTTGCTTCAGCATTAAGGAACATTCGACAATTCACTTAGCAATTACTGGCTAAATAAATAATTCACCTATAAAATGACATAAATAAATGCAATGTGTGATGAGAGCGAGTGTGTGAGTCATGTGGGTTAGTATGTAACTAATTGTAAATTAAGAAATAGTGCTGGTGGTACTACATAAGACTACTTGACTGAGTGCAGTTGATAATGTGGGAAATATGGAAAATGTGGAAGTCTGTGCTGTTTCTCATATAAGACCCACTGCATGGGGACTCCAGACGACGCTGAAGGCGCGATTAAAGGCCTGCTTTAGTTTGTGGATTCCAAAGAGGATCACCCCGTAGCAAATGATAATGAGGAAGACACCAACGAAGGTCACCAGGCAGCCCATCGGTTTGTTCCAATTCAATATGGAATAGACAAAGGGATTTCCAAATCTATGAGAGGGAAATCAAATCATAATCTATTATTATCTAATAATCCAAGTGTGTGGAGAGTGCGGGCTACTTACTCATCGGTGCCGCCACAAAAGTGATAAATGAGGGTGAATACGAAGTAGAAGATCGCCAGGAACGTTGTGTGCACCATGTGCGCAAGTCTCAGTGGAAAAGCCACGATCACAAAGTCGATCAACATACAGATGGAATTCAGAGCATGTGTTATAATACTAATTTCCTTAAATCGTGCGGGTTTATCTATAACATAATGCATGATTAGTTGGTTCGTCATTCAAATAAATGATATGTACTATATGCAAAATTGGTTTTATACTCACTCATACGACCGTGAAGAAATATCCAGTATATGGTGGATATGATCAGTGCCATTAGCAGTGACATATTGTAGAGCCACCAATAGATTTTTAATCCAAATGTTGTGCGTGCCTTTTGTCCCGCCTCATTAACCAGACTCCGTACATTCTGTAGATCGAAGTGCCATCGTGTGACGTTCACGGCGGAGAACAGCATTGTGATTGTGATCATGCCAAAGCCCCAGTTGGTCATATAGATGAAGAACTTGCCATCGCAGAATTGCAAAACAATGCAAGTGATGTAAACGCCCAAAAAGAATAACGCCCATATCCAACGGTAGAGTAAATATAGTGTGCTGACCTCATTCTTTTGCCACTACAGGAAGAGAGCAACAAGGGCAAGGGTCAATACGGAATATGTAACTTAAATGAGCGATTCCAAATGGCAATCGTCATAAAAGTGTTAAGTATATGTTCTTCTAATGCATATGTAATAAGGTAACCTATGATCTAACGTCAAAAAAGGTCAACAATAAAAGTAAATATTACAAATACTTATGACTGTTGATAAAAATGTGATTATCATCTATCTAAATATTGTTCTAACATTCATTAAAAGATATACATTCCATGAGTTGATCGAACTCCATTAAATTTCAAAATATGTGAACAATAATAGTCATGAGAATTAACAGAAAATACTATTGTATAATATAATGTAAATGTTAATGACTTCTACTAATAGCAAGGGTAATAACATGTATAAAATATGACATCCAATGTAGCATATCATTGACTGAGAGAGCTTATTACTTTTTAGCATTAAAATGGTAATTAAGCTTATTTCATATATGAGCTAATAATGTGGATTACATCATTACATAACTTAAATACTTTTAGTATCTAATGATGTGTTGTTGGATGATGTTAATTTGAAGAAGATTTTGAAATAAAAATACATATAATAAACGTAAGAAAAGTATTATAAAAAGTGAATATATTGTTAAAAATACAATAATAATAATTACTGAAGAATGTAAAAATGTATAAATTTTCGAAGTGTTTTTTCTTTATATTTACTACAAATTTAATTGAATAAATTTGTATGTAAATATGTCTGAATTTCAAAATATATTTATGTATCTTAAAATCATCATGTAATAATTGATATTCTATTTTTATTTATTTGTCAGTCGCATAAATATGATAAGAAAGTTGGAATTTCGTCGGAATACTGATTCACTCCAACCCGGAAATAATGATGGGGCGTATTGCCCACCGTGAATGTGGTAACATTGTTGTAGAAAAGTGATTAGAAAAGTTAGGCTTGTTGGTAAACAAGGTAGCTAATCTTATCTACGAACTTTGCGCATGAGGCGAGCCCTTAAATTGCGCTGTGTAATTTATATTTTAAAAAATTACATAAAGCACCCTGTCCAGTTGTAATAATCATAATAAAAGCTACCTGACAACTTTTATAATAACACGTAGGGGATCTTATCTATCGGAGTGATGCTGTCCACCGATGACGTAGACTGACTCGTGCTTGCTTAGTTAGTAAGTGTTAGTTAGTTAGTTTGTGTACAATAACACAACTCCCCATTACGTAATAATGTTAGATTTATATTATGTATATTTACTTGCGCACAGAACTTGAAATAAACGGAAGTGATCGAGTATTTCTCCCAGGGGACACTGAATTCAATAGAATTGGGTTACTTAATATAAATAGTTCACAAAATTGTTGAAATAATTCGTCAGTGTGTTGAATATGCGGGTACAGTGAAAACTTATTAAAAGCAACAATACATTTTTAATGGCAATTTTAAATGCAATTTTTTACAAAGTGTAAAAGTGTGTATTGTAATTTATTTATTATTTATTTTTTTTTATAAATAGAGACGAATCCTATGTAGTGCATGGATTGCATAGAATTATTTAACAGAATATTTGCACACTTTGCATTCATGAATTGGAAAGGTTTTATGTAAATGGAGCACGGTTTATGCTAATGTAGTGCGATTAGACATAAAACCTCATTAAATATACGAAATACAAATAATTAATTTCGATTAGATAGATAAAAATACATAGTATAGCATCCATGGTATAAATAAACATTTGTGTTTAATGAAAGTAAGTAACTTATCATTGGGCTCACAGTAAATAAATTAGATGTTAAATTTCTTCGAGTAACAATATTAATTGTAAAAATTTTACTATATGCAAAATCTTAAATTGTTAATCGAATGATATATATTTACACAGATAAATATTATTAACAATGTTGGGTGCAAGAACTTGGAATAACAGTTAGGAATAAATTCAGGTTTAAAAGTTTTTAAAGGGTACACAAAGTTCGTTGCCTTGTGATCGTTTAATTGTCACTTCACATGTTTTATTTACCAAGCTTTGTCTTAATGCTTTTATGCCTCAAACGTGTTTGCATAGTAAAGTGCTAAGGGTTAGTTAACTGATCTCTCACAAATCTCTCACACAGAGTTGCCCCCAATAAAGGTGCAATAAAGCAATAAAGTCCGAAGGGCCCTCAGATGAGATGAGGGCTATGACGTCTACTCACCAGGGATTTGTAGAATAAATGTACGTGATTGCATTCAAAGCCGAAATTCTCTTTTTGTAACTCCTGGTTGAGTCCCTTGCCGAACTTTTTTAGAAATTGCATTTCTTTTTTGTAGCGTGTTTCTTTTTAAATGGGCTACCAAAGTATGAGTCTGTGTGTGTTTAGACTGCAGCTGGCAAACTTCACGAGGAGAATTCAGAAATCAGAAATCAGAATTCAGCTGAAACAGCTCATTCGGTTACGCGTCAGGCCACACGACAGCAATTGTTCTCACTGATCTCGGAAAATGAAAACTGTGCTCACACATGGACGGATTCAGAATCAGAATTAAATTCAAAGTCGGAGTTGTAGTTGGAGTTGTTGTTGTAGTTGTACTTGTAGTTGGAGCTGGAACGGGAACGGGAACGGGAACGGAAGTCGTTTGTTTCGGTTCTTCACTTGGTACGCGGAGCACCTTCGTGCACAACCAAACGAGACACAAAGCGAACTGAAAGCGTCAAAGCTTTTACCCTTTTGGAAGACCCGAAAATAATGTCCGACTGACTGACGGTCGACCGAACCGATGCACGAACCTACGATTAGAAAACGGCGCGGAGGCTTCGGAATCGCCGAACACGAAATAAGTGAAATGCGAAATGCGAAATATGAGTATCATAATATGCTTTATATACTCGGTCGTCGCTTAAGCTGAAGCTGAAGCTGTATACGATCGATGATCGTCAAACATTTCCAAAATTGAGATAATAACAAACCACAATAAAATACTGAATACCTCTTTGAGTTCGTACGAAGTTGAAGCTGTGTCCGTTCGCTGATCTCAAAACATTCCTAGAATTGAGATAGGAGCAAACATAAATAACGGAATAGTCCTTCACACCGGAAAAGAACGTTAAGTCATCATATTAATATTGTTTACTTAAATTATTTATTTGTATAGAATATTATATAACAATAATATGTATATTTTTTATCATATTAATATTGTTACTTCAATTATTTATTTGTATAGAATATTATATAACAATAATTCGTATATTTCCCATCGTACATATACCCCTTGAAACATTTCGTGCAGGGTAGAAGTGTGAACTAAGATTAGATAAGAATGATAGATAAATAAATTTAATTTGCGTAATGATCTGTTATCCATTAACAGCTCTATTTATTTTAACATTATGTATTTATAGTGACAAATGCCTTCTCACTCGTTGTGAACAGGGTATACAAATAAATAAAACAAAGTAATTTAATTAAAAGCATATCGTAAACACATTTTTTTCGTATTGTACATAAAGTGTCATTGTGTTAAGTGATCCATCCAAAGCTGAATGGTGTGGGAAGCAGCTCGTATGATATGATATCAATGATATTGACAGTAGCATCGTTTTTCATCATCCGCCGACTTTATTGAACTTGAAGTCATGGAGGTCAACCAATTAAAATTTCCAGCTCTCCCAATTGTGAATTGTCCAAATGCTGTGTGTGTGGGAGTCTTTCTTATTTTCTTTTCTTTTTTTAGTAGATTGAAATTCTTAACTTACCCAGAAAATTTCATGGGTTTGACCTACATACCATATACCTTATCAATCGGTCGATAAATGTGTTGAGAAATTGAAACAAAAAGAAAGCTATTTACAGTCAACTTCAATTGATTGGCTAATAATAATTATTGATTAGGATTTATTAGTTTATTTATAGCATCTTCAAAACAATAGGTTCTAAAACAAACATCATAACATCAATTTATTCAAACTTGCTCTACACATAATACGATTTTTTTTGCTAGGAATACACATATCAAATTGTGTTGTAATTTGATCAGTTGGGGGTCGATCAAATAAGCAGGCCATTTATTATACATATATTGGTTGAAATTAACATACCTCACACATTTATTTGACTATATTGTTATCAAATAACATGTTCAACTCGCTCAATTTGCAATTGATTCAGTTAGCGACCTTGCCGTTGACTTGAATCAAGAATCTGGAAACTCATATAGCAATTATTATTCAGTGAAAATCGAAAGTGTCGGCAGAAATAAAGACGCAACTGATTCTTATAGGTTCTTTATTGCATAAATTCAATTTACCAGTCCAATTGAACGTCAATTTACAAGTACTTTCCCGAACAGACCCCCTCTTTATGGCACTAGTAATTGTCGCCTCCAATACACTTACATACGTGTATATTCATTCTGTGTAATTTCTAACGAGTGTAATTGTTATTCGCATGACTTGAAGAGACATTTGGGATACCTAATAATCCTATTGCATGTCCATTGCAATAGATTTGTGGCAAATTTGAAATTTTAACTATAGATTTGCGTGACATTTAAGAGGTGCTTGTTTAGCTATTCAAAAGTGCTCTAAAAGCATTTGAAAATTTAAAGGTTTGTCCGCGATTTCTAAGCTGAAATTGATTATGAAGCAAACGAAATAATTCACGATAATTTCCTATGACTTTAGATATAGAAAATATTTGTATTTTTTCTAAAAATTGTTGATTTCCGGCCGTAGTTTTCGTTAGTTTCTAAAATTTCTGCTCGTTTTCTAAAATTTTTTAAGTAAACTGATAAATATAGATGAATTTGAATACTCCCAAATTTTCAGTCATTATTATTGTGCGCTTTTATGAATGAGCTAAAAGTTCCTATCAATTCTTGTTACTATTAGTCATTCAGTTTATCTATAATTTAGGGGCTTTACTCGAGTGTCGCTGTTAACGTACCACGCAGTGTGTCTGGAGTCGCGTTCCATAGGGAATTCATTGAATAGCCAAGTTCAAGTTCCAAATTGAAGCACATAGGCGACGTCTCGTAATATTCTCCGATATGCGATTGATAATATGTTGAAATGGTTAATTATAAATGATTAATTGAAAAAGTGTGCGAATGCTTTTAGTTTGAATAATACTCCTGTGATTAATTTGTTTCATTTCACATTCTTATCGCCAGTGCTACAGAAAACACCTAAAAGTTCACTTGATGGTTTTCTTATCAACAAAAAACATAGTGTCGTCATGAATCATGTGGAAAAATTCCCGAAATTGTGTTTAAAAATTTACAACACATTCGACGCGTGTCAATTTCGCCGATGTCACAAGGATAAAATTGTGGAGCGTGGGAAATGTTCCAGACAAAGGACAGAGCAAGTACTGCTTGCTGCTTGGCCACGTTAGTATGATTGTGGCTAACACATGAGCGACATCGGCTTATCTGTATGCTTATCACAAAGACATATTGGAAGTGCTTTCCAGCTATACATATCTGGTGATAAGGATCGTCGGCTGATAACAGATAACTCTAGCAATTGAATTGGCATTCAACTCGCAATATTTACGCAAAGAATGACAAATTGCCAGGCCTGTTGGCCCGGCTAATACCATGGCTGCGACAGTTCTCATTCTATCGCAGTTCCAGCCAGCTGCTTTGGGCCGTATTAACAGCATTCGTCCAGCGCCGCAGACATCGAGTTCATCCGGCCGGAATGCGCGATACAGGCTCGGAGTGCTGTTGTCAGCCATTGTTGGATGAGTTCCAGCGTTCCAAGTTCTCGCTGCATCACGATGAGCCCGCGGACTTCTGTCGTTCCCAGTGGCAGCGAGGGGAACGTTCCTGGATCTGGCTAATCTATCGTTGGATATTCGCACTCTTCTTTGGCGGCGGAGTTCTGGGCAGTCTCATCCAACACTTTGATGAGGGCACATGGTTCATCTATCTCACAGATTGGGGATTCCTTCTGTGTTTCTATGCCTGTGCCTATGGCGCTGTGGTGGCCACAATATACTTCATAAGGCCCACTTATTTTGGTAAGCTTGGCTCTTATATAACACACTGTAAATTGTTGTATTGCTAATAGAAATATTATAATTTAGTTACCTGTCGAATCAACAATTGTGTATTTCAGAATCCGGCAGTTGGGCCCTAAAAATTTATTGGGCCTCCCACTATACGACCACTGTGCTGGCCCTGATGATAACATTAGTGTTCTGGGTGGCTCTCTATCCAAGTGAGTATATCTTCAAAAAAATTACATTAAATTCTAAAAATCAATTTTTATTTAAGCCATGGATGATGGACCTGTTGGATTGTACAACCTTTGGGCACACGCCTTCAATTCGATTGTAATGTTCTTTGATTGCTTTGTGATCGCGTTTCCCATTAACCTGATGCACTTCATCTATCCGCTTGTTGTCGGCCTGATTTATGGTCTGTTCTCTCTAATCTTCTTTTGGTCCGGCGGCACAGACTAGTAAGCAATAATACTCAGTATGTTTTTATGCATAGATCGTGATCCTAAAATTCTATTGCACTTTCAGTTGGGGTAATCCTTTTATTTACTTCATTTTGGACTGGCAAAGACCAGGTCTGGCAATTGGCAGCGTTTGTGGCTGTATTGTTTTGGCTCTGATCTTCTGCGTATTGATATTTTGGGTCTACAGATTTAGATTGTGGATGTACGAGCGATGTGTAAAGCCGCAAACAACGGAAATAATGCAAACGAGGCCCGCAACCGCAGCGGAAAAAGTTGAAAGCGTTTAAGTAATAACAATTAGTGAAATGAATAGCTAAATAAAATATACTTTCGTTTCAAACATCGTCATTATTTGCAATTTAATTTAAATTAATAACAGCGACTAATCGCTTATCGGAAAAACATACAATATTGGAAACGCTTCACAGTTACACATGTCTGGAGATAAGGATCGTCCACTGATAACCAATTGAATTGCGATTCATTCAACTACTTTATCTTGGTTTGAAAGAGGCCTGACTTGGGAAATTTGCTGTCTTTGCATCGTTTTTGTACTATTCTAATTTTCAGCGTGGTAGTTTTTTGGATCTACAGATTAAGAACTTGGATACACGTACGCTCTAACAAATATATTACAAACGAGGAGCAGTTAATAGAGTTTAAAGTATGATATTCATTTGAACTACTTTCAATAGTTACATATAAATAGATATTATAGATATTTGAAAAGCTTTACTCATTTGACTTTCAAATTGTTGACTTAACAAATCGATATCTGCCTTTTCCAATTGGTAAACTTTACTGCACCTTGGTTATTCCGAAGTGTTTGCAACCTTTGTCACGAAAGTCAGATAAAAATCAACATACCTAATTTACGACTTTCACCTAGAAACAGTTATTATAATCTTAGTTTTATTTAAAGTTACTCTTCGAATTGAGAATTGAGAACTGTTGGCTTTAAACGACTCTATGACTAATAAGGGTTCATAAAGATAAGAAAAGGTTTTATTTCGTTGTTTATACTGACCAGGATCTGCTATTATTTAAAGCGTATAGCGATGCCTAATTTATTTCCACAACTTAACCACTTTTAGACATCGTATATAAGTTTAAGGGCTTGTTGCTTCTAAACTCTTATCAAAAACTAACTGTCAAAGCCTTTTCCTCGTATGCATATCAGGCGATAGGGATCGTATGCTGATTAGCTGTATTGCCGTGTCATTTTAGTGAGCAATTATTCAACTGATATTGTTACAGCTGATGATAACATGAACTGGTGGAATTTCCTTGATCTTTTAATATAATGATAAGGCAGTGTTGTTGTTTTTAAGTATTTCCATTATTTCGATTCGGTTTTAATCGTTGCCTTATAGCTAAGCCATTTTCTGTACTACAGCAAACTGCAGGGACTGAATTTGGTTGGACCATTTCTCCAGCGCATTATAGCGGGAAGCGCTGCTGTTGACCTTGTCCAGCTGTAGCACCTGATTCACCTGATCGATGCGTCCCTTGATGGTGCTGCAAAGTAAAAGATTAAGACAACTCCAAACCAGGGATTAACTGGATCACTTACTCATCCAATATGCAAGAAACAAGCAAACTCTCCACCTCGGCTGGTTCAATGTTAAGGGCATTGGCTATGAACGGTATGGCTATGTTCTTGTATGGTCTAATCAGTTTGATGAGCACCTGGGTGCGTATATTGCGAAGCAAATCCTCAATGTGCTCGCGTATAAATTGATCAGCCATAATATTGCTTCGGTGTTGACGCAAAATGGTCTCAAACTCGTTGATATCATTGTTTTGATAGGAGTTGACCAGATTTGTCATGGCTAAAATCTCTGGATCGTTCTTATAAGGCTTGGCCTCCTGCGAATCAAATGGATTGATTCCAGATTTCATCAGCCTGCGAAACAAAGCACATTAATGTTGGAATCAAAGTTAAATAATAAAGTTCCTACATATTAGCCAGCACCAAGTACTTTAAGCAGGTGGTACGTCTGGGAGAGCCACTTTCATCATAATTCTTGAATGCCTCAAAGAAATCTGTGTGCGCTTTCTCGAATTCTCCCTCGCGCAGATGCATTTTACCTCCACACTCGCGTATGACGCCCATAATTAAGGGATGTGGAATTGCTGACTTGATGTGCAAGGATTGTTCATAGAGAGCCTTCAGTTTCTTGTTGTTCTTCTGCACGGTGTACATCTGAATCTCCAGGGCATAAATTTCAAGCAATTGTGTGCCCTTCTTGAGATCATCCTCGCCATCGTCCGTCTGGCAGCTGGAGTGCAACTGTTTGAGTATCTTTTGCAGTTTGGCAAAGTCACTGCGATCAAAATATAGCTTGCCCAGCTTCGTGTTGGTCTTGAACCACAACCGATCGTTTTTGGCATCGCGTAATGCGTCCAATGTCGTCTCGTAAAAGTTCTGAAGCAGCGCCATCTGAAGGAAGATGTTTGTTTAGCTTACAAAGATGTGTCACAGGCAATAATACTTTAAATTGAAAAACAGCTCCCAAAAGAGAATAGAGAGAGTTTTCTTTTGAGATTAATATTCGGCTAACATACATTCTTGGATGTTGAAATATAATCCAGAATAGAGTTGATGCTCTTCTCCGAGTGGTTGCGGGTGACTGCGCTTTTAATGTAGGTGAGCAGCTGCTTATATCTGACCATCATCTCCTCGTAATTACACTGCAAATTGCCCAAAGTGTTGACTTAATTGTTATTACAAGTTCTTGAGTGATTCACTCACCAGTCTAAAGTTGATTTTTATCATCTGCTTGAGAGCCTTGAATCCCCATTCGCCCTTTTCGCCATTCTCCAAATCGAGCACTTTTTGGAAACTGGCGAGTGCGGCTTTTGGTTCCTCCTCCTTCAGCGCCTTGCTGTTGTAGTATTGATTCTCAAGATCTACGTCCGGCTCCGAGTTGCTGTCTTCGGAGTATTCCTACATTACAGATGCCGATTCCCATGCAGATGCCGGGCATTAAAAACAGCGCAAGAATATATGCTCATTGTGTAATTCTTACCAGACCATAATCCTCATCATCGTCGCACATGAAATCATCATCGTTATCAGACATTGAGCAGCTTATTTAAGTGCAACAATTGATTAAACAAAACAATGCCTATAAAAGTGGCAAAATTTATGTCTCACTGCAGCTTGGGGCGGTCGGTCGATAGCTTGACGAATCAATTCCGATACATTTCTGGTACAATACTGGTTCATCACTGTGCAACACTGACGTGTCACGTTGATATCGATAGACATAGCATAATGAGCAGATATCGATATCAGTTGAATTGTCGACATCAAAATGAGGTAAATGTTTAAATTTACTTTTATTATTTTGTTTTAACCACTGCACACAGTCTCACACACTGTTTAAAACGTTCATTGCATGTATCGATGCTACGCAGTGCCATCAAAGCCACACATCCATCAGCGGATCGCAATTCCCAGCCCATTTCGGAGGCGCTTCTATCGCAGGTGGATAAACAGACGCCTAATTTGCGGCTTCTCGAAATAGCCTCTGGGTCCGGTCAGCATGCCGGCTTTTTGGCTCCGTTGCTGCCCAATATCAGCTTTCAGACGACAGAGTATGCACGGGAAAATTTTGAATCGATATCAGCGTATGTCGCGGATTGCGCAACTCGCAACATTTGTCCACCGCTGTTCGTGGACATTTCACAGGAGTTGCAACAATGGGAGGCAGATACATTGCAACTGGTGAAACCCAGGAGCTATGACTACATGTTGAACTGCAACATGATGCACATTAGTCCCTGGAACTGCTCCGTCGGCCTCTTTGGGGCTGCTGGTCAGCTACTTAAGCCCGGAGGAATACTGTTCACCTATGGACCATATGCACAAGATGGCCAATTGACACCCCAAAGCAACGTGGATTTTGATGCCGACCTAAAGCGTCGCAATTCCACATGGGGCATCAGAGACATCCGAGATCTGAAACTGTTGGCCGACACAAATGGCTTAAAACTGGACAGAGTAACTGATATGCCGTCTAACAATAAGTTTTTGACTTGGCTCAAGTTATAAATGAAGTATACACAGTATTATCTCAATATCGAATATGATTAATGATTAATGATTATGCAGTTAAACCAATGGCAAATTCATCAACAATTAAATCTGTTTAAGATTTCGTTTATACACTCTTAAAATCGTCAATGAAATAATTACTAATATTGTCCTATCTTATTTTATATTTACCAGTTCCTCTCATCATTCTAACCCATTTTATAAAACGCCTTTCACTTTCTAACAGATTGAGATAATCGAATAACAAGAGGCCCTTGAAATGTTACAATTAGAAATCTATTAAACTGGAGCTCCTATTCTTAGATAACGTTGTCGATGACGAAGATTACGTTGGGAGACCATAAATTTTATGAGTACCGGCGTCGGATTAACTAGGCCAAGTGGACACCTTCGGTTCTATGTATGTGCTATACGGAGATTGACCCTGAAAAAGTGTTGATAACCAAACGGCGTTTTATAAAAGAGCGACAATTGTTGAGGTAGCTCCACTCAATTTCTGGATGCTTAACATGGCACACACTTGGAAGACGTTGCTCCTCAGTCTGCTGCTGACTACAGCGGGATCTCTGGCTGTTCCACCTGTGAGGAATCCTTATCCGGATGGACGCATTGTTGGTGGCGTGGCGGCAACCATAGAGGAGTATCCTTATCAAGTCTCACTGCAACGCACCTATCACACATGCGGCGGTTCCTTGATAGGTGACGGGATTGTTCTTACCGCCGCCCACTGCGTGGACAGCTCCATGGCAATGAGTTTGAAAGTACGCATCGGATCCACCCAAAAGGATACGGGTGGTGTGCTGGTGGAGATCAGGCATATTCATCGCCATCCCCAATACAATCCTCGCATTATAGACTATGACTTTGCGGTCCTTGAGCTCAAGCCGTACAATGCGACGGATATTACGCAGAAATTTGTGGAGTTGCCGGAACTGAATGAGGATATTCCCGATGGAACGCCCGTCACCATCTCGGGCTGGGGCAACACACAGAACAATGAGGAATCCGACTCGGTCTTACGTGCCGTAATCGTACCCAAAGTAAATCAGACGCAATGCGAGTCGGCGTACAGTTCGTTTGGCAGCATTACGGATCGAATGCTTTGCGCGGGACTCCAAGAAGGCGGCAAGGATGCGTGCCAAGGTGATTCAGGAGGACCTTTGGTTGCCCATGGCAAACTATGGGGCGTCGTCTCCTGGGGCTACGGCTGTGCGAGACCCGATTATCCGGGCGTGTATTCCCGAGTAGCGTCAGTGCGAGATTGGATTGCTTCTGTCAGTGGAGTGTGAATTATAAACTGTTCATAGAAAATAAAGTATCATTATAATGAATTCAAAATTAATCGTTACTTTTCCACAACGCATAAATTTAAATTCGAAATGAGTTTCGTGATGGGCAGCACTTGCAATAGGCAGCACTGCGCAGTTGACAAATAAAAGCTTCCTGCTATAAAATCATGCATAAGTGAGCGCGCAATTCAAAGGTATTAATTTTAACTAGCAAGTGTGAAGTAAAACATGTAAAAGTTACATACGCCCGAAACTAATTTATTTATTATGTTTGTCTTTATTACAAATAAATAAAATATATAAAATGCAGTGATTACTTTAATAACACTCAACACTCTGTTTTATGATAGACATCTGTTATTATTAATATTACTACTCCACCACTTTGTTCAGGTTTACGTCATCTCGTCCATCCCTTTGCTAGTTTCACGTTTCCTCTACAGTTTTATTGGCTCTTTTCCTTGTTTTTCTCTCACTTGCAATAACCGTTCAATTTGCCGTTTCATGTCTTGCCGACGTTGTTTTTGCTGTTAACAAGTTCACGTGCAAAATTGCAATGACCCAAGTAGCAGGACATGCTTCTAGACACACACCCTACACACACACACACACATTTTGCGCATTTTACACTCCTCTCTGTGTCCACCGCTAACTGCTTTGACAATAGACTCCACGCACCGACAGTTCTCGGGGACTCCCCATCAATTGAGTTGACTGCTGAAATGAAACTGAAGCCAGTTGGCAATTTGCACCGTTTAATCAACAATTAGTGTGGAGGTGAAAGGAAATAGAAAAAGGAAAATGAACCGTCTGGAAAACTGGGACTATCGATGTTGATACTCAAAAATTATGATAACATGCAAGCATCTTCTAGCTATATATCAAGATGTATCTGTATCTATAGATGTATCTGTATCGGTAGCTGTTCACTTTGCATTTGCTACACAAATATTTGTTTTTGTCTCTTGCACTTCTATTTGCTTTGGGCCAATCATTCAGTGTACTTGTATTGGAGTTTTTAGTGAGTTTAGAATGGGAATGGGAGTGAATGGAAATGGCAAATGGGCGAACTTCTAGTTATTGATATGATGCCACGCCCATTCCGCAACGCCTCAGTTGACATGCTGTTCAAATATTTGTCATTCAGTCCTTTCCGGGTCAATTACAATAGTTGCCAGTTGTTTGTTGAAGTGCCTTAAAGTGCAGATGATGAATCGTCTATCAGAAGAGCAGCTGCTGTTCATGTTCGTGAAAGTTGCCTTCAACAATGTGCGATGCACATTGATCAATTTAGGTTGGTTTAAAATTAAAAATTTATTTCATCAGAAACAGAGTAAGTAAATTAAGCCATATATTCAATTCATTATTATGTAATGTTATAAAAAAATTGTGAAGCCTTAAAATTAAACTAAGAACTCAAGGAAAAATTACCTCCAAAATCGCTAACTTCATTTACACAAAAGCGATTTCTGACTGTTTATTCGACTTAAAATAGTTAAAAATCGTTTTACGGAAATGAAGTTATCGATATTCGAAGTACTTTTTTATTTTTGAAGACTAAATTTTATCTTTTTGAGCTCATTTTATTTTTGCATTAAAAATTAAAAGCAAATTTGTTTGTCAGTTTTTTTCCTTACTTACCCCTTGACAGTCTCTACCAACTGGCATAACTTTGTCATAACTTAACCGATTTTTGAGTCGAGTATCAATTTATTCATTATTTGGACTCTAAATTAACTCTGCATCAAAATAATATTAACTTAAAAATTTAATTTTTTCGTTCACTTCTAATTTTTCTATACTTACCCCTTGAAACTTTCCAAAATATTCAACTGTCTAACTTTGTCAAAACTTGACCGATTTTCAAGTCGAAATCATTTATTCATTATTTGGACTCTAAATTAACTCTGCATCAAAATAATATTAACTTAAAAAATTTAATTTTTTTCGTTCACTTCTAATTTTTTCTATACTTACCCCTTGAAACTTTTCCAAAATATTCAAACTGACATAACTTTGTCAAAACTTAACCGATTTTTAGGTCGAATATCAATTTATTCATTATTTGAACTTCAAATTAAGTCTACATCAAAATAGTATTAACTTATAATTTTTTATTAACTATCAAAAATATATATATGAGAATAATAAATGAATTTCCAACTGAAGATCAAACCAAAAACACAAATGAATTTCAGCAACAATCTTTCGCTGTCTGACATTTGCCAACATTACAAATTACAATAGCTGCAAATAATTTATTACCATCGATTCCTTTCTTATTTTGATGCTGCCATTTGGTCAGCTGGGAGGGAGGCATGAAGGAAGGGAGAGAGAGAGAGAGAGAGAGTAAGTACAACAAGTGACAAGAACACAGAACAACAATGCAGACTGCAATACAAACAAATCGACAAACTGTAATAATAAGCCATTCCCATGGCATGCAATGGACAGATATAGAGACCGATAAGGACAAGGACTCACGATCCGCAAACTCATGCATTGTCTGCTGCAGCAGCAGCTGCAAAAACTTTCAACATCAATGCAGCAAACAAACAAATTTCACATTTTCTATGTCCTTTGCCATACTGAAGTCTCCTTCCATTATCCCCGCCAGACAATGGCGAATGGAAACGAGAACTATATAGTATATACTATATACTTAGTATAAGCTAAGACAACAAGAGGAAGCGGCTTAACTGCTGTCACGAGTCGTTAGTGACTGGGTCAATTCGCCAGTCAGTCATTTAAGTTAACTATCTTGAAGTGCTGAAAGTTTATGAAGATTACATATGTAAACATTATTAATATCACTTGAGTGCGATTAAAAATTATCTGCTGAAATAAATAATTCATTTCTTGCAATTACATTTTTAGGCTGAAAGGTATAAAAGTTTGACAGTCGCCAGGTTTATAATTTCTTGAAGAAACCAGCCTCTGAAAAGAAATACCTACTTCTAAAGAAATAAATTAAAAACTATAAATTCGGAAGTGAGATAATCCTGAACATTGTATATATGCTTACAGACCAAGACTTGCAATCTTTGTTATACACACATATTTGTTAATAAATAAATAAAAAAGCACATGCAACTTTAACATTAACTAACTCTGTTATCAGTACAAATTTATGAAAAAATAAAAGACTATCGTGAAAATGAATTTTGATATCTGGCAGCAGATTGCTGCTGCATTTTGGGCTATCCAATCGCGATAATAATAGACACTGGCATAGTATCCTATCGAATTGGGTCCACCACATTCAATGCCATGGGAGACAATGCCCGCCAGTTTGTTATCGCATATCAATGGGCCACCGGAGTCACCTTGACAGCTATCGACTTCAGAATTACGTGGATTTGCTGCGCATATCATGCCAGCTTTTACTTTCATCTGTGGAAAACAATATTTTTCCGATTTAACAACTAAATCACCGCTGACCAATTCATCGGCCTTTGGTCCAACGAAAATGATTGAGCCCCAACCGATGACTATGCAATTTAGACCAGTTGGATCCCGATCAATTAATGGTATTATACTTGAGAACTCCCCGTCTAAAGTTATCTCATCCTTAAGCCTGATAATTGCAATGTCATGAATTAACGTTTCACCGACATACTTTGGATGGGGTATTATTTTTTCAACCATTAGCTTTTGAGTATGTTCGGTCTCTTCCAATCGACGCGGTGTGCCAGTAATGATCATTATTGAGGAAGATTTGGACTTATAACGATCCAAAACACAATGAGCTGCTGTGACAATGGCCTTTTTGGTTATTATAGAGCCACCGCAGAAGTGAAAGCAGCCAAACAGTAGATCTGAATCTTCATTATGGGCTAAGGATACAATATATTTTGCGAGATGATTCTCCTCAGTACGATAGCCGCCTGTTATTAGAAATTGAAAGTCATTATCATCACTGATTCTGCTCAAGTTCGAGCTTCGATTAGTTTGATGTAGTTTTTTGCCAGTGGTCTTATTTCGGATAGCTTTAATTTGAAGGAGTTGTTTTATTTGTCGTTGGTTCAAGCTCTTGAATTTATGTTCCATTGACTTAATTTCAGCCCCAGTTGCAATTGAATTTTGAACTTGGTATTCCACCAATACCAAACTGAATACAATAAATTTCGAGATATACATTTTGTCACGTCTGATTTGACTAAAAACTCGAGAAAATTCTGATTTAACGAGAGCTTAACATGTTTATATAAAATCTAAATACAAAATATACAATACAAATCTGAACATTTAATCAAGTTAATTTGCAATTAATATTCATATGAAATATGATACCTATTTTCATCTTAAATGTTAATACTTGTGTACAAATATTTAGATTTAAATGTAATATGTATTTAATCTATTTCATTCAACTAAGCTTCAATCTTTTGACTCACTTAAAAATCTCCGATTTCACATTGCGTCAATTTATTAGCAAATTCGTGCTTTAAAACGTATTTAACAGATATCGTTTTCTAACTGTTGCTCTAGCAAAAATCCTTTAAGCCGCAAGTGTGATGCATTACGCATACGCGATGTTGACAATCAATTGCTAAAGTCACAACACGCACTTTAAGTTGCCACTAGAGGCAATCGTGTTAATGCTTTAACTGAAATATATATGTACATAGAAATGTAGAATGTGTGTGTGTGTGTGTGTGTGTGTGTGTATAAAATAAAATTAAATACATGTGTCGCTGTTTGCAAGCTTGTCTATGATTCGACTGTGGCATACGTGGCGTATGCTTGATGCTCGAAACGATTTTGAAGACGATGCGGAGGCCGCGCGCGTTTCTTCTCTTCCATTTTTTATGGAAATAATATTCTTGTCAGGATTAAAAAGGATACGTGACTTGAAAATTAATGCAATGCATGGGAATGTTGCTAGTTTCTTGTAGAACGACAACGACCAACGACAACGAGAACGACTCGAATGGCACTCAGTGCTGGTTGCAACGTACATGCCACGCCCCACAACGCCCCCACACCACGAAATGTAACTCAACTGTCAACCCAGTGACTTTTGTCATACCCCAGCCCAAGATCCATCCCCTCTCCTCTCCTCTATTCATCTATCTGTTCTGTGTTTGTGTTTGTGTTTATCTTTGGGTCGCCTGCTAAGGATGCTTATCGTGGGCATCACGGCATTATTGTCCTGTCGCCTCGACTATTGTACGTTGTTTTTCTAATTTTTAAAAAAGCATATTGTAATTCTGTTGTTTACATATTGTGCACACAGATACAGATACAGATACAGTATTTTTATAAATCTAACCTGCAGCTATTTGTTGTTTGTCTCCTGGTTTTGTTCACAGGATTTGTGCTTTTCGTTTACCTTTGAGTACCTGCTGCAGGATAAACATGGAGTGGAGAATGGGGAGTGGAGAATGGAGAACGGAGAGTGGAGAGTGGAGAGTGGAGAATCGGAGCAGGCATTTGCCATTTGTCCTGTCATTTAATATCCTGTACGTATCCGTGGCAGAAGCTTATGCTCCTTGTTGTTATTTCTGTTTTACTTCTGCATCTCTTTCAGTTCCTGTGGCTCTTTTTGTATTTAGTTATGCGTGACATGTCCTGGCAATGGCCAGGATCCTGATATATGCTTTTCAATTTTTGAAACATTGTCCCCTTTTTTCTTCGAATTTTTATCTATTTTTTCATATATTTTCTTTGTTTATTTGTTGCGGCAAATGCTCAGAGTTCGGTTGAGACATTAAGACGTGTCTGCAATTGTAAATTGACTATTTGTTGTGATACTAGTACTCATGTCTTTGATAGCCAATGCATTTGCATATCGTGTTTGTATTATTGAGAAAATATTTGTAAAAGCTTCTGATCTGCTTTTCGTACTTACAAAAATGTCTTTCGACTTGTAAAGTGATTGAACAATAAAGAACAACGATATTAACTATAACTTAGTTGTCTTCTTTTCTATCGAAAGTTTCTAAACTGTAATAATATTTTAAGTACTCAATTAATTTTATAGTTCTTTGTTCTTTAAAGTAAAAAAAAGATATCAATAACTCTTATCATAGAATAATGTTTCCAAGTCATTTGCCTTTAGTTTTAAATTACATGAATGAAAATATTACTATCTTTGCATAATATCCCAACAATTTAATGGGCAATTGATTATATTTTTAATCTATAGTCACATTCCTGTTTTTTTTAATCAAATTAAGATTAATAATGGACTACATATAAAGTTACCACACAGCAATTGAGTCTTCTCTATGACAAATGTGTTGTTCTCATATTGGGAGCAGCTAAAGCGAAAATACGTATAGTGATTCATGTCCATCGATTGCTAATCTTATCTTTATTAGCCACAATATTTAGATTAGTTGGGCATGAGTAAGTTCCAGCCACAAATTCTACCTGCTGGCAACTTGACCACCTCAGTCTGTGTTGAGTTGTGGAGTAAATCAAAGTGTTCTTGGAACAATCAATAAAATGTGGAAGAAATTAATTTGTGGTCTAGTGCTTGTCGCCTTTGTGGGTCTGCAGTTTGGTGAGAACCCGAATTGGGTACTAAATGATGGGAGTTCCCTGACCGTTCAATATACTTTATTACTTAGCTCAATCGCTCACCTGCTACAGCTGCAATTCCCCACAATCCTGTGTGAATCCCAGCACACAGGTGTGCAACAATGCAACGGCCAATGCAACAAGTTCCTTGCTGAGCAGCATCCACAGCGATGTCCTTATAACGAGTGGCCACAACAACTTCAAGTGCATGAACCTCACCTACTTCATAGCAGCAAGTAAGTCGCAAGTCGATCATTTATTTACGTATATTCCTTAATTGTCCTTCCCTCTGTAGACTTATCTAAGACGGCTGAGATTCTGGGCTGCTTCCATCAGCAAATTCCAGTCTGCAGTCTAACTTTGAATGCCACCAATAGTCTCAGTTGGGCCAAGGGCTGCAAGACATGCGATTACGACCGTTGTAATCGCAATCCAGCTGGAACTTTAAGCAAGAGCAGCTACGTTCTGATTGCCTCTGTAATGACTTTGATTTTGCGGAAGTTCTGGAATTAAGATCTTAGTTTATTTCTAAAATTAACTGCACAATAAATATAATTATTATTTTATTAATTACCTAAATCAATTTTTTGTAATCAACTATTTTGGTTTTGGGTTTTAATATGCCATAGTAAATATAGAATATAATTTAGTAATGTTGTCTTATTCCCACTTGTGATACGTAATCAGGTCGATTACTCAGTAAGATTATAAACAAAAATACTACAAAAAAAGGTATGTAATTAAAAAAAAGATTTTATAATTGCAGTTCCATAGATTGCAAAAAAATGTGGAACGCTTCACGATTTTGCGTGTCATCCTTGCGCAGGGGCCATGCTAATCTTCTCTGTATCGTTCCAATTTTAGTATATGTTCTGCCGAAGCAAGAACGAAGAATACGAATATTCACTTCATATTTATATTGCATTCTCAGCGAAATGCAACTTGGGAATTACAAGCGGCGTCTTGTCCCGTTCTCTCAGGCAGAAAGAAGGATAACGAGGGTTGGTTTCTTTTCTACCTGAGAGACATTACTTAGGATCCTTTTCTTTCCGTAGATATTAATTTGTGAGGGCATTTATCGCTTTATATTTAATCTTTTTTTGCTGTATTGTATTTGATTATTATTAGTTGTTTCTCAATTGGATCAATTAGTGACTAATTCTTTGACAAAATTGTTATCAAATTGCAACAACATTCTATGGAAGAAAGTGCGTTCCCGTTCTTAAGCGGGTAAAGTACCCAATCTATGATATTTATTGATTATATTATAATCTGGACAGAGTTATTGATAACGATCGCTTTCAGTTATTGAGAGCGATCGATTTCATCCTTTGTAAATTCCAGAAATTCAATAAAAACTTTCAGTTGCTGAGGAACTATAATTGATTCTGTTGCTATTCACTTAAAAATATGTTTATTTACAAAGCTTAGCATTGTGGTTTTGCGGATCCCTTAGTTGTTTTACTATCAATATTACGATATTATATCAGATTTATTATGTACTAGATAACAAACCTTATCTTTGTGAACTTTATAGCTGAGCCTTTACCTATAAAATGAATGTGTCTGCTGCTCAATCAATTCAGTTTCCATTGAGTTCGAGTACTCAAAAGTTGTGTCATCCGTCGAGTGAATAAAATGTGGACAAAAGTAATCTTAGCTTTGGTTCTTGTGACATTTGTGGGTCTGCAGTTAGGTGTGTGCTTTAAATAAATATTAGTGTAATAGTTTGGAAATGACTAACAGTTTCAATATTTATTCAGTCCACTCGCTGACCTGTTACAGCTGTAATACACCACAGTCCTGCAAGAATCCCTCGCAGGAAGTCTGCAGTGATTACACGGCGAATAAGACGAGTTCCTGGTTGAATAGCATTCATAGCAATGTGCCGCAAATTAGTCACAGCAATAGTTTCAAGTGCGTGAATTTGACTTATGCCCTCAGTCCAAGTGAGTCACACATTAAAGAGTTTTCCGAATAAGTTATCATCTAACAATTTCCTTGATTTCCAGACAACGCCATAACGAACGAGTTTCTGGGCTGCTATCATCCGGCAATTAATGTCTGCAACTTGAAGCTGAACGTCACCTACAGTGTCCTGAGAAGATACTGCAAGACCTGCGATTGGAATCTGTGCAACAAAAATCCGGCTGGAACTTTTAGCAAAAGTACCTATACCATAATTGGATCTGTTATGGCTCTGATTTTGATCAAATTATGGGCATAGTTTGAAAGTATTTCAGAATTGTTGTATTATAATTATATTTGTCCTAAAAATACTTACTAAGAGTTTATTATTACTACAGAAACAATTTTTTTTTATTCAAAACATTACTTTTTCCCTTGACCCTAGAAAATGATTTCAAGCTGTACAAAATATTGAGAAGGAGTCGTTTTTTTCGGTGTTGTCCATTAGAGTATTGAAAATAAACTATAACTAATATTTATTTAACTTAACTGTTGCTTTACTTGTGAAACGTGTTACGTTATCAGCTCAAATTGCTTGATAAGATATGAAATTGCGAAACTGTGAAGAAATAATATATTATCACAACTTATCAAACATCTGATCATCAACATTGTCAACATAAATGTGTAAGTAAATGCACTTAAGTGCTCAGTATTGTATTTAATTCAAAATAATTGTATCAATATTCTGTTTTTATTTAAAATATTTATTTAAATCGTATTGCTATGACTCACATCAAACTTAATTCTTTCTATTTATATTATTTTCAAGAGGTATTTGAACATTGTCTGTCATAGTATAGAAAATAAATCCGATTGAACTCGATAAGATACTCACACAATTTAGTGATAATCTTTTAACGAATTCTCACTAATTATATAGTTGCATTTTTAAACTAAAGTTTACAAAAAAATGTGGAACGCTTCACGATTTTGCGTGTCATCCTTGCGCAGGGGCCATGCTAATCTTCTCTGTATCGTTCCAATTTTAGTATATGTTCTGCCGAAGCAAGAACGAAGAATACGAATATTCACTTCATATTTATATTGCATTCTCAGCGAATTGCAACTTGGGAATTACAGTCGAGTCAGGTACTCAAGATGCTAGGGTTGGTTTTCTACCTACGTGAGAGATTTCACAATTAATATAAATGTGTAATATAACACAGAAGAAAGCGAGCAACTTAGAGAGCAACACCGGCGAATTCACTCAGAGGCGAATTCGGATGCAGACGGAAGAGCGAATACGCGAGAGACGGCGAACGAGACTTGCAGTTCGGTCTTTGACGTAAACGGTTGTGAGAACATCAAGTGAGCAGTTAATTTCACTATTCACATCAAATATTATAAGTACTTTGTAGTTTAAGATTTTATCAAATAAAATCCAACATAAATATTAATATTATAGGGGCATATTGTATATTATATTATATATTATATATTCATTGCAATTTTATTTATGATTCGTGAGTTGTTTCCAAGCAATGCTGAAAAGGTTTTTTGATTTGATATTAAACAGATGCTATTTAACTACATTCCGAATTGTTAGAAAATTAATAATATATATGCATATGTATATCACAGTTAAGCTACAAATGTCAATTAAAAATAAGGGGGCTTTTTACTATTGTTGTTATCTTGAATTATTTGTCCCTATATGAAGCAAGTTATAAAGTAATTGATAACGATCGAGTTCGATGAGTAGTGAACAAGTCTATACTTTCAGTTTTTTTGCTAAACTCCAGAGAATCGATTTTCTTTCAGTTAGTTTTGATTTGATTGTCTTTAAATGTGAAATTATCGTTTTTAACGAAGTGTTTTGTGTCCATTGGAATTTTGTCACCATATTCATTTCATTCTTCCTGGTTATACTATAAACTCTAATCTACACTATCAGGTATATAGTAAAGATAAATAACCTTATCTTTGTGAGCCTCAAACATTCTGTTAACTCTTACCTATAAATTGAATCTGATTGTTGCAAAACCACTTTAGTTTACATTGAGTTCGAATATTCAGAGGTTGTGTCACCCGTCAAGTGAATAAAATGTGGAGCAAAGTACTTTTAGGTTTGGTGCTAGTGGCTTTTGCGGATATTCAGTTTGGTGTGAACTTTAACATAGTGTAATACGTAAGGAAATGTCTAATAGTTTGTCACATTTATTTAGTCGACTCGATGTCCTGTTACACCTGCAATACACCTCAATCCTGCAAGACACCCTGGAAGGAAGTTTGCTCTGATTCCACAGCGAATACGACGAGTTCCTGGTTGAGTGAAATTCACAGCAATGTGACTCAAGTTGCCCACAGTGAGGAGTTCAAGTGTATGAACCTAACATATCACATTAATGCACGTGAGTCACAATAATCAAATTGCATGTGCAAATCTATAATAATATATTTACTTGACAGCCGGTGTAATAACGCATCAGTATCTGGGCTGTTATCATTCGGCAGTTAACGTCTGCGGATTAAACCTGAACATCGACTACGACACCTTAGGAAAATACTGCAAAACATGTTTTTGGGACCTGTGCAATGGCAATCCGGCTGGTACTTTTAGCAGTAGCACCTTCACAATTTTTTGCCTCAATTGTGGGTCTTTTTTTGGCAGCTAAATCCCTAATTAATATTTAATATAAATGTATATAAAGACTTATAAAAATAAAGTATTTCTATGAGAAGTTTATACTGTGTATAACATAGAATTATACAAGCAGTTCTTAAACAGAAAAACAAATATAAGATAAAGATGATGATAATGTAATAATAATTTGTATGATGAATAATGATTCAGAGATAATGAAATAATAATGAAATAAATCAGTATTTATTGCATATAAGGAGAAGTTATGGAAATCGGAGTAGGCAACACCAAACAGGTAAACACCAATATTGAAAAATACAACAATAACTCAGTCGTTTCTAATCTCTACTCAAAAGTCGAGGTTTTTATTTAATAAGAAATGTAAAAATCTAAATATATTTGTATTTGGTATCTTTATACTCTTTACACTTATCTTTTTCAAATTCTTATACAACTAAAGTAGTCTTAGTGATTCATTTAAATTTGTAGTTAACCAATTCAGTTTACATTGAATTCCGAAGTTTTGCTATCCATCTTGTAAACAAAATGTGGCATAAAGTAATTATGGCCTTGGTCCTGATGGCTTTTATGAGTCTCCCGACAGGTGAGAACCTTCATTGAGTGTAATAGTTCGGGGAATGGCTCACAGTCTCTCATTTGAATTTAGCCAACTCGCTGTATTGTTACCAATGTAGTACACCTAGAATGTGCCGGAACCCCGCGAAAGAATTGTGCTCTTCACTAACCGCTCGGTATATGAGCATTCGGTTAAGAAGGATATATAAAGATGTCCCTTTTAATATTCGCAAACGTTTGTTCAGATGCGTGGAGCTTTATTATGTCTTTAATCCAGGTGAGTCACAAATTGAAGAATTCTCCAATTACCATTTGTATTGTATTTTTATTATTTGTTTGGATTGCAGGCGCAAAATTGAACTACATGCAACTGGGCTGTTACTATTCTGATATTGATATTTGCAATTTGAAACTAAAGGTTAGCTTCGATGAAAAGTATAATACCACCTTCAAAGAAGTTAAATTAAACTGCAGACACTGTAAATCGGACTATTGCAATATAGAAGATGAGAATAATAAGTCTGGTTCTTTTGGCGGTAATATGCATGTCGTTTTGGTTGCAATTATCGGATTGCTTTTTTACAAAAAATAAGAAATACTCTTTATAGCACAAATAAAACAATCATTCAATGTGCAAAAATAAATGCTTGGAACATCATCTAGATAGGTTTAGATATAGTGACAAAATAATATTCTGAGATGATTGCATTTAATTATTTGTTAAGCTTTCATTTTCTTATCTATTTCATTATTTATCTGTTTTATTTAATGGATAGTCTTAATGGATTATAATATACAATTATTTACATTCTAATTAAATCGAATGCTATTTATGTTTTTAATAGGCATACACTTTAAATAAATTAAAATGTATTGTTCCAAGTAAAAGACTTATTAAATTACAGTATAAATACAGACCAATATGTGTTTATACTTGTTTTTTGATTTAAAAAGAGCCCTAAATTATTAAAAAACAAACAAAAATTAAATAAAATTTTTGCAAATTTCTTTGTCTCATATAATACATTTTTGAAATATTTTGAAAATGATTAATACTAATTAATTTACAATAAGCAAATATATGAAATATGTATATATTACATACATATATATTTATAAATAAATAAATAAGAAATATTAATATATTATTGAAAGTCAAGTTTGCCGCAAATTTGAGATAAAACTCGTGGAAATATTTAAAATATGCTTTGTGATTAGATTGTATTGTATGTATGTATTTCAAAAGAGGTCGTACAATAATTATTTATGCTGGCTAGTAAATGTTAAGGGCATTATCAATGCTGGTATGTCGCAGACTATATAATAATCGACAGATGCTGTGAGTCGCAAATTGGAAAAAGAGTTTAGTTGAGTCTGAAACGTTGGAAAGTGAAGTTCACTAAAAATCTAAAATGATAAGCAAAGCTTTGATTGTTATTGTGCTGATTGCCTTCATCTGTGTGCAGTTTGGTAAGTGAATTGACTCACATTAAAAGTAAAGTATATAATTAATTATTATTCCATCTTTTAGCCGTCTCTCTGACCTGTTTCATCTGTAATAATCCAAATGATTGTAAGAAGCCTAGGGAAACAAAGTGTTCCATTGCTACTGCCAATGAGACAAGTTATTATCTTGGTGTTTATCATGACCACGTGAGACCGATGAACAGTCAGGAGTTTAACTGTCTCACTCTAAAGTATACCTTCCCCAACAGTGAGTACTTTTGATCTTATTCATTCCAATGTGTTCCTTCAAGAACAACCGTTCATTTCCATGTACAGATCACTCAACTAGTCTTCAGCTACACGGCTGTATTCATCGTGATCTAAATGCTTGTAATTTGCATTTAAAGCCAAAGTTTACCACCTGGAGGAACCCCAAGTGCACCATCTGTTCCAGTGATAAGTGCAACAAGAATCCCGCTGGAAAGATTAGCAGCAGTGTTTATGTAATTGCTACTACTGTATTGAGCTTATTTCTGGCCAAGATCTATGCCTAGACATCTTATGGATCAGTTAGTGAAATAAAAAAAAGTAACAAGTGAAATAAAGTAATGTAGATATTAAACTTAAAATTGATCGTCACAAATTTTATATTTTGAGCTGGGAAATGCTTTAGACATCAGAGTTTTACCTCGTTTTTATTTGATTCACCATTAAATGAACAATACTTACAGTTTGATTAATTTAAATTAATTAATGCAAGCAGGAATATATAGTCGAGTCTCCAACTATGAGATTCCCATTACCCAGCTAAGATATTTTTATTTATTGCATTTGCTTTTTAAAACCATTATCATTACCACAAACTGTTAAGCGCTCACATTGGGCAAAAAACAATGTAAACTTAACAAACTTTGAGACTGCACCAACAAATAAATATACTAAAATGCAAAATATTCTACAATATATACTATATAATTCAGAAGAATTTTACTGATGATCTGTTGAAGACAATATGTATTTATTTACTTTCGAAAAATCATTTAATTCTATCTCATTGAGAGTATTACCAATTCGACCAAAGTGGGATAGTGATTATACCTGTGGCATTGTTGAAATGATAAGCCAGTTGATAAGCCTAATCTGCTTAAAGTGATCAAAAGTAATGACTTCATAGAATGCCTGTGAAGTACCCGTTAAAGGCTAAAGTTATTGTCAGCTGTATAAAGTAAGTTGGTAGTTGCAAAAAGAGTTTAGTTGAGTCTGAAACTTTGGAAAGAGAAGTTCACTACAAATATAAAATGATAAACAAACATTTAATTGTTAGTGTGCTTATTGCCTTCATCTGTGTGCAGTTTGGTGAGTGAAATGATTATTTAAAATATCAAGGGATATATTTAATTAATATTTTATATTTTAGCCACCTCCCTGACCTGTTACACCTGTATAAATCCAAATGATTGCAAGAATGCTAGGAAAACGACCTGTTCCAATGCTGCAGCCAATGAGACAAGTAATTTTCTCGGTGTCTATCATGACTTTGTGAGACCAATGAACAGTCTGAGGTTTGACTGTGTCGCTCTGAAGTATACTTTCCCTAACAGTGAGTACTTCTTATCTTATTCATTCCAATGTGTTCTCTCGACTGCAACTATTGATTTCCGTAAACAGATAACTCAATTAGTCATCAGCTGCATGGCTGTGTCCATCCCAATGTGGGAGCTTGTACTCTGCCCCTGAAGCCACAGTATTCCAACTGGAGGAAGACCAAGTGCACCATCTGTTCCGGTGATAAGTGCAACAAGAATCCCGCCGGAAAGATGAGCAGCAGTGTTTATACAATTGCTGCCACTGTATTAGCCCTAATGTTGGCTAAGATCTATGCCTAGACACTTAATGGACTAACTAGTAATACAATAAATCAACTATATTTTTTAGAAATTGGTTCATCATCTACTTTTGACTGGACTCTAATCATGTTATTGATACGGCAACAGGTCGCATACTCGATAAGATTAAACGACTTGCCACCGAGAAGAGCTGTTTAGACTAGGGCAATTCAAAAGAAATACTTTTGAACCGACGATTTCATAATGATGACTAAGTCGTTAGCTTACTCTTGATTGGGAGTGTTCCTTTACAATTTTTTATGTATATATATAAGCCACACTAACAAACAAACTGTAGATAAGATAATGATACAAAATGCTGCGCGAGAAAAATCACACACAAATATCAAAAACAAATATCAGGCAAAAATAAAATACAAAACAAATAATAAATATTTTTTATGATGAATAAGAGAATTGCTTAAATAATATAATATAAATTCATTGAAATTAAATTTTAACAAGACAGTATCTCATTTAGTGCTCATCCCATTTGTTTCAATAGATTTAATAACTTTACTCTCATTTTCTTAACCGCGCTTCTGGAATCACCTTTTTTTCAACTGCAACGAAAAAGATTTCTGCTTAAATATTTAACAATTTTTGTAGACTCACAATTTTCTTGGGCTTCATTTAAACTGATGCAAATAAATAGAGTCATTAAATACACAAAATATACAAATGACATGTTGCTCAATTGAACGATCAATTTGGACTAATTCGAGCTTTGCAGCTGGAAGACAATTGAAACCTCAATCGAAGTGCTGAAGATGATACAGCTATGTGGATAGAGAATTAAACCCCGTAAATAAATAAGCTTCTATTTATTTATAACAGCAATGAGCAGCTGCCTATCTATGGACTTCGATGAATTTATACCCTATTTAAGTAGATCTGGCCAGCAACAAATGAATAACAAAATAAATATTTGTTGCTACAAGTGTAATCAAATTAATGTTTAATTTTAGACTTATACAATAAGTCTAACTGCACTGAAAAAATTTCATAATTCGAAACAATCTTTTCGTAAATGATTTAAATTCATTTTCAATCAATAAGCGTCAACAACTCGGAAAAATCAGCAAATTTTTGTGTATTTTTTTTTTTCAGTGTCTAAAAGTCGGCAACAGTTACTGCAACATGTAACTAACATTATGTTGAGTCCAGTTGCTGTTACAGTCAGTCATTTAATTGATTGATTGCTGTTCGTCTCTGTCTGCATCGATTTGCCTATTGCCACGCCCACTCGAAACGCCCCTATGCCTGATTCCAAGCCCCTTTGGCTGCTGTTGTTTCATAACCAATGGATTTACACATGGACTCCTGTTATCAAATCGACTTCGTGGGTCCGCATAACTGTTGTTCTTGTTGTTCTTGTTACTGCCAATTAGTGTTGGCGCGTCATGTGTCCCGTGTGTGTGTGTGCGTGTGTGTGTGTGTGTGTGGCAGTGTCATCAATTAATTTTTGGATTGTTGTTTTTCTTTTTCGACACAAAATGTTGCATTTTCGGTGAGTTGGTTTTAGGTTAGGCTGAAGTTGATGCTGTTTGTGGCATGTGGCATGTGGTATGTATGTGGACTGTGTTTTGCAGAGGTAACCATGTTGACTGATTGCTTTTTCGATTCAATTGTTTTGTTGCCTTGATCGCAATGTTTTCAAGCCTTTGTTATGCATGGACCTCTAAATTTATATAACTGAATGACGAATTTTTAGTTGGCGTTTGCAATTCTGGGCCCACTGTTAGCTAACATTTATCAGAATCGTTTTACAGAAAAATGTATTCAAATGTCAAGGAACAACTCTTTCATTTATCTATCCGCTTCTCCAAAACTAACTTTCCATCATATCAATAACATTTACTGAGGATAAAAAAGATGATTTTAAAATAAAAATATGCTATCATAACATTCCCTTTCATAGCTCAATTGCGGTCATAACATTGTGATTTACCTCTTTGACGTTCTAATGACACATTCACACTTTTTTAAATGTTATAATTTTAATCTCATAAAATGACATCGAGTGTTTTTTTTCAGTTGTTGTTAAACCACATGAATGGTGTTTTAAACATGCATAGAATGATCTTGTGACAAGTCAACAATTTAATTAATATTTAATACGTTCAATACGTTCAATACACCCAGAATGCTTCTCCTCTCACATCTCCTGCTTTTGGTACTGATTATTGAGCGTCCATTTTCCAGCGGTGGGAGAGTGAATGGAAAAATGTGGAAAAACGTCGCAGCTGTCACGCTTTCAGTGTCAAATTACGTTAATAACATGAACAGGGAAAAACCAACACGGGAAAAATGAATAAAATAGTCACATTGACCAACAGGGAGGCAACCAAATTAACCGCGAATTACAAATCAATTTAAATGCGCATTTCGAGGCTGAAACTTTTTGCCCCACAATGAAAACTGAAACGCGGCGCAATTTTCCATTTTCTCTTCAGCTGCTCCTTAGATTTGGTCCGAAAGCGCAGCACAAAAACTTTTAATTCAATTCTTGTCAGGCATGTCAATGAGGCTGCTCCGAGCAGTTGCTCATTTGATATCAGGATTCGTTCTCAGTCTCAGTCTCAGTCTCAGTCGATCTCTTTAATGCAGACGACATTTGGTTAACTAATGGAAATTTGTTTATTAAATTGAAAATTGCTTTAAGTGTCCTCCAGCCAGAACTCTCTCCATCTTCATGAGGATTCTCTCTATAGTTGTCATTCCTTGACTTTTTTAAAACATGCAAAATCACGTCTATGCATCTTAATAACTTTTCGTGCCTGTGCAAACAATGCGAACGTGAAAGTTGTACAGGTTTTCCTCGTTGGACTTTCATATCTAGATAGATAGATATGATGGCAATGTCTTTTCTCAATATGCATAAATCAAGTGTACACACACAGTAGTTGAAGTTGAACTCCAAAACTTTAGTTTGCACAATCCGGATGCTCTTAGCAGAAAGAGTTAAGGGAAAATTGTATTTAAGATTCACTTGAAATTAAAAGATGTTTTTTCTCAACAAACCTAATTCTTTACTGAACTAAATTTATCATTAAATATGTATGATTTATTATTTATTATCTCACGATGTATTTTAGCCATCTATGTTGTTTTTAAATAAATGAGAAAGTCGGTAGATCTAAACATAGAGACTAATATATTTAAATAAACAACAGGTAAGAAACATAATTATATTATATCATTAATAAAATCAAATATTAAATATTACTTTAAATTGAATAGAACGATTTTTCTTCGAGTTTTAAGATAAATCTATAGATTAATTTGTTCAGAAACTAAATATGTAAATTCATATAAATTTATTATTTATTTATTTATTTTTTCCGACACTATTTGTTTTAAAGGGCAAATCAATTTTGTCTGCGACTCTTATCAAATATTTGATTAGCTGACCTTCACATTTAAATATTGGACTTATTGCTTTTGGTTTTTTAGTTACTTTTTCTTTGCTCAAACTCAAACTCATTTTCAATTGCATTTCCATTGCCACCTCCATTTCCATTCGTCTGTTAATAATGGAAAATTAATAGTCGCTAGTTGCTTGTTTATGCATGTTGGCATTGCCTCCAACCGCTTCCAACCCCTTCCAACCTTCTTGCCACACATTCACAGTGCTTGCCCCACTTGCGGCTGGCTCGCATGACATTGGTTTCCATGTGTATTTTTTCTGCTGCCATTGAGGTGTGCGTGTGTGGGTGTGTGTGTGTGTGTGTGTTGCAACAGTGTCCGGTTATGGCCGCTCTTTCAGGCAAACAATACCAATTACCAGCGCATATCAGGAATGCGTGTGTGCATCAGGATATTCCAGGATGTGCTCGTTGAGCTTTTTTCCTCTCCCTCTCTCCCTTTAACTCATTCCCGCCCTCTTTCCTCTCTCTACGTTGCTGTCTGGCACTTTACAAGCTTTACATTTTCTATATGTATATATGCACATATACACATCACATATACCATATATACAAATGTATGTTTATATGGGACCAGACCAGACTGATGCAGATGTCGCGTTCCTCTCTGTGCCTGTGTCAGTGTGTGTGTCTGTGTGTGTGTGTGTTTGTTTTTGGCTATTTGCTCGTTTAACTGACATTCGTCGCTGGTCGCGATTCAGGACCACCAACTTTCTGACCGACAACGAAGTCCACCCATTGTACAATTTTAATTGGCGTTTCAGTTATTGAAATGTGGCACTTGCCGCATTCGTGGACTAAACCTGCAACACAGCGGGTTTGATAAATTTAACACTCGTCTCTATTAAAATGAAAAGTAATCAAATTTAATTTAGAAAGATATTATAAAATATTTACAATTTTAAATAATTTTGAAATAAATAATAAAGAAGTTAAAAACGTTAAGGAAATAAAGTAAAATATAATGTAAATACATAGTAATCATATAGCAAATAATTTACTTTAACTGCTTGACATCATTGAACATTTAAATAAATTTAGCAAACTATTTTGTACATGTGGAGCAAATTTTAGCTTCTTAAGGAAACCTATTTAAATATGGAATTTAGAACAGCTTTAACTGATAACTATACATAACTTTTTTAGTATATTGTGCTTTTGTTGAATAAATGATTCATTGAAATTAAGCACTTATTTATTAAGATTATTGATTTTTGTTTTCGTAGATAGGGTATTTAATCTTTGATCAGGCTTCGGTTGCACTGCTTTCTCCATTATTATTGTGAGCTGCAAGGATGTTAACAGTCAATAATGTCAGTTATTGGCCGACATATGTGGCAGTGCTTTCACGTTCTGTCGCCATTAAAAGGACAAAGGGGAATCGACGAATCGGAGAATCGGGGAATCAGAGAAACAGAGAAACGGCGAAGAATCTGAAGAGTTAATAGGTCATTTATGGTTAAAAGATTCATTCCCTTAAGCAAAGATTAAAATTGACATCAAATTGAACAATTGAAAGTGAAGATAAATTTAAATCATTTTAAATTTTGCCCCGAAATGTTTGTTGACCTTTGACATTTAAGCTGTAGATTTGAGCAAACTGTACATGTTGTACAAATTTTGTAGCTCAAATTTCTTGTTGTTGTTGTTTGTCATTTTGGTGTTGATAATAATGCCCGTTGTGCAGCTGTTGTTGCCGCTGTTGTTGTTGCTGTTTACAAATAACAACACAATATTCCCACCCTTTCCATAGTTTAATTCACTCAACCACTGCGAATGTCTGGCAACCCACGAGGCATCATCGTCGTCGTCGTCGTCTTGTAGGATTAACTCTGTTGCTCTCATGCATAAATTGTGCAAGTTATGCAATGGGGCCAAAGGAGCCAAAGGAGCCCCGCAGGGTTGCCACACATCATAGTTGATGATGGCAATAATAATGCTGATGCCGCTTAGTAGCGAGGGCTGTTTTGGAATTGTGTGAAGTGCATAAACTGATTATAAAAACCGAGAATAAATACAAATAAATACAAAATGTTGGAAATTTACTCCAAAATATCCCTGTAAATAAAGGAGAAGAAATGGGAAATAGAGACAGGAACAGACTTCTGCAAATTGTAGTTATATTTAGACTTCATTTCAAAATCACACATCTTAAGTGTTGAAATCATTAGTCCACTTGCTTATCGGACTTAACTGACCAACAAGTTGTGTGTGCCTAATGAAGTCCCTCTAATGACTTGCAAACAAGCCACAAACTTACCAACTAACTTCTGGCCAGGCCAACAGGCTACGACTTAAAGCTGTCTTAAAAAGCATATTGCTAATCACTTAGAAAACCTCAGCAAGTATTTGAGACAATTATAACAACAATAAACAGTAGCTTATCGAATTTATTTCTGATTATTTTTATGGATTTTTCAGAGTTTGTTGCGGTTTCCATTTGACAGACATTCCGAATTTAGAATTCACAATTTCACTTTTACGCACATTTTTGGCATTTGCAGTTTCTCGTAATTTATTGAAAAATTCTTTGTGTATTTACAGTGTTTATCGGGTGCAAACTTTGAGCAAAAAAAAAAAAAACAGCCCAGTGAGAATTTGTGTGTTTGCTATGATTTATTTGCTTAAAATTAAATTTTATAGATTTATGGGTTACGTAAATATTTACCTGCATGCCAACACCAACATACACACACAGACACACACGCACACACACACACACACGTACATACACTCAATGTGAACGGTTTTTCGTAAATCGGAAAATACAAGTTTTAATGGCTTTTCGTCTAGTATTAGAACTGAACTATAATGGAATTCAATAAGTAATTTTTTTTTTTACATATATATGTAGAATTAGACGAATTTCCTTACAGCAAGCGGATAGTATATAAATTAAATTAATAAAAATAAACTCACTTTTATTAATAAATTCCAAAGAGCAAAACAATATATTTTAATCAAATTTGAGACCCATTCTTAACTTATATTATTTAATTATTATAACTAATGAATTGTGTTATTTCATTGATTCGATTATACAGACTACAATGGAATGGAATATTCCGACTGTTAACATGTCAAGTTGCGGCAACAAGTTCGCTGGCTCGATGCAACGTGTCGTATGCGCAACTTGTTGAAATCATGTTTGCCACATCATAGCAACATTTGAGCTCAATTGGGATTCAGTTTCATGGCAACTGCTAATGGAACTGCTACTTTCGAGCTAAACGAGCGTCAGAACTACGGGGCAAATAGGCCGTCAATGGCTTCGTTACAATGCGGCGTATACTTAATGTGCAAAGTCTTTTTCATCTCGTAGTTGAGCAAGAAAAGCAACAAATTGTGAAATGCACGACAAAATCCTAGGCAAGATTTAATGTTTGTTCATTTCATAAATATGCTGAACTACATTTTCACACACGCTTTCCACATTTTATTTCATTAGCACGTAAAATTCCTTTTAATTAATATATAAAAATTGCCAGCAGTCGCAAGTTGCGGTTGTTCTCGTTGTTGTTGTGGTTGTAGTTGTTACTTTTGGAATTCCCTCGGTCAGCAGACCCATAAAGTTAGTTGTGGTGCGTAGTTTGGGTCAACTTGTGGTCAATTTGCGGACCAGACCAGACAACATATAAACACGCCCCATGCATTTTATTTGTTTTTGCTCGAATATCAGAGCATAAAATGTTGAAAGCAGCCGCTGCACGTGCGCAGCATGTTTAATTATCTTAATCTCGAAGTGTGTGTGGGTGTGTGAGTGTGTGTGTGTGTGTGTGACTGCGAAGAGACGTCATATGGTGCATGTGGTCAGTGGTACAGTGCCTCCAATTTAATGCCTCTCTACTACAACTATTAATATACTATATAAGACACAAGGCTGTGCAATTTAAGAACCAATATGAAATTGAATGTTTAAAGTTCTGCGAAGTCTGCGAGTCGTGCTTAAAGTTTAAATTAATGTACACATCTTATTTATTATCTGTGTAAAATAGAAAAAATAAGAAAAAGAAATATTTTAAATTATTAATGCTTAAACATTATTATTTATTTGACAGTTGATTATAAATCAATCGATCTGATTTATGACTTATTTAAATGTTTAAATATAAATATTAGCTACAGTATAATAAATTTTATTTGAATGATTATAAAATAATTAGAATATGAGGAAGATTGACTAAACATTATGGAAAAATTTGAATTCCTGTATTAATTTGCATTTATTTAGATTTTTTTTTAACTAAAGGGATTTTTTAAATGAGAATAATTTAAATAATAATGCCAATTTAAGCAGCATAATAAATGATAATGATTTAGGTATTTTATACCACTACTTATTTGACTCAGTTTTGCTGAATTCAACCACGACAAACTTCAGCAAAGTTCAAAGGCTACAATTGTTAAATGTTTATCACATTTCAATAATACTTTTGAGCTCGTATTTATCTACATCAGATGCACTGACAATTGACAACTTTAAATGGACTTTTAATGAACTGCACTAACTTTAATTTTAAACTTCATCTATCAAGTGGAAATTCAGTTCGTTTCTTTCTCTACATTCTTGGCAGTTGGGCGTTCAAAATATTGCAAAATAAATTAAGAAGGTATAAGAATTTAATGGAATACTAATCTGGTCAATTCAGTTGTAATATTAGACATAGATTGAGTGAATTGAATATACTTTTATAGATATATCTAGAATGCTTTTATAAAATGGAAGCTGGTTCTTCAGACGATCATAAGAATGAAAACCTTGAAACAATTTGTAAGCACGTCTGCGTCAATGTTTTCATGTCCTTTTTCGACTTTAGACAGTGTCTGTTTGAGGTTTTTTGACCGACAATATTAATATGAATGACTAGCATGTCTGTGTGTGTGTGTGTGTGTGTGAGAGTGTAATTATGTCACTGTGTATGTGTGTGCAGCGAATCGTTAAATGTGCACGTGACAAGCGTGTAATGAGGAAGTCTTCAGTCTGCAGTCTTCAGTCCTGTCTTCGTTCCTAGCCAGCAATATATACACATATTCCAATATAAGTCTGTACATATCTACCATATATACAATATATATAGACACGATATGATGTTCGCAATTTGCTGCAATGTAGCTCCATGTTATACGCATATATCTCCCTACATATATTTCAATCATTTTAAGTGTGTTTGTGTTACAGGCAGCCAGGACAGAGCAGCGCAGGATTGTCCTTGTCCTTGTCCCACTCATGCCACTTGCTGCTTGCTGCTTGCTGCTTGCCACTTGCCACTTGCTGCTGCAGGGCATGCGACATGAAAATTGGACAATGATTTATGAGGCGTTAAGTCAAACTTCATATTAATTTCATTTCATTTTCACAGCACTTCATGTGGCCGCTTTAAACTTTCAGGGGCAATGACCACGTTACATAAAAAATAATAAAAATAATAATACATAATACAGAATGCATAATAATAAAAATAATGCCAACTCAAAAAGAATAAAAATTCGTTCGACACCTTCATATTGAGTTGGCAACCTGACGTCGATACGTGTTGTGAATTTCCGAGAGCTCAAGGCAATTGCATGATGAACTTTAGATACTCTCTTATCTGACTTTTAAGATTAATTAAGATTATCATGTAAATATGTTTAAACTAAACTTTGTAATAGACAGACAGCAGTAACATGTCTAAAACTGTTCAATAAAGTCCTTCTACTAGGTGTATAATTAATTTATAGTTAAATTCAGCTGTGCAATTTTTCAAATTAAATAAAATTAATTATAATTCTTATAAAATAAGTTATAAACTGAAATCTTTGTAAAAATTGTAACTGCAACTGATTGAATTTCTATTAATGCTGTAGTATATTTAATTAAATTAATGCTTTTTCTTCTATTCTCTTCTTGTTAAGTTATTTATTTGAGATTAATTGATGAGCTCAGGGAAATTAAAATACAGCACACTGAACTTAATTCTTAATTCTTTATTAAATATCTCAACTCGATAAAGCAATTCATATAAATTAATTTGACATGTTGTGAGGAATATTCTACGTACTTCAAGTATCGTACAGTGAATAAAAATCACAAGGCCAAAGGCAAACACTCAAATATATACATCAGCACAGCACACACACACACACATATGTACATATCACTCGTTCGGTTTTGGGTTTGGGTTTGGGATTGGGATTGGACAGGGTCTTGGATTGGCTTTTGGGCCTTGTTGGATCCGGCAGCATAATCATATTTACGCCCAACAATTGTATAACATGTGTAATTCGAGCATTTTATTTTATTTCATACAGCCGACAACAGAATACATACACCCACACATATGACTGGTATTGAAGAACTGTGTGTGTGTGTGTGTGGGTGTAAAATAACTTGTGGCATGCTTCGAGGCGTTGGCTGGAGTGGCAGCAACAGCAACAGCAACAGCAACTCGGGAAACTGAAAATTCTCCGAGGTTTTTGTGCTTTTCACACTTTCCTTTCCTTTCTCCTTCTCCTTTCTCTCCCCTTTCCCTTGGCCCAAACTGCGTGTTTTTCGTTCGTTTATTGCTCACTGAAGCGTTAACCATGGTCAATAAAAAATTTATTTAGACAACCACAACGACAACTCCAACATCAGCAGCAACAACAAATACAACTACAACTACAACAATAACTGACAACAATAACATGGCGTATACGAAATTTGTGCTGTTTGCTGATAAAAAATTTGTGTTCAGCCGGAATGTGAAAAGAAACAACAACAGCAACAGTAACAACAACTAAATAAAAATAACAACTCAAAACAGAAAACAGAAACTGCTTTAAATTGTGTTTTCTCTGCCATTTTTCTCTCTATTATTTTTGGCTTTGATGCCGAGTGTTGGCATTTGATTTATATTGCGCTTAAATATTTCAAATAATTCATATTTTATTGACTAGACAAAAAGCATCGAGCTTTGAAAGTGACCAATTGATGCATAGTTATACAGCAGATAGCTAGAAATTGAGAGAGACAATTAAATTTAAACTAAACTCAGCAGTTTTATACATTTAATTTGCTTTTCGAAATTTTGTCGAAAGCGCCTTTTAATTAGTAATTGATCTTTAATTGTTGTGGAGTGTGAAAAGTTCAGTTGAAAAAGTATTAATTAAAATCGATGCTATATATATTCAAATAAAAATATTTTCTTTTGCAATAAATGCAATTATTTGTGTAATACGACACCTCATTATTAATCCAATGCGCTTACAACATCAATTAGTTATCTCAAACGATTGCTAAATATTTAGCAATTTAAAACTGACATCAATCAAACACAAACATCGAATTGCTAAATACAAAATTGTAAATTGGTTCATTTTCAGGAGCGCAGAGAGGGGCAGGGGAAGGGGGAATAGAGAGGGTAGGGAGGGTAGGGAGAGTAAACAAAATTGCAATGCTAAATTAGTTTTAATGCGTAATAAGCATATTCCAGCTGAATTAGCCAAAAGCACGGCAACAACAGCAACATTAGCAACAACAACAGCAACAACAACAGCAACAACAACAGCAACAAACAATCGCAATGGCAATTTGATGCCTTAAAGTATGCAATGCACATATTCAATTATTCATAGTTGAAATTGCAATGGGTAATGAAATGAAATCAAAAGCTGGATTTCCAATTGCCATATGCCAAATACAAACCGGCATCATGTTGTTAATGTCGCACGCTCTGTCTCTCACTGTCTCTGTCTCTTTCCATAAATATAAATCTTTATCTCTCTCTCTCCCTCTTCCTCTCTTCCCTCATGCTATCTCTGTTCTCAATCAATTGCGTAGTAAAATGCCTTTGAGCTGCACATCAGAATGATTCCTATTCATGAATCTACTCCTAATTACACTAATCTATGTATGTATATTTTGTGCATGTATGCATGTGTGCGGCAATGTGCGCTTCTGTGTGTGTGTGTGTGTGTGTGTGTGCAAATGCATTTCATATTGACCCTGGAGACATTTGCATTGCCCAGAAAAGCCAAAGCACATTTATTGTTTAGCTGTTGATATTGATGATGATGATGTTGTTGTTGTTCTCATTGTTGTTGAATTTGCTGCTCAGTTTGCTTAATTGACCACTGTAAGTGTTTGCGATTCTTATGTTGATGATATTTGATGTTTGCTGTTTTATTCACTCATCAATAGTTTCTATATAACTCGGAATTGAGGAAGACAAATCTTTTAAGCAATCAAAGCTCAAATTAGTGAACCCATTAAGTCAAAAACGGGGCTGATTTAAATTGATTTATTTATTGTATTTAATGTCAAATAATGCAGGCCTGCCTTTCATAAGTTTATGAAATTAGTTATTGAGAATATGTTTAGTAAAAATCAATTTAAATACATTTAACATCTACAATTCGGTAGGTCGATGGTTTTTACTATAAATATGCTAGATAATAAAATATATTAAAAGTATACATATTTAATTTAAAATTTAATAATTCTATAAGTAGTTATATATCAATAGAATTTAATTATTTCTAAATTATTGCCAGAAGAATGTTAAATTTTATAATGCGCCAAATAAATATCATAAGTAGACTTTGATATCCTTTTAAATCAGTCTTAATTATTGCATTTATATTGTTTATAAAATCCAATTTAAGTTATATGATTTCAATATTGAGTTCAATAGAAGTACGATCGTTGTTTTATTTGCCATATCTGCAAAACTCCATTGCCGTCAAATTTTATTATGAAAATAAAAAATTACAAGGGTGCAAATTTACTTCCAAATCAATTTTCTATATAACAGTTGACTAATTACTGGCAATTTACATGAACTAAGCAAGGTTTCTCGATATTAAATAGGTCATATATTCATAGCCCAGGAGTAAAATGGCGCCACCAGGACCACCTCGCATTAGTTGAGGGGTGAGGCCCTTGTAGAGGGCTCGAAGGCCCTCCTCTCTGTAGACGGTGGAAACGGTCTGAAGGGGTCGCCAGTACTTGATCTGACCCTGGACAGGCTGCGGTCCCTGTATTCTGGACTTGGCCACATCGAAGGGAATGCTGGAAATGCAACCCAACCATCCGGATAATAATGCCAGTCCAAATTTACGTAGGAATTCATTAGTTCTATCCGTACACACAGGAGTTACATCCCTCATGGTGCAAAAAAAGCCGAAGTAGGCGATATGAAAAATGAAATTGCGGGAAGCTGTGGCTCCAACTCCTTTGAGGAATCCCCGGGAACTGAAGCCCTCCGTCTGGAAGATTGTTCTCGCCACACTTATCGTACTGCGTTTCTCCTTTCGATTCGCCTGTTGTGCGACTTTAATCACTTCAAAGGGATTCTGCATTACAGCCTCCACAACCCCGGCACATCCTCCTGCCAGAGCATAGGTTCTCAAGGTCGGACTTGGGGCACCGAAGAGAAAAACCGGTTTCAATTGCTCAAAGACCATGAATTTAACAGCTCGTCTGGGTGTGTCGATGAGCAAGGGGGGAATTATTCCGCGCCAGAAGGAGGTGATTCCCTCCTGGCGATAGATCTTGGCAAACGCATCAAACACCCCCCTGTAATGACTCTGCCCCTTCACCACCGCGCGCGACTGCAACTGCAACCGTGTCTTGACCACATCCAGGGGCAGAAACAACGATACTTCAAGGATACTCGAAGCGCCGCCAGACAAAAGCTGAACTTGCATCAACTTCAGGCGGGATCTCGGTGACTCGGGGACATTTCCACTAATAGGCATATGTTGCAGATAATTTAAATTCGATTGATTTCAAAAAATGACAAACTAAGGTGAAATTTTAGATTTTTTGTAATGCTTTTAAGTAGGCCCCGAGTATTATTACAATATGTTAAGAAATGTATTGAATATTATATTATTATTTTAATTATATAAATGTTCAAACCTAAACTAGTTGAAACTTAAACTTAATAAACATTATCTTATGTTATTAATTCTGTATATTGTAGTGAGGTAAATTCCAATTGATATTCGATTTTATAAACGCTATATTAAATTCGAAAATAAAAATTTAGATTGTCGATCAATTGGATTAAAATATATCGATAGTCAGAGCAAAATATAAAATTATATTCTAATTTTGCTGCAGACTAAAGAATCAAATAAAAAGATTAATAAAATCGAATAGTTAGGAACAAAAAATGAGATTTTCAAATTTTCATGCAGAAAAATTAAATCATAGGAAATTAGAAAAATTGAGTTATTAAAAACTTACAATGCGCGAAAAAAGCGGTTTAAATTTGACATAGACAGTTAAAAATTTGAAGGGGAGGAAAAATATAATACTTTTTTTAGGATCGTTTTGAAAAATATTATAAATGATATGAAAAAATAACAATACAAATAACATAAGCTGTAGATGAAGGAAGTTTTTAATCAAATGCCAAGATATATGACTACGTTTTCTAACTTAATTAATACTTCTTCTGTTGTCGAATTACTAAACAAATTTAGTAAATTTGTGAAGCTCATTTATTTGAGTTTGAAGCGCCTTAATGACTTGAACAACTGACTGCAAATAAGTTCCTTAAATAAAGTTTAAGTGGTAAGACTTAGTTAAATGCAAACCGCAACTAGATTTGGAGACATTATCGGGTTCAGAGAACTCAGAGAAAGAGGAGACATACAAGGAGACGAGGAGACAGGGGGACAGAGAGGGGAACAGAGAGGGAGACAGAGAGACAAACCTGACCACAGACCGCAACTCAGCATGTTTTACAATTTGCACTTAATTGTTTAGCTCGACAACAACAACAAGGAGAGCACGGAGAACACGGAGAACATGGAGAACACGGAGAACAACAGCAATTATATTGCACATTTACAAGCATATTATAATTAATTTATGTCAAGTGTTTTTTCAAGTGGTCGTCAGTTGAAATTGCTCTAAGTGAGCTACTAGACTCTGTGTATTTGCAGAGTTTGCTTTTGGCTGTTGATTTTTGCCACTATGGTTCTTTGGCTCTCTGGCTTTTGGCCACGTTGTGGGAGCTGGCCAGTTGACACGCCCACTTAATTGTCTGGTAATTGAAGAGCACTGAGCGGTCATGTGGTCCGAGAGAGCAATTAGAGTTAGTTAAGGTTGGCTCAAAGGAAATGTGGCAATAATCGAATTGTTTGCTGGCTATCTATCGATATCGTACTCGTAAATACAGATAAAAGTGGGCTTGAAATCGCCGTCGATATCAGTTAACATTCAGTTAATGTTAGTGTTAGTGTTAGTGTTCTACAATTGAGTTGATGGATCGACTGCACTTCGAGTTAACTTCATGAAAATCACACCTGTGACGCGTTCATAATAACAATTATGCTAATGTTGCCCAGTCCGGAGATGTCTATCCAACTTAATTGCCAACAAATTAGACATGGTCAGTCCCACTCACCTGCCCTTCCCCTCAGTCCAACGACTCTCCTGCAAATGTCTGTCTGGACTGTGTGCTCCCTCTTGGCTTGTTGGCTTGTCCTGGGCGAAGTTTAACATCCTGCATTGTCCTGTGTGTATCTGTGTGTGTGAGTGTAGTGTGTGTAGGTAGAGTGTACCTGTGTGTAGCTGTATGTTTCCTGGCCATTTGCGTGTCACGCTGCACAAAAACCAACTGTGGCATTTGCCACTGAGGACTTCTCTCTTTCGTTTCGCTCACAAGGCCAATGAGGCAAATGAGTTTCATTTCATGTCCTTCAAACTGCCGCTGTGTGTGTCTGTCTCTAACTGTGTGTGTGTGTGCGTGTGTGTGTGCGTGTGTGTCCCGGCCAACAAGCTCTGTTTAGTTGGTCCAAAGTGTTTGCCTGACTGGCGTCGGTTCCTGCCGGTATTCATGCTATGTTCATAAGCACTTTTCCCACTTCCTTTCCCCATCTCTGTGCCACACTGTGGCATGCCACCGTGGCCTGTTGTTGCCCCTCGAGTGCTGCACTTTGAAGTGATGGAGTGCGTTAAATTTATATTAGAATATTAAGTAAATGAGTGCGCTACTTAAGTCCACAGAAGTTTGCTCCAATTTGTGCCTGTAGCTCGGTTTAATGTATGCGTCATCATGGCGAACCGGATGATGAAACGACTATTAAGACCAACCTACTGCAGTGCCGAGGTACTTAACTAAAGGACAACCTCACACTTGGATTTATCTGTTTTGTATATCAACATGGAGTTCATCAGCAAGTTCCTAATACAGTGCAGAAATTGTAAACATATAGCAAGAAATGCATAAAGCTTAAGGACGCAGATAGGAAGGCAGAGGCTTCTAAAATCAAGCAGAGCATTTAAAATATTTTATATTTAAAATTAGAAAAATATAGTTAAAAATAAGTGGTCTTAAAATCAAAATGTTTCACTTTTTAAGTTTCCCAGTTCACCGATCAAATTTGTAAACAGAAGAGAATTATACGAAAATCAACAGACAGATTGTTTATAGATATGTAAATGAGAATATTTATATCATTAGAAGTCTGACTGGATCAGAATCATGGAGACTTCGAGGAAATATTGAAAGCAGGAAAAGTCTGAGAAATTATAAATAAAACTACATCAAAATACGGATTGTGTTAAGGTTGGTGAAATGTAAGCATATGGAACAGTAATCTTTAAAAGGTGCAGATATTGTAAAATAATGAGAATACTTTAATAAAAAATAAATAGAAATTGCTGTTAATGAAAGAAGAGCTTGAAATGATAAATTGACAAAAAAACTGACCTTTGAAAGAAAATGTCGACAAGAAAACAAATCTAAACGGAGATGAAAAAAGTGCAGAAATATGATGTATAGTTAACTTATGCAGAAAGGAAATAGTATGAAAATGAATATGGGAGAAGGCTGATAATATAAGATAGATAGTGATAAATAGAGAAAATAGCTTTTTATTTACTTCTGGAATGTTTAAAAACTAGACTACAATACAATTGGATTTGACAAACAAACATATATATATAGAAATATATATATATTTACAGCTACCAATATTATGCAGAAAAACAAAAAAGAAGTGAAGTGAAAGAAAAATTGGTAAATTGATATGCGTAAAAATGTAGAAAAACTTATGTTTTGAGCAAGAGCCTAAAACTCATCCCCAATTGTCTTTAGTCTTACAACGCATAGAAAAGTCCAGAAATTTATTTCATTTACATTGACCGCCTTCAATTTAGTGTCCCTTATTTCTTATTCCTTGTACAACCCTGGAGCCATCTTTCACATCATCACTTTTGCGATATTCACCACAAATTCCATTTTAAAAATTTCCACAGCTTTCTCTTCATGTGTCTTCTACGAGTATGTGTCACAATTCTCCCTTTTGTCGAGTCCTCCTCCACTGGCTGTCGTCCGTGTCATTTTAAAGCCATTTGATGTATGACAAATCAAATTTGACAAACTGCCAACAGTTGTTTTGCATCTTTGCAACATTTTTCAAACGCCTTCGCAAAGAGGGAAACAAATATTCTAGTCCCTTGTCTGTCCAGAGAGAAAGAGAGCGAGAGGGAGTGATAGAAAGAGAGACACATGTGAAATCAACGCTGTACTTTTCTACATTAATACTGTATAATGTTATCCCCACAAAGGGGATACATAAAGTGAAAGAGAGTGGGGAAAAATAGCAGAAATTTACATACTCATGTTTAGCATGATATGCAGGAATATTGTCACAGGATTCACAGTCGGTGGCAGGACTTTATGGAAGCATCTTTCTTTTTAGTACAGACTAAGACACGGGATCTCATCTGCATCTGGCTTGGTTGATGGGTTGATGAAGGACAATGATTCTAATGATGCTGATAATGATATTGCGAAAATTTAACACCACGGAAATGTGGATTGTGATGCATTGCAAACTTAAATAAAATATCAAAACACGTACGAGAGCTGACACCGGGAAGCAATAGAAGGAGATGGAGAGAAGAGAAGAGAATCAAAAACCAAAAAAAGGAAATTGCGCCAAGCTTTCGGCACTTGGGAAATAAAAAGAGTTAGCCAAATGCCTTTTTGTTTAATTTCGTGGTGCACATGGAGATGAACATGAGTCTATATCAAACTATATTTGAAATGAAAAACTGACTCTAGTGTAGTGCAATGGATGGCAACCCGGAACGGGAACCGGGAAAACGTGCGCTCAATCAAGCGCCTCTGCTGCACTTCAACAGGGGAAATTTACAAGTCACACACGAGCGTAAAGGAAAAGAGATGGGAAAATGCGGCAAGTGAAAACTTAAGGATGTGGTCGGAGTTGAAGACGACTCTCGACTGACGATTCCCTTCTTCACTCACCTCACTCTCCTCACTCTTAACTGTCTCTCGACTCTCTGCATATCGCATAAAAAATTAAATCGCCAGCGTAAGAAATTTGCAATTTGCTCGATTTGTGCATGATTTCGCAGTGCATCCATTGGGAATACACCCGGCAAAATGTTGCTTGGAAACAGTGTTGGCAAACGAAGCAATATTGTGACATGTCTCTCATTATATTTCAAATTGTCTTGAGGATTATTTCGGATATTTTAAAATGGAATGTCAAGCAGCGAAATTATTATATATTAGTGTGTGTTATCTGCATGTCATTTCTTCATTATTCCACGTTTTTTTCCTCTTGACGCTACTTCGAAAACTTCAAACAGTCATAACTTTGTTAAATCTTCATCGATTACCTTGGGGAATTAAGTTTAATTCATTATATGGCCTCTAATTTGGTTCTGCATTTAAATTTCTATCGCTGTCCACTTTATTCACATTTTTTCACATTTTCATTAGTTTCAAACTTTCATAACTTTGTCAAAATTTACTTCTGGAAAGTCAAATTTATCACTTTTTCACCTCTATTTGGATTTTGCACCTAAATTGGAAAATTTAATTTGATTTATTTAATATCATTTTGTTTACGCCTTTTATCGAAGTCTTAAAACAGTTATAACTTTGTCGAATCTGTATTTGGAATCTTCATTAAAATTTTGAAAATATACATGTATATATTTTTAATCTTTCTGATGTCGTATCGAACATTTTAAACCGTCATAACGTTGTCGATTTTCTTGTGGACTGTCAATTTTTTAATTATTTGACCTCTAATAGGCTTAAAGTACATTTCGATATATGAGAAATATTTCGATATTTGACAAACATTTCGCTGACTGTAGCTGCACATGATGAGAAGTCGTGCGTACGAGTAAAGTGCTTATTTCTTTATAGAAAATGTACGAGTATGTATGTAATGTGTGTGACAGAGAGTGAGAGGGAGAAAGGGGGGGGAAGTGAGAGGGATATAAAGAGAGCCCCAAGGACATGGTGTCAGTTTGGCACAAGTTATTGCATTGCATCGAACCCATTGCCGTTGATGTGACCAGGTTTTGGATACCAGTTACCAGTTACCAGTTACCAGTTACCAGTTACCAGTTACCACTTCCTGGCTGCCTAACCGTCTGTCCGTCCGATTGACTCGTTGTCTGCCAGCCTGACTGTGCCCCATGGCGTCTTTGACTTCCATACGCTTTTTGATTGTTGTGCGACCGTCGAGGTCTGCAGGGCGAAGCCTTCAGGCTGCCAGCGGAGGCATGAGGATCGTGGCTCGAAGTGCGGGTGCGGGGTGCGGGATTCGGTGTTCGACGTTTGCCGTTTGACTTAATGCATGAATGGCTCTGAGTGGAACTTCATATTGGGTCTGCAACTAGCTAGAAAGGACTCGGGGGTAACTACGCCTCTGTCTGTTCCAAAATTACATTTTGTCGCTTTGTACATTTTATATGAAGACGAAGTTGTTATGGGATATTTGGGATGTTTGGGCAACTGCAACGTGAGTGACTACCTGGACGCAGGCTTCAACTTTTCCCTGCCACATCAACATAATCATCATCGTCGTTGTCTTCGGCATCATTATGATGTTAATGCCGAGTCTGGGCTACCTAAAATCGTGTTATCGTGATATATGAAGTTGTCGTGGAAAACTTGAGACAAACACGGCAAGAAAGTGAGTAATCAATATGTGGGCATGTTGCAGTTGCAGTTGCAGTTGCAGTTGCAGTTCTAACACATGGTCTTCGTCCAGACTCGCAGACTTTGGCTGCTTTAATAAACCCATGGACTCAAAGGAACCTCATATACTCCTTATACTCTCTATACTCCACTCGGGTTTAATCAAAAAACTTACTAGACTGTTGGTTGTTGATGGAATACTACAAGAACATCTTCCGCATGTTGTGAAACACATAAAGCACTTTGTATGCATGTCGGGGACTCTTATGTCTTCGTCTCCATCTCCATCTCCGTCTCCGTCTCCACTTCGGTCTCCATCTTCATGCCACCCATTCTTACATCAAGCTCGTCTTGTGTTATGAATATAAATTTATTTCCCACGTCACAGCACAGCACAGCCAACATACACAGACATTTCACACATCGCGCATAATAATAATAATAAACGATAACGAAATTTACTTCCTAGAAAGCCGCACACGCTTAGGGAGACAACTCCTAGACCGAAAGAATAGGGGAACTGGAAGACAGGGAGACCGGGAGACCGGGAGACAGGGAGACCGGGATATCGGGAAACCCGGAGAGTGGACGACAAAGCGCATCCTTCCTATATCCTATTTCCGGCTTGTACTCTTTATGAAACTTTATGCTACCAAACTACTACTATTACAGTGCCTGAGAATAGCTTCGTATTTGGATATTACAGTCAGTCCATGACTTTTCATTTGCTTAATGCTCAGGCTTTGTGTGATGAGTTTATAAGGTAAATTACAGAAGAAACTGGGAGACGAGAAAGCTTTTAACATTTCAATAGAAGGAAGGAGGTTCAATTGAAGTTGTTTGAAGCAAAAGAACAGAAATATTAAAAATTACGAAAAATTAAATTAGTGAATAAAATTTTGATGCAGAATTAAATTAGTGGAGAAATAAAGAGTAAATATATTTCATTGGCCTAGTTTTGACAAAGTTATGTTAGTTTGAATATTTTGAAAAAGTGACAATTAAAATAGCGCAGAGTAATTAAAATTTCTTTAATGAAATCCATTTAAAATAGATAAATAATTTATATTAAAAAAGAAAATAAGAAATATGATTGGTAAATATTAGTTCCAAAATATCGAAATATTTTAAAATAATAAAATGCGGCTGAATAATAAGAATTTGAAAAGAGCAATAAAATGATTTATTACACAATAATTGGAAAGGAATCGAAAATGAGTTATTATACAATAATTGGAAAAGAATGCATTGAAAAATAAAACATATTCTGAATAATAAATTGAAAGATTTCAAATATACAATTGGAATGCCAGTCCACTTAAATAAATAGAAACTATGTACAAAAACAAAGAATTCAAAACGAGAATAAAAGTATGAAATAAATAAAATGATCAATCACATACATAAATTCTAGAAACAAGTTGAAGTTAATTATTTCACTTCATATATGTGTGTGTGTCTATTACCAAGCAATAAATAATAATATTTTAAAATGCTGCAATCATTTTAAAGCTCTGCCCAGATGAGACACCTTTGCCAAAGGAAAAGCGAAAATCACAAGGAATCGCACATTCAGCAATGGCAAAAACCGCAGCTGCTGCCATTTTTCTAATACTCGTAATATTGATGTAAGTTTTCATTACGCGTCTCGACAGACACCATCTTTGCCTGTAGTGTGTGGTGTGTGTGTGTGCTGTGTGTGTGTGTGTGTGTGAGCGTGTCGAGGACAACATTATGATGATGATGACGTTGACAAACCTACGCATAAGGCGATAAGGCAAAGGCAGCAGCTTAGCTTAGATTTTTTCCTCCTTCTGCTTTTCTTTTACTCAGTCGTTGGCAAAGCACAAGGATAAAGAGTGGAGAAGGGCGGGGGGCAGGGGAATCGCAGGAAACTCATCTAGAAAATTGTCAAAGTGACAGCTGTGCGAAAGTATTGTGACATGTGTTTAAATGAGCTGCATTTTCGTATACAGCGCAGTACTCAGTACTTTTAGGCAAAGAGCCTTAAAGCCACTTTCAAGTCAACTTAATTTCATTTTGCCTTAACTTTTTGAATACCAAATGCAAACAGACAGACAAAGGGAGAGAGAGAGAGAGGGAGAGAGAGAGAGAGGAGAGAGAGAGAGAGAGAGACACAGACGCTTAGTAAACAGACAAACAAACAGCAACACAAGGGTTTAAGGGCGGGGAGGGAGGAGCGTAAGTAGCATACAGTGTGTCCTGTTTTGTTTTGCCTGCATAATTTAAATGTGGCATGCACAAAGTTAACTATTTTTGTCTGTGGCCAGCCACAGTGGATTCTGTGCAACTGACCAACTAACTATTTTAAACAAGTCTCTATACCTCCCCCCCACCCTCTCATTCCCTCTCTCTGCCTCTCTCTCTCTTTCGCGGCAACTAAATTATCTGCATTGTTTGCGCTTGTCGTTTGCGACTCCTCTCAATGCCTTTTGTTGCAGCTTCTCGTTGTCGTTGTTGTTGCTGTTGTTGTTGCTGTTGCAAAGGCCTCTTCTGTTCGTTTAGTGTGTTGTGGCATAAATTTCGTGGCTAAATATGTTGTCGGCCCGACTAGCTTATTGACTCCCTCACCCTCTTTCTCATCCCTTCTGTTTGTTTCCCTTCGCTGCATATTGCGGTTGACTAGTTTATTGCGTCCTCGTTTGCAACTTTGCAACAGACACAACAATGAAATCAATTAACAGAGAACAACAAAAAAAATATTGCAATTTAGTGCAATGAAATTTGATACTAATGAAAGACAAAATCTATTACAGTTGATTAGGCGACAGAACTAAACTGAAATCTAAAAGATAACTGCCTATAAATACTCTTGCATTTTGTTTAAACATATAACATTCACTTCAATCAAATCTTTGTGGAGGTTTCTGTGTGCTTACTTGATTTCATTATTAAACACAATTTAGTTAAGGAATTAATATCTTAAAAAAATATATTAATAATAATTATATTCTACATGAATTGCCAATTTTTTGAATAATTATTTAGCTCTTTTTTTATTCATATTCATAAGTTCGATTGGTAATAACAGTCTGCTTTTGTTGATATATTTTGTAAATATTGTTATACGAGTTGTTATAATTTTGTATATATTTTTTTTAAAAAAAATCCAATAATTCATTTTGTGATCTGTTTTATTTGAAATTTCTTAAGTTCTTCAACAACAGTTTAAGCAAATCGCTTGCAGTCGCCTATTCCTTCGATATACAGCATTTATTGCGAGGATAGCAAGTCAGCGAGGAATGCTCGTTCTGCCTTGCACTTGACTCGTTAATCATTTGCCTCCAGAAATTACGTATACGTCAAGTGTAACCGGTCAGATAAGCGTGGAAGTCGTCGTCGGCAAGGTTAACGTTTAGGATGACACTTTTCCTCTGCAACACAAAAGGGCTTTTCATTTGATAAATGATTGTAGTTTTGCCTTGTCCTCCCTCTCTCTCTCTCTCTCTTTATTGGTGCTATGTAACGGGTTCAAGGTGACTAACAACTACCTGACCCGACTTGCCAAAGTTTCCATTCCCCCAAACAAAATGTCAAGGTAAAATTATGCAAATGAGCGCACACACTCGAAAGAGAGACAAACAATTTGTCAGACATGCAGTTTCACCTGCTTTTCCATCTGAATGGCTGAAAACTTTGAAGAGAAATCAATAAACTCAGCCTCCCCAAGAATTGCAATTAAAATACTTGGCCAGAAAGTTGGACAAGTTGAATACGTGACTTTAGCATTGCCAATTCCTAATTAGTCAGAGAAATCAATAATGAGAACTCATGGCTTTATCCGTAAACGCGATTTCACAAGCAGTTGAAGCCAAACAACGCGAAAAAGCCGCAACTTACATGCTCGAACATTGCTCGAACATTGCGCATACGCCTCGTTGTGTGAAAATCAAAGTCAGTGCACAAAACTGCGAGGGGTAAAAATTAAAAAGAAAAAAAGACAGAAGTCGCATGTCGGATAGTGAGAAGAGACAGGGGACAGCAGACTTTCGGACAGACATTGACTGTTGCAGTTCTCAGTCTGCATTTTGCACTTTTTGCGCCACGTTGTCATTTCCCTGTCAGTTTGTCAGTTTTGGTCCGTCTGTCTGTTGCGTCTGCGTCGCACGGCTGTCGCTTAAATGTCGCCCGGAGAGAGGCGGCAAATGCATCGAGGGGCAGTTGGAGTTTGAAGCGAAACACATGTTGGAACTTCTTATTTGTTTGTCTGTTTGTTTCTGCTCTTCAATGGTCTGTACATTAGCAACTAAAGTGTCGGCTAAGATTCAGACAAACTTTGACTTAAATTCAATTTTTCAAGAACTGCTTTCTCTGTAAATTGTTCAGTAAATTGCGACTTGACTTGTTCAACATTAAGATTGGCTGCTTAAAGTTTGCTTGTGCTAATTACCTGCTAACATTTAGTATTTTGTCACCTGGCAAGCACTTAAAATAGCTTTAAACTTTACTCTCGATAGTTGCCGAGGGCTGCTCAAGAAACTTCTGATAGTTGACATTACTTATTCATTTTGTTTTCTTATTTAAAACTAATAGTATTATTTTACTTTTATGTACAGATTGTCAGCTATCTATTTATTTAAATATATATAATTTATTTATTGTACTTTAATAATTTAAGGTCTTAGAGTTTTTAGTTAAAAATGCTAATATTTATATATTTAATTTAGTCCTACACTTTAATATAGACAAACAAAAATACAACAAATATTTTTATTATATAATGAAATATTTAGAATGATTTTATTTTATATTTTATAATACTTAAAGTATTTTAAGTATGTTTGCCAAACTGTAGTAGCATTAAAAGTTTGTAAACAAATGTATAGTTATTAATTCTTTAATTCACCTGCTGCTAATATTTCTAATATTTAGATATACTATAATACTTTGATATTCAGAATTAATAGATATCTAAAGTACTATTCATTTTTTGTGGCACTTTTTTTTTTTTTAACGATCTCAAAACTGTAAAGATAATTATGATTTTTGTTTAGCTAGTGAATCAATAATTACAATTAGTTCACTTACGAGGTCCTCAGCCAGTTTAAACTGGTTGATTAGCTAGTATCGTTGCGAATATGTATGTGTATATGTATATGTATGTGTTTATGGCATTTATGGTAAATTTGAAGTGTTCTGTAATAACATAAGCAAATATTGAACGAACCCACGCACTCGAAACTCAAGCTGGCGGTTCATAAGCCAGCTAAACAAGCACTCTGCCAAGAATCGCACTCATACTCACATGCATACACACTCACACACACACACACATACAGGCATGCATGGATATATGTACTCACCGCTAAGTGAGTGCCAGAAGCTGTGCCACAGTCTATAAGCAGCGATACGTAAAGCTCAAGCAAAAATTGTTGCGAAATATTGTACACACTTCGAAGTATTAGTATTAGAAATTATTCCTGTGTGTGTGTGTGTGTTTTGGCCTGGTTTCTATGTTCGACTTTGGAGCCATAAGTAGCCGTCAGGTTGTCTGCTGGCAAATCGCACAAGGCAGTGGCAAGTGAAAATGGCTGCAACGCGTTGCAAGGTGGCAAGGATGCAGCTGTAGCTGCTATAGCAGTTGTAGCTGCCACACCGATTGCCAGCTGGCGCCTTAAAGTAGGCAATGCTTCGTTGCACATATGCGAGGGTGTAAATTTCCCACTACAGTTTCCGCAGTTTCTGCTGTTGATTTCCATTACATTCAATAATTTGTGGCGTTTTATTTGTCTGCTGCGGGAGCAGCTAAAAAAGTGAGTCTACAAAGTGGAAATTAAATTTAAAAACAAAATTTCACAACAATTTGCAGGCCTGGCGGCACAAACGCTTAATCCTTTATGTCCTTTTCCTTTTGCATACAACAAAATACTCAAAAAATACATAAATATTGTTGGGTGAGGGGTGGAAAAGAAAAAAGATAGGAAACAAACTTACCAAATACTTTGGCGCATTCCGCAGTCCTGAGCGCCGTTGGCTACACTCAAAAATGTTTGCTGGCGGCCCAATAAAATCATCAGGAAATCCGCAGCCAGAATTGCAGCTGCCAGGACAACAACAGGAGCGGGAAGGGAAAGGGGAAGGGGAAGGGGAACTACAACACAGGAGGCAACACCAAAGGACAAGGCAGACGCGGCGGCTGCTGCTGCTGCTGCTGCTGTCTTTCAATTTCTTCCTTTACGCAAAAATGCCTTTGCCTTGCCGCCTCCCCTTTTCTATCCCTTTTTCTTTCTTTTTCTCTTTCGCTTACCCGAAAAATTCTGCATTTCTTTTTCTGCTTTGCTTTTTTCGTTTTCTGCACTTGAAACATTTGCCTGGCTTTAAAAAGGAAACTTCACAGACGACTTTCCATTAAATTGCTCCTGGTTGCATAGTTCAAGCGCCGCGGCGGTTGTAGCGCCTCCGAGAGGCGCCTCCATCTTCGTCTTCGTCTTCGTCATCATCATCGTCTTCTTCTTTGGCGACTTCTTTGCCTTTTGCCAAATCAAATGAAATTATTCGCATGTTTTTTCTGCAGCATTTCAATGGTCTCTTCCCGAAAAAGAGTCTTTAGTCTTTATTATACGGTATGTTTGCATATCAAAAGTACTACATTAATTTATTTACTAAATTATTAATACCATTAAATATGATTTATTACAGTAATACCATTCAATTCATAAACCTTAATCTTATTCATATTTCTCTATGAGTAAATTGAGAGTTTATTTAGATTTTAAATCATTTTTCGCTGTATTTCAATTTAAATATTATTCCAGAAAATCTTTCTGCTGGTTAAAGGAAATGTATAAACAACTATTAACTTTGTTAATAAAGTGATTAATAAATTGATGCATTTTTGATGAATATTTTTAATTTTTCCCATCTAGTTTTATTTAAATAAATTTCATTTTACTAAAAGGTAACTTACTATATATTAAAAACATATATTTTGGATTTATTCTCACTTATTTATTTTAGCCTAAGTTGACTTAATCATATGAAGCAAATATTATATTTAAAGTGTATACAAATTTCCACGATTGACAGACAGGAAGTTAAAAAAAGCATTTCTGCTTTTTATTTATATAATTTCGTTATTGTATCCTGATTATTTATAGAGTTGTGTTAAAGTCTTAATTGGCAAAATAAAAATCGCTGGTAGGCAATTAAGCTCGACAGTCGCCAGTTGAACTTCAGGTTTCCGTTTCGCAGACGATTTCTCATAGGGGGCTGGGGCAATCAGCTTGAATCCCTTTTTTTCACTAAACATAGTCATAAAAATCATTCAGGACTCTCGACTAGTTGAGTGTTAATGCAAAGGGATGTGTGATTGTTGGCACAATCCACAAAGGCGAATCCTTCCCGACTACGTGTGGCATTTTCAACGCCAATAAAATCACAAAGTCACGTACGAAATGCCTTGGCCCATGTCCATGTCCACGTCCATCACCCAACTCCTTATTTCCCCCAATTTCCCCCCTGGCTGTCTGACTGCTCGTGGTTCGTTTGTGGCTGTGTCTGCTTTCGTTTTGTCCGGTTTTATGGATGTCCTGCGGTGGCTTTGCCCATATAAGCGTGCGTCCCATCATGTCCTTTATTATGACAAGCTGCGGTCTTCGGGTTTGCCGAATTTCTTATCGTTTGGGTTTCCTTTAATAAGTCAGCGTTGTGTTTGCGTTAATAGTTTTTGTTGTCCTACATATTTATGGCTCGAATTTGTGGGTGGGCAAGTTTTAGTTGTGTGTACGTGTCTAGTTATTGGGATTAATGTCTGGAAATATGCTTGACAATTGTTGCTGGAGACTGAACTTTGCCCTCTGTATGCTGTGAATATTTTGATGGCACAGCAACAAAAAGCGACGATGGATGATTTGATTAGTGAAAGTATTTGAGATTGTTAAAGGATTATTAAGGTGATAAACTCCTTTATTGCCTCTCCAGGGAATACTTTATAAAAGGAGCTAAAAGACTTTTAATAGCAGGCAAACATAAGGCGAACAAATTCAATTCTTTTTATTTAAGCAATCTAGAATATTTGATTGAATCACTTCCAATATAAACTCAGGCAGATGTTCAAATTGAAATTGATTGGTTTGATTTTGTTGATACATTTTTAGAAGACAGACAAAGATATACAAAGTAAATTTTAAATTTATATTAAGGAATGCAAAAAACTTTCAAATACATTTCAGAAAAATAAACTGAGTATTCATTTAGAGAAAAGAAACTAATTAAAATATAGAGAAAGTTTGCAGATATTATACATAATTCGTAATAATAAAACAAAATAAAATTCTAATTTAATTTAACTGTGTGTTACAGAAAAGAGTTGACTGTTGTGTAAAATATAGGAAATATGAAATCTTTATTTATTTATTTAAATTGAGTAACAGCTTAAAACATTTATACGTATCTTTTAAATAAACCATCGTAATGTCTTCACTAATGTATTGCTTTATCGCTGTGTTCGAGTTCAAGTTGTCGGTATCCATGTGGATTTGTCAATAGAAACTTTCACTTGGCTGCCTGTGAGTGCAATTCATGTTTCGAATCAATGTAAAGGTTGCCACACACTCTTTCCCTTTCCACAGTCTGTCTGTGGCAGTATTTCTTTTTTCTCTCTCTCTCTCTCTCTGTGTATCGCTGTCTCTCTCTGTATCGCTGGCTGATGCACACAAACAACAGCAAATAAACAGAAGGTTACTGGCAATTTTTCAATGATGGCTGCTTTAAGAATTTATGAAAACGATGAAACTGATTTGATGGTAACCGTGCCAACAACTATCTGAGAGTCAAGCCCGCACCCGAACCCGAACCCGAACCCGAACCCTGAACCCAAACCCAAACCAAAGGCAACGCGAAACGCAGTGAAACGAACCAAAGCTGGGCAAACAAACACGAGTCGCGAAAACAAAGATCCTTTTCGCAGGATTGCTCTAGAGCTACAAAGGTTGCCAATGCCATTACCACAGACGAGTAGAGACACAGACAGAGACAGAGATAGAGACAGGCACATGCAGAGTGAGCGAGAGAGAGCGAGAGCGAGAGGGAGAACAACTGCTGCACAATCCCCATTTGTAGTAGTTGTTATATCCTTGCAATGATTTTCAGCATCGTGTTTACCCACGTTCGACCCTTTCCACCAACCTTAGCATTCCCACCCTCCCTCCTTGCTGTCTGTTCGTGCTGCGTCTCCCCCCAACCCCTGCCCCTTCCCCTTTCCCCCTAACCATCCCTCTTTGCCAGCTGCCTCAGCAACTCACTGAGCTGTACTAAAACCCGCGGCCCTGGCCAGGAATAAATTATTAAATCATACACAGTTTTAGTTTAAAGCAAGCAGCTTAAAGTTCTAGCCAAGTTGCAGCTGAGAATGAGACTGAGAATGAGTATGAGAATGAGGAGTCTATGGTTTGTTATCCTCTTATCCTACCTGATCCATTTATGAATATGCGGCGTTGAAATTTCACAGTCAGCGCTTTGCCAATCTGCTTATGAACTTTGCCAGTCGCTCAAGCGTCTAATTGAAGCATTTTATTTTTTTCATGCCAAGATTAAAAGCTTCGCGATAAGTTCAGCAATCGATAATCGCTTAATTGGCCACGCAATTGACGCGTTGATGCAGTTCCAAGGACAGCGATAAATCCAGGCTAAGAGATGTGCTAACGAGTCCACAATTGCATTAAATGCCAAATGCCAATTGGCTTAACTTGTGTCTTGGCCAACTGAAGTGATGGCCAGATATTATTTGCACATTTCAGCTGTCGATTCAAACTGCAGAGCTTAAAAAAATTGAGCGCTGATTTTTCCACCTCGTCATGCTTCAAACTTCTCATTTTTCAACCCTTTTTTTTTGTGTTTTTGCCTTGGTAATGACTCGTTAAAGTTTAATGTCTGCTCCTTTTTATGATTACCTCACATAATTGCCAATTGCCGCGCATTTTTCATAATTTCTCATCGTTTTACCCGTTTTACGAAAAATTCCTCACATATGTTGACATTTTGTGCAAAATCACAGAGTGCTGTTAAAATTTCTCCTCTCTTCGTGCTGTAAATAAAACATTGTAAGGAGAGACAAAAGGCAAGTGGCATAAACTGTGGCAGGCGACCAACCCATAAAACAAAACGCCAAAAACGCCAAACAACCAAAATACCAAAAAGTCAAAGCACAAACCGCAAGTGCCGTCAAGTGCGAAATTTAAATTTGCATAAATTATACAACAGCAAAAAATGGTACGAAAAATTATAACATGAAAGCAGAGGTAACAAAAAATGCACAAATATACAAAGCGAGGCATTTAACACAAATTTGTGGGGAAAAAACATGAAAAATATATCATGTAATCATGAGATACCGCAGTGTAAGCGATTTGTGCTTGACCAACGTAGCACAGTGTAATTATGATGAATTCCTGATAAGGTGGCTCTATTTAAGGAAACTTTGGAACGAACTTGAACGACGAACGTCACATTTCATGGTTTGTGAATTAAGTTGAATAGACAATAATTGACAAAATATCTATATCATTATATACATCCAAGGTTATCCATAGAAAGTATGTAACAATTTGTGTTATATTATTTTGTTAAATATTTTTATGATTGAATTTAAGGGAAAAACAATCGCTTTTATAATTATGACATTTTAGTAAATGTTTTTAATTGAAAAGTAATTTCTGAAACAAGCTTTTATCGATGGTACCACTAAAAACGAAATCAACTGAAAATCTCCTAAATATTTATTAAGTTTTGGTAGATTTTCGAATGTTTTACTTTTCTGTTTTTACAGTATATACATATTTACATTAATATCTTTGTCTGTATTTAAATTTATGAATTTTCTTCAATTAACTAAATACGATTGATACAATTTAAGAAATGTTACAAACTTAACAGACAGTGCAGATGAAATAAATGTTAATAAAATTGTGTTGCAGTGTTAAAAAACAGTGGAAATTAAAATATTCAATCTAAATTATCCTATAAATAGTAACCCCTTAGAATGAGACTTGGCATATCTTACATAGTTAATAATATTTTTTAGCTTATAATTCAAAGAGTTATTAACAGCTGTAAACGCGTTGCAATGTTATTCACAATGTTAAGTCAGATATGTTATCGTAACTACTGTTTCCTCATTGTCTTCACATTTGGCTTGTCTAAAGAGTTGTCAGTTCGGCTCAATCAAAGTCCTTGATTTGCAGGATCAAAGAATATGTCTCTTTGCCGATTACCCCCTTCATTTCAAGCGGCATTCTTAGTTGTGTCAAAGAGATGCAACTCTTAGAATATCTTTTGTGTGTGGCATCTCAACATCAGCGTTTTCATTAGACTTTGCAGTTTTACTTTGGTAATGTTTTTTTTTTTTGCTTTACTTTTGGGCTTATGTCTGCATAGATTTGCTTTTCATTTTTTGTTTGTATTTTGTGTGTGTTTTTCTGGTGCATTGCCCCCAACCGAAATCACTCACACACAATCTGCGGCACACACAGAGACACACACAATCACACACAAACACACAGATGCATTTTCACACGCCGTGACGCTGCAATTTTAACACTTTGAAGTCCAGTTTGAATTTGGCCGTTATATGCTGGCCTTTTTCCTTCCTCCTTCTTCCTCAATGGCATTCGTTCTCTTTCTTTTTTGGTTCCGTTTTGTTTTGCGCTGTTTCCATGTGCATCTATTGCCCCAGCCGTGTGGCAGGATCCTGTGGCGCTTTGCTGCTCGTTTCCTTTTGCAACTATTTCAACAAAGCGCAGTGCAGTTACTTTTATGTTTTGTACGTGCCTCACAAAAACGACAGCTGGGCAAAAACGCAAAAGAATCGCCGGCTATGATGATGTAGCACGTGTCAACATCAGTTGTGACTGCTCCTGGTCCTCGTCCTGTGTCCTTCCTTGTCCGCATCCTGGCGGAGAAGCTGAATCTGGAACGAGACCTGGAACTGGCAATAGAACTGGGCATCGGGGATGACGCACAACATGACCGCCTGTCATCATAAATGTCAGAAGAGTTCATCGCCAGGAGGAAAACCAACCAAAGAAACAGCAGCAAAAACTATTCGAGACATGTTCTGACATGTTGCAGCATGTCAAAGTCTCTACTTTATCTGCAGCCGGGAATTATATAGTAGGTGACTTCAACTGATTGACAAGGACTTAGGCACTTACAGCGATAAAATAATTAATACAATCAATTAAGAATGTAAATTTGTTTAGTCTCTACAACTAACTTGACATTGTGAGCTTTAAATAAAAATTAGAAAAATTGTTAAATGAGGCAAAAAGTGGGGAAATATTTAATCCATTTACAGATTGATAATTTTATCTATAATATCCAAATTTTTATTTTATTTAAGTAGTATAAGAAAAATATAGTATTAAGTGAAAAATTAGGCACAAAGTACTTTTCAAAACGGTTTACATTTTATAAGCAATTAAAATTCATCGAAATAACAAAACATTAAACGTTTAAATTAAACAAAAATGAATAAAATATAGTGAGATATCTATCGAAAGTTTTAAGATTGATTTTGATGATATTTACATCTAATAATTGTGATATTAAAATGAGTTTATTTAGAAATCAATAAATATTTTAAAATGTATTAAATGTTTTAGTTGTTACTTCTTTCATATAAGATTCGACACATAACTCGTAATTGCTGTCATCTATAAGCATAGTTCAAATATAAATTGTCTAATTAAAAGAGTGTTACTAATAAAAGAAACAATTAGTGATAGTTTTGACATGTTCAATGGCCGCAGTTGTTCAATGGTCCAAATTAATTGCCATTGCTGCGTTTGGGGGATTGGAGAATTGTGGAATTGCGGAGCAGAGGAGAATTGGAGAACGATACGGGAGCTGGCTGCCAGAACTGTCAGAAATTCAATACGCGTTCTCCCGACAAGCATAATTTCAATTAATAATCAAATCGGCAAACCGAACACGAATTCAACACACACACACACACACACACAGACAGAAACCCACACAGACACACACACAGATACACCTGCTCTGGGCCAGATCCCAGAGGTCTCTACTGGCAGACTTTACAAATTGAAATTAACATCGTGTCTGGGGGAAGAGCAACAAAAGTAACCAGGTCATTGTGGACAATGTTGAAGCTCAAATTAGAATAACTTTTTGTAGGGGATACGTAGGGGAAGAGGGGAGGTTAGCGGGGATGACAACGAGTTAGGCTCATCAGAATTGTGTTAATGAAGGCGTCAGTGTCTGGCAGAAGAATCTTTATTATTTTGTAATTAAGTGGCTTGCCGAGTGCCGCCATGACGAAAGTCGTCTCTCCGGTCACTTCTTCACTTCTCCACTTCGTCACTTCTCCACTTCTCACAAAGGCAGCTGGAGACATGAGACGTGACAAGGGAACTTGAAGAAGACGATGGAGACGTTGGAGGCGTCGCAACTGCAAAAGAAAATTGTGTTGATTCAATTTGAAAAGCCTCGGCAGGCTGTCAAACTCTGGCCAAGACTTGCAGCTAGACTCTAGACTCTGCAAACTCGGAATTGAGTGGGTGGTTAGATGCTTGAAGTTGAGTTTCCAGTCAGTCACGGTGACAGCTATTCCAGCTATTCATTCAACTTCTTTTGCCCCCTTTTTGTTAAGCCACTTTCATTTGTATTACCGCTTTTATGTTGACTTGGCCTAAGCTGTTGCCAGGTAACTCGGTTGACTCACTCAGATGGAGTCAACAACTCTTGACCTGAGAATTGCAAACTACTTATTCTAATAAATATTTGTAAATTATATTCCTTACTCTGTTGAAAGCTAAAGTATCGCTTTAATAGAAAATTATAGTTATTGCATTATATAATTTTGATATTTGTCATAGTTAAGACACTTTGTTCTAAATCACTGACAGACTGATTGACTGACTAATCATTGCATCTGGGAGGTTGAAATATTCAGACAACAGAACTATTTTATATTGTACTCGTATTACTCCTTTTATGTGTAGCTCAAAGATTTATATTAGTCTTGTATTTTTTTAAAATAAAATTATAAGAATTAAAGGATTTAAATACTAATTTCTCATTTTATACTTATTTGATATTCATCGATTTGTTAATAAATATAAATAATAGCTTTCAAACAGATATTAAACGCTTTGAATTGTATAAAGTATTGTCAACAGTTTAAAATTTAAATTTTTTATGCATCCTTGCTAAACAATTGACAGGCGGAGGAGCGGAGTCAACATACGTCGACATGGAGCCGGAGTTGGGAGGAGGAAAAGAGAAGAAAAGACAAAAACGTGCCGCCAGCAAATTCTTTTTATGGAAAATCGAAAATTTGAAGGCGAGCGAGCGGGGAAAAGATGGAGAAACACGAGCTCATTTTTCTTATCTGTAATGATAGATGCCACGCCCACGCACGCAACGTCGCCCCGAGGCGATGTGAGTAGCAACAATTTACAATAAATGGAGTTAAAAGTTACAATTCAAATGGCGGTTGTATGATGGGGCGGGAGGGAGGAGGGGGAGGGGGAGGAAGGGCATCATTTTCATTGTTGTTGCTATTTTAAACGTGCGATAAGCCGACGCAATTTAATAGCAAAAATAACAATAAAATACGAGACTGGCAGGCAGACAGAGCGACAGACAGACAGTCAGATAGCTAGCGACAGAGAGAGAGAGAGTAGAGTGAGAGATATATAAGGAGAAGGCGTCAGCAAACAGTCGAAAAATAAACGTTCCCGCATTTAGTCCTTCCCCCGTTCCACGCCCATTTCATCCCATCCCCTCGGCCGCCTTCCAAGGACACTGGGCGTGAAAAGTGTGTCGTCGCGCATATGTAAATATTTGCATAAAAACGATGACAATAACAACACGCAGAGTGACAAAAAACAAGAAAAAGAACAACAAGAAATCGGGGCGTCAGTCTAATGTTGGCATAATAGCTTTCGATTATCGGCAGAACAGGGAGATTCTTTCTTAAAGCAAGACACTTTAAAGTGCGACAGCAAAAGATACTTTTTGATTCGGCTGAAAATTTTGATCACATTTTACGTATATGTGGACGTTTATCGAAGATAAATTCAACTTTGTTTAATTTGCAGTTAATAGTAAGAATAATAATTAATAATTCAGGTAATATTTTAATATCTGAGCTCGATTTTAATTTAATTTGATATGGTTATGTTTGAGATCATAGCGACTTGATATTAAGTAATACAATAAAAATCTGTATTAAGTTTCTCGAAATGTTATACAAAATGTTATCAAAAAGATTTTGAAAATCAGCTAGAAAAATATACTTTGAGTTTAATTTCTAATGTGGAAATTATATAATGTGGAATTAACATAACTTTCCATATTTATATGAACTATATGTTTATAGAAAATATTAGAGTTTGAACATCATTTCAAAATAACTTACTAGTTAAATTAATAAAGTTGATAAAAACTATTTAAAGTATATTAGCAATATTAAGAGAGCTGACTGATTTTATCGCAATTGTCATGATTTCTATTCGCAAATTCAATTCCATATTTGACCTTTTCAAAGACAGTCTTAAGTTAGCAAGAATTCGCAGTGCAATGGAATGTTGCATGTGGCATGTGGCAGGCAATTTCCAGTTGCCATTTTCAGCATTTGTCAGCTGCAATTTGCGAGCCAATATTATAAGACAGTTGCATTGTTTTAACCGCTGCACGAAGAAAATTAAAATTATCAGAATAAACTAAAATTTTCTTTCAGAGCGACATGCACAAGAATCTTGGGGGCGGCCAGTGGGCGTGGCAAAGAGTCGAGAAGATATGTGCGGCAAAGTTTCGTGCGGAACATGTTTGCCATACTTTTTATCTGCGCCCAATTCTTTATGCGAGCAGTTTATTAAAGGATGCGAGCAACTCTTAAAAGGAGAAAAAGGATGAAGTGTCCTGCACAAAAGAATTCCAGCTCATGTGTGTGTGTGTGTGCGGGGAAGGGGAATGGGAAGGGGAAAGGGGTGGGGATAAAAAGTTGTAAGTGCATTTCGCATAAATGGAAAATTGTTCAATTTATCGGCACACAAAGGCAGCTGGGAACATGGAGTTGGGAACAAGGCCAAGGAATAACTTATGAAACTTTATGCAATTGAATAGATAAATATTGATGTTGGTCAACTGGATAACTGAGAACTGGGTAACTGAATAACAGGTTAACCCTCCAGCTTATGCAGAACAATCCTCTCACTCCGCACTCCTCTTTCCTATCTCCTTTCCACTGGGTAATTGCCACAAATGAGGCGCATCAAATTTGATTTGATTTGAGCTTTTAAACCACAACTGAAATGGAGAACAACATTTAAAGCGCCATAAACAGTCATAAGCAGGATAAAGATGGATAGAGAGTGCGCGAGAGAGCAGAGAGAGAAAGGAGTGGGGAGGGAAGATGATAAAAATATCAACAAGCCAGCAATAAAACATTCAACATTCACCATTCAAGGAGTGCAAAGAGAGCAGCCAAGTGAACAGCGGACCATTGTCGAAATGACATCAATAAAATATTTAAGGCGACAACAAAGCGAAGCAGCCACATTCGCATCCCACAGTGGTCTTCATGCCTCCTGCCACATTTCCCTGCCCCTGCCCCAGTCTCTGCTCAGTCTCTGCCCCTGCCACGCCTCCGCAGTTGGCAAAACAAACTGTAGAGGGCGCTGAGTGGAAAACTCCACTCGACTGGCGCCGTGGCAAACGAGCTTAACAGAATAAACCGATGAGAACTGACTAAGGCAGCGAGGACTCGGATTGGCACTGAGGATTGAGAACTGAGAATGTCGATGACGATGGAGTCAAGTCGAATGACTCACTTGAATCCTGCATCAGGTTCTCACTCGTCTCGCTCTCAACTCGACTTTGAAGTGCAATATCGGAATTTGAATTCAATCGCAATTGGAACCGCTTCCTTTCAGCTTGAGCGTTATTCCCCTTTCATCTGCTTATTCCCCCTCTTCCCCTTGATCCCCTTGCTCACCGTCTTAACTCCTTCTTCAATCCAGCTTCATTGCTGACTTTTTATTGCGGCTTCTTCGGCTGTTCTCCTTGATGCCAAGCGGCTTAGACTTGTTAGCAGCATCTTCCAACTGTTTACGGGTCTTAGACTCTCAAAGGGATGAGGAATATGGAGTGAGGGATGAGGGATGAGTGGTGAGGGGGAGGGGGGAGGAAGTTTACTCGGGAAATCGCGGCCAACAATCAGGGAAAACATAAAGATGGGTTGCTGATGATACGAACAAGACAGCATTTAAAATTGGAATTGCAATAGGAATTCGGATTGGAATCGTATTGGGAGTGGGTAATAATGATGGTATTGGCCAGTTACTTGGATTGCTGGCCAGTTAAAGCAAGTCTCTAGTTGTGGTATCGATTACTCATAATTTCCTGCTTAAGTGGAATCCTTATCGATGTGCGTATCCTTTTCATTTTCATGAAATTTACATATTTTCTTTTTCAACAGCAAAGCGTCTATTTCCCAGCGGCAATCAATTTCATCATCTTTATCGTCTCGTTTCTTCTTCCAATTCAACAAAAATCAGTTGAGATTTCATCCTACGATTTCCTTTGATCTAATTTCCTTAAACAGTGGCGATATTCATAGCTATTTTCTACTCTTAAAGTTGGTATTCGAACTCTGTCTGAGCTGTAGAGAATCAGGGATCAAGAAACGTGCCGGACTGAGGATTTGGCGGCCTGTCAAGTGCGAAGTCCTTTGTCGCGTCGTCGACTTAGAGGTGCGACAGGAAATGATAAATGAGGCTGTTTACTGTTGCTTTGTCTTCCACTTGCAGCTGGCATTTAATTTAAAGTGTTCTGCTAAGAATAGCAACTGACAAAAGTCAATAAAGTGTCAAATTACCTTTTAATATGCGTGTGTTTAATGAGGAGCCGGAGAGACGCCGTACAATTGAAAACTTACGTGTTCAGCGAGCCGTGAAATGTACAATTTTAATGCAAATTTAATACAATTAGCCTTCAACTTTAAGGCCGGGCCTAAAAAGTAACCAATAATCTAGCTGGCCAAAGTTTCCCGCTGGGGAGAGTGGAGAGGGGAGAATAAAGATGGAGACTGCGAAATGCAATTGGGACATAAATTTCCATTTTCGGTTTATGCCCTCGAGAACTCGCAGTAATTTAACGCTAAGTTTTTGTTGTCGCTCTTTTTGTACCCACTGTTGTTGTGTCGGAAAACCCGACGCGCCACAATAAAATAGTAAACATGCAAGAACAACAACAACAACAACAGCAGAAACGGAGCATAAGAAAATAAGTCTCGCAAAAAATGAGAAGAGCAACTTGTGCTAAGTGTCTCGCTGTCCTGCTCGGCACTGTTGTTGTCCTTGTCCAACGGGGCTTCAAGATGACCGCAAAACTAACTAAAAAAGGGGAGAAAAACTTTTTTTTTTTTTGGTTCTCAATTTACGCGGCTTTGAGTGGTTTTTGTTTTGTTTTTCTAGCTTTTTTCCATTCGCTATTTATCTTGGCCTGGTTACGAGTTGTCTTCCATCCTTTTGTGTTTTTCCTTTTTTTCTTAGCCATTGTTTTGCTTTCGGTTTTGGCGGCAATTTAATGACATCATAAATACAAATTCCAACTTGCTGAAAGTATTTCGCAGCTCGTTTGCTTCTGCTGAACTTCATCTCGTGCTGTCCCCCAGCTACTTTAATCCTTTTGTGCAGCTGCAATTCTATTAAGCCTGCCCCAACCACAACTTGCCACAACCTACCAGAACCTGCCACCACCCGACGCATCGACTCCGTCTCTTTTAGCCACTCGCCGTCCTCAATTGCCAATAAATTGTAGCTGTTATCAAGTCAGCCAGGCCACTTATTCATACACGTGCCACCAGCTGCTGCAACGTCTGCACTGAGGCGGCCTTGCAACACACACAGAGTGTGGCAAGCGGACCACAACCGACCCGACTCAAAAGTGCCACTGGGAGTGGCAACTGCTCACATTATATAGCATTTTTTTTAGAGCAGCACATAAAACTAACTCAACACAACAGAACTGCACAATGTTCACTTCTGCATCCGCTTTTTATAATAACAACACTTTCATTTTTCATTCAACAATATTTAAAATATTATACACATATTTTTAAAAGATAAAATATTAACAATGAAAATATACGCGATTTGATATTTTTATTAATTTAAATTTCGCATAAATACACGTAGTTGAATCGTTATTTATTAATAATTATATTTGTGTAATTTATTTATATTCTTTACACATTTATATTAATATTTATTTATATATTTGTGTGTTTTATACATATTTTTTACACATAATTTAGCATTTTTAAGCTGAATCCGAATTAACTTATTTAATAATTGAATAAAGACATGTTTTAATCAATGTTTTAATTATTATTAAAATAATAAATGCAACCATTAAATATATCTCTCGATGGTTTGTTTGCTGCGGTCTCAAATTTTATTTTGCATGACTTAAAAATATTTCTGAATGTATTATATAATTAATTAATTTAATATATTTTTAAATTATTGTTTAGATGAATATTTTAGGTTTCATTAAATTTAATAAATACAATTAATTTCAGCATTTCATATTTTTAAAACATAACATTCAACATAAACCTGCAATAAAAGAAAAATGATGTCAGCTTAAGAAACTAAAAAAATCGTTTATTATTTTAACTGTTGCTATTAAAAATGTAAAATAAAATTAATAGGTGATTAAGCTTTGTTTATTTATTAGTCCAAAATAAAGGATTTTTTTTAAAGAGATATTAAACTACAATTTTGAGTGTAAGTATTTTATTCAGTTGTTTTATGAACTTATGGAATCCCTGGAACTTGGATTCACCACACTCCAAAGCTTCTCGCTTCGAGGCAGAATCCTAGGCAATTCTAGTCCTGGCAAAGGACACGCGTTCAACTCGCGTCGTGTCCTTGCACTTGAGCAACAGTGGCAAATGTAATAAAAATTATAGGAGTAGAAAGAAACGGCACAGCAGAGCGAAGAACAATAGAAGCAAAGAGTAGAACACGTTTCCCAGCGGGAAATGTTTTTTTCCGGCTGCAAGTGCCACTTTTCCCCCACAGAGAGTCGCAATGTTGGGAGAGCTCTACAAGTGCCGAGTTTGCTCGTCGTTTGTTTTCGCCGTGCAGTGCAAATTATTTATGCCACATGCGGGACTCCAAACACACCTGCAACACAGCGCCACAGCAACACGGCAACACGGCAACACTGGCAATGCAATCAAAGTAAGCAACGGCAGACAGAGAAGGTAATGTATAGAAATAGAGGGATCGAGAGAGAGAGAGAGAGAGAGAGAGAGAGGGAGGGAGTGAGTGAGGGAGAAATGCGAAACAAAAGCCACATTGCCACTTTCCGCTTGCCACTTGCCACTTTCCATTTTCACTCGAGTGCAATTTGGTGGCTTTGGTTTCTCTAACTCTCGCGCCTCGGCCGGAAGTTGAAGTCTTTTGTTTTCATTTCCGTTATTTAATGCAAGTGGCATTGTTGCAGTTGCTGTTGTTGTTGCATGTGCCGCTGCCAGCTGCCTTGACTAACATAATATATGACATTGCCCCCCTCATGCCGCATTCAACAACTTTGAGCGCCACAAACTTGTTGGCACCTACTTGTCCTAGTCGGGACTCCTTTGCCGGGTCTCCTTTGGCGTTCCAATTCCCTTTCCCTGGCTGCTTTCGCCACTTGGCAGCACTTTTCAAGCAGCCAGCACATTTGCATACATCTGCAAACGTGAAACTTGTTTGCTTGCCTTTTCGACTACATTTTGAGAACTCTCTCTCTCTCCCTCCCACTTTCTGCTCTAAACGAAGTTAACCAGATTTTCATGTTCAGATAATGATTTTCGCTTTATTTTCCTGCCAGTCTCCCCATGATCGTTCCCTGACTTCGTCACTCGTCCTTTGTTCAGCTGCTGCATTAAATTTATTGCTCCCGATATCGGTTAAATAAACTTGGGGCAAAACAAATATAAGAAACCTACCAAATCGACTTTTGGTAGCTAACACATATGGTAATTGTAGGCGCAAAATAAATCTTGGCAATTATTTAGAATTTGCACATAATTTTGTTTATTAAGGGAGCAAAAGAGTTCTGTATTTTATTTTCGGCCAAAAAGTATGCTATATTTTTTGACGCTTTTGAATTTTATTGCCAGAAATCCTTTGGAATATCAACAATTATGTCTGTCAATGTTATTAATTTATTTAAGCAAAACATATATTAAACTAATCAATTGTACACATAATTATATATAAAATTATTTAAATTAGATTAGATTAGATTAGAGATTCCCCCAAATGATAAACATAAATGAAGTTTTAAAAATAAAAGCAGCTCAATATATTTGTTTTTCTATTAAAGAGTTTATATACAAAGTTGACATATTGCTTAGAAGTATATATTAAATATTCTTGATTTTAAAGGCTTTTTTTAAGTGCATGAAAGTTAAAATGGAGTAGATAAAATCTGCGAAATATCTCAATCTATAAATATGTTTGTAATTCAAATCATTACTTAATACAAATAAACAATGTATCTTTCAATAAAACCTGGAACCTTTCCTAGTTGCAAAAATTTGTAGTTTTCTAATCGTAATCAATTCCCAGATTACCCAACTATACTCTTAATGGAATGGGCTTAGACAACAAATTAGCCAGGAGTTCGTAGTCTGCTCTTTAACCCCCAATTCAGTAAGAGGAGCAGGAGAGGCAGTAAAGGGAGGAGAGAGAGGAGAGGGAGGCGGAGCATCTTCCGTTTGGGGCAACTTTCAGCTCAGCTGCATTTACGCTCAATCTGCCACACACTTGCCTTGACGGCCACAAATTGCTTTTTAATAACTCAACTAAGCCAAGTAAAACTGGCAAAACAAGCTTAACAACAGCAATGGTTACAACAACAACAGCAACAGCAACGACAACGGCAACAACAACTACAATAACAGCAACAATCTTTGCTACTGTTTCAATTTTCCAACTGGCAGTCAAATGAATGAAGGCAACAACCCACAAACTATGCAAAGCAAATCTGTTAACTATCCCATCCAACGATGTTTCTAACTTCTTAGCTCCCCATCCATACTCGTACAGTGGGGTAAATCTCTGTTTTTGAATAGTTTCCCATACCCGGGAATTCCCACTCGACCCTCCACGCACTCTCGAAACTTTAAAACTTGAGCAATTTGTGAATTTAGTGCCAAAGTTTCGCTTCATTTTTGTTTCTCCACTTTTTCATTATCGTTTGTTGTTCCTCCCTCCTGGTTCCACGTTCTCATCGGATTTCCTTGTTGTTCTTATTGTTGTTGTTGCGGTTTTCAAATTGCAATTGTTCAGAGATTATTGGAACCGGGAGAACAAAGCGGGAAAAGGATAAACTGCTTAGAGAAATATTGCAGTCATTTGTCCAACGTTTGAATGTCATATTTATTCCTCTAATGGGCATTTGAAAAACTTTCAATGTGCAGAACGTGGCAGATGAAGAAATGTCCAGTCAAAATACAAGCCAAACAAATGGGAATTATTAGGATTAGTAACTAATTACAAAAGCGAGAGAAGAGTCTTCAAGAAGTATATTAAGTATATGATACGTGCTTAGATGCTAAAGTATTTTATTTACAAATGTAAATGTATTAATAAAGTTTAGAATATATGTACAGAGAAATTAGAATAAAACAGAGATATTTACATTGTTTTTAAATTCATGTAAATTGATTATCGTGGAAATATTACTTCGGGCATTTATAGAGCGAAGAAAATCCCAATCACTATTACTTTTTATAATATTTTTCTTTTCATTTCAATGTTGGCATATTGTTTTAAACGAATTATTAATGATTTGACACTATTTCAACTATTAAAAAATATCGACTTTTGCAATGCACTTAATTCGATTTTCTGGACTTTCCTCATATTTTCGTAATACACTTCTTATTTGTTATTATCGTTGAGAAAACGTTAACAAACATATACTTTCTCTTTGTCTCTCATTACCTCCTTAAATCTGATTGTCACTGTCTCTCTGTCCATTTCTAGACACACACACATACACAGAAACACACGGATATGCAGAGAGCACAAAAGTATGCAACATAAAATGCAACTTTTAAACAGCTCCAAGAGACAGAGACAGTCTGCCAGCCACAACAACAATCACAACAACAACTGTTACAAAATGTTGCATATGCAATGTGGCAAGAGCAACAACAACAACAGCAACAGCTAGCAGCACATTTCCTTTTTCTTATAATAAAAACTAATTAAATCTGCACGAAAGCATGCCAACAAGCAGCATCTCTCTCACTCCCTCTCTCTCTCCGTCTCTCTCTCTCGCTCGACTTGTTGTTGCCACACTTATTGCTGTTGTTGTTGCATGCAGTGTTGTAACATGTTTCAACACTTTGCGTCTGGCTGGGGCACAAACACTTTGGCGGCAACAAGGGGATTTCAAATCCACATTGAAAATTTAATAACCAAAAATTTGCAGCCAAGTTTCGCTTCAGATTTTTTTACTTGTTTCTTTGGAATTTGCAAAGCTCGCAGAGTATTTCCCTTAATCTCCCCTCGGTGCATCCCCATTTATCTATCTATCTTACTCTCACTGTAGTTCTCGTTCTGGTTAACATACACACATATATGTAGCTGCCACTAATTGTTGTTGTTGTAGTTAGCTTTTATTGTTATACCCTGTAGTGATAGACTTAAAGGAATGTTTAGTTATCACAAGCACTTACAATTATTCTAATCATAATCTTTTTTTATATATGTATGTTTATTTAGCTAATAATTGAAAAGGTTTAATTAAAGTCTTTAGAATCACTTCATTCAGCAGAAAATATTTAATTACCTGTGTAATTCTTAGATTATCCAAGTAATTGAGATTAATTATTTGAATTTGTAAGAAATTAAAGTAAAGTTAATTAGTAAGTTTATGGCGTAGGGTATTTATTATGAATGTATCATTTAATTGGTAAATGTACCATAAAAATAAACATTCTCTATTTGTTTATAGGGTATAGAGTTAGTCGGGAGCTCGGAGATCTTCGTTGGCTTCTCTAATTGTTGCTGTTGTTACGGTTATTCATTTATGTTTTATGTGGCATTTTCGTCGAATGTTTTTTGGCACACGGTGCTGACAAAAAACTTTTTTGGCAGACAGTTGCAGTTGTGATTGTTGTTGTGGCTGTTGTTGCTTTTGTAATTGTTATTGTTGGCACTTTGGGCTTGAGATGTGTTCCGGTTCTTCTTCTTCTCCTTATTGCTGCTGTTGTTGTTGTTGCTGTTGTTGTTAGCTACTGCTGCTAAGTAATAAGCAACCGCAGCAACAATGACAACAACAAAAACAACAATAGCACAAACAAAAGTGTCGACAGACGAAAATGTAATAAAATTGTTGGCAAGTCTGAAGCAAAAGGTGGTAAACAGAAAGTGGAGGTTTTACACTGCAACAAATTAAGTCACACAAAATATTAACTTGAGTCAACTATCAAAAATTGTAATTTAATAAAAATATAATCGACCGCTTTTTGAGAAATTATCATAAGAGAATTATTTTAAGATTTTGCAGTATTCGATGCAAAATTGCTATAAAATCCTTATTAATTTAATAAAATACCCTTCAGAAGATTTTTTCTGTAGCTTACTTTAATTAAATAAAATTTTGTATATTTATAAACAAAATATCGTTATTTCTTTAGTTTTTCATTTTAAGTTTTTTGTTAGTGAAAGCATAAAATATTTAATTCGAATTTTCTTTCTTTAAGAAGATGTAATTTTTTTTTATTATCAGTGTAGATGTGCTTCAAACGGTTGCCAAGTGCCCCAATGTTACAGTGTACACACACACACACAGACACAAACAGTCACACACATACACACACACACAGACACCTATGCACAGTCACCATAATGGCGTTGTAATGCTCGTAAGCAGGTGTAATTGAATGGTATTCCCCTCCCCTCTCCCTCTCCCACCCATCCACACACAGTGACAGCCAGCAGTGAACTCCCAGTGGAGTTTCCGCTTTTGGCACGAGACTTCAAGTCAGTGTGAGTGTGAAAGTGTGTGTGTTTGTGTGTTTATGTGTGTGTGAGAGAGACTTTTCCGGCTGCAGGAAATTTCATATGCATTGTGGCTTCCCATTAAATGTGATAATTGTATTAATTGCCGCCAGTGTGAAATTTATGGAATATAAAGACTAAAAGAGATGCTCAAAAAGGCAGCAATAAAATTAAACTAATTGAAAAAATTATTTGAAATTGATAATTAGAAATAAATAACTAGATATAATTTATATATAATGGAATTTGCAATTAACACAATATTTCTCAATTGAAAACAAAGCTCTATCAATATTCTAAGCTGTTAAATTTAAGTTAACTGAATTGAATAATAAGCAATTAGAATTTAGATTTTTACAACTACAACTCTACAAAATAAATGATATAAAATATCTAAAATAATATTAAACGGAATCTAATAGATTTAATACAAATAAAATAATTTATAATTATTTCTATTTAATCGATATTATTCATAATTAAATTAAATAAATCATATTTAATATTTTGTTTGATCAATTTTAATCAATCAAATTAAAATAAAAGCTTAGAAATATTTAAGAATTAAAAAAATAAAGTTCTTTAAAAGTAAGAGAATTACCGGGCAATTTAATGACAAAATTAAAGACCATGTTTTATTATCATAAAATACAAAGTTGGCTTTTAGGCTGTAGGCACTGCCAATTTATTACCCGTTTAACAGGCCACTTCAAAGCATTTAAGGCGAGGCCTTAACTCATTAGTGGAATGGCCTTTGTGTGCAAATGGTAATTTGATATTTTATTGACTTGGCACGAAGCACGTGGCGTCCAATTGCTAACCTATTAATAGTAAAAACACTTTAAAATTAAATGTAAATTTTGCAGAGGAAGCAGCCGTAGAACGTGAGAAATCTATTTATCATTTCTAGCCGCAGACGGAACGATTCCTTCCGGATAATAAAGGTGTGGACACAAGTTCAATTTACATTTAGAGCGGCAGCAATAAATTATTATACAAACTGCAACTCGGACTAGTTGTGAAATTAGATCAAAGGAAATCGTAGGATGAAATCTCAACTGATTTTTGTTGAATTGGAAGACGAAACGAGACGATAAAGATGATGAAATTGATTGCCGCTGGGAAATAGACGCTGGCTGTTGAAAATAGAAAATATGTAAATTTCATGAAAATGAAAAGGATACGCACATCGATAAGGATTCCACTTAAGCAGGAAATTATGAGTAATCGATACCACAACTAGAGACTTGCTTTAAATGGCCAGCAAATCAAGTAACTGGCCAATACCATCATCATTACCCACTCCAATTCCAATCCGAATTCCTATTGCAATTCCAATTTTAAATGCTGTCTTGTTCGTATCATCGGCAACCCATCTTTATGTTTTCCCTGATTGTTGGCCGCGATTTCCCGGGTAAACTTACTTTCCCCTCCCCGCTCATCCCTTATCCATCATCCCTCACTCACAGTCCTCATCCCTTTGGAGAGTCTAAGACCCGTAAACAGTTGGAAGATGCTGCTAACAAGTCTAAGCCGCTTGGCATCAAGGAGAACAGCCGAAGAAGCCGCAATAAAAAGTCAGCTATAAAGCTGGATTGAAGAAGGAGTTAAGACGGTGAACAAGGGATCAAGGGGAAGAGGGGGAATAAGCAGATGGAAGGGGAATAACGCTCAAGCTGAAAGGAAGCGATTTCAATTGCGATTGAATTCAAATTCCGATATTGCACTTCAAAGTCGAGTTGAGAGCGAGACGAGTGAGAACCTGATGCAGGATTCAAGTGAGTCATTCGACTTGACTCCATCGTCATCGACATTCTCAGTTCTCAATCCTCAGTGCCAATCCGAGTCCTCGCTGCCTTAGTCAGTTCTCATCGGTTTATTCTGTTAAGCTCGTTTGCCACGGCGCCAGTCGAGTGGAGTTTTCCACTCAGCGCCCTCTACAGTTTGTTTTGCCAACTGCGGAGGCGTGGCAGGGGCAGAGCGGGCAGAGACTGGGGCAGAGACTGGGGCAGGGGCAGGGGCAGGGAGATGTGGCAGGAGGCATGAAGACCACTGTGGGATGCGAATGTGGCTGCTTCGCTTTGTTGTCGCCTTAAATATTTTATTGATGTCATTTCGACAATGGTCCGCTGTTCACTTGGCTGCTCTCTTTGCACTCCTTGAATGGTGAATGTTGAATGTTTTATTGCTGGCTTGTTGATATTTTTATCATCTTCCCTCCCCACTCCTTTCTCTCTACTCTCCATTCATCTTTATCCTGCTTATGACTGTTTATGGCGCTTTAAATGTTGTTCTCCATTTCAGCTGTGGTTTAAAAGCTCAAATCAAATCAAATTTGATGCGCCTCATTTGTGGCAATTACCCAGTGGAAGGAGACAGGAAAGAGGAGTGCGGAGTGCGGAGTGAGAGGATTGTTCTGCATAAGCTGGAGGGTTAACCTGTTATTCAGTTACCCAGTTCTCAGTTATCCAGTTGACCAACATCAATATTTATCTATTCAATTGCATAAAGTTTCATAAGTTATTCCTTGGCCTTGTTCCCAACTCCATGTTCCCAGCTGCCTTTGTGTGCCGATAAATTGAACAATTTTCCATTTATGCGAAATGCACTTACAACTTTATCCCCTTCCCATTCCCCTTCCCCCACACACACACACATGAGCTGGAATTCTTTTGTGCAGGACACTTCATCCTTTTTCTCCTTTTAAGAGTTGCTCGCATCCTTTAATAAACTGCTCGCATAAAGAATTGGGCGCAGATAAAAAGTATGGCAAACATGTTCCGCACGAAACTTTGCCACACACTGTCTATACACTTGCCCCAAGCCAGATCCTTGCCACGCCCATTCTGCCGCCCATTCAGACTGCTGTTAGGCTGGCAAAGCATGCATGAAGAATTCCGCTTTGTGGTTGAGAAAGAATGCAACTCGCGGTACCTGAGATTCTATTTATTTTTTTAGATTTTTCCAATTTGAGTGCTGGCGGATTAATAGAGAGAGAAGTATGTTGAATTTTCCTGCTTTCCATAAATAAGTATAATTCATTTTTTCAGGTGGCTAGCTGGAAATGTTTTGCCCGTTTTCTTTGTGCTTCCTTTTGGGGTAATTTGTTTTTCCACTATTTGGCTTCATTTGAATTTGTTTGTTGACTTTGTTAACTTGCTTTACATAAATCTCACTATGATATTTTCCTTTTTCTTATTCTTGCACTACGGAAATTGTCCTGAATAGTTCATTTCAGCAGTTTACGTTTGTGTTTGGAATTATTTTTTATTTTCTCCAGAATTTTTCATGTTTTCTTCCTTTTCTATATTTTGTTTTTTGTTTTTTTTTTTTTTGATTGCATTGCAAAACTTTTGCCAAGCAGCTGCGATTGCAGTTGCCTTTTAGTTGGCCTGTTGATGTTTTCTCGAGTTGTTATTGTTGCTGTTGATGTTGTAGTAATTTCCCCTTTATGCAGATGAGTACAGTCCACGTTGTCCTCGGTGTCCTCGGTGTCCTGGCTATCGTCCTTTTTCGTAATGAAATTGACATCTTGTGTCGCGATTTTCAAGCGATTTTCGTTTTTTCCTTCATCTTTCACTGTTATTTTTCTGCTTCTTATTTTTCCATTAGCATTAAAAGTAGAAATCAAGTTTACTTTCGCCAACATTGCAATTCAATTTCCGCATTTGTTTGGCTTTCTAGTCTGACCTTTTAACAAATGAGTGAAAAAGCTTTTGATGCAAATTATTAGCTCCATTAATGATAGCGAATTATATTTTTAGAACTGCCTATGAAATATTAAACCTCGTTCATACTACAAATTGTTATTGCCAAAATTAATTGAAATGTGCATTTAAATATTAGCGCGCTATTTTGACAATTCATTTCCCTCTGACTTTATCTATTTAATAAAATTTCTAATTATGTTTGATAATCATATCTCTCTACTTTAAATTCGCAATTCTTCAACATTAATATTTTATAACTTTATCTATTTTATTTATTATCTGAAAAAGCTATTTCACCTTTTAATTTTAATATTTCTATTACTTCAATTATATCTGTATCTTAATATCAGATTTTCTAACACAAACTCAGTTTTTACACTCAATAAATAAGTTCCACTATTCATTTCTGATAAGAACTACACTTCAATTCAAATGTATCTCATTCGAATTAAATCGGTAAGTTGAGAAGCCTTTTCATTGCCATGGTCACAAATAGAACAATGTTTAATTGCTGTGGTTGTTGTTCCTTTGTGGAACCAATCCCACAATGCATCATTAACCATGACAACAATGCCGGGGCGTCACTTACAATTTTTATTAAAAATTAAAGAGCTGTAGTGAATAAAAAAAAACTTGTGCACGTATACAGCAATAATTTAATTGAATATGCCAATATTTTTTATGATTTTTATTATATATTTCACAGATAGTGTTGTTGTTTTTGTTGGTTTTGCAATCACTTGGAAAAGTTTGCGTGAATTAAAAAATAAATAAATTAAATGCTGCAACAAATAAAATGCGCTGTGGTTGTTTTACATCTACCCTTCCAATTGCAGAAGCTACCTCATACTTTGTCCATCAATTAATTGTTTATTAATGTAATTCACTTTTAATACTCTGTAACTCTGGCTAGTTGGTAATACACGTTACATTTGAGGTGGGAAAATACTGGTAAGAAATAAGAAATAACAGGAAAATCTTTTCAGATAAATACAAATTATGTTTTTCTATTTCGCATTTTAAATTATATAACAATTTCTGGTCAACAGCTGATTATTATGCCGATGTTGGCGCCTGCGTGAATCCCATTTCAGTGATGCCGCTAATCAAATTGGGAAAATAACTTAAATTAAATATTATCTAGGTTCCCGAGCAGAGAAATCGTTGAAAACAAATAAACAATTAAAAAATATCTATCATATTTTCGAATAACTTAAATTCTTTTCTAGGGTATCTGCTGGTTTTCCTGGTTTTATTATTGTTTTTAATGCATGTTTTTGGTTGTTCGCTGCAGCATTGTTTAATTTGGTTGCTAATTAAGCATTTAACACATACACTTGTTATATATGTTTGTAGTTCTCGATTTATTCCTTTTTATTTTATTGAAATTTTTCCGATTTTCAAGTTGCTCACTTTTGAATCGGACATTGAATATCAATTGATAGAAGTCATTTCGTTTTATTTTATTTTCAGTTACAACTCATTTCATATGCTTAAATACATGTTACATAGTTATGGTGTATATATGTTGTTTATGTATATCTATATATATATATATATTTATCGATTTGTATATAGTTTTGTGTCGTTAGCTTTGCATTTTACTCGTAACTCAATAATACAATATAATATATTTAACACCTTTTGTTCTGTATTTAAAGCAAAACACAACTTTTTAGCTTAAATGTTCAACATTCTCTCATTAAGTTTTCATCTTCATTTTTTGTTTTATACATTTAATTTTCAATTTTAGTTACACGCTACTTAATTTTAGGCCTTGATATTTGCTATGTTTTTAAACAAATCAAATTCGAATTTTCAATGGGATTTTTGCCTAAAAAATTATCTATAAGATAGCATACTTTTTAAAGGGGAAATTTAAATTTGCATTAAGCACATTCTTGAGTTAGCAGTTTTTTTTTTGGAAGTGTTGATGATTTTGGAAGTCTTAGAATATAAAGATAATCGTGATTTGATATATATGATTTCTTGATATCGAAGCTTTTGTATTTCTGTAATATTTAAGCATTAAATTTCTCACTTCATATTGACAGCTTAAATTAGTTAAATTTAAAACCATCATTATTAGCAACTGCCAAACGATCTTGTGGTATTTTTGAAATCATTATGAACTGAATATGTCTACATTATTACATATAGATAGATATAGACAGCTTCCCATTCAAATCCTTTGCTTAATCTATATTAAATCTCTATATTTTAAATGATTTAATTCTCGATATGTGTTTGGTTTTTATTTAATTTGCATATAACATTTTATATCTTAAAGCGTACGTATTTCTATTGGGATGTATATATGCGTGTGAGTTTGAGGGTGTGTGTATAGCGTTTAACGCACAAATATATCATTTAAACAATAGTCAACTCAAGTAGATTTATTTAACATAAAATTGCAATCAATATTCCATCAAAATGTTCAATTTAATGATGAGTTTTCCTATACAGGTCTAAGCTAAGTTCTTTGGATTTCACTTTATCATCTCAGCAGAAAGCTCTTCTTTTTTTTTTTTGGTTTGTTGCAATCTTTTTGGGGGCGGATCATAACTAGGGTCATCTTTACTAAGGACTATACGATTACTTGTTAATATTAGTGTGTTTACGAGTATGTATCTTCGTTCTGCTAGTTGAAGATGTTTCCTCAAGCCTTAATGCTAGTGTATGGATATGTAGCTCTAAGATACATTTTGCTTTGGCTAAGATAAACTTAAGCTAAGCCTAAAATAAGCATCAACTCGCAGTGTTATTAACAATGTTGGCAACACAACGAGCCACGCTATTGCCACAATGCTGTTGGCATCGGCGCTGTCCACGCTGTCATCGAGGGCGGGGCCCGAGGGGCCGCCAATTCCTGATGCCACATTCTGGATTTTATCTAGGAAGGATTTTTGTTCTGATAAACCGATTTCATTCAAATTCGATTGATATCGCGTGTCTTGAGGTATTGCAATGATGTAAGCAAACATGAAAGGCAATAGAAATATTTAATGAGAAAGAAACGGGGAATAAAGAGACAGAGAGAGAGAGAGAGACAGAGTGAGTATGTGTGTGAGAGAGATACATAAATGTGTTGTGGGAAAGTAAACAAGGTGCCAGGGAGGTTATCGCATAATTCGAATGATGAGATTATGAGATCTTTCCACTACTCACTTTTTTCCTGTCCATATACAGAACGCGTCGAATCGGGATTTCCATAGCCGATACTATTGCCACCTGCCTCACTCCAATGGGATTCAGTTGTGTAGAGACCCGAAGAGGCCGTCGTTGGCGGATATGAAACTGCAACGAGAGAGAAAGAGCGAGATCATATTTATTGATGTGTCCCATTTTAGCATTTTCTATAAACTTGAATTGTCTAAATTAGCTATAAATGTTTTATTTACTCCAAACATTACGTGTCATTACAGTAATTGAATTCTTTCGAATCTCAATATCCACTATTGATAACACCCATGAATTTGTCATATTCCGATTCATTCTTTCCGCTCTTCTGTTGATTTCCCTTTCCCAATTTCCCTTCAATTTTCATATCAATCCACTCCCAATATTAAGCTATTGTTGTAAAAATGAGAAGCGTGTTTAATATTAATTTCTTTTATTTTTTTCATGTCATATATTGTTTATGATTACTTTACATATTTCTGTTTTTGTTCGTCAAATGTATTTCAGTATTTTGTCGTGGTTGTTATTTGCCAACTTAATTTGCATAAAAATTTATCAATTCTGACATTTTCAGCACGTTTCATTCGCTTTGATTTCCATTTTTTATGTTATTTTATTTCTATTTATTTAAAACTGGCGCTGTCTGTCTGTTATTTTGAGTCCACTCCAGAATTATACAAAATGCTAATTATTTGATATTTTCATTATGCGACAATATGTGCAGCAGAATATCTTCCACTTCTCATCCCACAACTTCCACACCAACATATAATTAAAGCTATCTCTGTTCTTGTTTTCCGACTACATCATCGACGTTTTCAATTACCAAATACACCAAATATTAGTTATGCAGTCCCTGAAATGTTCAATTTCCAGCAACTATATTAAATATGCAAAATCGTTTTGATTGTCAAATTGTTTTCGGCGTTTTGTTAGTACTTATTTTATTAAATGTGCAATTTTCATGGCGCAATCTCATTAGAATCGAATTAAAGCATTGATTTTCAGTGCAGTTTGAAATGCTTTGAGCAGTGAGAAACAATACCAAAGTAATGAATATTGAAAGCCTTCTGTTTCATCCTTTTTAACCTATTTATGTTGCTAACAAATTTAATGTTTATTTAATCAGTGAATCAGAGCATTAAATCTGGCTTGAAATGAGAGATTAACATATGTGACTAATTATTAGAATTAAACTATGTCAGTTATTAAAATATAAACTTCGTTTATCTCATCAAATAAACTCCAATAATAAATGCCCATTCAACTTTAATGCTACTTTCGATTTATTTTGTATATCTAGTACATCTATTTAATTTTAAACTCTAAGATACATTTAATTTAATTGTATATTCTCAAGATCGCATTTTTCGGGCAACTTTAAGCTGCCCTCAGCAAATCCATCACGTAATTAAACTAAAAACGTGATATTAACTCTCAACTTGAGCTACAAAATTGAAGCGTTGCAAGAGTGAAAAAAAGTAGAAGTTACACCATCGAAGGGATAGAAATTTAAGTTGGCTCCGAGGTTGGCAACTCATGTGAGTCCTTTGTGAGTCCGCAAGGCAAAAACTTCAGTCACGACAATCCTAGAAGTCAGCCCAGCCCAGTCCAGGCAATTCCGCACCTCAAGCCGAGCACGTGACTTGATTTTCAGTGGCTTGATTATGGCTCCGAGCAGATGCCGTACCACATTTTGGCCAGAGACTTGCGCATCAGAGGGCCAGAAGATGGAGCTGGTGTAAGTGGCCAGTAGGGTATTCAAAGGTGTTAAGCATTCGTCTTATCCTCTCCGATTTCAGTTGGCAAAGCCATGAACTCTATTCGACCGTCGGTCAGCAGCGTGTCAGGCAATTAAGTCAGCCCATTTGTGGGCCATTGTGGTTGAGATTTTCTTTGTTCTGCTGTTCTGTTCTGCCCTTCAGAGTTGCTTTGTTCGCCTCAATGGATAAATGGCTGGAATTTGTCAATTTGTGTTAAGGCCAATGTGGCAGTTTCTCAAACCTCCCATTCCACTCATTAGACATGAATCTCTTAATTAGCCGAGTCGGGCTTAAAGTTGTAGCTGAATCCATTAGAGCAGCACGGTTTTTTATATTCCAACTCTTCGGTGTTCTCACATTTGTTTGAGTTTAATTTCAACAGAAATTAGCTGCATTTCAGCATCAATTAAAACACTGTTATTGTAATTCTTAATTTTTCATTTACAAGCGAAACTTATCTCTGTTCGCTCTTTACTTATCTACTCGCAAGTAAACATTCAAACCGAATGCTGACTTTGCATTTCGTTGCAGGCTGCACCACGCGGCGTATGTGTAACATAATTTTGCTCAACTTCCTGGCGATGTTTACGCAACTTTTGTTTGGCAAACAATTAAAAATACATTTGTTGGCAACTTTCTGAACAAGCTGCCATCGAGTGGGCCGCATTCTGAGTGCTTAATGGTGTCGTAGTCGTTGCATTTTTAAGTTGCTTACTTACCATACAATCGTATAATGCCATCCGTTTCTCCTCGGGGATTCTTGGCCACACATTTGTAGATGCCATCGTCGCCGCTTCCCACATTGATGATCGTCAGTTTCATATGCGTTTTATAAGCTGGCAACCCGACGCTTGATTCGACTCTGAAGTTGCAGCACAAGTTGGGGAAATAAATAAATGCAATATAAATGATTTCTTATATTTAGTTTCTAACTAAAAACGAAACAAAATGCGGCTCAACTCACTTGTATTTATATGAATCATGTATGATTGGTCCCTCGCCGCGTGTCCAGTAATTCAAGGACGTTGGATGCGCCTCCGTAAAACATTCGATGGTGACATTGAAACCTTCGGGGGCACCAACCAATTGATGTGGTATGAGCAGCATGGGTGGAACTGTACAAATAAAAAATACAAATAATAATGCATATAACAACCGAATTGATAACTTCCGCAAATCCCACAATTAATATACTTTTAGCAACAACAAAATAAATGCATGACCCTCTTATTAATTAGTGTCGCGACCTTTGCTTGTTAGTTTGGATTTGATTCCAATTATCGAGATAACTAAAATATAGAATTATAGCATAAATTTACTATTTTCATCGGTTATTATTATCAAAATCTCTCGAGACTTTTTCCTTGCATATTTCCTCTGCTTATTTGATTATTTAAAAAGCAAATATGATTTCTTTGTTAGTCCTACTAAATTAATTTCTATAATATATTCTTTTCGGCTAAATTGCAAGCCATTCACGGTAATCCAAAGCATATTCGGTGAGCTTGTTTACCTCGTTGCTAAGCACTTCAGTCGATTTAATGACCACTCACCTCACTTAACCCGTTGACAAGTTAATTAAGTTGCGCATTTTGTCACACTTAAGCCGCGTGATGCTTAATACACTTTTGATTAAGGATACTATAAAAGAGCAGGACTAAAGCGGAAACAGAGCAAACCCATCAAAATGTAGCCGTTAGCTCAGATGCTTGACGATACTTTTCATAAACACAAAAACGACGCTAATTTGTGTCCAAGCTGATTAAAATTTCAATTGGTTAGGGGCAAAGGGAATTAACGGCTTACGGGAGGAGAGTGGGAAAAAAGGGAAGTCGTGAAAAAAACCCTTTGGGTTTGAGCTGCAGCTTAATTGTCAGTTCGTGGTGAACATAAATCAACAAAAGGTAAAACAGTCAGCGAAATGACAAGGCAAATGGATGAAAGCAGGAACCACCATTGTCTATATAGCCAGGCACTTTTTATGCCCATCCTAATGATGATGACAGGCTCAGACTCAGGCTCAGGCTCAGGCTGAAGCTCAGGATCCAACAATAACTATGCCAAATGCAAAAAAGTTCATTAGTGCTCATTGAGAAAATGCAAAGAAAAATGACGGAAAAAGCTGCGACTCGCATTTAATATCTTAATTAAAACAGTGCGGTGTGGTGCATCTAAAGTGTGGATAGAACTTGTCACAGAGATCTCTATTCATTCATTTCCATTCTTTCCGATTTTTTTGGGGGCACATTGACAAAATTTTCTATAGGTGTCTTTTATATAATTACAAGGCTCAAGAGCCCAACAGATGCACGCAAATAAACAGAAAGACGGAGAGACTGAAGAACAAGTAAAGCAAAATACTGAATAATGCTATTCATAAGATATTTCATGAGATGCATTTCGCTGAGAGGAAAAATAGTTTCCATTTTCTATATTTTTTCCTTTTCTTTTCTCTATTTTCTTTTTGTGAGTTTTTTTTTTATCTACTTTGAATGTGTGCGAACTGCAGCGAACTTTCTCCTGTGCAAAGAAAAGACACAGCCTCCTGACTTGCGACTTGTCTCTCTCTCTCTCTCTCTCTCTCTCTCAATTTAAATGAAAATCAGTTGCATACAAAATTATACTTAAGATCTGGCCCGACTTTGCATTTGCATAAACCCGAACCAGAAACAGAAACAGAACCAAAACCAAAGACCTAGAAAAAAAAAGAAATGTTGGACGAGCCAAACAACTAGGAGTAGAATGTATGCATAAATTGGACTTGAAACTTTGTTTGTCAATATGCAGACAGGAGGGAAAACTTATAAACTTACTAAAATGAATTAAAGAGATTGCTTGGCTTGGTTCTCTCCGGTCAGAAAAAGTCAGCACTTATGGCTACGAAAAATGTTCAAATTATATTATTCAATTTGCAAACCAAAAGAAAGCTGCAGTTCTTGAAAGGTCCCGAACTCTATTACAATCAAGATGACAACTCAAGATGCGTCAGGAGGAGTCAGTTGTTGTACTGAGCAATCTCTGGTTATTTGTGAAGAACTGCTAAGATATTTTTAGAAGACTTTTCTGCAAGAAACCTAATTAACTATAACGTACATAGAATGAAAAAGAAATCTTAAAGATAGTTTTCCAGATGTAATGACAGTTTGAAGTTGGCTTTTTTATAGTTCATTTGTTGTTATTTAGTCTCTTTAGTCGATTGATTTAAAATGTTTTCTTAAAAAAATAAAATAATACTCCTTTCACACTCAAAGACGCTTTAAACCGCACTTTCTATGAGATTTAATTCAGAGTATCCTTCCGATTCTTTCTGCTGTTTTCTTAAGCTATTCTGGTCAATCACAATGTTCATCGTCATCATCATCATCATCTTGGCCATTTGCTATTACACTAATTCCGCAAATATTGTGAAAACATCCTTTTTTTGCAATCAAATCGTCCTCTATCCGCGTTCCTCTTCCCTGTCTCCATCGCCATCGCCATCTCCATCTCCGTCTCCGTTGAACAATGACTAAGGTATACAGACTTTAAGTGTAATCCGTGGCCCACACTCCTCGACCGTAACGAGGCTTCATTAACTGCTAATTTTCAAGTTGTTTACACTCAGCAATGTCACCTTGCAATTTTCTATAGAAAGTGCCAGACAAAACTGTCACTCAATGTCCACCTGACTACTGAGGCGAAAACAGCAAACCACTCAGCGAACAGCTCCTTCTCCTGCTCCTTCTCCTGCTCCTTCTCCTGCTCCTCCTACTTAACCAACTTCTCCTGCTCGCTCTCTGATTCTTGTGCTGCCAGGCTAAATTATTGTTGACTCAAGTCCTTTTCTTCGCCAGCAGCAACCTGACTCGCCACTGGCCACTTAGCTGCTTTGCTATCTGCTTTCCTCAGCTTCTGTTCGGCGCTCACAATATTGTCGCCACTCAATTGTAATTTAAATCAGTGCCAGGGAGTGGGCAGGAACTACAGGAAGTGCTTGTCCTGCAGCCCAAAGTCGAGTGCTTTTCTCTACGAAAATACCCTTTCAGAGAGTGTGACATTTCGGGAAAGATATGACAATGGAAGCTAGCTAAAAAATGTCGAATAAGATTTGTAAAACATAACTTCGACATTAGGTTCGATTCAATATAGAAAGATTTTTTTCTCTAGATTTAATGTGCTACACATTAGAGAGAGCATTTAATCCTCGTCATGTTTAACATAAATTTCTGTTGTTTCGTGTAGTAAGTAGTAAGTAGTTGAGTTGCTTCCTGATCTTCTTCTAGTCATTTGGCATTTTAAAGCTGTGTTAAGCAGTGACAAATTGTATAAAAACCCCAAAGAAATTATATCAATGTTGAAATATCTGAATTGCATACCAAATTAGCTGCTTAAGTAGACGATTTGAAGCCCGAGGCGGGAACGAAACTGGGAATCGCTTTATACAAGTGGCGGGCAGGTTAAAGGGTCGTTTGCAGCATATGTTGTTCTTACGACTGCCACAATGTCCTGCTGCTGCACAAGGCAAACAAATCAGTATGCAGTCAGAAAAGTAAGAAACAAACTCCTTCACAAACCACACACACACACACACACTCACACACGCACATCGAGTCAGACCGGAAACAGTAGCTGAATTTGTTGCTTCCTGTTTGTTAAGCAACGCACGCCACAATAAACGTACAAATACACAGCAAAAGAGAAATGGAGAATGGGGGAGAGCAAAAACAGAGATGGTAGCAGCAACCGTGTGTGTGTGTGTGTGTGTGTGTGTGTGTGTGTGAGTGTGACTGTATCCCAGCCAAAGGACATGTGCAAGCTGTCACAGTTGTTTTAACAAATTGTTTGGGGAGGTTCGGCACACACACTTTTTCTATGTGCAAAAATGAATTGGAAATTTGTTTCTCCTTTCTGCTTTTCCTACAAATTGTCGAGCAACAAAATTCGCAAAAAAAAAATGAAGAAAATCAGCGTACGATTTGATATTTATTTATACATAGTACTAAAGCAAAAGTCGCTTTTCCCCAATACTTTCCACAAGTTATCATAGTTTCGCTTTGGGAATGGGTTATTAGAATTTCAAGCCGAAATACTCAAATTGGATTTTGTGGCTTCTTCTTCTTCTGCTGCTGTTGCTGTTGCACAAAGTGCATACAAATTGTGGCATTAAAACAGGCTCCAGATTATTTCTGTTAATTGCGTATGTAGAGACTAGAGAGTCTAGAGAGTAGAGAGACTAGAGAAAAGGGCATCCTCGCTTAAAACCAGACTCTAGCAAATTAAGCAAAAAGTTGTGCAAGTTCCGATTTATAATAAGTTTTCTGATTGGGTTTTTCTAGACTTTCCCAATCCTTGAAGCAAATGTTAAATCAATTTATGGAAAAGATTTTTTGTAAAAATAATTCTTAATTAGTTTTAATTGTTGTTTACAAGTCTTTTATAATTCTATATTAATTTACTTCACTTGGCATTTTTTTTAAATTAATAGTAATAAAAACGCTATTAAAATATTTGGTGTATTAAAATCTTTTGTATCTAATATAAGTTGCTTGCACAATCGATTCTATCGCAGATATTTTACAATTTGTTAGTTTTCCAGTTGTCCAGTTGGTAGTAGAGTCTTCACCCCTCTAAGCCCCTTCCATGTCCTCTTTTTCCGCTTGTATATCTGCAGCAATCAAGCATTTGAAGTTGGTTTTATATCGCTGCACACGTGTAATTTGTATTGCGCTTTTTTATAGCCAGCCAGGGAGTTGCCAGTTACTTGGTAATGGGTAAAGGGTACTGGGCAGTAGTTACTTGTTACTAGTTACTGACCCCATTGCCCTGTGGTCTTGCATTTTGTTTGGCTGTCGTTGGTTTGCTTTGTTGGCTACCAAGCGAATGTCGTGCACAAAACAGAAATAGATTTATGCTTGCGGCATTTTTAAGTGACAGCAAACGAGCAAATTTTTGTGTGACGACTAAGCTCCCCGACCGCCAACTGCCACGCCCCCCTTGCTTCAAATGCCCAACTCGATTGTTGGCTGCCTTTCAGCTGACATGACAGCACACGGACAACATGTGATGTGACTGTCGCTTGTAATAAATCTTAAAAAGAACTGCACACTGATTTGGTTTTGAAGCTTTGCCGTTTTTCCATACATATTTTTTCTGAGATTTCACCAACTGTTGTGGCAGCCACAAGTGGCGCTACACATTTCAATTTCATTGCAACATTGGGACAACTTATACAAGTTTGGTATTTATATATTGTATATATTCTATTTAAATTTAATTTGATAATTCCGTGGCTTAGAGGAGAATCAAGAAATTTCGTAAATTTAATGCTGAGAACAGATTTAATAATGGAAATGTATTTTTTAAAAATTCAATTTAAATGTTAAACCTATATCCTTTTTAAAAATCAGTTTTAAGCCAACACTAATAAAAGGAATTATCAAAGGAATAATTCAGAATTGCAACTTTTAGCTGAAGTCTTATTTTTATTTAGTTTGCATGGATTCAAGTGAAATAAGTGGAAGATAATTGTGATACAAATATTATGCGAAAATAAAAATATATATTTTTAAAGTTTACATTTTAAATTACTATGAAATTTCTAGCGTTTACGTCTAGTAATTTAATGTAAATCTATTAATGCAATGCAGTAATAATCCGATCACTAAGAATATATATATATATAGAAATTGTGGCATTTCTACCACTGTGGATGCCATTTGACCCACAATCAGATCAACTTTAATCCGCAGACGCGAAATGGAAATATGAGTTGCCCGGCAAACAACAACAAAACAAATAACACACGTACTCGAATGCGAACACTTCAACATTTAGGTGCACTAAAGTCCGACTCTACGAATTTATAAAGGCAGTTTTTAGTTGGGCAACAAACGATGTTGGTCAACACACGTGGCACATAACGAAAAATAAATTGAAAACCGTTGCCAAACTGAAGCCCAATGAATAAACTATAAAACTCTACTCTGCTTAGTTTCTGGTCAATATTTTAGGAAAAATCTCGACGTGTTGTTTGTGTTAATAAAATTGTAAACTCAGCGCACAGTGAGTAGTTGGTAAATGTTGGTGAAATGGTGAAATATGGACGGTAAAATGTAAAGAGACGGCGAGGTAGAGTGAAGAGACACTTTATCATTTTGGCATGACAAACAGTCAGAAAGCAGTCCCCTCCCCTCTTCCAACTGTCCATCACTATCCACCTTGAAATATAGTTTGGTACTCACAGTCCACGCTGACTTTGATGCGCTTGGAAACCGTCGGGGGAACCCCATTGGATGCAATGCAGAGATAGGCGCCCATATCGAGACGAGAGATGCGGGTTATCTCTAGCGTATCTCCCTCCCATTCGTTCACTGCAATGAGAGAAGTGAGACAAGTGAAATGAGAAGTTGAAAGGAATTGCGAAGTGCGAAGTGCGATTTTTGAAATGCTGTTAAATGATCGATGCTCAATGCAACCTGTCCGCTGTGCTTCCACTTACCTATGTGATTCTTATTGATGGCTATGCGCGAATTATCATCCCGCTTCCATTTGATAATGGGCCGGGGGCTGCCGCTGGCTCGACATCTCAGCGAAATGTTTGCACCCTCGCGAACTATGACATCGCTGGAGCTCAGCGAGTCATCGATGTTCGGTGGCACTGTAAATATAAGTAAATATGAGTTATGCATTAAAATGAAACTTAAAATTTATTCACAAATGCTGCATAATCCGCTCGAATCCGCTTGGCGAACAGGCCAACAATGCCGGCCCACATTCAACTGGTAATCATGAAAGCCATTTAAGTTTAAAGACCTACACATATATGTGTAATATCATCAATATATGCCACGATGGCAATACAATGCATTGTTTAACTCAGTATCATTGCTACTACTACGAAATGCAATGTAGTTGCATTTTAAGCGGCAGTTCAAATAGGTGATAAATTGCATTGTTTGTTGCCGCCAATTTGGTAGCAACAGGAAATTGCAATTGCAATCGCAATTGGAATTGAAATGTTTTCAATTTTGATTCGCAGCATTCAAAATGCAGCTCATAAATATTGCAATAATTGTGCAATTGATGCACAATATGAATGCTATTTTCCATAAACCTAATTTCTCAATTTTAGTTTGGTTAAACGAAGAGTTTAATATGAAAAATAAAATATTTATTATTAGAAATGCTGTTGTCAAATTATTCTGAATTCTGAAGCAAATTTATATCGCATAATATTTTTTTTAGATTTTTAATTACAGTTGTCTTTAAAGTTTTAATATTCCACGCTAATATTTTGAAGTGTTTAGTTTGTTTAGTCAAATTTTTCTATTAACTTTTCAACTTTTCATTTTACTTTCGACAGAATTTGGATTTGAATATTTATATATTTATTTATTTTCTATAAATTTTGTTAATTTATTTTATGGAAATAATAATTTAATTTAATTAACTGCAGTTTGATTGCCCGGTCATAAATAAAAAAAAATTATTTGTATACTCTATACAAAGTAAGAAGCAGATAGTTTAACAATTATAATTACTCGATTGAAATACTTCAATATATTTCATTTATCTAAAAAACTACGTTATATATAAGATATACGAATTTATTGAGTCTGTAATCGGAATACGGATGGATTGTAGTATTTTATTATTTCCTTACGCTAAATAATGAAATATATATTTGCTGGGTATCTTCTAGTCGAGCTGTCTAAGCTATGTAATCACTTTTGGCTCACACATTGATTAGAGAACTATTTGAGCATGGTAAATGCAAATATTTAGCAACGAATAAATTGTTTCACACATTTCATTTAAATATTATTTTTTGGCGTTGGTTTAGTTTTTTACGATTGTTAGTGTGAGTTAAATTTTTTTTAATTAAAAAATATGCGCTGCCGTTTGGCTGAATATCGCATGAATTTTTAATAATTTGTTTGTTTGCCAGCCAGGAAAATAATTCCGCCTGGCTAAAAGATTCACTGAACTGTGCACTGGACACACACACACACACACACACACACACACCATATTTCGCTTTCGGCTTCTTCTGTTGCCTGCTCTTTGTTTTCCCCTCTCTCTCTCGCTTTCGCTCGCTCTCTCATGGTTCATGGGAGTTTTCCGCGCTTTAAGGCACATAAATTATTTTTGAATTCACCGCGTATTTGTTGAGGATTTTCATGTGGCACTTGCCACGATTTCTGTCTGCCTTTGGGGCATTCGATAGCTGCCTCTGGTTGCACCAGCGATGATTAGATTTCTTATAAAATTGCGATTAATTTGGGCAACTCACCTACAACATTTAGATAGCCAAATTGTGTCTTGGCCGTCACCGTGTTGATCTGACACATGTAACGCCCCTTGTCCTCCTCGTGCACATTGTTGATGTGCAGATACCAGGTGCGATGACGATCGTGTTTATCGTGCGTGACACTAATGCGTGGATTCCGTGTGATCACGTGATTGTGCACTGTGAGAATGGCTGACTGCTCAAAGTGCATCCAAGCGACCTGAAAGCAGCAAATGGTAACAAATAGTTAACATTTATTTGGTAACTAAATTAAATTGTACAAGTATAATCTAATTATTTTCGAAGTTTCCCATTCCCGTTTCCCTAAAAGAAGCAAATGCTACAAATTAACTCACTTCTAATAAATAAAATAAAATATGCTAGTTATTTACCATTTTCCCTAAAAGTAGCAACAAAAAGTTATCATTTAATTCGTAAATAAATAACATAAAAGAATTCAATGATTTTCATAGTTTTCCCTTTCTAATAATCGATCAAACTCTGTCAAAAGAAATATGTCGAGAATACCCGCAATGCCAGCGTATTCCTATTCAAAGAGTTAATTAGAAAAAATGTATTATCAGCTGTCTCTTTGCTCCTTTAAACAACAATTTCCTCATAAAACTTCAATACTAATGGAAAAATAAGCGCAAAGGAAACGGAGAACAAAAAGGGAAAAGAAAAGCGTATTTCATTATGTTATGCAGCATTTGCATCATTTTTCCAGCATTTTAAGTAAAAAATAGAAAATAGAAAATGTGAAATGATTAAGTAATTAATCAGCTGGGAAACAAATCAGCGCGTAATGAGTGATAATGATTTTGATTACTTAACTGAGATAGAGATAGGAAAGAAAAAGGCAAAGACAATGAATGAATGAGTGTGAGTAAATGAATATTAATGCATCACAAGTAAAAGCCATGTCAATAGTCACCTAATTAGTAGCTATTATTGCGCATACGCCGTGTGGACCGAACTTGTAATTCTAACAAGCAGCTTTTTAATATCCCTGGCAATTGCAGTTAATCCCAAAAAGATCAAGCACTAGTTGGATTCTCAAATTTAAAGACATCATTACCATGCAAGTGGAAACACGACTATGAATATCAAAAGCCCTTCAATTGATGCCACGATGGGGCAAGCGAACGTCTTAGAGCATCATTACGGAGTACTCCAAAAGCTGACTCAAGTAGCTCCTGTCGACTGCCTGACTAACCGACAGACAGCAGCGAAGACTGCGAAAGAGAGAGAGGCAGACAGAGCCACAGAGAGAGAGAAAGAGAGAGAGAGAACAACAGCTAGTTTCTCTAACAAGACGACTGTTGCCACCTGATATCTTGCCTGAAATTTCGACTTGGAATTTCGCAGTGCACAGGAAATAGAATCAAATTGAGGTGTAAATGAGAGCAACAAGAATAGGAGCGACCGATGACGACAAAGCGTCGCACACGTGGAACGTGCATGGCATCCAGTAAATAAAATGCCAGCCAGAAAATGGTTAAACTAGGGAGACGGTGCAGCAGATGAGTAGAAAGAAGGTAGCAAAAAGCTTAGCCCGAGTCGCTTTAGCTGATGGCATGTTTAAGTAGCTCTCTCTCTCTCGCTCTCTCTCTATGTAAGAACACACTCTTTTTCTTTCTTCCTCCCCCCATCTGCCCCTTCCCCTTCACGACTCCAGTGACTGGCAGCTTCGTTACATGTATTGCATGCGTGTAATTCATAGCTATCACCGCACACTTTCACACTCCGGACATGAAACCGGTTCAGTTTATTTTTATATGCGACACTATGATGCAATTTTCTCGCTTCCGCTTTTTGCCAAACGCTTCTGGATTTTTCATTTTTTCTTTCAACTTTCCATTTTATTTTTTCAGTACTATTTTTTGTTGTATTTTTCTTTTTTTTTTGTGCAGATGCTGAGCTGTGAAATTGCAACCGAGTACGTGAGCACATTGAGGTCTAACCTGAGTATGTTGCATGTCGTTAGATGTTATTAAATAGTTTTTAAAGGTTGACTAAAGGCAGAGGAAGGCACCAACTAAATGCATTTAAACACCGTCAACACAGGTATGCAAAGTCTAAGTAAGTGGAGTTGATCGACAGGTGAATTTATTTGAATTTGAAACTGATTTTAAATAAACCTCAGTTGTGACTAGTTTGTTTTTCAATTCTATAATTAAACCCGAAGAAAATTGAGACAGTTTGAAAACGTATTTTAATAAGGTACCATTTAAAATTATGTTTTATTATACAAAATAATATCTAAGGAGTTTCCAATGATTGAAACTGAATAATTGGAATTATTACTTAACTTCAAGTCATCAAAATGTAATTGAAACTATCGATTTAATTACCTTATATGAGCCAAGATTCTTCACCGAGCAACCCAATTTGACATTACGTCCAGCAGGTACAGTTACATTTTCGATGTATTCAGTAAATTCGGGTTCTTCAACAACAACTGGAAGATATAAAGAAAATAATAATTACAATTTATGCTGCTCTATTTGTTGAACGTTTGTTATTTGAATATTGACGACGTGACCAATATTAAAATGAATTTATTCAGAAATATTCAGAAATACATAAATAGAATAAATACAATCGAATAACATTAAATGATGTGAGATAGCATACACAGATGGACAAAAAACATAAACGTGAGTTTGTAAATAAAATAATTAAATTGTTTGTTAACAACCAACAATACACAGTAGGACACAAAGTGTGTGTTCAATAATTTTAAATAACATAAAGTGAAATATTTTCACACATCGCTTTTTCGCTTTTCCTTATACATTTATTTTGTTCTTAACCAATTGCATTTTTCACATTTTAATTCGAGTTTCCGTTACAGCTTTCATGTAATTTTTAATGACCATTAAATTTGTGAAATACATTAAATTGCTGTGAAAGCCACAGCAAAGATCTTGTCAGAATCGCATTCAGTTTTACAGCCATTAAAACAAAGAAAAATGTTCTGACTAACGAAGCTTGAATACTCTGAAAACAGTTTAAGCTTAAAATGAATTTTTAAACTAATTTCAGCGAGATTTTAGTTATCAATTGCTAGTAATAATTCCATTTGAAATATTCAGATGTCTAGTTTAACAGAATGTTCTATTAAACTGATAATATGGTGAAAGTCCTGTTATAATCTAATCTCCACACTTGTGCATTTCTTATACAATTTTATTTTTCCATCTGCAATTATTAAAACTTCATATTGGCTTTCAAATAGCAGTACACATATTAATCAAAGCAATGTTTGCATAATTGAATTCAATTGCTTTGAATCAAGAATAAATAAAATTGCATTTCAATTCAATTAGCATGTTAGCATTGCAATTAATAAATCACATTGCTGAAAGGCAGTAAATTAATATTAGTTATAAAATAGGAAAATATTTATGATATTGAATAATTGCAGCACAAATAAGCTATAGAAATAAGATGATTCAGGAAATGAAATAGAAATTCCCAAAGGAATTTTCATAAGTTTATTCCACTAGTTATAATAAAAGTCAATTGATTTACAATGTGACAAACGGAACTTCTGCTATTTTTAATATATAAATGATTCTCCTATTATTTCACAGAAAGTGCACTAAAATTTTATAGTCATATTTCAATTGAATGTTATGGATTCTCTATTTGCGTAACTTAATTTTGAAAGTATGCTACAACTCTCAACCACTCTACTCTAATTAGATATTTATTATGCCCGCCAGACACACACCAACTCACACATGCACACACGCACACATACACATTAAGAATTATGTAATATTGCATAGCGTATAAGGCAGAAGTCAATACAATTTGCTCTGCCAACTGCAACTGCAACTGCCCCCTGGGTGTAAACACACACACGAACACAAGTAAACAAACGCTCAAGTGAAAACACACACACACACACATGTACATATGTGTGTGTGTGTGTGCTCTCGTGCATGAGCAGTTGGTAAACATTTGACATATTGCTCTGGCCACGCCCACAAACATATACATATGTATATATGTTGTAGTCATCTAATTATCGGGCAACAACTGCAAGAGTTGCATAAATTAGGCGGAACTCAAGGAAAATGTAACCATGACATTCACATTCACATTCACTTACGCATTCACATTCACATGCCCATTAACATTCACTTTTTGTGCACTTGAATTGGAAAACAAGAAAGCAGAGCCGCAAAGAGAGGAAAAGAAATGTTGCAACTGCCGCTGCAACTGAAGCGTGCAACCTTTTTGCAGTATCCTCAAATTCTCTGCATAATCATGGGATTCCAACCAGCTGCAATTTTCGCGCCAGAGCGCGTGTTTGCATTTTAATTTTGTGAGGCCCACAAAACACCCTTCACCCCCCCCTTCGCACAACACCAGCTCCTTGCATCCCCTAATGGAGACGACACAGCTACTTTCAGATGCCCTGCCGACATTGAGTATATTCAATGAATTTTAGGCATGATAAATACCTAATTTTAATTATTAAATAAAATATATTAGCTCTCATGCTCCTGTACATTTTCGAAATAAACATTAAAGTTGAACTTCTGTTCTACAGAACTTATTCAATAGAATGGTTTTTAAATAGAAAATACATCTACTTATATCTATCTTTTTCAATAAACATTAAGTTGAATACATCTCAAATATTAATCTAAATAGCAATAGAAACTAAAAATATTCTTAGACACAAAATACTTTTTGGAAAATATGAAATCTATGTTAAGTAAAAGTTTCAATCTCCTTACAGTTTTGTGCTGCTCCAATTTAAAATGATTTACTTTAATCAGGTTAAACAGCTTGAATAGATTTGTTTGAATTGAATTGATATCTTAACTATACTGCGAATAAAATAATAAATTAGTTAAGTGCCAGCTAAGCTTAAATTAATAATATATTGTTCATTAGCAAGATTGACAAATGGCACAATTAATTAATGCCAGTTTAGAAAACACATATTTTATAGAGAACAGAGACAGAAAACTTAATTATTATCAAATAGATCTCATGTTCAAATGTGTTTTCAGTCGGTTCTTCTGGATTTAAGCCCAGAATGACAACTTTATGAGTGGCATTGCATAAAAGTTGGCAATGATATTGGTCAGCATCAGTTGATAGGCTTGACAGAGCGGTTAATAAAGAAGCAGAGAATGTGGGAGTGAATGGGAATAATAGTTGGGAAGGTGCAGGGAACACGGGAATGGAATGATGTCGCCTGTTGCGACATAAATTGGGTTTCCAGAATAAAATTTTGCGCGCAGTTAAGCGACATTTGTGTTGGTTTTTGATGCTTTCCCTTCTCTCTGCTCTCTCTCTCTCTCTCTCTCTCTCTCTATTGATTCTGACTGCACCTGAGAACAATGACAGTCGGTTGGCAATGGGCGGGAATATTCATATGGAGGGCATGTCTCTTTTTTATGCCACATATGTGCACTGATAGTCGTATCTGTGCAGCTGCTGGCTTTCAATTTTTGGCATACAGACGTGTATCACTTATGACCCGCGGCGACACTTTTCCGCACTCCCCTCTCCACACTCCCCTCTCCCCACTCCCCTCTCCACACTCCAATCCCTCTCGTTTCTGTATCGCTGCATCTCGTATCTCTATCTCCGTTTCTCTGGCAGTGTGTAAATATGATTGCCCGGGGTAATTCGTCTACGAGAGGAGTGTTATTGATGGCATCAGACTTTCGTGTCAGCCGTGGGCAACAGGCATAAAGATAACCAAGATAAGTACGCCAAATTACACTGTGCAGAAAATTGCAAAATCACAAGAAATAATGTTACTTCATAACTTCATCACAATTAAACCTTTAAATACCCTGTAAGCATACAACTGACCCAAATATTTCAATTTGCAGCTGAAAATCTCAATCAATTTTCAACTCGTTTCATTTTGTATAAATAAATTTCAATGCGCGTGAAAATCATGCAGTTTTTTCACATATATTTTATTCATGATTAAAAAGTGAGAGAGTGCTATGAATAATGCTTCTGATAAAAAACTACAGCTTAAATGACTTTCTTATTTTACTATATGTTGAATTAAAGAGAAACTTCGCTACGTTGAAAGTGCTTCGCAATGTTTATGCTTTAATTACGAACTGTCAAATAATTATTAATTAAATATGAGTTTCTTAAAAATTATAAAGAAATAATAGCACAATAATTATAACAAATTTTATGCATAAAATTGGTTTAACACAAATTCTATAATTAGAAAAATGATCTTTATTTGACTCGTGCAAAAAAAAAAAATATACAATTATAATATTAATATTAATATTAGGCAATAATAGTACTCATTCTGCATGTAAAAGTAATAATAATACAATATAATTCGTAATGTAAAATATATATTTTATATTAATAAATATCATTTATATTATATGTCAATAAAAGTACAATAACATTAACAAATTAAATATATTGAAGTAATTTAAGACAATTCTTATTTATATAAAAAATATCTTTGAATTTAATAAAATTGTAATTATATAAATCAGTGAAAATATTTATATGCTTATAATATTTATAAAGGATTTGAAATGTTCCCTGCGAATTTTGTAAAATACGCTTATGACTTATGTGTAGTTTATTTCAAATATAAATATTAACAGAAGTGGCCACTGTTGGCATTTGCGAGTACTCACTGTTTAAATTCGATGTTGGCACGTTGGGCAAACCGCCGGCAACAATTACGCCATTGCTGCCGAGGATGGTGTTGCCGTTGGCGGTGACACCGCCGCCAGTTGCTGGTGCCGTTGATTTGGTGGCGCCACTTGTGTGTTTGGCGTTGCTGCCGGAGGCGCCGCCGCCGCCGTTGATGCTGCCGTTGAGTATCTGTGGCAAGATGATCTTATTGGTGGAGTCCCCCGCTGTTGCCGTGAGCACTAGGAGGGCCCCAATTAAATGCCAAGACGGCAGCAACATCAACTTGCCGTTGCCTTGCCACTTTCCCCAGCCAGGAGCACCAGCGATGGCCTCGTGGCTTGGCTAAAGTGCATCTCTCCCGGAGCTCGCGCTCCACTGTCTCCTCTCAAACTGCCTGTGGCGCAATTTTAACTAATCCGCTGTTGTTTGACAAGCTTTTTCCACACGATGATAAACTCAGGGCATAAAATTACAATATTCAAATTGGAATTTCGAGCGTCATTCGAATATTCAGTTGATATTTTGATTCCCTAGGATGTGTATCTAAAAAATTGTGTGTCCATTAGTTTTATAATTATTAGTGTTTTTCAATTAAAGTGCTATCTATAATCTTATTATCACTCATGGAAACCAACTGACAATTATAAAGCAACAGCTTAAACAATTAAAATATAATTTGAGTAAACACAAAAAATGTTTGCTGCTAAACAGATTTTATTAATTTAATTACAAACACTTTGCCAAACTCATAAAAAAGTGCATAAAATTTGTTCTCCCTTCAGTTTGCCTTCCTTTTTTTTTGTGTGTGTGGTAAATCTGTTTTTTCTATGCCAAAACGTCATCATGTGTGGAGAAAGTGGAGCGATTTGGGAGTAGAAAATTGCTTAATTTCATAAGCGAGCCATAAGGGAGAAAGTTTTGTGCGTTTTGTGTGTTTTGTGTGCTTTGTGTGCTTTGTGTGTTCCGCAAGCTGTGGACCAAAACCCGAAGGCGACACGCTTAAAAGCCATAAAAAAGTATGGATGCCACACAGTCGGAAAGTTTTTCACTTTCTTTTTTATAAATTTTGTTTTTCAAAATTTGAGAATATCGTCAAGAACACGCACGACTTATAAAATGTTTCATGTATTTTTTTGGTAAATGCTGGGAAAGTTACTTGCAGGGACAAACTTTTAGTCAGCACTGTAAGAAGTCACAACAAACTTATGATAAACATAAATAAGAAAGAGCTCTTAAATTAATTGCTTGCACTTCTACAAATTATTCTGCTTTTCTTATACTAAACTGCATAAATAATTAGCCATAAATAAGTATAAATCAGCGTTAAATTCGAAGCCAATATATTTAAAGTGTAACTAATTCATTATGCTCACAGTCTTTTTTAGTCAGTCGCAAAAGAAACAGTTCTAACAAAATGGTCAAGATATATTGTAAGCTGGCTGTGAGTTTCCTATTGACAGCTTGTGCAGTTTCACCGGTGAATACGGGAAACCTAATCACGTCCATCATTGCGGCTGTTTTGAGTCACACGGATAACAATGTGATATTTTCACCCCTGCTGCTAACTGAAGGGTTGTTTAAATTGTATTTGGGGGCAGAGGGCGAAACAGCCGATGAAATTCAGAAAGTTCTTCAGTTGAATGGCAAAGTAAAAAGCGAGGCAATCAGGAAATATTTAAATTGGCGTCACAATCTCAAGACTCCGATAGATGTGATATTAAATTCGGCAAATAATTTATTTGTGGCAAGGGATATTAACTTATTGCCAGAGTATCTGCAACAGTCAAGTGAAATATTTGATGATTTACCCATAAATGTGGACTTTACAAACTCCTCAGCTTCTAGCCATTTAATTAATGACTGGGTAGCCAATGCCACCCATCAAAAAGTAACCAGTTTAGTGGACCAAACTATTAGCAACACAAATGTCATGTGGCTTAGTGCAATTTACTTTAAAAGCTCTTGGAAATATCCATTTAACAGAAATTGGACACGAAAAGACAATTTTTATATATCTCTAGAAACTGGAGTCAATCGGACAGTCCCTGTAATAATGATGTCTCGAAGAGGTCGACATCGATATAACATAATCAAGAAGTTGGGTGCCATGTGCCTGGAACTACCCTATGAAAATTCCAATTTATCCATGGTAATTCTGCTGCCAAGATCCGTTGATGGAATCAATCAAATTATCGCGAATTTGAATCAAATGGACATCAATGACATTGCACCAAAATCATATGAAATGCAAGTTAAAATTGACATGCCAAAGTTCAATTTAGATGTCAATTTGGAACTGAAGGATGCATTGGAAAGTTTGGGACTCTCTGAATTATTTAAACAGGCAAATCTCTCAGCGATGATCGATTCCAAAGCAGATATTGAAATCAACTCAATCCGCCAGCGAAGTATCATTCAGGTGGATGAGAAAGGAGCTGAAGACCCACCAGGTTCGAACTTTACTATTACTTTGTGGTTTTCAACTTATTTCTACTTATTTCAGAAATCAAATTTTCGTATATCAACTTTCCTATGATTGAAACTGAAGTTCGCATTGATCATCCATTTATATTTGTAATTAAAGATGACGATATTGTTTATTTGGCCGGTCGCGTTACAATGGAATAAATCGTATGCTTAATTATCTATATTTTCTAAATAAAGTATGTATGAAAATTTAGACCTGTCTCGATCTTAAAAATTTATGACTTGAGCATCACATTAGAAATAATAGTTATTCAATAATGCTTATAAACTTAGATAACTTTATGATTTTAATTTAGGGATTCAGTAGATATGTATTTAATTATTTGTTGTTTTCCCTGTATTCCTTATTAATAATATTGTATTGAATTCTCATTGTGTAACAACTTTCTGCTAGGTACTTTTAATGTTATCTCGAATTGGAGCAGCATTCTGTCCAACTATAGCCCACAGGTAATGAATAGTGTCTTATATGTAAATGCAGATAGCTAAGACTATATTTCAATTGGCCGCCAGGGGGCGCTGCAGTGCTGGAAAGCCAACTTGCAGGCAAATCTTTACGACTCTTTGAGTTTTGGTCTGTAGGAAACGGGTTTCATTTCGATTTCTTCCTTTTTTACAGTGACTAAAAGTTTTGTGTGGCACGTGCTGGCGGTGACTGTAAAAATAGGCGTGGCATCCTGAATATGGCGACTTACTCTGGGATAATATTTTGCCAAACTTTATTGAATTCCCAGGCAAATCTGCGTGGCATCTCTGAGGTTGCCCCAAACTATCTAAACCAGGTCGGAAGGGAACTGCAGGCACAAGTTGCTAGACAGCAAACAATCGACACAGCGAACAAGGGAGAGGAAATAGTAGAAGAGAGGCAGAGAGAGAGAGAAAAGAGTGCATTGAAAGCAAATTTATGGACGCCAAAGTCATATGGAAAACTCGAGAATTAGGCAATTTTTGCGTACACACAAGACTTTTTGCATTTTTGTAGGTTGCATTTGCAGTGAGACTAAACAAATGGAAAACTTGTTATTGGAATACCAGAAGAATGCGGCCAAAAAGGGAATTTTCAACTGAAAGAGGAAATATTATATTAGAATTGAAAGCCACGATGTGTTGTTAATGAAAACTGTTCTTAAAGCAATCCAAATTTAAATGACACTCAAATATCAAAGAAACTAAACAGGAAATTAATAATAAAATCAATTTATAGAATGAAATTTTATAGACTTTTCTACTCTTATCATTAACAGCTTTAAATGAATTTCTTTTAATTTAACCCAGCTGATAATGAGACCAATTAAGTGTATAATGATAATTAGCAGCTTTTATTTAATTTCAGTGTTGTGTTATTGAAACTTGTGTGAGTTTTCAATCATAAATCGAAATAATAATTAAATCAATGCAATGTCTGCCCCCAAAACCCAAATGGAAATAAAGTAAACTCACGTAATCAAACGTGTACTCTAAGTCGGACTCGGAATGGGAATGAAAATGAGACTCGATACTGTCGCTGGACAATGCCAAACATGTGACCAATTAGCGCCACAATGCTGCAAGACAGCCATGGGCCATTGGACTGATCCGGTGCCGTGGGCAGGGAGGAAGGTGGACAGGTGGACAGATGGGAGCGTGGAATTGCAGACAGGTTGGGAATGCAAGTCGGCAAGTTGTCAGGACAAAAGTAGGTCCGCAGTGCAAACAGAAATCGAATGCCGCATTGCCATCCATTAGTTAGTCATGTCGGGGACACGGTTTAATTTCGGCATTTCACCTTTTTCCAACATTTCTCCATCTCTCTTGTCTCTTAGCCTAATTAAAAGGATGCCGCACATGTGTGAGGCCCATGAGAAAGAGAAACAAAGACAAGTGCATGAGAATGAAAGAACGAGAGGGAATGTGAATATTTATAGCGTAGAATGAAATTCATTTCACTTGCTGATTGTCATGGTTATTTTGTAGCTATTTACAGAGCTTCATCCCCACCAAAAAAAAAAAAAAAACAAACAACATCAAATTGTATAAATTGTAAACAGCAACAGCAAAAAAATACAACAATAATAATAAGCTGTGACCCTCGGGGCGTGGCAAATGACCAGCCTAAGTGGACAGACCCTGTGGCCATTTTGTGGCCATTTTGTGGCCTAAGCCAGTGTCGCTAAACGCTGACAGCTTGCGGCTTTCAACACTGCGACATTTGCTGTGTGTAATGGAATCTCCGAGTCCCAAGAAATTAATCTCAATGGCTGGATGGGGAAACCCAGGGCTTATGGAAAGCCACGAACAACAAAATTACCATTTCTTGAAGTGGGTTCCATGTACTTTAATGTGACTCAAGCTGAGTCACTTTTCAGGTAACCTGAGAAATTCGTATTTCTGTAGCTATTCATGAGGTTGATAATCATCAGCTAAAATACTAGAGACAGCTCTGCTCAGAGACTATTTATTGCTATTCCCTGAATGTAGCTATTCTTACCACTGATTAAATAGGGAACTCATCAATTTAAAGTCTATGTTTTTTAATTATATATATATTTTAAATAGCACTTAATAGTACATTTCAGTTTAAGAAAACTTAAAATGTCAAGTGTAAAATGTTTTTGAAATAAGTTTTGCATTCTTAATGAGATTTGTTTTTTAATTAAGCCCTAACTATATTCATTCTATAACATTTAAGTAAGTTATTGTGTTTAATTTTATTCCATTACATTTTTAAAAGTAAGAAACTTCAAATATGTTTTAATACTAAGTAGTAATGATTTTTTTCCATTTGATTTATTTTTACGTTTTGGATATTTGTAAATTATTCTGACTTTATTTTTTGATTCTGATATTATATTTTTGTTAATTATTCTGACCAAAGAATTAAAATACGTTCCACTGATTGCAACAGATACAATTGTTCGTGATATTGTCAGTTCATTTTCAATACAACAGACACGAAACTCGAGATACAGATACAGATACAAATGGAGACATTATGGCCCATTGAGATGCTCCAATAACTTTTCTCTAGTGTCATCCAGAAATAAATTCGCACAATTTGTCGCACCGTGTGTTGTTGTTGTAGTTGGTGTAGTTGTTTTGTTTTTTTTTTGGTAGTTCAAAAGGCAATCCCCACTGAAATTTCGAGTCTGCAGCAACTGTGCCACATTGACATCATCATCATCAATGGCAATGCGAGTGGAAGTGGAAACGGAACTGCGATTGTGACTGGGATTGAAAATGCGAAATGGGAAATGGGAATGGCATCATATTTTTGCAATTTGTTTGCTTTGCTCTGAACAATTTGTAAATTTGTTACGCCGAAACGATAAACAAAAGAGACAAAAACTAAAGCGCAATACGCAAAAATCCAACACCAAAAGAGAAAACAACAACAAAAGCTGCTGCAATGACGTTGGATGGCAAAAAGTTTTGCTTTTGCCCAACGACTGCCATTGATCTGCATTGATGCCAGCAGGCGTACACACACACACACACACACACACACTGACACACAAACACACACACACAAACACACACATACACACATAGAGCTATAGTTACACGCACACACAGATGAGAACACACACATTACGTATGCAGTTTTCAAGCTGCTTTTCGGCAACTTTGCTGTCTCCATCTCCTTCACTCTCTATCTTTTACTCATTCTAGCTCTTTCTCTCCCTCTCATCCTCTCATCCTCTCCCTCTTACTCCACCCCTTTCTGTCTCTCTGTGTTTGCAGTGGGTTAATGTATTTTTAAGCTAAATTCTTCGTTTATATTTGCTTTACTGTTGTCGGTCGTGTTGTGAACGTTGCAGTCACATCAACTGCAACTCTGATTCAAGTCTGGCAACTAACCCCTCCCCCTACACCTACCCCCTGGCTAGGCCAATTTATCTATGGGTTTTTCGTACTGTCTTCCAAGTCAAGACCCCATTTAACTTTGGTTTATTCATTTAGTTGCTTATAAGTTGCTCTAAAGTTTTCTCTCAACCCGCCTTTGAAGTTCCCTGATGACATGAGTGTGTTGCCTCTTTTGGTTTTCTCTGCTTCTCTCTTCTTCACTTGTTGTCACTCCTATTTTGTTGTGTTTACTTTTATTGCATGAAATGTGCATTAGCTGAGTTAACTGTTAATTGTTTGCATATGCAAAGTGCCTAAAAATGGCCAACAACAGAAAGTAACCAAGTAACCATTTGCATTGGAGTTTGGCAAAAACTGAGAAAAGTCCTGAACTCAACTTGACTTTCAACTTAAAAATCAATCACAAAAAATATATAGAAAATGATAATATACTTTTCAAAGCCTGTAATATCGAAAAGCATTTGTATCATTTTTCAAATGGTTTATTTTATATAAAATATAAAAATTGTATTGATCTATTTGGATATATTGGTAACAAATTAATATTATTTAATTTGTTGTATACCCCATCTATTTAAATTAAAAAATATCTAAAATAAATTGAAATAAATGCAACAATCACAGTCAAATTATGTTGTACTGGTTTCTAAGGATCTCCTCGTGTTTTGAGCTGTTTCTCAAAAAACTGTGAATAAAAAACAACTATTTTTCCAATTTTGTGATATTTCCAAAATTAAGCTTGTTTCTTTTACAAAATTTCAAAAGTACTTGGACTTTGTAATATTTAAAAATCTCGAATATAATCTGTACTTTATTTTCATTACTTTACTCTGCCATATTTTCAATTCTTTCAGTTCAGAAATCTTTGGCTAATCTTAATTATTTTTAAAAAGTTTTAGAATGTTTTTTTTTCACCTTTGAATTTTTTAAAGCTAAAAATTCTTAAAACACTTTCACATTTCATATGCAAATATTTTGAACTGCACTCGAAAAGTTACTGATAGTTTTCAAAATACGACAATTCTTTTTAAAAAATGATCTTTCGAGCGTTGAAGCCGACTGGGAACTCGACGCGTCCGCTTCGTGCAGAATCCGTAGCGAAACTGATTCGTCGACAGGCTCCGCACTCCCAGTACACATAACACAGAGCCGGCTAGCAGTAACAACAACAGAACAACAACCACAACAGCAACAACAACCACAACAACAATAAAAGAACCGACGAATGGAAAAAAATGAAACCATGACAAACGAATGATAACAGGCCAAAAGCCGAACACAGCACACGAAGCTGCTTCGGCTGAGAAGGACAAGCATCGTGTCGGATGCTGTTCGTTGTGGTTATTGCTCCAGCGATTGCCGGCTTGACTGTCGCTCGGTTCGTCGGTTCGTCGGTCCGTCGGTCGGTCGCTCGTCCGCTTGGAGTTCGGCATGTTGTCTGTGTGCAACCGCAACCGCAACAACAGACCGCAAAACACGCGACAAAAATGTTAACAGAGCTCCGTAACATTCTGGCACCTCTCCCTCTCTCCCTCTCTCACAATGTCAGCATTATGTCGTGTACTCCATGTTGTTGCTGTATTTACAGTGCCCGTAAATGACTTCCGGACTGTTGGATATGCTCCATGTCATGGGTTTGAGTTGCGTTTGCTTTCGGTTTGTTTCGAACCGTTAGGCGAACCCAAACCGGGGTTCGAACCCGGAACCACATCGACCTGCAACAAGTTGACAGGCAGCTGAGAATCCTCTGACAGGTTTTAATTGAATGAATGCAAATGAAGAACAAAAATCAAAACAAGTTTATGTGATTTACGGCAACTCTGTATGGTTTACTTCTATTGAATTTAGTAAGTTCATTAATTTCATTTTATTCTCCTGCTGCGAATTAAATTTCACAATTTAATATTCACAATTCAATTCACAGAAACTAAAACACATTGCTTATCATTTTTGGAATATTTAACAGCATTTTTCAATGTGATGCCAACTTTCTAATTCTTTTTTTCGGTGTTAATTGTAGTTTTTTTTATGAAAACTTTATAAATAATTTATGATATAAGGAGAACAGTTTGTTTAAACACTTAAAATGAATTGAAATATGTAAAAAGTTAATATATTACATATTTTTATAAGCAAACTTAATATTTTCAAAAAGCATAATTAAATAAAGACGTCATTGGATATACAAATATATATAATGTTTTGCATTTAATAAACTTTAAATAAATCTTTTTAATAGTTTAAAATTCTTGATTTATTTACAAAGCTGAATTTGATCTTTATAGTTTATCAATGTTTTTGATTTTAAGGCTAATTAATTCTCAGTGCCAAGTTTATACAACTCTTACAACTTTGGCTTCACAGACAGTAAACAGCTGGCGAGGAATATCACAAAGAACAACAAAAACAACAACAAGGAGAACAACAACATTGGGAATCCCTCCCAGTTGGGAAAACTAACTAACAAGCTTAATGAACTCTTTCAAATCACAGGCATCGCTCAATGCCAGCAACATTAAAACTGACACGGCTAGACATGTCCCAGGGGGGAGGACTGGGAGTGGAGTAGGGGCTGGGGGTTGGTACTAGAGGGTAGGGGGTAGGGGACTGGGCAGTACGTGCGAATAGCAACAACAAACTCAGACGCCACATGGCATGTTCATTATTTAAGACATTTCCCCGGGGAAAGAGAGAGAGGGGCGGCAAAGTGGGCGTGGCACGCTTCCGACTGTTGCGCCTCGGACTTTGTTGTTGTGCGTGTGCGGTGTGTGTGTTTGTGTGTGTGTGTGCAGCATGTGGCGCGACGCACAGGCCACAAAGGTCGTTGCAACACATTTTATACTGTGTTGTGACGCCAAAAAGTCAAGTGAGTGAAGGAAAGGGGGCGGCAAAAAAGGGGGGGGGGCTGAGGTCCTTTGCCGGTCATTACAACACTTTGTTGGCTGCTTTGTAAACTTCTTCACTATGGCAAAGTTTGCTGCTTTTTTGTATTTTTCACGCCCTGTCGAAAGTTTTACGTTATTTTTTGTTGGCCATTTTCGTTGTTGTTGCCACCTCGACAATGAAATTTTTGACTGCTGATTGTTTGCCGTTCAATGTTATTCTTCCGGTGGTTGTTTGTTGTTGTAACTGTTGTTGTTGTGAACTTAAAGCAGACGGCGCCTAGCAAAAAAATAAAATAGATACCAAATTGAAAATGGAAAGTTTGGTTTTGTTTCGCTTTGCAGTTGTGCTTCGACTTTAGCCAACTTTATATAACTCAACTTACTGCTCTCTTTATCTGTCCCTCTACCCATCTCCCCATCTCCCCATCTCGTTCGCACTTTAACTATCTCCTAACACTGCTAAGTATGCGACGTCTGGTCTGGTCTAGTCTGTTTCAGCAAATGAGCTAAAATAGTTTTGGAAATAGTATTTTTCGTGCCCGGCGAAAACTTTTACAGCGAGATAAAGATTTATGCGGCAGATATTCAAGTTGCTTTCAAAAAGAATCCAAGAAAAAAGCCTCATGCTCAGGTGAATAACTTCCGGAGAAGAAGTGGCTTTAAAATCATAAAATGCAAAATAACAAAGTGGCAAATTCCATTCGGTTATTCAAAATATTTGCAAAGCGAGAGAGACATTTGAAAAAGCTGAAAAAGTAAATATGCCAAAGAATAACAAACTCAAACTGCAAATATTTCTCAACCTTCAGCTTTCCATCAGTGAGAAAAATCAAAGTTTCGATGCATTTTCCAGTAATTTTCACACTCAAGCTGCCATGCAATGCATGTGCTGTCTGTCTGACTGACTGTCTGTCTGTCTGTCGTCTTTGTCACTCTGCTCCCTCCCTCCACCTCCGATCTACTCTCCCCTTCATCCCGCTGCTTTTGCCGTGTGGAGCTGACAGCTGCACTTACGCAATGTTACGCATAAGTGGCCGCCTCCCAAAAGTATGCAATGCTTTTTCATATCGAATTTAATAAGATGACAAGACAGAATTGCCAGCACTCGCTTCGCAGTCGCATTTCCAATGCCATTTCACGAAGCTTCCTTGGCAAATCAAGCAAAAAGCATTGCATACCATTAGGCGAATTTAACGCTCGTCCAGGCATGTGGAAAATAGGGCTTTTAAATGTTAAAAATATGCTAAAATAACGCGTGAATTGTGTTTGGAATGTGTCTTATCATTCACGATGACATTTTCGCATTGGCAGCAACTGTCAATAAGGTCGAAAGTTGCCTCTAAATTGTAGGCAACACTTTATTAGCCAACGTGACAAGGCGCTTACTAAAGTTTTCCCCTGAAGATGGCAACAAATTGAGTCGCGAGGCGCCTGCAAATATGCAGCCCGCAATTCTGCGGCTAATAACTCAATAAAGCCGGGAAGCAACTTGAAAGTGGCAACACCAACTCCTCCTTCCTTCTCCCTCCTCCCTCCTCCCACCTTCCTCCCACAACAGCCGGAGCATTAACTCTCCCCACGCTAAGCCGATTTCCGCTTGTTTGCCACGCAATTACGATTTGTCAGCCGGCTCAGGTTGTCTGCCAACTCCGGCGTATACGTATATATCAAATGCCTAATTAGGGATTATGGCGGATAGCACAACACAAAGGAGCAAACTGTACGTTGACACTTTGTCTGTCAAGATTTTAGACATCACTTTGTCGATTGCCAAAGTCGAAGTCGAAGTCGAAGTCGAAGTAAAAGTCAAAGACTCTCAACTGTTTTATTGACAACTCATAAATCGCCTCAACCGACAGATAGTTGATATTCAGATATTCAGGTGAAAACAGTTCAATAAACTTACGCATTTAATTTCTAGCAATAAAGGATTAATTCCTTTACTATGCAAAATTAATTGTCAATATTAAATGTAATAGTCTAATAATTTGTTCAATGAGAAAATAAAAAAATTGACACAAAGTTATTTGTAATTTAAAAGTTAAACCTAATTTGGAAGTTAAACAAAATATATATATGTATATAAGCACAATAAATTATTTATATAAACAGGAATGGCTTTTAACTGTCTGACTTAGATCTATTTAACTGAAATATAAAAACTTTTGAAATTAGATAAGAAAGAGGAATTTTAAATTTCAAAATATGTTTTCACAAATCAATAATTAAATAGCTGTACGTATTATTTTTTACTTTAAAGTGGGAAAACGTTTAAAATTTATGTTAAAGTAGTCCATTTTATTTGTAGTTTAATAATTTTATTATTTTATTCAACAAACACTTCATAAAGAAACACAATTAAATATTTAAGCTAAATAGAAGCAATGGAATTTATGTCATATGGTATGATATCTAATAAATCCCTGAAAAAACTCTGGTCACCTCCAGAAAATCATTCATTTTCTCTTCCTTCCGTTAAAACACAAATCTGTTTCTGGAAACTTCATGCTGGTAAATGACATTAGTTTACATTTTGTGTTGTGCTCAAAAAGCGTGCAATAAAAGCGAGTTTAAAGCAGAGTCGAACGCCTCGAGGCCTAATGACCACACGTAGGACATTTCGTCCTGCGGTCACCATAAATAACGCAAAAGCGCATTTGTCATACGACCCTCAACTAACTTCTGCTGGCTTCTCCTCACCTGTTCCCCTGTTCCCCTGTTCGGCTGCTCACCTGGCTGCCTGAACTGCAGTCGATGCCTTGGCCTCGACGTCTTGTTGGCCGTAAATCAGCTCATTAGTTAAGTTGGCAGCCCGGCCCTGTGAGTTGCCCCTTATGCCACCTAAGACTGAGACTGAGACTGAGGCGACTCCATCGACTCGAGTGGCAGCCACGTGCTGTGGCTTTTGCTGACTGCTCTGCTCTGCTCGTTAAGCTTCATTTAATCAAAACAAAAGTTGGGTGAAAAATAGCCAATAGGCCGGCAATAAGCGCCTAAAATGCCGCTTTGAATGCTAATAAATCTCATTTGGAGGCTTCAACTTAACCTTTGCCACTGCCACTGCCACTGCCAAATATAATTTAAGGCAAGAGAAGGAAAAAATATCTGCAAAACTTGTCGGCAAGTTTCGTATCAAGGATCAACTAGCTGCCTTTCCAGCTAGTCCAGATAGCCAACTACGAGTATAAGCCAAGGATTGTTAAGGGATTGATGCGAATACGAATGCGAATGTGTGAGTTAATGAAGCGTTACGTACGTATGTGTGAGAGATTGACCAGAACGAGGCTATGACCTCTGCTGATTGGCTGAGAAAGGAATTTGTTGTGTGCTGCTTTATTTTTTTTGACAAATACCTATTGAGAGAGGGAGGGAGGAAGGGAAGCCCCAGGCATTGCATTGCTCTAAAGTTTTAGCAAGTACGTAACGGAAAAACTTCATTCTCTGGCAATAATAATTCAGAGAATAGCCAAAGGCTCTCGCACACACCGGCACACACCCGCTCACACACACACACACAAACACAGGCACAACAATTTGAACAACAAAACTTAAGTAGCGACCATAACGAGGGGCTAAGTGTATTTTACTTGCAGGTATGCCAGCTATAATGACGTCAAACTTGGCGGGACTTTTCTCATATTGTTGCCGTTACCTTACCGCTTCCTCTTCCTCTTCCGCTTCCCCCTCGTTTCTTTCATTCTCCCGTTCTCACACTTTTCGCTATTCCTTTCACTATGATAATGATAATGATGATAATGGACGCGAGGACCAGATACAGGAGCTGCCGTGCTGATGACTTGCAGCTACTCCAAGCGCGCTAATCTTAATTACTTTTGTTTAATTACTTTGACGTTTCCCCCCCCTCCCCTCCACCGTCCCGTCACACCACGCTCCCCCTTTGGTATTGTTTCAGCACGCCGGTGTGACGCTTGAAGCTATGCAACGGCTTTTCTTCCTTTAAAATAAATAATGTTTACTTATTATTTTGGGAGCGCAAAGTTTACGCAGTTAACAAAAGCTTTGTGTACCTTTTTTTTCGTTGGCTCGGACCGGAAAAACGAAAACCGTTAGACAAATAAAGGCAACATGCTCTTAGGCGTTTTCCAGCTTCCGAAGCTTATATAAAAATATGAATATTTTCTTCGCTTGTTCTCTTCTTTCTTTTGTTTTGTAAACTAATTTAGTGATTAAAATCTGTGTAGCAGCTGCCACTGCGCACACCAGACGCCAGAGGGCGCCACCTTGAAGCCCCAGCACCAGAACGCATCCAATTAACATAATATTGTTGATTTTTATTGCTGACCAAAAAGTTATGTCATTGACTTGGTCAATGCACTTGCCGTCTATTAATTGAGGCTCTTCCTATCTGCTGACCTTTTACCAACAATTTATTATTATTTAAAGTGACTCGTAGCATTAATTTCCTTCGACTTTCACTGTGACTCTGTTTTAGATGGGCCATAAAATTGTTTGATTGCCTAGTAAGAGCCACAAAGTTTGCACTTAGGTTTCACCAACTAGCACAAATTCCACAAATTATTTATGAAGCCAATGAAAATCTAAAACACAAGCTGGCCACATATAAACCGCCCAATCCCCTTCGCCTTCCCCTCCTACCCGCCTACCCCAAAAAAACAAACGAGCAGCATCAAAAACAAACCAAGAAAATTGACCGAATTCCGAAATTGAAATGCTCTGCTTGAAATGTTTGGCAAGAAATGCAGAAATTGTTACCACATAAACTTGGGATTTAAAAGCCTATTCATTGAGGATATTTTGAATTTTGTGACATTATTTGAATCGAGAACAAACTGAAAATGAATCAAAGTATTGATGCGTCATTGTTTAATTATTGTCAGACACTATTCAAGAAAATTACTTCTGAGATTCAAGTTGTATTTGTATAGTACACAAATTAGAGGTGCTTTTGATGACTTAACTTCAGCGGATCTATTTATTATGATCTTCACATAAATTGCAAATATTAGAATACAAACTGTGTACTTAATGAGATCTTTAAGAGAAAAATCCCACATCTGGCATAGAAATAAAAAAAGAAAGATTTTAAAATAATATCGTAACATAAAAAAAACAGAATTTCTTAAATTATACTTAACAATTTAACAAAGCTAAGAAAGTTTTCTATTATTATACATTTTCTAAATCAAAGATTGCACTGTTTCTGCACCTTACACAATTTGGACTTAAATTTTAATGTGTAATACACACGTAAAATGCTTCAAAATAAAACCCACATAGAGTTTACCTGATTTTTCAGTCTTGTAAAGTTTAATGTGTATTTATTCTGCAGCTCCACATACCCTACAAAGAGCAAATTCTTTGCAGAGCATGTTTACAACAACTACTCGCATTTCATTCTCCATGGCCCTCAAAAGTATGCTATAAATGTTAAGGTACCGCAAACAAGACAAAGACTGAGACTGAGGCTGAAGCTGAAGCTTATGACGTGTTTAAAAGCCAAGTGAGCTTCAAGTTGAGCGCAGTAAAAGTCTAGATGTTAAAAAAGGTATCCAAAGGTGGCAGTTGAGTGTGAGGGTGTGTGTGTGTGTGTGGTGTTATGCAGAGTCAGTGAACCGTTAAACTGAGCCCAAAAGTATGCTACACTTTTGCTTTATTCCGACTGTGAATGTGACTGCGACTGCGACTGCGACTCGGAGTCTAAGAGCAACTGTGGCAGCTTCAAAGGCGTTGAGACATTGTGCAGATGGGTCTGTGTCTAACACTTGATTAGATTTGCCACAATGATAACGCAGAGCATGAACAAAGCAGAAAAGTGGAAATGGAGAAAAGCGTAGACAAAGTTAATGCGATTTTCGCAATATTTTGCATTCTTCTACGTATTTATTTCATCGCATTTAAATGCACAAGTAGAAGAGATGGCGTCGAGAGGTCTCTCAACTTGTTTAGATTCAACACTTCAGCACTTCAACATTTCAACATTTCAACATTTTTGAAATGAAAGCCAACACGTAGTTAAATTCAAAAGGAAAAGAAACAAGCAAAAGTCAACAATTTGACATTTTGATATTTGGCCCAGGAAGATGGTCTCCCCGCGTTCGATTGTGGCCGCATCTTTGATGCAACTCGGTGGCGTCTCCCTTTTCATAAGCCGCCCGCAGGATCAGAGCTCCCTGGCCAGCTGGCTGTTTGGTCTGTCCCTGCTCCTGCTGCTTTGGAACTGTGAGCTGCTGCCCAAGCGCTACACGAACATCTTTCCATGCATTCACACCTGCATGGAGCTGCTGGGCACCATCTTCATCTCGGAACTGGCAATACTCCATGGCTGGCAGCGTTACGAGCAGCTCGTCCAGCATCTCAGCCAACGCATTAGCCCGAATTGTCGCTGGTGCGGCTACCTCATCCTCTGCCTGCTCACCCTCTTGCCCTCGACGATGCTGCTGTTTACCTTGGCCCCCACCCAGTGGCGGGAATTCGTGGTGCAGCTGGTGGTTAAACTGCCCAGACCGGAGGCTGACGAATGCCTGCTGGAATGTGCCCGCGAATTGTCCAGCTATGTGAAGGGATTGGTCTACTTTTGTCAGCTGAGGCGCGAGGATCGATTGCGTGCCATATGCTTATTTCAGTTGCAGGCGGAGCGGAGGACACAACGGGAAGAGCGCGAAGAACGGGAAGAGCGCAACGAGCAATCAATGGAACTGGAACTGGCATCGTAAATTCGTAAATTGTTTATTATGCACACAAATTTATGCCAACATCTGTTGTTGTTATCCTGGCTCACATCTTGCTCTTTCTGTGGGACATTTGGGATTCGATGATTCGTTTTCTCGGCTCTTTTGCTTATCAACTCTTAGCTGTTTGTTTTTAATTTTTTGCTCCAGCTGTTTTCTATTCCTCTCTCTTTTTTACTGTTTTTCCCAGCTCGTCTGTTGGCCATTTTCATTTTCATTTTCGTTTGCTGTCGTTGCCATGTTAGCCGCAATTGATTTGCCGTAAATTGTATTTTTAATCTGTCGACAGTTTCGACATTGTTGCCTTCAAGTCTCTTGATGTTGTTGTTGTTGTTGTTACTGCTCCTCTTTTAGCTGCTGTTATCTTAGCCCTTGTTTATCTCATTCTATTTTTTCTACTTTCCTATTTTTCTTTTAGGTGGCCTTAATGAGTGTGCCAGTGTGTTATTTATTTATTGGCCAACAAACTGCACTGTGCTAAATTTAAAATACTTCCATAACAAATGACTTAACAGAATATTAGTTATTTGTTAATTAAATAACGAATATTTCTAAAATGCATAAGAAATTATTAATGGAAGGGAAAGTCAAGCTTATATAAAATTAGTGTTAAGACTTTTCTCAATTTTTGTAATTAAATTAAGCTATAATTTAGATATTCTTAAAGAATTACTCCACAGATATTATTGCATTAACCAAATTTATATACATTTAAAATTGTAATTTATATTAAGCACTAATAATTGTATTTAAGAAAACATGAATTTTCATTTAAGAATAAAATTTAATTTATTCAAATGATTAATAAAGATTTATTGGATTTATTTATTTTAATCTGTTAAGAATCAAGAAAGTAAATTTTTAAAAATCATAGTGTGATATATTTATTAAACTATTAGTTTACTTAAAAGATTATTAGATTTACTTTTTTGTGATCGAAAAACGATCTTTTCAATATTTTTAACATTATTTTTTATTATAAATCATGTAATCAATTTGTTTTAAATATAAGATATCCATTTATATGATAATTTCTATTTTCTTTGATAAAAAAGTGAAGCGATTTTAAAAATTGATGTCTAAAGGGAGGCAAAAGAAAACATATCTTTATTTATTTGTAGATTTAAGTGCAATCGATTAAATTGCAAATTGGCCAATAGCAGACATCAAAAAGCGACACAAAAACAATACGCTCTGACATTATATTTTTAGGAATGGCAGTGGAAATGGGAACACAGAAATGATTGGCAGTTGGGTAAATCGAATTAATGTCACTCATACGCGCCGTGTGCCAGTTTCGTTGTTGCTTGTTGCTTTGTCGTTGCTGCCTCTGTTGAGTAATTGAATTTGTGTTTGTGTTGATTTGATGTAACCTGCTGGATGCAGGATGTATTGTAGAAGTGGCAACAGTACATTTAATATATCAACACAGGCCAACATACATATTTCCACACACACACACAGTCCCCAGTCAGTCGTCGTTGTCATCGTGTCAAATCCATTGGAACAAGTAAACTACAAGGACGATGGAGTAGAAAGTGTGTGTATGTTATTGGGTGTGTGTGAGTTTTTTACTGTATTTTTTGTCTTAAGACATTTATTTCATTGTTTGTCTTGTGTTGGGAATTTGATTAGCTGCTTCTGCATCCTCCAGCTTCAATTCTCGTGTGTGCAACATGGCGAATACTTTATGCATAATATTGTTAGCATCACGAGCAGCAGAGTATTGCATATCACACAATATTTTAAGAAATATTCCTTCTTTACAACTTGTAGTGTAAATAAAAATTACTTTACATGTTCGATATAGAACTGAATTTGAGTAGAAAAGAGATATGTGGAATTAAATCAATTGAAGAATTTAATTTATAGTTAGTTAAGTTAAGAAAATAAATATTTTCTAATGGTGCAACGAAAGCATCAAGGGCAAGAATTTCTAAAATATGATAGAAACTATATATATATTATGAAATGTTCTTGACCTTTAATATGAACCCTTCTGTTACTTAAGAAAACTTAGTTTATAACAAACCTAGTCGCTTTACAGTCACAAAGCATTATAATTTGAGCAATGGCACTTATGGAATAGTTCAGTTTTCAGTTCTCCAGTTCTTTCCCTGACTTTTCCTTGGCTCGTATGCTGCAATTTCAGGGTAACAAAGATCTGTCCACTTGATTTCCACTTATTTTGCTTATTTTTGTCATTTCTCTCAGTTCTCGAGTTGTTGTTGTTGTTGCTATTGTTGTAGTTGTTGTATGTTGTTGCTGTTGTGGCCACTTGACTTGCTTTTATTTTATTGAAGATTTGTATCAAAATGTCAACAGCATCGTATAACAACAACAACAACAACATCAACATCAACACAATAACAGAAACGAAAAGAAGTTGGTCTTTTGATGTGGATTGCGCAGTTGTCTCAAGTTTCCCACTTTTCCCCCTCTCCCTTTATTTTTGTTTCTTTCTTTTCTGTTCTCTTCTTTTTTTTTTTTCGCTCTGAAGCAAATAAAATGTTTGCTTAAAAATTGCAGACATGCAATGCTTCTTGAACATTTCAAATGTGCATTTCGTTTGCTGCTCTCGCATTTGGGAGTTTTCTTACCAGGAATTTACTGCAGTCACGACTACGCCCTGACACAAATACATTTACATTTAAGAATGTGCCAACATATGTTTCCAGCGTTCTACGGGGCTCTTCGGGGTCTTTGGAGGGGGCGAGGCACATATATCTTTCGGGTAACAGCGTTGACAGAAGCCTAGTGTGTTGCCAGCTGCACATAGATCACGGATTAGGAGTGGTAAATCTGTAGAGATAATCTTAGCTGCAATATATAACTGTAAAAGTATATTAAAAGTCTTGTGACATATGTGTACAAACGTTAACTATGATCACCATGATGAGATTCTGTTGAAAACTGCGGAATATAAAGTAAAATATGGGATCGAATACTAATTGGGATATTTGGTATGAATTGAAATAGTGGAATTGCAACAGTGATAATTAAATAATAAATATGGTAAAAGTAATATTTGATGAAGTTATTCAATAGTAGTTAGTATTAATATATGGAACAATGGTATATAAATTGCGTTATATGAAACAATAGAATTTATTTGACTGCAGAATTGTAAGCAATAGTAAATGGAATGTGAAACTCTTGTAAACAAATTTAAAAATGGAATATAGAGCAACCGGAGTTGGTAAAGTAAATATAGTAAATATAAAATATTTAGTAGCTGATAAAGTCAAATTCTCACTTTGTCAAGTATTTGAATTACACTTCGATATTAAATGTTTTCATTCATAAACTCTTAAATAACAAAATAGCTTAAGTCAGTAGCTTAACCACAACAGAAGTCGATGATACTGTTTCTCATATTTAATTTGTTACTTGAACACATGAACATCGTTTTCACAAAAGGGACTTTAAATGTAGTTTAATCCTTTTTCTTATGTTTACGGTTTTTTGTGGTCAAGCATCTGCTGCACAACACGACACGACAGGTTGCACAACAGGAGACATTACCAGCAACAGCAACAGCAACAGCAACAACAACAAGAACAGCAACAACTATAACAGGCAACAATCAAGTAGTCAGAGCAAAAAAGTAAAAGGAGACCAACAAAAAGTTGTTAGCCAATTTACTAAATGTCCAGAATGTGCAGTAGTGTGTTGAGCTCGTTTGCCGCTTTGTTTACTTTTTGTGTTTCGTATTGAATAACAAATTATTTGTGGCATATGTTTGAGGGCCTTAACACAACTTTCAGCTACAACACCGACAGCAAACCACAACAACTATAACAGCTTTGATGAAATCATGCAGAACACAAATGGGATAAACGTTAAATGGCCAGTTAACATTGAATGGCCAATAAGTTAACTAAATTGTGGAATAGCTAAATAGATCGAACATAGTAGTATCGATAGGTTCATCACGAGCTGTTGATGAACTGTTGCTTTAATTCCCATCCAAATGTTGCTGCACTTTAGTAAAAGAAATTCCAGAAACTTGACTTGATGAGAGTTTTGGTTCTTTGGGTTTTTTGTTTGTGTGTTCGAAATCGCTAGTTTCGGTTTGACCATCGCCTGTCAGGCTTGCGGGGATTAGCTAAAGTCTCTGCCTCACTCTCCTCCTCTCTCTCACTCTCTTGCCCTTTATCTCTCTCTCTTTTCCTCTCTGATACGTGAGTAATTTTTCAAAGCATCCAGCCACAAACAAGCACACGCACACACACAGGCAGTCAAAGCGTTCATGGATATAGATGACTGCCAATCGTTATGAAGTCAAAGAAAAAAATGTTGAAAATATTAGCAATAATGTGGACTGGTTTATACCCTTTAAATTAAGTCGAGATAGTTTGAAATATTTTTTATTTGCTATATAGGTATATAGTATTACAGATATCCAAAGAATATTCTAAAATGAGTAAAACAATATTAATATACCTATATCTACATACATATACCAACTGAAAATTCAAAGGCAACTATTTGACAACCTTTTCTGTTCACATAAATTTATACAATAAGAGCTATGCTTAAAAGTTATTTTTTTATATTTAATACGTTAATCACTTTCATCCTAGCCAAATTCATCAATTTAGAATTCACAACATTTTTTATTTCACATCATTTTAAACAAAGCAGCTTCCACTTAGTTTGTGTTTTTGTTTTGATCGACATTTAACTTAGTTTCAATAATTTTCTTTATCTATATTCAAAAGCTTGTATCTTCATTACATATTATTATTTATTTATCTTGGTATTAATGTGTATTATTAATATTTTAAATGGATGTCGGTTGTATTTTTTATATCTTCCCAAGCAGTTTAGCAGCCAAAGTACTAATATGCTTTTTTAATCTCCTTTCATAGGGTATAAACATCGCTCAACATTTTTGAGTGTGGTAGCTAACAGAACGAAAGATAGGGAGGGAGAGAAAGAGAGAGAGTGAAAGATCCATAATACAATTTGTAGGCTTCAGTTCATTAGGATTTTTATTTCTTTTTTTGTCAGCGATAAAAAAGAATTTATTGCCGCAAGTTCAAACCATTTCGCCGTGTAACATTTTTATTCTGTATTTTTTGGCTCAATTGCCATGCTTGCTGCATTTTCAATTGCATTTAATATACATTTTGGGTGTGGGGATTTTTAGTCACTGTGCGCTTTTCCAATTTGCTAGAAAGTTCACTAAAAGGGAGCAGAGCATTTAATTTTCCCCTGACTTCGTTGAACTTCAGCGGCATATTTTAGATTTAGGCGACGCAGTTGAATTGCCACCGGGTTGGGGGTAATTAGAGCTTGTTAATTATCTCTAATTACGCTAGTGAAAACGATGCGCTTGCCAGAAAGTAAATGATGATTGTAAATCAACTAGAACTACGTAAAAATCCTCACTCCACCAAAAAACCAACGAAAATGGACGGCAATTGGAGAAAGAGCATGTCCGCAATAGGTTGATATAATTATTTTCATAAAAGAAATTCGGAAAGGTATCTGCCATCAGTTCTTGACCACTTTTTAACTTCTAGTGCAACCATATATTGTTATGTATATAATATAAATGCATCCTTATTTATTTAGAATACAGATGTGTTAAAAAGAGGAATTTATCACTGAAACAAATTCACATGCCAAGATTAAACCCTTTCTTTTATTATATTAGTAGCCTGATTTAAAAAAGAACGACTTTTGAGAGCATTGGTCATTTTTTAAAAGGACTTGCAAATAAATACATTTTTATTTTAATAAATCTATAGATTTCTTAACAAACTTAGATGTTTAGTAAGATATATAATCGATTAACGTTTAAGCAAAACAACTCTGAAGTTAAACTTTTTGAACAGTTACAATATTTTGTAATGTGTGAGAATTTTAATGCTTAAACAGATTTATAAAGAACCTATTTATTTATATACTTGTTTTTGCTTTTTGAACTTTAATTCTTTTTAGTAGGCATTTTATATATGGCATTATGGTATTATTTTGCGGAGACGAAAAGCATTAATTAGTCATAACAAGAAATACGAATGAAAATTATTTATTGATAATTAACATTAAATATGACATGAATTTCATATGACAAAAATTTTGTCATATATTTCATTACTCTGAGTCAAGCCAAGAACCGACTCAACATGGTTATTTAAATGTACGTAAATTTGCTTTAAATAAAACGCATTTAAAAAATGTTCAACATTTATTTCTGAGCAGTTGAACAAATATAAGACAACATTTACATGAATATATATTGACAAATGAACAGCATCTCCACAGATCCAAATCCAATTTCAACCACAATTTCCTTCGCAGTTCCCAGCATGCTCCGTTCACGTTCAGACCTCAACTGAACTTTTATTGGGCGCTGCCGTAACTTTTATAAGCCCGACATAGCCAATAAGAAAAGCGCGTTTAATTTCTAAATTGCACGGGATTGGCGTGGGTGCTGTTTGGGGTTGTTGAGAGCGAAAGTTTAGGGGCTGTAAGTGAAAGCTTTCTCCCAAAGCTTGCAAGCTCAACATAAAAATAGCTTTGCGAAGGGATGAATTTACCATTATTTTGTGGGTAATTTGTGATAGAGCTTAAATGTTAGTTGTCTGTTCGTTTGCAATAACAGTGGAGAAATTGCTTAGATGAAACACTTAAGAGAGATATTGCTGTTAATCAACAGCGATGTTAGCCATAACAGCACTCAGTTGAGAGCAGCTACCTTTAACAGCCGGCTGGGGAAGTCTGTTAACACTACAGTTAAAGAGAAGCTACTTTAACATAGAAGCTTAATGTCTTAAGCAGTAGTCTGTCGTTAGATTTGCAGAGTATGTTGACGAGTTCAACAGTAATGTAAAGTATGCATAAAGTATTCACTGTTAAGCTGAAATTCCTCTGTAATGACACTTCTGTTGTCAAACGTAAAGAGCAAAAATAGCTGTTTCTGGAATGGAAAGCATCTGAAATGTAGAACAGGACGAATTCTGTGAGCGCTTCTAGACAAAATAACTACTTGGTTACTACTGAATAAAAATAATTATTTGAATACTTCACATAGACAAACAATAAAAATATATATCATCTTTATTTAACTACATAATTATTAATTATACTATGCTTTACACAATTATATTAAAATTATTATACTATAATATAATTATAATTATAGTTAACATCATTGTTATAGTTTTTTTTTTGTGTTTTATTTGTACATACTTTAAACAATATTACAAGTTTTTTTACTAGTATAGTTATGTTAGATATATATATTATATTTGTACCTATAAATAAAAATGGAAAACTGTAAATTTAATTGTTATCTATTTAAAAACAACTGAATCTTAACAGCCGCTAAAAACGCTTAATGCAAAAACGATCACGAAATGCCATATAAATATCTTCTGGGTGTTGTTGATGGTTCGCTTGGCTTCTGTGGTTAAATCAAATTAAGTGGAATTAATGCGAATACCTCTGACTTTTCACCTGTGCAACCTCACAAATATACACAGAAATACACAGGCACATGCACAAACAAACACAGATGTATGTACGCATGTATATGTACGCATGCATAGACATTTATGATTTTCGAAAGGGCCAAAAGAACTGGCAAGCCTTTGTGAAATGCGGTTTTCCTTTCCTGGTTTTGACATTTGAGTTCTTCTCGTGTGCATTTAATATTCAGCACAGGAAAAGGCCGAGCATATTCATTGAATAGATTACACACAAGCATATTTACACACAAATATATACATATCTATGAAACAACGTTCAGTTCGATATTCGAGTGTGTGTTAAAAGCAGCTTAAAATAATTAAAAATCAAGTAAAACTGCAAGTATTGCATTCAAAAGATTGCAACAAAAAATGGCAAATATATAAACTCACCTTCCTTCCACTTTCTTATTCCCGCTCCACTCCCTGCTGTCTCCTGCTGGATACCTCTAAAAAACTCAGTCCCTGACATTATAGAGCTACTTGTTATTTGTTGTGTATGGCCAAAGAGCAAAAAGTACACAAAAAGCTAAAAAACTTTGTACCAGACGCTCCACTTGAAGTGCCCGCCTTGACTCGGGCCCTTTGGCCCAAGTGGGAAGCGTCCTTTCAAGTGGATTCCATTGGGGATTCAGCCAGGAGCTCGAGCCACGTGCAAATGCCGCTTGCACAGTTAGAGAAAACATTTCTTTTGCAGGTTTTCTATTTCTTTTTTTTTTATTTTTTATATTCAAACAACCAGGCAAATATTTTTATAATTTCCTTTTTATAGAAATTTGCATTTTGGTGCTTGCCATTTCCGCTTTGCCACTTTACCATTTCCGGTTTTGACGTGCCATAATTGCGTGTCCTCTGCTTGAATTCCAATTGTGAGTGTGTGAGTGTGAATGAGTGTGTGAGTGTGTGTGGGTGTGTGTGTGTGGTCTAATACGATTTCACCTGATTTTCAATTGATGGCAAATAAATTAAGTATTTTCAATTTGCTTAGTGTTCGGTTGAGCAAATGATTTACATGCATTATTTAATTATCTCAATTGGTTGAGGAATTTCTGCAACTGCTATGAAAAATGTCATTTTAATTTCGGAATTTTATAATGAGAATCAATAGTCAAACGCCATTTTAAAATTGATATTAATAGCAACCACAAAATGTATTTCTCTTTATATAAGCTCTTAATTTAAGTACGTTTAGCAATATTAATTTGAATTAAATATAAAATGATAAAGTCATTTAAGCCTTCAAATCACAATACTTAGAGCATTTTTAATTTTTAATTGTTAAATAATTTAGATAGTTTGTTTTACGTATTTATTTTATTAATTTACCAGCGCTGTCGAATTTGTGATATGAAAATCTACTTACATAATAAATTGAATAATTCTGATTTCCATTATTCAACAAAAAATTGTTTTTATATTTGATTGTCTTTGGTATTATGCAAAATTAATTACACTGTATTCAACCGTTAACGCTCATCTTAAAGACATAATAACCGGTTATAAAACTGTATCAATTTATAATTACTTCATCATGTGGCTGAGACTGGAATTCAATTTGGTTGCACGCTCGTTAACGAGTTTATTCATTTATTCAAGGCTTTAATATTTTAATTGGCAACAATAAGTGTAATTAACATTTAAAATGATCAAGCAACATAAATTGTTTGATAGTCATAAATATGACGAGTTACAAATGGACAGTGGCAATGAAAGAGAGAGAGAGAGAGAGAGGGAGAGGGAGAGAGAAGGAGAGAGACAGAGAATGAAAGAGATAGTGACACACAGACACAATCGCATAAATTGGAAAGCACAATGAGGACAAAGTGCTCGTTTCCCGGACTCGATGTCGATTGTATTTCAGGACATCTGACGGCGACTCGTGTAAAACAAATATATCAAACCGAGCAAAAGGCATAAATGTTGCATAATTTAAATAAAATTGCATTAATATGTTCTTGAAAAGGACGTACACACACGCACACACATAACTGCAAGCTGCGGCAACAGTCGCGCTGCCACCGCCCTCGCCCTCGCCCTCGCCCCTTTCTCTGTCTCTATCTCTGTCTCTTCGTCTGCCTGGGCACGGTTCCAGACTCCACAGACGCCTGACTGTGGCCATAACTCATCTTAGCCACACAAACATACCCAAACAGGACACTCACACTCACACTCACACACAGAGACATTCGCCCAAGCACTCGTTCTGCAAATTCACACCAAAATCAAAAAGCAATAATCATACTCGAAAAGTGAACAGACAGAGACTTTCCTTCCTTTCACACGTGGTGTGTGTGTTTGTGTGGCATGCAACGCAGCCGCGTGGCAAGCAGAGCCCAGTGCACAATTCCCTGTTTAAGTGGGTCGACCATCGCTGACTTTTGCTGTGCACAAGTTTTGTAGTATTTGTTGCTATAGGTTTGACATCAATTGGCGCAGCATGTGACCAGCAAAGGACACGTCTCAACTGGTCAAGGATTCTACTATGCATATTGAAGATACGAAGAAGAACAACAGCTTTATGTACAATCCATGCTTATACATTCATCTTTTCACATGGCTCATTTTTAAATTATCTCATAAAGGAGATCATAAAGTATTAGCGTATATAATTTGCAAATTATAATTCATTTTATTTGCTTGCAAAACTTTCCTTTATTTAAACTGTCTGCGTAAATCGGTTTTATAAACCTCTAACTTTACATTGTTATTAGTTTTAAATTTGGCGGCAACTGTTAACAAAACTGTCTGAATTGTACAGAACTCGATAGCGCACATTGCAGCATTTGTGTTATCAATGGTCAGTTAATCGAAATTAATCGGAACGATTTGAACAATGACGGCTCCGACACAATTCAAATGTGAACTTATTTTAAGCAATTTAAAATATAAAAAAATAATATAAGTTACAATTTAATCATAAAAAGCAAGTAAAACGATCGACAAAGTTGTAACAAATATTAAAAAAATTTTAGCTTTAAAATTAAGAAAATGTAAGAAAATATATCTATACTATAGCTATAAAATAGCTTAGTCGGCAACAGAGCGCATTATAGCCAAGTAATCTGAGTGAAACTTAGCTTAGACCGTGTTTTTGAACCGGAAATAATACTTTTGAAAACAAATAATGCGTTTGCAGGTCGAAGTCTTGGCTATGACTTTGCTGATTTGTTAACATGAATTTAACATGTGAGGCCGAACTTAACATGCTGCCAATTTAAAGGAGCAAAAATTAGCTGTTAGTGGCCAGAAAGCTAAATAGCCGATGACACATTCAGTATCTATTAAATAGCTAAGTTGGCAACAGTGCAGGTGCAGTTCATAAATGTTTACTGCATAAAGCAGTGCACATTTGCCAACTTGTGTACTGCTTTCTTGAAGTGGATTGGTGAACTGCACTAAAAAGGTGTATTTATTTAAGCAGTTCTATTAAGTTCGTTAAAAAAATAGGATCAATTTAAAAGCGTTTTTTATTAAAAATATCAATTGAATATTTTAGATTGCTGAAACCACCACAGAAATTGTTCAGCTTAATTAGTAAAAGTCACTCTAGTTGCCATTTAGTTTTCAGCTGCTATTTTTCCCATATAACTCAACTGAGTTGCAGTCAAATTTATTGCCATTCTCAACCCGTTGCAGCTTCTTCATGCACATCAAGCTTTCAGCGAGCTAATGACGTGTGAAATGCATCTTGTAAGCTGATGCTAATGTTGTCTGTGGCAACAGGCAACACAGCCTCCACAAGACGGAGCCACTTACCTCGAGTCTACAAGAATAACAACAACAACATCCTCTAAAGTGGCCCAACCAGTTTTTCAATTTCACGCGACTCGCCAGAGGACATAAACAAAAGTGCAAGCGTTTCATGTCGGCGCATTGCAAACGACTCCTCCAGGGGGGAATTCAGGTGTACAGCAGGGGTGGGGGTGGGTTCTGAATTGAGAGGGAGTTGGGGCTGCAAATAGACACGGGAACGTCAGCGGCAACTGCGACGACGGCGGCGTCAACCCCAATTGGAAATGCGCGTCACGTTTTTAGCTACTTTTTGGGGCGACAGGCGGCAGACGCTTGACGCGAATCGCGTGCAGACAAAACCCTAAAACGGGACACGTGTGTGCATGTGCATGCCACGCCCCCGTGCCCCACGCCCTCTCCCCAGAGCAATGTCGACATTTTCAAGTGCATTTTTAAATTGCAAATAATTTTTTATAATATTGTGCGCCATTTATCTCCGTTAGATTCCCTCGATGGTTTGTTATTTAATCAGCCAAATCTATTTGCGGAGAGTACAGTAAGCACTGGATAAAATGCAATTCATTTGCCTACTTTTCTAATTAAATTGCCAACTAATTGTCTTGGCAAACTCTTCACATAAATTGCACCTTTTTACGGCCACCTGAAAGTTGAGTTCTTTTCATGCAGGCAAAACTGTTGCTAATTACGTTTATTTCACTGACACATAATTACAATTGCCGCATTTTATTGTTTACTTTATTTCCGAAGTTATTCCCCTATTTCGCCCCTTTATTCTTCCACGGTTTCCATTTCAGTTTATATTTTTATTCATTTTTATTTTTTTGGCACAACGTGGGGAAAACTTTTCGCATTTGGCCGACAATTTCATGTGGAGTTTATTTATTTTGTTCAACAAATTTATGCTGACAGCTGTAAAAATTATGCAAATCTTATTTGCCTTCAAAATTAGTTCAGACTTTTATGCGTTTTATGTCCTGCAAAACTGCGACTCACATTATAAATACTACATAAATACATTAAATAAAATGATAAATGCGGATTCTGGATTGCGGCATTAAAAAAAAATTTATAAGTCTAAACTTTTATTAAAAGCAAATATTTAGTTGAAGAATTAATATAAAAATATAATCGTTTCAAGGTAGCTTAAATTTATGAATATAAAATATACATAACACATTAGTAATGAAAAGATTTCTTAACATAGAATTGGTTTATTTTTAATACCAAATTTGATACAATTATTTATTTATTTGTTATCCACTGAGAATAGTCAAAACAAAATTATGAAAACTAATTTAAATTAAACATATAAATTTTAAAATTTTCACTAAAATTAAATAACACAAATTAGACAGAAAGTGAAAATTATATAAAGAAAACCTTAGATAAAAATATTATATTGCTTAAATAAAACCCTCCATAAAATTAGTTAATGTCATAAATAAATAATAACTCCTACTTTTTCATTTATGATATTTATTCTGGCTCCTTTCTAAGTTTATCTATGAATACAAGAGACTTTATTTAAGTCCATTACCGCACATTACATTACATACTCCTTTTAGAAGCTGCTACAGTCATCCCCCCTCTTGGGTGCAACTGAAACAATAGATCATCATTTACGAAGCTTATAAATTTTATATGGATGTCGGAACCACGTTCAAAGAAAAAAAACCCCAAAATACACTGCAAATACTTTAAAATCGAGCAGCAATAGGAATAGAGAAAAGAAAGGAAATGGAATAAAGAAGAAAACAGAAACAGAAAACAGACTCGATTGAAATATAAAAATAAAAACCACAAAACAAGGCAGAAAAGTGCTCTGACAAGGGAGGGATGGGAGGGGGGGATGGGTGTCCTATGTCCTGTGTGTTGTGTCTGTGGTCCTGGGTCATAGGACAACACTAAAAACAGGCAAATTTTATTTGCATGCGGCTTTTCAATTCGTCTAAGACCATAAAACGAGCCAAAGGAACATTGAGGAGCGTTGGGGGAACCCTTTCGATGATGCCAAATAAAGTAAAGCTGTAAAGAAAATAACGAAAGAAATAGAGCAGAGAGAGTGAGACAGAGACAGAGACAGCGACAGGGGGAGAGGGAGGTAGATGAAGTGAACGGAGGCGCGGCGTCTTAACAATTTCCTGCCAACTTCTGCTTCATTGCATATTTCCGTTTCCGACCGTGTTTTCTGTCTGTCTGTCTGTCTGTCTATCTGTCTGCCCGTCTGTGTGTCTGACTGTCTGCTTTCTCTCTCTCTCTCTCTCTTTCGGTTTGGCTGTCTTATGTCGTCACATGAGAACGGAGAACTGAGTAGAGAATTGCGACGACAGCCTCAAAATTTTTTGTTCTTTTACGATTTGCAATTATTTTTGCTCATTTCAGCAGAAGCAAACATGGCCGCAATTCCTTAAGGACAACTAAAGCACCAGACACTCCCCTCCCTGTTGTGGCAACTATGCAGCTAGAGGGGAAAAGAGGGAGGGAGTCACTGTGAGAGAGGGAGAGGAAACTCTTTCCAGCTGTCCTTCACATGACAATTTACATAAGTTTCCTTCCGTCAGTTGATATTTTCCACTTGCTTGCTTAACTCCTCACTCCCCTCCCTCTCTCACTCTCTCTCTCTCTCTCGCATTGGGCGTGCTCTCAGTTATTTGTCCGCTTGAGCAAAGTTCTCGAGCATCGCTCAGAGCAGTTTACATGAAAAGCATTTTAACTGCAACGAGGCGAACGACATAAATCGACATTGGCAACATTCTCCTCATACTTAACTTCATTCCCAACCCAAATCCGAATCCGAGCACAAACACAAACCCACTCCGGATGAGATTGTGGTAGGGAAATCATCGCTCCAAGGACCAACTGTCAATTGTCTTTGCCCAAGATGTGCAACACAAGAAGTTCAATTCGAGCTGCAATTGCAGATACTTCTATTGAGTCAGAACAACTGTTTCCTCACTTTGTACATAATCGAAATAGATACGAGTTTCTTCATTTTATTAGTTGGAAAATCAGAGTAAATTCTAAGAGGATGGATTTCCTCTTGAAATTACATTACTTAAGACGTCTTTTCTACGGCATATATAAAATATTTACACCATCTATTATTCTTCCAAGTCACTTGTTATTATTATTATTAATATTGTAATATTTTAGCGTATAATCTAAATATATCATCTAAACATATAATCTATAATCTAAAGATTAAATCATTAGTTTCACAATTAAAAATTCCAACAATAGTTTCATAATTTACTGAAGCCTATAAAACTCGAATGAATACAAGAAGTAGTACAAATAAATAATTAATTAATTAAGTACCTGCTTTACAATACATTTATAGGCAAAGTTTCTAAGTTGATTTATGGACACATCAATTGAATTATTTCTTATATTAAATAGTTGTTTACTTTCTTATAAAAACATTAACTAATCTTCCGTCTACTTTCAAATATTTCTAATAAATTGTTAAGCTTTAACTCTCTTAATTCAACTTTAAAGGATTCAAAATCGCATGCATTAAATAATCTCAGGATTTGAACAACTGTTTTTCCTTTTTGCATTCTTTTTACATAATGACAGGAGCTGCCATGTGGCAGGTCTGCAAACTGTCAACATGTGGCGCCTCCAACTCCGTCTTTGTTCGTGTGTGTCTTTCTACCCGTTTTCTCTTTTCTCTCTCTCTCTCTGTCGCTCTTCGGCTGAGTTCTCCGCAAATTGGCCGCGTAAAAAGCACAAGCAACAAAAAATTCCTTTTCACTGCATTTCCAAATGAAAATAAACTAAGTATAAGCTATAATTATTTATTTAATGTGCTCGACTTGCAGATATCACGTATTTAGTATTAAGCAATTTAAATAAGCAATTTATTGAAATAATTTATATTATTACAAATTATTTTAGGTGTAGAAATTCAATTAAATATTAAACAACAAACTGAATACACATAAAATGAAATATTATTTGTAATTATATTTAATTACATTGATACTGTGAACTTCAGAGATTTTGCTGTGCCGCTTTTTTATCGATACACCCCACTTGCTTTTATTTACGGGGTATTAACGCACAAAGTGGCAAAACATTTGCCTTTGAAGTGCCTCCTCCTCTCCGCTCGTTTCCCACTCGAAATGTTTCGAACGCGAGCAGAAAATCAAAATAAAACGTTTTCCGTTTCATTCGCAATGAAATTCGCAAGTGCTGGGCTTTTGTTTTGTTTCGTGTTCAGTTGTGTTGTTTTGTTATTCTATATCTATTGCTATTTCAACATCTACATCTCTGTTTCTGTTTCTGTTTCTGTATCAGCTTCTGTCTCTGTTTCAATGTTTGTTTGTCTCTCTGTCTAGTTATTTGTTTGGAGCTGAGTCTCAAATCGTTTTCCAATACCGAGAGGGGGACAGTCGATGAACATTTTCTATGCACACGGCATTTTCTGGGCAATCGGCAATAACGGCAATCGGCAATCAGCGGCCCGCTTCCGTGTCCGGGTGTCATTTCCATGTGTGTGTCATGTGTGAGTGACTCTCTCTCTCCTTTTCCATCTCCCTCTCTCTCTCCGTTTCCGTTTTCAGTTTTATTTCTCGCCCTGAAAATGGCCCTGAATATTTAACTAGCTACAATTGACTATGATTGTTATGTCTGTTGCCCAGTTGCCTCCTCGACATCATCGATTCCACATTTTACAATTATGCTGAGAGGTTGCAGTGTTTGAAGGGTGTAGGGAGGGAGGAAGGGAGGTGGTTGGAATGGGAGCAACGAGATGATTACACGGGTTTTGCCTGCTCTTTCATTTATCAATTTGCTTAACATTTTGCTCCTATTGACGGCATTTATTTCCTAGCATTTGCTTTGAGTTCCGAAAAGAGCAAAAAATTGCAATTTTAACGCATGACGGGGCATTTTCAATGCGCTCCCGAGGCAGAAAGTGCTTCAGATTTCCACATCGACTTCTACTTTACTTAGACATCGTCGCGTAATCGAATATAAATTGAATTTTTAACAACAAATGGATTTTGCCAAAGGTTTTCCATCTTTTCTTCCTGCTGCTGCTGCTGCTGTTGTTGTTGTTGCTGTTGTTTGGCTGGCTCTTAACTTCATTGAAACGAAATAAGCATCAGGATTAATATATGCATTAAAAAGTACAAGCGAATAAGGCAACTCCTCCCACAGTTGCTTTGCTCTTTCTTGAATGCAGTTGTAGCTTTATTGATGATTCTTCCCTCCCAACAGTTTATGTTTTCTGCTCTTTTTTGTTGAATTTATTTTGGCAACTTCAACAAGCAACCCACTCAAAATGCTGCTTACATGATTAGTGTGTCTACGCCTCGGCCACGCCCTTTAATTTATATTGTTTACACTGCCAAGGAGTCGCTATAATTAAATTCTTTTGGCTCTGTTCCATTTGCGTGACTGTTTAGAGCTCTGAATGTGTTGATAATTTATGTGCTGAATGGAATTTATTGGGATGGGTCAGGCACACATTAATCACCTAAGATATTATTGTCTCCACTGACAGCGTTGCTATCAATTGGCTAATTTAGCTGTTGCTTCAATTAAAAATATTATTATTGTTACCAAATTGTCAGCATTTCCTTTTAATTTAAAACCATACTTAATTCCTAAAAGTTTTATGTAGTGAATCTAAATTATAGCAACATTTTAAAGAGCAGTTATGTCATTCATCCTTGATTTTTCTGCATCTGTTATGAAATTGGCTTCAAGTTTCGCTCGACACATTTTCACATTTTTTGCACGCGTGTTAGCCGTGTTTTCCCCTCGTTCCCCTCACACGTTGTCTAACTGTCTGATTGAATATTTCTTCGTATTCATTTTTGGCGTTTTTGCTGGCGCTCGCACTTTTTGCGACCGACACTTGAACGCCTTTTTTCCATGGCATGTTTTGCACTTTATGCATATTTTTTGCATTTATTGTGGCCAAGGCTGGTTTCCCCTAGCTAGACCCTAGACCCAGGTCTATGCTGGCTAATGTATGCTCGTCACGTTTAGCCACTTGTGTCCTGTGGGATTCCTTCCCTTCTCTGTCCTGCCTTGTATTTGCCAGTGCTTTCCTACTGGGTCTTGTTGCTCCGTGTCTTCACATTCACTTAGTGCAAGTCGTGGCTAAACCTCTTTTGCATATTGATACGCTTACATGCGAAATCCACTTGACACCCTTCTTCATTTCCCACCCCCGCTCGCTTTGTAATGGAAATTAACAGCAGTTTATGTTGTCCATTGCAAGCACTTCAATTTACCAGCCTGGCAACGAGTTTAAGCTAATAATACACATGGCATAAATTACTTGCAGTGAATAGTTGAATAAATGTCTTGATGAAGATAAATTCCAACTTTAATTTAACAATTTTATTTTTAAATTACACTTAAACTCAACTTTGAGCACTTGATTTAATTGTTTTGCTTTGACGTTGCATAGTTTTGGGCGCACTGCTTGAAATGGACTGCTTGAAATGAACTCGGCGCGTGTTCAAGTGCATGTTGTCTGCCTGCTATGAAACTGAACAAATTAAATGCTGCGCCCGAAAGTAGGCAACAAAAAGCGTAATTGCAGCAGAAACTGCATTTAAAGCGGAACTGACCAACCCCAACAAAAGGCAATGGCCTAAACAGAAATATTTCATTGAATTTTGTTGCAAGTTGTTTGCCCCTCGTTGCCATAAAAATGCACATAAAAACATTGTCGAACTGCCAGCAATTTCACACAGCACGCGAAGCAATTAAACCTACTGCATGTGGCAAACTTTTGGCGCCCAAATGGCGCACGGAGCCGCCTCAATGTCAGCTCATTAAAGTTGAGCGGTCGGTTTTGCATACAGTCTTTGGAGAGTGACGCCGAAACACGTTAGAAAACTGCAGGCAGAGGGTGAGACGGGGCAACTGACAGACGCTTTGTCGCTGCCACGTCTCACGCCTACACACACACACACACACACACACATGCAGAAAACTTTCTCAAGCTCATCAAGTGAAGGCAAGAGACGAAAACTTTGGCTGGCGATAAATCAAATTTTAGCTTGTTAACTCGCCCGCTTAAATTAAGTTGAACATTAGTCCAGACAAAAGGCGAGAGACCCAAAAGAGCGCGCCCAAAATCCATGCTCAAGTTTTATGTAATTTAAAGCATTTCCCGGTAATCGGTGGGGAAAACAGCAACGAGGAAAAAGTACCAGGAAATGCCCATTCCCAAATACGACGACGGCGTCGTCGCTGACAGCTAATGAAAATATTTGGCTGTTTCACTCCGGTTTGAGGAGACGGTAGATTGGTAATTAGCGTACTGCATATTTAAGGGATTTACTTGACTTGCAAGGAATGTGGCAAGGAGAGAGAAACAGGAGGAAAGAGTGAAAAGAACTTGAAATGAGTTTGCCAGCCAGAAATGCATAAAAACTTACGAAAATGCGATAAGTTCGACTTGCAAGGGAGAAAAGAGGGCAGACAATCAAGTTATTAAGCTTATTAAGTGTTAAAAAGAAGAAACAAAGCATAAAAACTATGTATTTGCTTAGTTATTGTTAAATTAAATGGCAGGATTTGCAAATGATGAAGCTCTTATTTAACAAGAATTGGAGCTGAAATGCAGGAAACAAACGTCAAATTTCAAATTATAGTTAAAACCATAGTTAATTTAAAATATAATTAAAAATGAACAGAAAAATGAAGTTATAGGAAAATCTTCTAAATATAAATTTTAATACTTATGTGCAAATACTTTTGTCACAGCATTTATTTGACGAATTGCATGGCAGAAATTGTCAAAAGCGTTTCTTGTATATTTTATGAGCAATATATTGGATTTTTGATACATGTGTACAGTTTATTTTTAGCATGTTTAGGAATAAATGTTGTCCAAAAAATCTCATGCACAAAACGCCACACCAACACATACACACACATATATACTCGCATGTAGTGTGAACGTTGCCATATGTCGTAGTGATATCAAACACTCTCTCTGACATCCATCAAAAGTGTTTGTCCTGTGCGACCAGTCGCAGGTCAACAGCTCATTTCATGTGATTACTAAGAAACACACTAACACACAGCTCTGAGGGGGTGGGTGGAGGAGGGTGGAAACGTTTTCTAATCACAACACGCAACGCCCATGACCAGGGTCCCCAATCAGGCAGCCCTGGCCCTGGTCGCTTGTTATTGTCGTTGTTATCAACAATGTCACTGCGAACAGCAACAAATTTTGTTCAACAGCAAGTTGAGGAGTAGAGAAAGTGTAGGCGCAAGGAAGTGGGAAGGAGGGAATGAGGGAGTATTGGGATATGTCTCATGTGGGCATATGTTAAACATTTTGACACTTTTGCGCACGGTTGAGCCGCCGACGCCTGTGTTGAACTTTGACAATCTAATGGAACTTGATGAGGGTAGACTTCCGCTTAGCACACAGCACAACAACACACAACAACAACTATAAAAAGAACAACATCCTTTCGTATTGCGAATTTATTTAAATTTACAAATGCCAACTGCCCAAATTTGTAACAATTTGCAGTTGTTGCTGCTGTTGCTGCTGTTGTTGTCGGACAGGTGCAATGGTTAGTGATAATCAACGCACTGAAATCAGCAACTGTCGAAATTTAGTTAAACTGCAAGGGCAAGAGCAGGAGGAGGTGAAGGGGGAGGGGAAAATACGTAAACCAAACCGCATTAGTGGTCGCCACTGAGCTTTGCTGTTGCTCCCTGCGCAGTTAGCGGCAATTGGCAGCTGGAATGAGAATGGGAATTGGATTGGGATTTAGAGTGAGAACGAGGTGAGAACTGAAATGGCAAACTGAAACTTAATTAAGTGTTGGTTGAGGTCCTTTGGGCCAGTTGCAAACGCCATCGCATCGCATCGCATAGTGTGCCCAAATGTTGTTCAGCGGTCGCCGATAAATGTTAACAGTTTTGGTTTTTGCGGATTTGCAGTTGATTTTAGTCGCACGTTGGAAGATACAAAATCCGATTGCATAGTTTGTTTTCAAGCCAACGAGTTTTTTTCACACTTTAACCAACTCGAATTGCCAGCAATTCAATCAAAAATGCTGTGAAAATAGCGTTAAGGACACAGTTGCATTACAATTTAATTATTCCAGAGTAGTTCTAGTTCTGGACTTCCAAATGTCATCGTTTTCACATCTTTTTGAGGGGAACATTTGGTCATTTAATTATTTATCCTACGAAAAAACCTGTCTTACTTTGTACAATTCATATTTTTGAATGGAAAGCGGACTTAAAATCAACGCTTTCTAATTTACACAGAAATACTTACACACTTTTATGGTGGGTTTAGTATTAAGCTTGCTGCCACTCCTTAAATGTATTTACATATTTACAGGGTATAATTATGCTTGTTTAAACACAACTCCCTTATGCCCGCGAGACATAAAGCCGTCTTATCTCATGTACAACAATTGCGAATGGTATCCTTTGGGGACTACGCATTTTATTCGCAGACTTAAAAGACGAACCTCGTTCCCTTTTCAGTTTGCTATGCTGCCAATTTTCGTTATCGTTTTCAAATTGAAAATTTGCGTAATCACATTTTAAGTGAAAATCGCTTTACAAATGAAATTAAATCGATTTTTCTGTTAGACACTTAAAGCGCGACAAAGATAGGAATCGTTGGCAAAAGTTACGCATACGCCGCGTTTGGCATTTACATTATGGCTTTTCATATCCATTTCGCTTCCGTATCCACTTCCGTTCTAGCAACTTTAAGTCCACTGCACTATTGTGTGAAATATGCGGAATCTTTTGGCATTTCTTTTTGTTTTTTCTATGGCTTTTTCACCATGATTCCGATGCATTTCAAAGCCCCATCAACGTCATCAAATCGTTAGTCAAATACGCAAAAAAAAAAAAACCTTACCGTCTTTCTTCTCAAGGCAATAAAAATGATGAAGTGCTTCGCGAGTTCTCTTAAGTGCATTCATTTCGCATATACATATAGTACATATAGAAAGACAGAGCAAGGGAGAGAGAGAGAGAGAGAGAGAGAAAGTGAGGTCTAGAATGTTTGCGAAGCGTTTTCAACAATTTATTTTTTTTGTTTTGCAACTACGCTAACACAAAGAGTATATCTGACTTTAAATTAAATTAGCAACTCGCTACAGACACGAAAGAATTGATTAACAAAGGTATTTTAATGAGGAATAAAAATAGAATTTAAAAAAAGATATCAACATTTTAAAGTTTGTAAAGTTTTGATGCTGAATTAATTAAGTGGAGATGAATAAAATGATTCTCGCAATGAAGATCAATCAAGTTTTGACAAAGTTATGTCAGTTTAAATTTTTTGAAAAAGTGTCAGAAGGTTAGTTTAGAAAAAAGTTGACAGTGGGCGAAAAAAATTAAATTTTTTAAGTTGCAGCATCAAAATAGATTCCATATAATTATAAATTGAAATTCCAGTAGAAAATAAGTTAAGATCTGACAAAGTTATGAAGTTTTAAAAAAAAACATTCAGTGAACTGAGACATGTTACTCAACAATCCAGAACTGGAATTGTAATTTCCTACAGACTTTTGTATTAGATCTATTACCTATCCACGTAACTTTTAAGAGCTCTCTATAATCATGAAAATATGGCGTTTGATTTGCATTCTTGTTATGATTTTGATACCTGTGACTCCATATAATAAAATCATACGACAACGTGAGTATTTCTTCTGTTGTATTGCAAATTCAGTTGAAATTCTTGACTGCTTTTCACGTTTTAGCCAAGTGCTTGTACATGGCCGATGTGGGGCCTTGTGAGGACGAAGTTAAGGTCTATGGCTACGATTACTTAACCAATCGCTGTGTGCATTTCATTTATGGTGGCTGTGGTGGAAATCCGAATCGTTTCAACTCCAAGGAAGAATGCATGGATGAGTGTCATGTGGAGGGCGAAGATAGCGCTGACGATGAGGAGTTACTTCTGGATGATATATACGTGAAAAATGAGTTATAAGCAAGTATTGGAATACTAGAATATAATTGTAAATACAGCGTATCAAAGCTTCCATATGTCTTTGTTTCTCATGTGCTGTTGAGACTTTTACTTTGCTTTCCTTTTGAGCTTCAAGTAATGCATTTCCTTTTGACGCTAACTGTCTCCATGACTGTCTGTCTATCTCTCTCTCTCTGTCTTGTTCTTCCTCTATTCACAACTCTGTCTCTATGTATCTATGTACTCGGATATCTCTGCTAGATGTCTGTTTGCTGCCAATCTGAGCGACCATTAAGTCGAAACAGCTGAAGTAATTTAACAGCTTCACAGAGCTGAGCTTTGACTGCAGTCAAAAGTCAGTTGCCAGTTGCCAGTTTCCAGTTGCCAGTTATGTTTGGGCCAAGACTCTTGACAATTTTTGACATGCAATTTGCGCTGCAGGCGTCAAACAGATGATGATTTTCCCTTCCAGAGTTTTCCGGCAATGCCAGCCATAAATAAAAACCTTAAAATATCCTTTGTGCAACTTATGCGATTTATCTACGAACTTACAACTAATTACAATCAATTTTTGCAAATGCAGCAACTTACTTCATTAAAGCTGATAATTCAAGCAAAAGTGTTGAATACATTTAGGCGACTTTTGAGAATGTTCGCTCGTTAACCGCTCAAAGGCAGTTTGCGGCTTAATTAGCGACATAAAAGCAGCCCAAGAAGAGACCAAGTTAGCTGAAGCTTCTCCCCCTCTCTCTTCCCCTTCTCCTTCTCTGCCAGCTGGTCATGTGACACTTCTAGCCAATCCCCAGCTATTTAGCTTGCCGCTCACGTTGCCACAACCGAGTGGAAAGGGAAGGAGGAAGCAACTTTTATGACTGATTATGTTGTTTTTCGGCGTTTAATTGCCACTTGGCCTCTGTGTGTGACTATTTTTATGGCTAATGAGCAACTTGAGGTAAATTCCTGGTCTATTTCTGTTTGGCATCAGGTATTATTATGACTAGAGTGGGTAAATGTCAGGACCAATATAATACAAGATATTATGTGAGGCTTGTGAAAATTGAGATAAATTAAAATGAATTGTTAAAGCAGCAAAATGGTTGAGAAGCAAATAAGGACAAGAAGTTAAAGAACTTGAATACTGATGTAAATTCAACCTGTGAATCGAATTTAATAATGAAAATAAATATTGAATTTAAAAAATATATATTTATATATTTAGTGTTCAGGAAAAAGTGTGCAAAATAAATTATATTTAATATAATGTAGAATATCAATAAAAGTAAAACAATTATTAAAATTATGAGAGCCGAAGTAAAGTAGGAACCAAGTAATGATAAAATTGTCAATTCGCTATTAAATTGGCTAAACTGCGGCAAAGTTACGACTGTTGAGCGATTTGTTTGACATTTGGGTTTTTAGGGAACTTAAACTATAAACTATTTCCATCTTAAACGAACACTAAAGCCAATCCTCTAAGTTATATTCGAATTGGAAGTATTTATTCCCTTATAGTCCATTAACTTTTGGCACAAATTAATGTGCCAATTTAAAGTGTAATCAAACGTCTGACGATATCGCAAACAACACACACTTTGACACCCACAAGGGGAAGAAGCAACAGCTTGAAGCCTTGAAATGTACGAGTATTTCACAATAAATTAAATTTCATACGCTCTTGATTCGGTACTCAAAATTTAAATAGGTCAAACATGCATTTAATTTCCGCACGAATGAAATGAATTTGTCTGCTCTGAGCTCAGCCCACAGCTGTCAGATACATAAAACACACAGAAAGTGAGGCAACCGGAAACGGAGGCTCGACAGTCGCCTCCTGCCACGCCTACACGCCTCCACACAAAGGACACGTGAGGCAGACGGAATTGTTCTTCAGTTCAGTTCTGTTTCACCTTCTGTTCGGTTTTTTGCTCGGCATCTGCACACTTAACTTATTTGGCTCCATTTAAATCTTGCTAAATAAATATTTAATGCGTGAACAACTGGGAAATTGAACTGGGAGAATGTTAGGAGTTGGGGGAGGAGATGGGGACTCCTCCAGGAGGTCGGAGCTTGGTGATCGGAGTCTGCAGGTTGAATGCGACGCAACAGCCTGCCAGATGATTTATGAGTTTCACTTGTGCTGGCAAACCGCTTGCCACTGCCACCGACACCGCCACCGCCACTTGCCACTGCTCCTTGCCACCGCCAGCGGCACTTGCCTCATGCCTCATTTTGGACTGCCTTTTGTGCTGGCTAATGGCTCATAATTGATTTTTATGCCTATTGTTGGCCTGGTCCTTTAAATGGCGCGTTGTTAATGCGACGCACTGCAGCAGTTGCCGGGCTCCTCTGACCATTAAGGGAGCAGAAGCGGAGCAGGAGCGGAGCAGGAGCAGGAGCTGGGAGGGGAGGGGTGCAGTACATTAAAATCTTATAATTTCAGCCACATTTGAAGTGTGCATAAATTCATTTTAATGCCATAAAAATTTTTGTGTTTAATGATGCTGCGGGCAAATGGTCAATTGTTTGAGTTCCTTCTTTTGGACACTACTAAATAATTGACCATATTGCTTTATGGAGAGAAGAACTTAGGATGAGATGCAGAAAGTGAACATTGAGAATTTGGTCAGCCAATATAATTTGTATGCTCTTAGACACAAATTAACTTATTTTATATTTAATAATATTAAAAAGATATTTAAATGAATAAAATAAAATAAAACAAACCTTTTTAAACTTCGTTTTATTTCACACTTAAATTGGTTAAGAATTAACATTTGTAAATTTTACAAGTTTGTATTGTAAGTATGAGAATAAAATCTGAAAGTTGTTTAAGCGAATATTCTGGTGATTTAAAAAATGGTTTGCTATTTCATTTAATCAATTGTAAACCAATTTAATTTGAAACATTTTTTCAAAACTATTAAAATAAATACATTAATATATCCTTATCTAAATATATATTATTTTATATAAATAAAAATGGAGATGAAGATATTACAGCCATATCTCTGTCTCTATATATGAATCACTTGATATCTTTGCTGTTTATCAATCCTTCCTTCATTCACTCACTCTCATTGCTCCTCTGACAGTTTTTCTCCCTTACTACCTCCCTTTTTTATTCTCTCTCTGCTGGTAACTCCGTTAACATGCCATATAACCTGAATTACCCACTCCCACGCTGCTTATCAGGGACACAACCCAACTTGATTTAATAATTCTAATAAGAAACAGGTTCGCCCCCAAGAAGTTGTTGCCTTCAACAGAAATCTAAATAAATATATGTCCATTTACGACACCTACGATACGAACGTGGCCATCAGATGTCCTGGCTAGACTGAAGCTTGAGCAGCAGCCACCCTGTCCAGACTTGGACTTGCACTCGGTTGTTGTCTGCTCGTATCCAGGATTCAGAATACAGGATACAGGACACAGGATCCACGAAAGTGTGGCACCTTTGGCATGCCAGGCATTTCAGGCATTTCGCTTTAATAATGCGCATAAATTGGTAGACTCGTTGGACCTTTTGACTGCTTCATTCCCTTGACCTCTGGTCCTTATCCGGAGTTGGCTCTTCAAGTTGGCGGACAGCTCCTCCAACCTTCAGACGAGCGTGCGTTCATTTCATTTAGCTTTTGTTTGACTTGGCCCCATCCAGCAGCAATTCCTACTCCACTTTGCTACTCCCCTTCTTGTTCCCACTACTTTCTCCGTCTGTCTGGCTATGCATTGTTTTTGGATCATTCCTCCCCTCCTGTCTGACCCCCTAGCATATTTTTTGCAAGCGTTTAATCTTTAATTTGCCACTACTGTATGGGCTAGCCACATCTCCCTTCAATCTCCATCTCCTTCCATCCCATCCACCTTCTCCTGGTCCTGGTCCTGGTGCTGTGTCTGCCTGTCTATCCAACTGTCGAGCATCCCCAGCTCCTTTCGCTTTTGTCCTCGGCTCAATTTATTTGTTTTCAGCTTAGCTTTTGGGGGAAACGCATTAAATTAAATACTTAGTCGCTGGAATAGTAAAAATTATGCCAACATTTAAGTGTTTAATATCCGTCTGAGACATTCCCTCTTTTGGGAGCCAGGACTCTGATATTTATTCGTGGACTTTAATGGAGAAGTACTGGAATTTTGGCTAAACAAAATTGTTTTTGCACGCTGAGTAATGAGGAACCATAAAGATATTTGGGTTATCTTTTTCACAGATGTCCCTACAAGACATTTGCAATGGGGATTCATGCTAAATTTAGTCCTAGATATAATTAAATTTGAAAGGCAGCATTTTCGACAGGGATAGAAAGGTAACTAGAGATTCACTGATAAAAGAAAGAACTGTTTATGAATAATATGCTATTGCTAAAATGTAATCATTTTTCAAAATATTGTTAAGCTTGTCTAAATATTTTCGCTGTCTTTCTCACGTTTCTCACGTTTTTCATAGCTTTCTTTTTCTATAACTCACATGTGCTGTGTGCAACATTCTCTCCATCTCCGAGTGCATCTAATTTAAAAGCTACTTCAAGTAGTTTGTGCTCAAATGCGTCAAATACTTGAATGTATTGCACACCTTAAACGAATGGAATATCTAACCGTGCAACGACTCCAACAACACTCAAACTACATTCAATGGCGCTTTAGTTGTGCAACTGACTAAGTGGGAATAGGTCTGGAGTGGAAGGGAGCAGGAAGCTAAGAGCTGGGAGCTGAGTACGACCACAGACTAAACCCAAAGGACTCTGCACTGAAGGGAAATGCACTCGACCAATGGCTGCTGCTGTTGGCAGCAATTGTTAATAAGATTTGCACATCATTTCACGTGTCTCGACCAACTGTCTGTGTTCCTACATATATTTGCATGCAATAAAGCCACAACTGGAGCCAGTGCAGCAGTATCTCCAGGATCAGCTCCTTCCAACTTCCAACTTCCAACCCACTGGCAATTTGCATTGTCTGCTGGCATTTTATGGCAGTTTGCACTTGATGCTACATTTGTGGATAGTTTTGTTCTTGCAATTCAAGCAACACAAAAGGGAATACGTTTCAAAAGGGGGATTCCCCTCAAACCATTTGAGGACAACAGCAAATGCAACTGCAGTTCATATCTAAGCCCTTTTGCTGACCATTATTGCATATTTGAGGTCAGTTTGTGACACCAACCAAATAGAATTTCTTAAACATTGGAAATCATTTCCTTCGCTGCGTCTAAATAAAAAGCATACAGAGTAATCGGGCAATTTGTTATAAATAATTGATGTGAACCTCAGTTGATTTACTTTTTAGCCAAGCAATATATTTCACACTCTTTGCATAATTTATTGCGCGTCTTAACCCAAAACAAAGGAAATGACATAAAGTGCTAGACATCGGAATATCCTATATTTCTCTACATTAGTTGTGCCAATTTAAAAATCTAAATAAACTGCGCCAGATCCACAAAAAGACTAAAATAAAATAGATACTCCAATCTGTTGAACCCTATACTTACTTTTCATGAGTACAGGGTATGGAAAAGGAAATTGCCATAAAGGAATGATTTGCTTATTTCTTGTTTGTTTCGTTGGGGCACGAATAAGAGATAATAAAAACAAAAAACAAAAGACAATGCCCAGAAAAGAAATGAAAAAAATGTCTCACAGATAAAATGCGACAAATTAATTGAAATTTATGGCGCAGAGGCGTGTGTAGACAGGGGGGTGTCAATGTGGCAAAAGAAGTGGGAAGGGGGGTGGTTTCTTTGCTGGAATTAAGGAACAATTAGAGTGGATTACTGAACTGACACATGTTGAGTTAGATGCCAGCTTAAAGTTTTTCTATCAATTTATTCCAATTCTTCTGCTTTACCAAGTTTAAAAACATTTCTTTGCCAGCTGAAGTTGATGCCTTTCGGCAGTTTGCGACTAGGAATTCAGTTTTATTTTATCCTTTCATATGCAGATATTCAGATATTCAGATATTCAGATAGGATTATCGTGCCACACAGAGCAAACTTTATGGACATCACCTGCGGTTAGAATTAACGAGCCTCGACGCAACTTTTTGCGAGAATTCAACTCGTTCAGCAGGCAAATTCAATGTGACAACAGACAACCGACAACAGAAAACAAACAACGGACTGACGCCTCAAGGAATTCCTGAGGCAAACAGCAGCAGACCCAAAAAATTGACTCAATACAAAATCCATTAAAATATCAACAAAACTCAACGATGTCGATGTCGATGTTAAAGACGAAGACGTAGACGACATCAAAATGTAATTTTCAGCTGGCGCACAGCTTACGAATAATAATGAGATGAGGTTCAGGTTCAGGTTCAGGTTGAGAATAAGGAAGAGGACTAAAAGGTTGATGATTCAGCATGTGTGTGTGTGTATGCTGAGATTTCTCTCAATAGCTAAGCCTTCTTTCCATCACAAGAGGTTTGGGCCAACTTCAGAACAATTTTCCATGCATTTATGAAAAATGGATCCACAGCGGATTAAATTCTATTAACGGATATGAAATGTATACATGTTTCGTTAATTTATTTGATATATATTTTGTAGTCTATTCTTCTCCTTTGTCAATCATCAATCTAATAATACTTTTAAAATATTTCATGCTCTCTAGATTCCCAGGCACGTTTCCTATATATTTGATGACTCAATTCCAAGCCAGACACATTTCTTATATGTGAGTACACCATTTCATTGATTTTCATTGCCCAAAAAAAGCAATCGGTTTCCTCCATAATTGGGCAACGTTTCCGTTTCCGTTTCCTTTCCACCGCATTTCTGTTCTGTTGTTGCGCATTTGACAATGTCAGGGCCGAAATGAAGTTTCCCAGACTGAAGTTCAAGTGCAACGAGAGCCGGAAACACGTACTCGCCCCCAATGTCATTTATATTTATAAGTTTTTCACGGCACTTTTCCCCTACGAGTTTGCTTTAAATTTAAGCAAATTATTTTCAGAATATTGCACACGGCAAAATGTCGGCAACTGACAGCAACTAATTGCAAGTTATTCTTGCCACACGGCATAACAGTTGTTGCAGCTTCAGCTTCAGCCTCAGTTTTCCTTTTCCTCTGGCTTCACTTGCGGTTTGCTCTTTGCCTTTTCACTTTCCTTCACGTTGTCTGCTCGTGTCCTAAATTTTACATTATTCCCTGCCATGTTTCTGCTGCTTCTTTCCTTTCTGAAGAGTCTTCTATGTTTTACCTTTTAACTGCTATCTTCTGTCCTTTCCCTCTTCTCGCTCCCATGTAGTGCGAGTAATTTGCTGTCATTGCCGTTGTCGACGCCAGGTAAAGAAATTAAAAATCGGTCGAGAGTTATTTATAATTCGTTGACTGCACTTAATGCCACAGAGAACTCGAACTCTTGGTGTCTGCCTGATAAATGAATCTGTCGTCAGGCGAGACACGAAACGAAGATTGCACTTTAAATAATAAATAAGTCAAAGGATCTGAAAACGAAATGTGATTGCTTTTCAAATTGAACCAATTTCCAATAGACTTTCAATTATTCTGGGACACTTTAAAAGGCAAGTTTAATAAGTTACGTATACGCAATGTGGTGTGGCATTATATGGTATACATAGTGTACGTGTTGATTCACCCTCATTGCGGTTCGTTAGTCGAATTCATCCCCAGCCAGTCGTATTTGTGCCTCGCTGCCTGTCATTATTAATGCGTGTAATTAGCGCACTTTATAAAGATTGATTGGTGAGGCTTTGTTGCCCGCAAAGCCAAAAGGCATCCACGCACAGGGAAACCACAGCGTAAGCAAATACACATACTTACCACACTCACACACACTTACCACACTCATACACAGTCACACACACATGGCGTAGTTGTATGCGCCACTTGTTTATGTGCCACACGCATGACTTGAGCGTAATTTCTTTCCTTTTACCCACGACTTACCAAAAAAACACAGAGTTTGCTCTAGTCTTCAGTTAGTTTATGAACATAATTATTGTTGTAATAATTTATTATCATTTTACACTCTAAACAGAGCTATACTGCTAAATTCTTAGCATATATTAATGCCATATATTTAGTATTTTTTTTTTTTTTTGTATCTTTACTTTTTTGAAATTTTACTCTAGATACAACTCTATTTATTTCCACAAAGTCATTCCGTATATTTAAGAAATAAAGAATTTAATACGTGTATATACATTTAATTTACTTACTATTTGCCTTTGTTTATTTACTATTCGAAATAAAGTTCACTTACTAATCATAATTGATACCAATTATTTTTCTAAATGGAATGGTTTTTGTTAGAACTAAATTCAATACCCATTTCCAGGATATCACGTAGTTGATCACAAGTAAAGCCAACACTTTAGCCTGCTTTAATATAAACAACGCTACTTGTTTCCATCTCCTTCCAAAGGAAGTGGGATTTATTGTTTTATTAGCAATGCAGGAAGTTGTCGGAGAATGTAGAAAACTCAAACTCAAGTAGTGTAGTGTAGTGTGTTAGAGGTGCAAAGTCGGCTTAAAGCGTTGCTCGTTGTGGTTTTTAGTGTTTAAATAAATTTATACAGATAAAAATATCAGTTGAACTCGCTTTTTACGTTCTATCGTACATAAATTTGATCTGACAGATACAACTTTCTTTCAGTTAGGATATTTATACTTTGCGAGTTAAACTAACTCTAGTTAGTTCATTATTTAACTACATATTTGCAACTAAGCACATTTGAGTGCCCTACAGCATATTTGAAAGGGCATATCAAGAGTTGCAATAATGATATAATTTTATTTAAATTGATACGATTTTTCAAATGCATTTTATTTATGATATATTTATTGGTATGCATTTTTATATATTTTCAGTGTCATATCAACATTTTCCAACAGGACAAAACCAATGTTTGATAAAACAGACTTTTTTTAACAAGGCAGTGTAGGAATTGAACCCAGTTTATTTTTCAAACTGTGTTTCTAGTTATCTGATAAGATATCTATAAATCCATGTCATTTTCTATTATGTGCTACACTATTTGGAATGTAGCGCATTTGTAATTCGTTGCTAACCGAGTCTATATTTTTTTGTGCTGTCTTAAGCGATTTTCGTTGTATATACTATATGTATATATGTTCTTTAGCCAGCTTATTAGAGGCTTTTGGAGTGGCGCATTAAGGCAGCTGTAAGTATTTAGTTGGCATTCGATTCAAGAGCAAACGTTTATGCCTGGCCTTGTTTATCTTATAACAAAGCTTGGCCAGGCTATAACTAACACACACATAGATAGACACACACACTCACACACACACATATGTGGGTGATTGCTTGGTTTATGTGCTTTGGCATTACACTAATCATGCAATTTTTGTTAGATTTTTATTGGGCCCGAAACTCGGCCATTAGCACGTTGAGTGCATGGCTAATGAGATCAGCTGGCCAAATGTGTTGTCTGCTTGTGTTGGACGCGCTGTTAGTTAACAGCGGGGTAAACTGTACTTCTCAAGCGTATTTAACTCGTCAAACAATTTGCGTATTTGCATTAAATTTGTAAATTTGCATTCCACGACAAATGCAGACAAAAGCTAAATTACAACAACGACAACAAAAGCTGACAATGAAAATTGAGACAATTGGCTAGCTGTCTGTCTGTCAGTCTGTCTGTCAGTCTCTCTGTCCCTCAGTCTGTCAGTTTTATCGTCTGACAATTGTCTTTGCCTTGGGGCATCGTAATTTGAAGCTCTTGTCAACAAAATAGACAACAACAAAAGTTTTAAGGAAGTGAAATGTCGTTGGCGAATTGTTTGAAGGATTTTTAAGCTTTTGTGAAAATGCAGCGAGCAGCTGAATAAAGTTTTAGCCGTGGGTAATGAAGACCGTTGAGTTGCCAATTGCTCCGAAAATGTCAATAATAATCATAAAGTTTCAAGTTGAAGCCTGACTTCCTATACTTCTATCCAACTTTCTGCTTCAATTGAGCACTTTAATCGCTAGCTATTTATCCTTTTATTAGCCTCAGCAAATAGAGTTGTCAATTGCTCTAAAAATGTCAATTTTTTTGATTATGTTTCTGCAATTCTATAGTTATAATTTCTTTTTAATTGAGTACTTTAATTGGCATCTTTTTATCGGATATTATGGAGGTTCCTTCATTAGACTCGGTCAATGAAGGTGCCAAAATAATCATAAGGTTACAGATTTAATTCTGCCTTTCTATATACTATATATTATATATTATTTCCATTTCAATTGATTACAATAATCGCTTTCTGTTTATCAGTTATTTGGAAAGTGCCTTTATTAGTCTATGCAAATTAAGCAGGATTTTTGCTGAGGCCAGCAAATCAAAGAGCAATGTCTTCCATTGGGTTCCTCTCAGTCTTACCATATAAATTAAATCACGGTAAATAAAGGCAGTCGGCAACACGGCTTCACATTCAAATGCTAAACCAGTGAGAAATCTTCTCCCTTTTTAGCCACAAACTTTTCTATGGCATTTCATCTAAATGTTAATAAGTCTCCCGGTCGCTGGGCTTTCACTTCTCTGCCTTCCTTTCTCCCTCTTTCTCTCTCTCTCTCTGCTAAGTTTCCCCCTCTCTGTCCTGGCTCTGCTTTAACAAGGTGTCAGACTCGACGCGGAGGCATTTTCCACTTGGTCGCGCTGATTGAGCGACTCTCGCTTCATCCTTGAGCTGAGTTAAGCAGGGAGTTGGGCTGCAAATCCTGTCCGCCAGCTGGCGGCGTATTTTTGTATCCTTGAAGCATACATCCTGTTTATTCGACTGGCTTATTGATGAGACACATCTTGGTCTACTTTCCTCTTTGTTTGCTTGTTTTTTTTTTTCGCATTTTGTCTGTGAATGTGTGGATTTGCCGTCTAAATAGTTACATCAATTCAAACTGGGCCAGAAGTTAAGGGGCAGCTCGAGTAAGTACTTGATTCCTGGACTGAGGCTTACATTGTTGCTATTGATTGATTGGCTTCTTCAGAATATCAAAGTCTGTGGATCTCGGAAAATTGTGGACTGTTTTCGGTTAAATCTATTGAATATTCAGTATTTAAACTGATTTCAAGTAGTTTATAATTGACTTAAAATTTAATTTGAAATGTATATCAGTTGATTTTATAATATAATATTCGGAATCAACTCAAATTTGTTATAGATACAATAAAATACAACGAGTCTCAAGATAAAGAATGATATCTATCATTTAATGTCAATTTCTTTATATATTAATTTTAATAAAAACAAATAAAAATTCGAAGATTTTCCAGTAATGTAATATTGTGTATTTTACCAAGAAATACAACACTATACAGGGTACCTTCAAATCGAATACGCCCCAAGTTTTTACATGTTTATTACTCAAATTGTTGCGACGCATGCTAATAAAAAATGCATGTAACTAATTTAAATGCATGAGAAAACACACACACACACTCGCACACCTCAATACACACTTACAGCTGCGCATATTAAATAGCAATGCAATTTATATTACATTTATGTTTTTAATTAAATTATTTGCATAAAATATTAAACAGACGCACAATTTGTGCGTATTCTCCTTAAAAATGCAAACTACAAATATTTGAAATTAATATATTGTTGCAACCAAACAATTAGCGGTATTTTAGTATTACAACAAAAGCAATTAAAACACTTTTAGCAGCAACAACAATTGCTGCAAAACATTGCAGGTTTTAAACTTTCCAATACGATCCGCAAAACTTGTTAAATTTATGCGAAAAGCCAAAACTGAAGTTGCCTTCTCATCATGCTAATCGCAGTGCCTTAAATTTCACGCCTCGTCTAACTTTACGCACCTTTATTTTAATCGAGGTCGGGGATGTCGAGTGGGCGTGGCAGAAGAGGAAACCCATCAATCTCGACCCTTTTGACGCGATAGTCGAGGCGAGTCGTGGAAAAGTTTCCCGCCTTTTAGGCATTTTCGCTTGCCGGAAAAGTGTGTCAAGGCAATGCCGAGAATTGGGCTTAAAATAAAGACGATTTAAGGCAACATTCTTAGACTGAAATGAATCAAATATCGATTGATTCCCATGTGTGTAAGACTTATGTTGCTAGTTCATAGTTAGATGATTTGGTCAAAGTTAGGCTAAAAATAAAATAAGGATTAATTTAGTGCTTCAAAATGAGCTTCTCCCTATTCCATGTAGGAAAACATATTTTAAATTGAAGTCTTGAAATCCACTGTTTTGAGTAACAGTAGTTTGTATATAAATATCATTTTAATTGCGTTGGTTTCACATTAAAAAGAATTAATTGATATATTATATTTCGGCCCTAGGAATAAGCTCTCAGCATTGCTTTTAAAATATATTCTTAATACAAATGTGTTTCTATTACGCACTACAAGCCGTAATTTCAGTTATACTCAGAGATTGTCAATAGTTAAGTTTGTTTCATACTAAATGCTATCTTCAAATTTTATCGCAGCCTTTGGATAATTTTTGTGTGATTTCTTTTAATCCAAGGTTTTCATTTTACTTGCAGAGCTCTTGGACTGTCAGATAAAAAATCTTAATAGCCTGCAATTTGTCAGACAGTCCACAATGAAGAACTCTGAAGGCCAAATCAAAGCCAGACAAAGGCATTATAGAGCAACCTTTTTCATTAATACCAAAGCGGCCACAACAGAATGCCGCACACACACAAACACCACTCCACACACACACACACACATGTGCAATGGCGTGTGCCAATTACAGCTGGCAGACCCCTCAAGGCTTTGAACTTTGAACCCAGGCAGGACCTTTGTTGTTGCCACAAATATTTATGGACTGAAAGCGAGAGAGAGAGAGAAAATAAATACTTGTTCTCTCACTTCTAAATGGAGTTGAAGATATTTCCTTTATTGCCAGATTGCCATCTTAATTGAGTTGCAATTGGAAATGTGAGGGAAACTAATGATAATGTTTTGAGCGTCAGCATCATCAATCACACAATTTATTGAAAGAAACTTGAGTTTAATTATCTGAGGGGTTAACACATTGTGTATACGCCAGGTTGCGCCAGCTGTCAGTTAATCTTAGTGGAAACTCGCATTACTTGCACCTCATTTGGCTGAAACTCCAGGTGACTGGAGAAATATGAAACTTTGTTTTTCTCAACTGCCAGTTGCAGTCTGCAAAAGTTGAGCTTAAAGCTGCATTTGTTCACTACTCTGTTTTAATGTTCGGCAATTAGACTTTTAATTGGCAGAACGTGCTACTTAAATGGGCTCTAAGAAAAAGGCATAAAGACAATTGCAAATGCCTGGCGAGAATATCTTAATGTTGTTCATAATTCGAGTGTTATCGATGTACAGCTTTAAGGGCTGGGCTGCAACAGGAAATTGCAATTGCAACACTAACAAGCAAAAACGTTGCCTGCAAACTTGTATCTTTTTGTTTGTATCTTGTATCTGCTGTCTGCGCATTATGATGCAAGGTGGAAGGCAAATGCAAGAAACTTGCAACTTTTTGCTAGCTGCTAAGTAGGAAAATCGCTTGCAGACACGAAGGAGACAGCTAGACAGCGCCAAGAGAGACAGAGAAAGAGTGAGAAAGACATGAGAGATAGTAATATTCTCTGGGTGTGCTAGGAAAGTAAGTACGTGTCATATGACAAGTGAAATGTGCTCAAAATTACTTGTTTAGTTGTGGTTAAGACGCCTGACGGCTTTACTATGTATTTTATATACAAACTCACACCTTTTCCTACTCTGCAAGTAAGTACGTATTTCGACAACAACTTGTTTTGCTGCCTTGAGATTCTATCTATGTAATTCATGTTATTTTTTAGATAAACATTTCGCATTTCCTGGCATTTCGACAAATAAATGAAATTGTTTTACTTCTACCGGCCAAATATTTGCAGGGCGTATACTTAATGTAGGTTTATTGATTGAAATTCTCGCTGGTGGATATTTTAACTGAGTTTTTAACTCCAAAGCACAACACAACCAACAATATATTAACTATTGTCATATCATTTTTTATTATCAATAAAAATAAATGATGTTGAAATCTGATTATAGTATATTCGCATTATTTTTTCTAGTTAATTTAAATAATTTAAATTTGTATAATGGGAAGATGTTAATATGAATTCTGAAATTCTAGCTAATTCCTTTTGTTTTAAGTCAAAGATCATTAAAATGTATTCCTCAAATTATATAGTTTTTATGATTTTACTAGTCGAATGCCTCGATAAAAATTCAGGTGCTATGGCGAATGAACTTGGGCTTCAAGTAGTGGAAAGTACCAATATAAGACTGCATAAAATCATTGAAGATACAAATGACACAACAACTAAGAAAGATATACGAGATCTTCAAGCTAATTCTATCCGAAAAAAGCATATTAATAAGGAACCAGATAAAAGCAGTCGCAACTCGAATTTGAGCAGCATCCACGATGATAATGATTTTCATTTTCTAGTCACAGGCGGCTACCGTCCTAAAAATAATATTTACGCCAAATATATTGTATCCCTGAGCTTTAACATCAAAAGAAGGATCTTTGCAGTCTATCACTTCTGCGGTGGCTCAATAATATCAAAGAATTTAATTTTGACTGCAGCTCATTGTTTGGTCCATCATTCTAAAACAACGCCTGGCAAAATAAAGATAATTGCTGGATCGCCGCGACGCTTGGTAAGGACTAAAAATACTCAAATATTAATGGTGGATAAAATAATTCCCCCATCCAAAATATTCCGGGCTACGTAATACTGAAGACGTTGGAATTGTTAAGCTTAAGGATGAGATAAGTTTAAACGACAAATTCGCTAGTGTTATACCATTAATTGACCGGCATCCAACTGGACTCAAGTGCGTTACTGTAGGCTGGGGTTCAATCATTCCCGATGGTCCGTTGCCCAATGAGTTGGTCAACGGTGATTTGGTTGTTAAGTCCGACGAATATTGTTTCCAAGGGAAGAGAGCTAAAATTGGCTTGATATGCGCAGCAAATCCAAATAATTTCCAAGTCGATAGCTGTCAAGGTGACTCCGGTGGCCCGTTGATATGCGATGACAAACTGGCGGGCATTGTCTCCCATGGCTTTGGATGTGGTGGACCCCATTCGATAGGATACTATGCAAGTGTCTATCATTATCGCGATTGGATATCACAAAATGCGGCATGTCAACCTAACCACAGGTTTCCAATAATTGGACAGACGATACTTTTGGTTATTCTGAATAGATTCATGCAAAAGACGAGCAGGAAAGTGTACATCAAATTGTGAAATTATATTGAAATTGAGAAATCTATACAATGTTAATTAAATAATCAAAGGGAAAAACATCAGATTTCCCTTCGTCTTAGTTTTTGTGAATATCTATGAACTTTAATAGCAGACAAAACTGATGTATTTCTCTCTCGCTCTCCGATAAATTGTATTCTGTATTAGAAAAAATAAATCTATTCGTTAGTCTATATTTGTTTTTATTATTTTTTGACGTCAGTGAGTCGGGAACCTGTAAGTTTAAAAAATATCTTAGTTCAGTTTCTGGTGTCGGAACTAAAACTGTGTTTTAACGTCACAAAAATTAGAAAAGTATTAAGTTTGAGTAAATGTGGCTGTTTCATAAGTTGCTAGTCAACTGGACACGGATATATAAAAGTTTAAAAAGCAAAATGAGCTTCCTTTTATTCCTTTTTGGCTCTACATTTGCAAAGGACCCCGCAGGCAAATTATTAGCCAATGCAACGGCAAGAGGACAGACAACAGAAACAATGAGCTACAAAAAAAAGAGAAACTTTGTGCCAGTTGCTTTTGTGATGAGTTCCTCAAGGGATGCCGCTTAGGAGGCGACGAGTATAAAAATTAAGCAGCTGAGTGCTGAGAGCGGGGCGATAAGTGAGATAAAATTAGATGCCAAAGGGACTGGGCTGGCGAAAAGTAATTGTAAAGTATGCGAAGGGGCGTGGCAACTGAGACTGAGACTTGAGAGTGGTTTAAACAAAAGGCGAGCAGAAGCTGCCACAGCGTGGCATGATTGAAAGAGCAAATGTGGCACAAGGTCGCTGCTCAATTCTGTGTCACTTGCCATCGAGGGCTGTAAATGAAACTTGTGCTTTAAAAAAGAAACTGTGTATCTCTCTCACTTCAATTGTAATTTCACTTTCGTCAATTTAGCGACGTGACTCGATTGCAGCAGAAACTTTTTTAATCTAAAATTATCAAAGTAAACATCAAAGTTACCTCACAAAATAAAAAACAAAAAACGAAAAACAAAAAGATGTTGAAACCAGCAAATTAGCAAACCAGGAAACATAGAAACATAGAAGAGCCAAAAAACCCTAACTAAAATTCAGTACTCGTAATGCTGAGAGAAAGAGATAGAGTGAGGCACATGATTAGCTGGTGTGAGAGGGACAAAAGTTTCACAGGGATATTCCTAAAAAACGCTCACACCTTACATGTGTGGAATTTAAATGAAAAGCACACATACACTACACATACATATCAGGCAAACTTTGGAGTCCATGTGTAGACACATTGCTCATACGCCCCGTGTTGCAGGCATACAGCCAGTGTAAAATTTCATATCAATTTCGTTGGGATTAAGTTATATTTTAGTGCTTTGCCAAGGTGTTTATGTGTTGTTGTTTCCCTTCTGTGTGTATGTGTGTGTGTGTACAGAGTTTGGAGTGTGTGACTGAGATTTTGAGCACGTGCAGCTCCTTAGTTTTAATGTGTTGTGTATGCCGAAAAGGGATTTGCTATAGTGTCAAATATTGATAGAGTCTGTCGTACAAATTTGCCATTTATATATATATTCCTATATTTACCTATCAAATAAATAATAAAATAAATCATAGCATCCGTAAATGTACACAGATTGAAATAATAAATATTTCATTATTTTATTTGTTTAATTTGTGACAAAAATAATAATAATCATCATTTTTAAAATGTAAAAACTCTACATTAATATGAGTTACATAGATAACTTGGAGATTTAAGCATGAATTTTTACAATACAGACAACCCTCAAATAATATGAACAAAAATTCATATTGCGAATTCCATTAAATAATTTATGCAGCTATTACATTTTTACTGACAAATAATTCATCCAGCACGTCATTTATGCAGCACTAGTAAACATTATATTCGGAATTTACTTATTCGTATTCTCCTCCTGCTCTTTGACGCATTCTCTGACCATTTGCCTAATTCAATGACTTAAGTGACTCGAAACTACACACTTGTGAGTTGGTACTTGGCATACACTCACACACACACACACACGCACACTCACACACTCGTACATATGCTGTGCTCAATGGCACTACAATTTCCTGTAGGAAGCCCAGAAATACAAATCATAAAAGTCATGGCCCGACAGTTCATAAAAAATGCGGCCCAGCGCAGCGATTGCCATACAAACAGGCGCATTACATGGCTCGAAATCTCCCGATCCCAATTCCGATCCCAATCCCAATCCCAATCTCAACTGCCGTCGCATGACCGGCATATAATTCAAACACGTACCAATACCAGAAGAGTGTCGAGAGTTAGAAAAAGAGCGACAGAGAGAGTGGGAGTTGGAGGGAGCGACGGGTGGGCGGTAATCAGGCAATTTCATATGAATAAGTTAGCAGGCAATGCCGCCTGAGTGTATGCAATAAATTTCGTTTGTATTACGAATGCGACGCTGCTTATGAAAATTTTAAAAGCGCCAAACTATGTGCTCCAACTGAGATTGCCGCCCACTCCTCAGGTGGTGCACCTTCCCCTCTCCTTCCCTCTTCCTTTTTCACCAAAACAGCAACAACACTCGTAACAACAACAGCAACAGAATGGAAATTTATTACACCTACACAAGGAGAGACCACGTCCTACAGTCCTACAGAAAAGGTGTTTATTACTTATTTAAAGCGGCACGCCTACAGAGACTCCGTCAAGTTGAGAGATAAGAAATAGCCATAGATATTTTCAGTTATCCGAATATCACATACCACTTAATATATATTTTGTCATATTTTTCTATTTTCAAGAAAATCTAATTAACAATTACTAACATATTAATGTTGAACCTGGCAAAATTAGATAAACAAATATAGACAAGGCTTTAAAATTAAAACCCACATCACAGATTGCTGTTATAAAAAATCTGGCTTTAAAATGATTACATTTTTCTGTATTTATTTATTTTTAAGATTACTATTTAATACATTTAAAATACATATATATACTTGTAAACATTTTAATAATTTCAATTCTATGTTAACTTTATTTAAATAAATTTTGTGCAATGTCCATTTATTTTGAAAACAATGTAGCTCAATTTATGTATCGTTTAATTTCAATAAAGCTAAAATTCAAACTTATAACAATAAATAAAAAAATAATTTTTTTTTCGCATTAAAATACAGAAAGCTAATTTAATAATAAGGAAATAAAAAGTCCGTACTTCATATTTTTTTCCAGCTGAATATTTTAACTACAGTCTACAAACAGACTCATTATATTAATAAAACATTTATTTATATATTTTAACTTCGATTCAAATATATTTCATATGAAAAAAATTAATAAAAATAAATGGCAGCCAAAAAATACCCTGTGCCTGCAATTGATCCTTTAAAGTCGCAGACATAGTTGCTGCAACTGCTGCTTCGAGGGTATCAAAACAATATGGAAGGTGGCTCACTTGACTGCTCACAGCAGGGGAGGTGTAATGGTGGAAGGGTCAGGTGGTGAGATGGTGAGGGGGGATGGTGGCTGTATGGCAACCACTTGGAGTACGTGCCTGAGGCTTAGCGTCATCAAGTGGCAATTGGGGAGATGGCGCTGCGTCTCGCCAGCCACTAAACATTTTAATTAGAAAATTTTGCACAGCCAGTTGAGCCGACCACAAATCCAATTATCAAGTAATTATGCATTTAATTTGACGCAGAGCGCAGGACGCAGGTTATAGAACTTCTCGTGTGCATTATCGACAGTCCGGCAGTCTTTAATTCGACTGACAACCACAACAAACAACAACAATACTCATATGCAAAATCATAACTTTTTCCGAACATTACTTTGTCATGGCGCCAAGGCTGAAAATGTGCAATTTAGTGTTGCTGAGCATGTTGTCTGGCTGCCCGAAAAGTGTTGGCAAACAAACAGGAAGACAAACTGCAAACTGTCTGATATCCATTGAAACCCACACACACACACACACACACCCAGAGAACACACCCACTTTGGCTTATGTTGTGCCAGACTCTGTGCAATTAAAAGTTTTTCGTCTGCCTTTCGACGCTTATTACAAATGTGGAGACCGCAATCAGGTCTCAAAGAGGTCAAGTGCAGAGTTGAATATGTGTGCATGTGGTTAAAAAGTATTGCATACTTTCCAGCTGCAGGACATGCAATTTATGACCAGTCCTGGTAATTGGCCTAGGTCGTGTCTCCCAACACTTTAAAGCCCTCTGGATTCTTTAGACGCGCTTTACCAAAATTTCGTTGACCATAAAACTGTCCACACAATGGTTGCAGGTGACACCAGCAAAATATTTCCAACTCGGGTCAATGGGTTTCCATTTTTTCCCTATTCTGTGAACAGTTGCCAAAAAGAAAAGCGTAAAAATTTATGTGGTGACCTGATTATTTGACGCTGCAAATGGTAGAAACCAAAAGCTTTAAAAAAATAACAATTCAGTTAAAATTACCAGAAGAGTGAAGAGTTCGTGGATAAAAAACAATATAAAAAGAAGACCACTCAGTTTAAATACGTTTGTTCTTTAAATAAGTCCAAATCAAATTGATTATACTAAGAATATATATGTAACAAATCGCACTTTTTAAGATAAGAAAATACCCTAATATTGTTGGAAAATTGAGAAAATTAATTAATAAATAATAACTTAAAGATAAATGTTTTCGACACATATTTTTAACAAAACAAAAAACATTTTGTTCAACAGTGTATAGCTTTAAACATCCACAACAGTCAATATCCCTGTAATTTTAACTGGCAGACATCTTACACCTTTAATTAACACCTTACAGGCTAATTAACACCCTCGTACAATCAATAACCGTTAATTAGACTGCCATAATGACACCTTAATACCCCTTGAGCCACATTTTCTTAGCCGACTGCCAAGTCTATAAAAGTAATTCAAATGACAACGCAGTTCACACTTTCAGCAGGGACAGACTCAAGCAAAGTCTCAGCTTTAAAATGGAGTTACAGGGTATGGCGACCACAGAGATGCCCATCTTTGGCAGCACACTGAAACTGATGAAGTTTTGGTCGTATCTGTTCGTTCACAACTGGCGACGTTATGTGGCAATGATACCCTTTCTGCTCATCAACGTCACTCAGTATGTGGACATCTATCTGAGCAACGAGTCCCTCGCCTTTATCATTCGCAATGTCTATGTAACTGTACTATTCACCAACACTCTGGTACGCGGGACTCTCTTGAGTTTGTATCGCGGGCAGTACGAACAATTTCTGGAACTACTCAAGGGTTACTATCTGCAGCTGTTGGTGAGTAAAATGATAATTTAAGCAAATAAATATAATTTGATAAATATAACAAATTATTTCTTTGTTTAATTACAACTGAAATAAGTTGGCAAAAGGGAAATAAAGATAAATATGTTTAATTAAATTTTTAATAAATAATTACAGCTAAAAACTGAATCAAAAAAATGTTTAACCTGTTCTCATTTTAATTTGGCAAAGTTTTTCAGACTGAAATTTTATTGAGTTTGTTATCTTAAGTCCGATAAAGTGAGAAACAATAAATTTTAGAAACTTTGCCTCACATTCAAATGCAAAATAGCTTTAAAATCTAAAGTGAAACCACAACAGCTCTAATTTGTCTTAAATAATTTAGGAATTCGCCACCAAGGGAGCATAAATGTAAATTTAACTTCTTAAAGAATGAATCGCAAATTAAAGTTACCAGCCACATGAATCGAATTCCTTTTTTTTTAATGGAACTTAAGAAAATATGACGGGGCATCGAATTTTATAATTTATCAAACTGAGATTCTATTTACAAATATGAAAACACATTACTCAAAATTCGAAAACATAATAATTAAATTTCCTAATCTTTTATTTGAAGAACTCAACGGATAAACAGGTCCGTCAACTGTTGACTGAGGCGACAGAACTTTCCAATTCAATTGGACGAATTAATTTGCTAATGGGAACCTGCAGCTGCATTGGCTTTGTTACCTATCCCATTTTCGGCTCGGAACGTGGTAAGTCAACTTGGGACTCTGGTTGTTTGTTGTGTATTGTGTGTGCTTGCAATTTGAGTTATTTGCAGTGTTGCCGTATGGAATGTATGTACCGGGTATTGACAAATATTCGAGTCCCTATTATGAGATTTTCTTTGTGGTGCAGGCCATAATAACGCCCATGGGATGTTGCATGTACATACCCTACACGAATTTGGTGGTTACCTTCACATTGTTTGCCATTCTCATGTGTCGTGTGTTGCAGCACAAGCTCCGCAACTTGCAACAGCTGCCGGTGTCGCAGGTGCAACAGCAAATCATATGGTGCATACGATATCAGGTCAAGTTGGCTGGGTAAGCAGCGAGTATTTACCAAACATAATTCCCTGTAATACACAACTCAATTACACAAGGTCCTTCACACAGGTTCGTCGATGCCATGAATGGTTTGAATACAAATCTACATTTGGTCGAGTTCTTGTGCTTTGGCGCAATGCTTTGTGTGCTGCTCTTCTCCTTAATTATTGTAAGTTACTAATTAAACGATGTCATTGTTATTCAGATATTTAGATTTTTTTTAGACATTTAATGTAGTTACTTTGGGTCTTATGTTTTCAATATTGCCTTAGAATATTATAATTTTTTAAGTGTACTTCTTAAATATGCCAAACTTTATTTAAAAATGTATCTTCTTCTATTTCCTATTCCTATTCCTATTCCTATTCCTATCCCCAAACTATTTAAACTTAAAATTCCAAGTAATTTAATGTTTCATCGTTAAACTCATTCATTATTCATTTCTTCAATCATTCAATTAATTTCTCGTTATTTATCAGAACAACTTAATATTCTTTAGGCTCAAACAGTCGCTCAGACTATCATAGTTATTGGTTACATGATCATGATATTTGCCAACAGTGTTGTACTCTATTATGTGGCCAATGAGCTGTACTTTCAGGTAAACCTGTTCGCAAAATAATTAAGTGATTTAACACTTATACTATAATTAATTTTCTTTAGAGCTTATATATTCCAATTGCTGCCTATGAGAGCAATTGGATGGACTTCGATGTGGAGACGCAGAAGACTTTAAAGTTTCTCATAATGCGCTCACAAAAACCGCTGGCGGTAAGGATTATGTTTTATATGCTGTTAAATATTAATGGTCTACTCGCATATATTTGATTTATGCTTACATGTACTTACTATTGTATTTTCTTAGATACTTGTGGGTGGCGTCTATCCGATGAATCTGAAGATGCTGCAGTCTCTGCTGAACTTCATCTACTCCTTTTTTACACTACTGAGACGCATCTATGGTTAAGTGGAAGTGCTTAATATATGTTATAAGCAATAAGCATTGTCTGCTGTTATCCTTTCTTTGCCTTTGAAGAGCGCCACAACTGTAAAATTGATTGCATTTAGCTTTTGGCCAATAAACGTTTAAAACGTTGTTCGCAATTCGATTGGCCACTTGCATTTCGAATTGCATTTTCACGTTCAAAGACAAGAAATAAACTATAATAAAAATGCGTCTGGGTGGTGTCCATTGTTGTCTCTGTCTCTCTACAGACTCCATACTCCCCCTGGATTGGCAGCTGACCAACGTTTGGCTCTGACCATTGTGAATGCTCGACACGTGCCACTTAGATAACTTCTATTTAAGCAAATATAAATCTAAAGTGTGTTAAATTAGATTAAAATGTTCTCGTAAAGTAAATGCTGCTCTGCTCCCAGGGATGTGGGGATGCGTTTCTTCTCTGTGTGTGTGTGTGTGTGGAGAATTACACCCAACTGTTGTTCTCCAGATTGCTTACAAGTTTTCCACTTTGTCTTGTCCATTGAAGTTTCGGGCAGCATTTGCCAAAATAAATTGTTTTGGTTTCCATTTCAGTTAATTAATGCTGAAATTGCAAATTGACTTGTTTATAGACAAGTCTACGAGTATTTTAAAAGGAATACACATAAACTCGAAGCCACAACCACAGCAAAAATAATCTAAATTTCAAAATTGCTCTCTTTATGCCATAAAAAATTCCACAATTTATTGATTCATTACTTTATTTATAGAAATATGCAAATCGTTAAGCTAATTTACTTAAGATAATAAGTGTTGAGTTTATCTAAAGTAGTACAGTATTTTAAAGCAAGTTTATTACTTTGTTTGCATAGTAAAACTGTAAGAATTAAGTATAATTAAATTGTATGCATTGTTTTATTTGTTTTACATTGAATATATTTAAAGTATTATAGTCGCACGTATTTATAAGAATTGCAATGAGTTTTCTACCTCAATCCGCATCAGTTCTTCAATTCAATTTAATTTTGATGTCTACGTTCCAGTTTCAAATCCACACATTATCACTTTAATTTTCCTAATCAACATTAAGTTTCACTTGAGCTAAAACCTCATTTCAAGCACATTTTCAGACATTTCGCACATCCAACGAGTCGTCAAATTGACTTTAATTTAAGAATTTTTTATATGTTCCACACACACACACACACACACTGGCACACACAAAGGAATTGCTGCCTATGCGTGGCACTTGCCCCACTCAACTCAACTTCTCCCTGTCTGTTGCTTAATGGCATTCCGCTGCTTTCTCCCTTCCTCGCTTCTTCCCTTCCTCGCCACCTTTCTTCCCTCTTCTCCCGTTTTACTGCACAGTTTTTGGAACAAGGAAGCAAGAGCAAAAACGCTGATGCGACAATTATAGTTATTGTCTGCCTAACCGAGCGGGGGGAATCTCCTACTTCGCTCCCCCTCCTCCGCCGAATACGTGAGACAGCGAAACACCTCATGGCTGGCTGGCTGACTGTGAGGGGTGTGAGGGCGTAAGGGCGTGGCAGCAGCTGCTTCTCTTTCTGATCCTCCTGCTGCTGTTATTGCAGCCAGCTTCAATTTAAGACGCTGCTTGTTTTATTGCTAATGTAAACATGTGTTGTTGCTGTTGTTGTTTTTTTGTTGTTTTTGTTGCTGTTATTGAAGCTGTAAAGAAGCCAAGACAAGGGGTATGCTAAGTTCGACTGATTAGCAGTAAAACAATAAGTGGACATAACATTAAAGATTATTGATCAATATGAAAACCATTCAATTTATTATACTATTCATACATCAATGATTTGAAGTTTTGTTTTTGCTCAAATTATTTCCTAAAATGTTATTTACTATATTTATAAAAAAATGTGTTTAATTTTTATAAAACGTTAAAATATTTATTTGAATATAACTTTAAAAATTTGTAAATCGCACTGATTTTGTATTGTTTTTTTTATAAATTTTTCAATTATTAAATAATTATTTTGTTCAATATATGCATTCATTAAAGTACAGTATTGAATTGCAAGTCTTAGTTTGTTTTAATGTGGAATGCTTTTAAGTTTTGATTGAGTGCCAATAATTGTCTTAACTCACTTAAGAGATATATTTTTTGAAAGTTATTTTAGGAACAGACAAGAAACCATTTTAAATATTCTCGAATTACTTTTCAACAATTTCTTATAATATTATCAACTTTTAAAGCTGTCTACAGGGTATTTCGAACAACATATTGTCAGTTATTGTGTTGCCCGTCAAAATGTTTGACGCCAAATTGACACATTTTGCAGTCGCTGCGTGGATCTGCACAACACTGGTTAAATAGTGTGCTAAAATGCTGTACGTGCGCCCAGAGCCAAGTCGGGGGGATTTTTATCTGTGTCAGGACTCAATGGGTGGCAATCTTTAATTTCAATGGCAGGTAGATTGAATGCATGAATGAATGAATGAATGAATTGAGAATTGCCCTCGAGGAAGCTGCAAATTCCACGGCAAAAAATTTATCAGAGCGCAAATCAATTTTCAACACCTTGTCTCAGGCGTTGTCTGTGTGTGTGTGTGTATGTTTTTGTGTGTGTGTGTGTGTGTGTGTGAGAAGGTACTGCAAATAGATGGCCAAAAATCAGGACCAGGTTTGTGGCAGCTGCCTTTGGGTCTGTTGCCTAATGAGGCAAACTCTTCGCTGGCTGAGAAGACAGTGATAACCCTTGCATTGGATTTGAGCCTCGATGCGTGGATTAGCTGTCAATAGTTGAGCGACCACGCCCCCCATTTTATGCCTATTTTATGCGCATCAACCCAAAATTGCGTACGTGTTGTAATTTTTAAAACATTTCTCTTGTACTTCCCCCTCTTCGTCTTCGTCTTCGTCATCTTCTTTTGCTTCATTTCGCCGACTCTGTTGACATTTGATGTTGGCACGGACGGACGCGCCTTAATCCGGCGCCAACAAAAATACAAAAAAAAAACTTGTCAAATTTGGGTCAAGCGGTCAAGTGTTTTATGTTGTTGCTGCTGCTGCTGCTGCCATTGCGAGGGTTCTTTGAAGGGTTTTATGCTGTTTGCCTGCAGTGACCCGCAGTTTTATTTTATGGCTTGAATCGAGTTGGGGCGGCGGGTGGGGGGATTTACTATTTGAACTTCGTGCCGGGGGTTGAAGCAGCTGTGTTTGGCCAAGAGCTAAAGGATGTGTCAGTCAATATTTGAAGGTTTTGGCCAAAATGAAATGTGACAGCATTGCCAGAGTAACAAGATGATTTTCAAATGCAATTTCAGATTTCAAAATAAGTAAAGTAAACACAAAGTTGTTACAAAAATTAAAGCGAATGTTTTAAATATTTAATAAAGACATTGCCTTCTCTTCCGAGTATATTTTTTAATACACAAAATTATTATTTAGTCCGAAGTATACTCTAATAAATTACTGCACTTGTCACAAATATATTACAGTATTTTCAACTTAAAGTTCAAATGCTTGCGTTCATTTCCAGCAGTCTGGGCCGTTTTATAATCTGACTCATAACACTTCATTCTGTCAGCTTAGGCGGCATTTACAAATTGCGCTGGACACATCCCCAACACACCCCTCAATTTATCGTGCAGACATCTATTGCCGTTTGAGCTAAATAGGAAAAAGCTAAGTTCAAAAATGAACATTCCGTTGGAAAAAAATGAGGTCAGTCCGAAAAAGGGGGAAGGATTTGTGGTTGCCCAAAACATAAATTATTATCACACCATCCGTTGACATTGACCCAATGAAAGTCTTCAATTTCCCAATGCAAAGGAATTGGAAAGGTTTTCCACCCACATTTGTTAGCAGAAGAAATTTGCAAGCGGAAATTGTGAAATAAGTTGGCAAAATGATTTTCACATCGATTTTGTGTCGAACCACTGAATTCAGAAAGCCATTAGAAAGCCATAAATATTTAAAGTCAATGCAAATGTAAATGCAATTGAAACTAGAAAGCTTGAGAGCTGAGATTTAATTAACTGGCAAACCTGGCGTATACGTTATGTGTTTGCATACTTAAATGGCGAGTAAATTATATTAGTTTGCCATTCGTAGATTTTGTTGCACAAGCACAAGAATCGATACATCTTTGGCTTAATTGCCAATGCCAATCAAAGTTGTCGCAAATTTTACGATAAAATGCACTTAATTTGTAAAATGCCAAAAGGCAGCAGCCAAAGTGCAAAATAAGGATGAGATCGAGGGTGGAAGAGTGGGGCAGGTGGAGCAGCAACGTTTGCAGTTTTGGGTGCTGCTCTGCTCTTGTGGCAAATTGCTATTTACGGCCAGACAACGGCAACAACGAATGTTGCACAAATCTGATTAAGGTTGCAGGTTGGGGAAGCGATTTATGAATGCCAATGAATTCGATGCCAGCAGCATCGCATACTTACCAAGTGCAAGGATTTTGCATTGTCCTCTCTATGTGTGTGTGTGCGTGTGTGTGAGTGTGTGTCTGTGTGAATATAACCTCAGGCGAGAAATGCATTTCCAAATGTTGCTAAATGCCTGAGATACAATTGCAAAGTGGACAAAGAATTCCACCAGGTGAATGCTACTGAATAAAGTGAACTCTGTGATAAGGACAACTTTGAATCTCATGGCTGGTGTGGAAATTGTTTTGCTACTTTGTGTTAGATTAACACATTGTGGGAACAAAGTTGCTGGCACTTAACAAAAGTTGAAGACATATGGTATATTTGAACTTAAGGCAGAGAGCAGTTCCATTTGAAAAGAGAATCATTTAAAGAACATAATAAGTAACTAGAGCGATAATCCTAAGGATTAGATGTTTACATTTATGTTTTCATTACATAAATCGGAATAAAAATGAAGTTTAAGCAGATTTCTTGATCACAATGAGTTTTATTTTGACTAGGCCAGTGTATCTCAATCCGCTAGATACTTTTCAACTGCTCCTTGTAGCTACTTGTCGCATTACTCGAATTTGATTATCATGAGTTTGTCTTTTCGTCTATTCCGCCGCACATCTATTTATTATGCATTTCTTGCCATCAGTTGTCCGACCAAATGTTTCCTTCTTGTCTATTGCCAGTCTGGCGACTTTGACACTTTTTAGCAGGATATTTGTATCGAGGCTGTCGCTTCGCATTGCTCGGAAAAATGTCCGCTGAGTGAGTGTTGTGTTTTGTTGTGTTCGCTCTTGTTTGTGTTTAGTCTCTGGGGTAGATTATCACCGTTACGAAGGGAAAACAGCCGCTGTCAGTCTCTTTGGCATTTCAGTCTTTCAATTCTAATTTAAATTTTATATTGTTAGCGGTTACTCAGAGGGTTTGTCTTTACTTTAACTTTGGCTGGACTGTGACACAACTTTAACGTGTCTTATCTTTAGTATATATCATAGATATTTGCAGAACTTTTGCGTGTTGACATTTCACATTTCTCTTGTCACGCTATTTTCCGCACGCATGCAATTAACTAATGTTTGCTAACCTTGAATTTTGATATGATTAAATGAGAAGAACTTACATTTAAATGACTGTCAAAATAAATTATAAAAATAAACAGATTCATCACAAAAATCATTTTAAGAAACAATTTATAATTAAATTAAAATGAATATCACATAACATCATAAATATTTAAAATCAGACACTCCGACATTTTTATTTTGCCATCACTTATTAAAATCGAAAACAGTAAGCTTTACAGATGTTAACTTGCAACTGTTGACTAACATGTTAACTTACTTGCGCTGTATGTTAGAAGTAGTTCTTGCTGTTATCGCGCTGTTAATTAACATATTTGTCGCCTGTGACGCTGTGAGTGGTTTATACTGCAATTTTGGCATTGTTTCTATAAACTTCCCAAATTATAAAGTGTTTGTTGCTGCAGTCAGACGTTGTTGTTGTTTCGGTTATTGTTATTGTCTAGCTGCCACTGTCACATGTCAAGTGTCAGTTTAGTTCGTTTTTATTTTTGGGAGTTATTCAGTCTCGAGTCGCAGCTGCGGGCAACTATTTTGCATTATTTGCATTTGTGCTGCAGTCAAGAAGCAACACTTCAGCACTTCAGCAGCAACCCTTGAGGACTTTGCTTATGATAATTTATCCTATACCTATATACTTATATACCTATATTATGTATACGTTTATTTACTGGCATATACTTGCTGCTAAATGCGCCTTGATTTGCATGGCAAAGATGAAAAGTGTTGAGTCCTCAGCAGCGTTATGAACTTTTGACAGCTGGCAGAAGATTGAAAAGTTTCTGCAGTCATAGAGAATGGGGGCTGTAATGGGTTAAGCACTGTGAACAATGCACAGCGACGTTAGAGAGATGAATGAAATATAAAGACAGCTGCTAAATATTACACAGTCAATTTAAATTAATGCGACAAATTAATGTACAAAATAAAGCACTTCAAGAATATTTCAATTGAAAAATAAAAAAATAACATATAGTAAATAAATATAAAATTGTCGAAGTTATACTTGCAAATGTATCCCTAATTAAATAAAATGTCGACATGCAGTCGAAATCCGCTTTCGCAACATATACGAAAATAATGCTGCATACTTTTTGGAGCTGCCAGAAATTCGAATGCGGAATCTTGAATAGGAATTATTATATGCCCATATATAAACTATATCAATTATAAATGATATAATTATCTTGTTTACAAATGAATAATGAAAGGTTCTCCCTTTCAATAATTATATATAGTTATTCTGCTAATTTTACCAATTGAAGTTCGCGCATTTCTATATTTCTCAAACTGCTGCAGATCCAAGTGTCCTGTCAATTGATGGCATCTCCAACAGGATACTTGTGACCAATGAAATTTCGCTTTTATCTTTGTTCCGCATTGTTTATGTATGTCGCATTAAAGGCATTCCCGTTGACAGGCATGGAATTTCAATTTGAGTTGGCAACTTTCTAATAAGAAAGTAAAACATTATTCTACACTTTGCTCTAAATTCAATAAGTGCAAACTTTTTGCTTGTTCGCCTTTTGTAAGGGCAACAAAGCCGCTGATTAGCCAAGTGGCTACAGGACGACTCTTCGGGACTCCCTGGGCTTTTGTCGGTACTGTCGAGGCGTGTCGACAAAAGTGACATGAATAATTCCCAAGTGCGTGTGTGTGTGTGTGGGGCACATCCCTGGCTCTATTGTAATCACATTTGGCCAAACGGCAGCTCAATAAATGCCAACAAAGGCGCAAGTTTTAAATTCAATTTGATTTAATTTTATCCAAGTCAACTTCCGGTGTGCAAACTTTGGTATTGGTTAGCTCGAGCTGCCAGAGGTTGCATAATTTACAGAGTCAGTCTCTTAAAGTTCTTTTGCATTAGAAACTTTAAAAAGTCTCACGCTCTCACCCTGTCAAATGTCAAGTGAGCTCCCTGACATTTAATGCGCAAAAATTGCAAAACTTTTCTCATATAAAACGCATATTAAATCATTTTTATGGCAACCTGCGCCCAGGTCCAAAGACCAAGCGCCAAACGCAAATTCGTTTCTCCTCTATTTTCTTTTATTTAGTGTCTCGAAGGGGAGCATAAAAAAATATGATTCCACCTGTTTACTTGTGTTTTGTTACTCTCTGCTTTTTATATTTCCCATTATTACCCGCCTTGTTTTATGCGCTATTCATTGTAAACTCCAGTTAGTGGCAACGCCTAGACGTTAAATAACTTTACTGCAATGTTGCACGCTGCGTATGAGTGATACTTTACAACGCTGTCACTTTTACGTTTAATACTGTTATAGTTAATACTTAGAGCTATTTTCAGTGCCTCAGTTATGTTCTGAATGTTTATTAGCACTTCTAGGTCGCATTTACAGTCAAATTGTTTGTAAGCAGAATGTTTTATTCTCTTGGATTTTGTTTGGAAATTCTGGCAATTTATTTTGGTACAGTCACTACTTCCTCGTATATGTATATAGTTACATCGGATTATTTTTTTGTATTAACCAATATCTTTTAGTTGCATAAATTGCTTTATTATTTTAAAAAAATACGCAAATTTTATGAATTTAGTTTACTTTATAATTCAGAAAAAACTGTTTATATTGCGCTTAATTTGTTTGTTATTAATATTCGCAATAAAATAGCTTGTGCAAAGGGCTTGTGAAATGTAAATACTAGAATTATTATTTGCTTTCACATGCTGTGAATATCAGTATTGCACTATATTGTTATACAGCTGATAAAAATGTCTTCATACGAGTATAAAGTATGCGGTATGTTATAGAATGAAGTTAGTAAATCCATTGCTTTCGAAGTGAGCAGAACAGAGATTAAGATGGGAAATATCAATGTAAAATGGAAAACTGATAATAAAAACAAAACAGAAGCCGATTTATGGTCGCGATTAAACCACGATTGCTGGGAGAAAGTGATCTCTTATCTTGATGTACGCAGTCAAATTCGCTTGGCTTTCACAAGTGCTAAGTTGAATGATATATTTCATAATTATGCAAGTCGAAGGTACAAGCATATCAATGCAGAGATTAGCAAATCATTAAATAGACATGAATTAGAACACTTCCTAAGTGTTATTGGTGAGCATGTGTTGAGCTATCAGGCACCTGAGTCCTATAAAGATGACAAACGATACAAGGAAATAGAATTATTTCCCCAGAGTTCTAATCAATGGAGAATTGATATTCCCATCGTATCAAAGACAAGACGCAAGCTTTATAGGCAACACTTCGAGCTGATTATCAAAAGGTGTCCGCATTTGGAACGCTTTGAATTTCGCAGCTTCCGTCTGACAAACGATTTAAACTATGAGATAATTGGGCAGCTGCAGAGACTTCGGCATCTCAGTCTTTGGATCGCCCAACCACTGCGTCTACAGTTTCTGGAGATTTTAACTCAAAGACCGGGTCTTCAAATGGAGAGTCTTTCTTTGCAGGGCGTTCAACTTGTCAAGGAGCAGGTGCAACAAATCTGCACTATCAGCAGTCTGAAGATGCTGGATTTGTCTTGTGATTGGTTGAAGGTAGAGATATTCCTAGAGTTGCAACAACTCGAGCACCTGAATCTCCACATGCCCTCCATCCTCAATGAGGGATTGTTGCAACTTGTGAAAGACCTGCCCCGTCTAAGAATACTCAACATTTCGTGCTGTCCACTGATAACCGAAGACTTTGTAGTTCTGGCTTTTGCCTTAATCAGAAATAAAACCCAGAGAGAGCACAAGCTAATTATCAGTTTGGGTAATTCCAATATCAACTGGAAGAAGATCGACTCAAGCAGCTATTATTATTACAGACACGTGCTGCAGATAAGAGATGTCACTGAAATGTATAAATAAATGTATTTTTAAATGCAAATATGTATTATTTAACAATTCCCATTTATTCAACAATCACAATAATAAGCTTATTTAAGTTTTCAAATTAATTTTATTGATTGCAGGTTACTTAGCAGTCGACCAAGCATTGTAATGTTTCTTCAGTGCCGTAAATATTCGTTTGAGATATAAAATCAGGGCATTTAAAGTATCTTTTAGCACTTCTCTTTAAAATACAGGGTAGCTAATAGTCGATATTGTGGTTACATCTGACAATTTCTCCAGTTCCTTTTCTTCTTTTTTTCTTTATAGTTACTGCCCGCGACTTTGGTTAATTTAACAGTTTTCTTTTGCGTCTAGCCATTTATGCAATTCATTTCCCAAATGCCTTCAATAACCTGAACAGTTCATGGTTCACAGTTCCCCAGTTTCCCAATTTTAATGCTCATTAAATACGTCTTTGAAGGAACAACACGAGAAACTCATCAAATAAATCAAATTTTGCTTGTTAACCCCTTCATTGAGATTCTTTTCATTTTCTTTCCTTCGTCTCCACTTTTCTCCACTTCTGAGTATGGCCAAAAAGTTTTACTGTTCTGGCCTAAAGGGTTTTTTTTTCAGAATCAGCAGCTCAGCAAAAGTTGCGCCAAAAATGGCGTTAAAACGTGTAATCAGAGAAACGACAAGAAAATGTTGGAGGATCCAGAGTTCAGAGCGGGGAACTTGAACTTGTCAGCGTCTGCCGACGGACTGTTAATGGAAATTGTTGTTGGCCTCTGGAAAAAATATATGCAGACAATGTTGAATATTTCTTTTCTGTGTTCTGTTCAGGCTGGGAATGGGTTACAGTTGGACGAGAGTTGATGGTCTGTTGTAAATGATTGGTGAAAGTCACACGCCCGCAGCGTTGCCAAACTAATTAACGCCAAATGCGACGTTGCCCCCTCGAAACATGCTTCATGGGGCACCGAAGTCTGGGACGATGCTGTAAGGTTTTTCTCAAGATTTTTCCGAACTGGATTTTCATTGTAAACAGGGTTGAGTCTGTTGGGTATGAAATCCCATTAAATTGCACGTAAATTAAACACGCTAAAAAACATTCTTAAATATGTGAAACTAGAGTTTGACTTTTAAAATAAAAGCATATAAGTTTGAGTAATATAATTATGAAATATAAAGAATTTTGCTTTAAGTAATTATTGTCTAAGCTATTTATTGTACTCAACCATAGTTTATTTAAGTTGAACTAAAATTAAATATTGGAATTTATATATAAATGTTCAATATAAAGCTCGTTTTCAAATATTTACTGAAATTACCTATTCAAAAATTTATTGATTTATGCATACATAATATAAATGTATACAAGTATTTTTTTAATAATATTGAAGAGTGAATAGTGAAGAATAATAAAACTAAAATTTATTGAGACTTAAGAAATGCAACATTTATTTTCTATTTCTATCAAAAGCATTAAATGATCCATAAAAAGTGTAGATCTACTAAGTGTCTCTTAATGCAATAAATGCAATTATTCATAGCGTTAAAAATTGTACACCTAATGCTTGAAAAATAAATTCTCATTTCCAGAGAATACTTTTAACTGCACATAAATATTCGACGGAAGTTTTACTTAACGCTCTTTTAGGCGTGCATTGAACTGTTCCTGTTCCATTGCAGTCTTCAGATGGAGACCCTGAGTATAAGGAGGGGCGTGGCCCGGAAGGCGCGTGCCCAAGTGCTGTGTGTCTACACTCTAGACGCTAAAGACTCACAAAATGTCAACTGAAATAAAATTCAACTTGTTTTGGCTAAATGTCCAAAACAAGATGAGTAATTCAAGTGTCTCACTGTCTGTGGAGCGAGAAACGATAAGTGACAGCAGATATCACTAAATTTTGTATAGGTTCTGCATTTTAGACGGACTTGCAGATACCCTGTACTCTGTTAAGTGACTCCCTATTACCATAAGTTCTTAATTCCAATATTTGCAAATTAACATTTGAAGCGCACAAACAAATGTTGTAAACTTGAATGTGATTGACTACTAGATACCCTGTTTACAAATTCGAAGTAAAATTAAATATATAGAATAATGTGTTATTAGAAAATCATATTGCATCAACATATATAATACATTTTACTTGTGTAAATCAAATATTTAGAAGCATATCCATTAAATTTTAAACAAATTTCTGCAGGAAATATAATATGTTGAATATTTGATATTAATGTCATTCCTGTTAAGGTGATATCATCTGTTTAAGATAAAAATCATTCTTTTCATTAATTTATATTGTATGATGGATATGACTCTCATTATCTCTATCCCCCTTTCTCTCTGTATTTTGATTTCCCTGTCATTCCATCTCTTTCTTAACTGTATGCCAATCTGTTCCATGAAATTCGATGAGTCAACGTCTCTCACCTCATTGGGGAATTTGGCATATCGATTGAATAAACAAGATACAAATTTCAACTCTTTAGAGGAATATTATCGAGCAGACGATGGCATAAAATGCGTATAGACAGTCGGGCGTCAATTTGATGAACCAGACAAAAGAAGGCGACGGACAAGACAGAGGAGACAGAGAAGACCGAGAAGACCGAGAAGACAGAGACATCGAGACAGCAACAACATCAAATTGGTTTTAATGAAGTGAAACGAAAGAGAATTCAAAAGAGATAAGCGAAACCCCTTTTTAAATTCAAATGTAGTTGGGTAGTTGGAACGACAGCTAACGAATTCTAATAAGATTATTGGGTTATGCACAGGCTACCTGTGATGTGATGTCAATGGAAGCAGCAGGTACCAAAAGCGATACCAAAAAGGCGGCCAGAATCGCTGAATGAGCCAGAAAGGAGACGCTTGGGACAATGGAATGCGGTTTATCTGACAAGTTCAGCGATGCATGAGAAAGAGACGATATGATTCAATATGAAATCATAAGATATGATACGAGTATTATGCATGATAATTTCAAGATCAATGTCAGAACAATATAGACGTGTTAATGTGATGTATAAAATACTTACAGGAGGATAAAGTTTGGCGAATCCATTGGATCATTACAATACATTTTGAAATAAGACAATATTATATTATTAGAGTCAGATGAGGAGAAAGAGACATAGATTGGAATTCTTTATCAAATAAGTTGCAAAATGTTAATAAAAATCAATTTGCATGTCATGATGTTTCTCAAATCAAAGTCGGAAATGGAAAGGGAAATGGGAAATGTATCTCTTGATTAAACTACATGCTTGTAAAGTTATATTCGTATACAGTCTAATTGATATTGATCAAAAGACATCAACTACACTGAATATGCCCTCATTTTCCTCCCCCCCAATAGAGAATTTCCTTTGCCCCTGAATAGTGCGTGCCATATTCAATCAGAGTCGAGGGAACACATCAAGTTGTCAAAGCAGATAAAGTTATTAACGCCAGTAAAATTAATTAATTTAATTTCTTTATGGAGCTATTTAAAATGCCTGAAATTGTGTAGATTGTTGGGTCAAGCCATAAAATCGCCGGCTCTTTTCATGTCGTGTGGAAATGTTTGAAATGCTTCTTGGAATTCACTGAACTGCAACTCCAACTGCTCCGAAGAACATATTTATATATATAGTAATATATGTGCTAGGAGGGAAGGGCAGGGGGATGTGGGGCAGTCATTAGTTTCTATTAGAGGCGCCGCGAGTTGACTAATTGCCGTGGTCGATTCCCGACCAGCCACAAGTCACGGAAACTGACGAAAGTCACATAAAAAGCCATCTAAATGATTATAAATGGCGAATATATGGAAAATAATTATTTTATGACGACAATGTTTTATCAATGATTTATGATGGCAGTTGGAAAAACAAAAGCTTTCTGTATACGCCTAAGAAGCAAGCAGAATGGAAACAATAATGAGACAGGGAGTTGGATATTGGTTGGCAACGACTAGCGTATACTCTGTAAATACACGTATGTTTCATAAAATAAGTTGCATATAAACTAATTGATTTTAGCTCTAATAACAGTCTAAAAAATATATAAAATAAAAGATTTAAATATGTAATTATTGAATACAAATAATGGGTAAATATATATAGACCAATTATGTAACTTCTGTCTTTTGATTTCTATTTTTTAAATATAGAGAAGAATTTCTATAATTATGTTTAAATTATTTCCTATCACATGTGCAATGAATAAGTATATTATAGTGTTTGAAGAACACTGACTTATATATAAATAGATAAAGTTTTTATGATAAATTAAAAGAGAGAAAACAGACTAATTTTAATTTCGACTCTGAGATCATCGGATAAACTCCTCTAGACTTGACACAAAAATTTTTACCCTCTATTAAGACATCTCTGTACTAGGTTTATTTGTTTATTTAATGGTTGCATGCCTCAAACGTGGCATGCCACAGGTCACACTTACCACACGCTAGCAAAGCAAAAACAATTGCGAAATGCAATAAGCCTTTCAATCAGCATCCAAGTGTTGCTATCGTCAATCGTCAATCGGCAATAAGATTGCAGTTGCTCTTTGGCTTCTGCGTTGTGGCAGCATTATCAGTTGGCTTCAGAGGCGACTTATCTGCAGTTAAGTGAAGCAAGAAAGAGGCAGCCTGGCAACCAGCAACCAGTAACCAGCAACTGATAACAGAACCCGTCACCTCTTTGAGGAAGTGCCATTTGTGTGCTTGTTCTGTGATGGAATGCATACAAAACAGCCGACAATTTACAACAATCTATACATATATATTCATATATGCATACAAACATATGTGCAGGGATTTATGTATATGTAATTAAGAGAAAAAATCAACAAAGTCCAAGCAAAACGCGCCTTTTCCTGCCTTGCCAAAGTTTGCGATAAAAAAGAATAAAGAAAGAATTGTATAAAAGAACTTTTCGAATGCGTCGAATGCATACAAAAGATACGAATATGCATTGTAGAAGAAAAGAGAAAAATATGAAAGAGATGGAGATGGAAAACAATGGGTAAATCGCTGGAGAAACTTTGATTTCAAATGGCGACTAGACGAGTTGGCGACTCTCCGATTCTCGGCGTCTTTGATAAAACACTGAAAACGCACATATGTTAGAATACGATAAAACGCGTTGAAAGAACTTTCCAATACGGGAACGGAAATACGACACAGACCCAGAAATGGGTTGCACAGAATGTTGCATGCTTCCTCAGAAATATGGCCAGACATCGAAATGGAAGTGGCAGAGACAAAAACCCATCAAGACATTGCCACAGGCATACTTAATGGGTATTTAGTATTCGATATGCCATAAATGATAACAATTATAGGAATGATTGCTTTCATATTTGAAAGTTTGTAAATAATAGAAGTGTTGGATTATCACAAAGTATTGATAACTTAATACTAGACAGCGATGGTATTTGGCTATAAATATATAAATATAAAACAAAATATAAGTTATTACTAGCGTTGTGTAAAAGACACTGTAAGAATTTAGCTATATTTAACAATGTAATAAATACCTGGCTATAGGAATTGTAAATTTTATTGCCAATGATATTATAAATATTATTAGAAGTTTTTTGTTATTTTTCAATATGAATATCTTATTGCAATTGAAAGTATATTTTACAAATTAAACAAATGTTTGGCGAATATATTACTTAATATTATTATTATATTATTACTTAAGATACATATAATAAATTTAAAAATATTCAAAGTATTTTCCTGATATTTAGTGTTTTAGTCTTCTTATTTATAACATATGTCTTTCTTAGATTGATACTTTAATTTTTAATTTATTAAAACTAAATATTTCATAAAGAATAGTTTTTCAATAGTATAAATAAACATATTTCTCAAATGTCTCTAGTCTTTTTCTGTATATTTTTACCTCACATTTCGATTATCTCAGATATGCCGCTTTATAAAGCCTTCAAGAGAATCTGATATGACTATTTACCCACAGTAGAGACCTTCTCGATTATGTGTGTCATAGATTCACAAATATCTCTATAAAAACTATAACCCTATCATATTTCTATAGCAGCAACAACAACAACGACAAGATTTTATTCAATCTAGTTGTGATAATCACAACAAATCACACAAACCAAAATTGGGGGAACACAAAGAGCTAATAAAGTTATCAAGCCACTTGAAAATAAAATAGAAACAAAAATATTTTAAATGCTTTCAACCGACACGTAAAATTCGAAGAAAAGAACAAGATACAAAACCAACAACAAAAAAAAGAAGAGAACGACAAATGTATCTGAAATTAAAAAAAAATATCAAAATAAAAATCGATGTTGGCGCCAGTCGGGGAACCCATGAATGACAACAGATTCATACTCACACTCACACTCACTCACACTCGTAATTGGAAACTAAAACTGAGCATTTGTTGACTTTTGTTGTCTTCCTTATTTTTATTATTTTATTTAATTTTATTTTTGGCAGGCAGTCCAAAGAAACGTTAATGCTTAAATAAAATAAAATTAGGTGGCATGTGCCATGTCTAAAATTGGCACGTCCCATGCCAAAAGTTAAAGTTAAAGCTGAAGATACAGATAAAGATAAAAAAGATGAGCTGATGATTTGCATAATTGCGTGATTCGCATGGCGACAAATGCGTGAATCATTTGAATATAGTGAATATGTGAATATATATTTAGGGGTCTTTCTTTAGCTAAAAATGCCACAATGAGTCAAGTCAAGTGATTGTCAAGTGTTTGATTAGCTCATCATATTTAGAAGCACACCAGTTTCCAGTTGCTCTCAAACTGTGGGCCATTGAACTGCAACTGCAACTGCAACCGAAATGCAACAATTGTTGTTGCTAACACGCGACATAAATCACCTGAAACTCTGCTGCCTTGGCATATCAAAGAGGAAGCAGACAAGACCCAGCCACAGATTTACAATACTCTATACACTCTTAAGACGCTTTACCTGCTTTTACCTGTGCCCCGCTCCTCTGTCCGTGTAGCGCAATCTAAATCCAACCAAATACCGGCAAACCTGAATCGAACCCCAATCGAACGCCAATCGAACCTCCATCGAACACAACATGTTTGTCTGCCATGTGCTGGAATTTATCAATTGTTGTTGTGATTGGTTGCGTGCGCGTTTGTTTTTGGCAATTAAATTACCCAAACAGGGAAATTTATTGCTGGAATCTTTGTTCCCTTGTTTTTTTAATAGATAAAGATAAAAAAAGCTGAGATCGAACTATTTTGTAAGAAATTAACTTCTAAATATATTCAATAGTATATTCAAGTAAAAATAAAAACATTTGAAAATAGTTTCACTGCGTCATTTAAAATAATTGTGACAACATATTAGGAAAGGAAACATTTGAAGTGAACGAAATCCCAAGTAGGCATATGAGTTAAAATGATTCGGCAATCAACTTATCTATGTCGCAGCTATGTAGAGTCGTTATTTCGACCAGCGATTAGACTGACGAGTCAATTCCCGGAAGCCATTAATATATGCAAGGAGTTCAAGATACCCAAGGAAAAGATGGTTGAGATTGTCAGCCGCTTGACCAAGGACATTGAACTGGGGCTGGCAAAGGCAACGAATGCGGACTCAACTATCAAGTGTTTTATCTCCTATGTCCAGGATCTGCCCACGGGCGAGGAGCGTGGCAAGTTCTTGGGCCTGGATCTGGGAGGGACCCATTTCCGTTGTCTATTGATCAACCTGAAAGAAGGGCTGGAGTTCGAAACTAAACTCAAGAAGTTTGTCATTTCCCAGACCATGATGCGGGGACCGGGCAGGAATCTATTTCATTTCATTGCCGAATGTCTAGCCGAGTTTTGCAAGGAACATGGGATTGAACAAACTCAAACACCATTGGGATTTACCTTCTCGTTTCCGCTGCAGCAGGTTGGGATTAACAAGGGAATCTTGACCACCTGGACAAAGGGATTCCAGTGTGCAGACGTCGTGGGTAAGGATGTTGTCGAATTGCTGCAGCGAGCGATCGATCGTCGTGGCGATATTCGTGTCAAGGTCGTGGCTATACTGAATGACACGACGGGAACACTCGTGTCCTGTGCTCGGGTCCATAAGGATTGCCGCATTGGATTGATCGTGGGAACAGGTGTCAATGCATGCTACATGGAGAAGACCTCCAATACCGAAATGTTGGAGGGTTACAAGACCAATCAGAAACCCTTTATGATCATCAACACCGAAGTGGGAGCATTTGGAGACAACGGAACATTGGACTTTATACGCACGACATACGATAAAGCTATCGATTTGCAAACAATAAATCCTGGGAAGCAAACATTTGAGAAATGCACCTCCGGAATGTTCCTGGGTGAAGTGGTTCGGCATATTGTGTTGGATCTAATGAAAATGGGCGTCCTCTTTCAGGGACAATCAGTGGATTATTTTAACCAGCATTGGATGTTCTCAACTCAGTTTTTATCGGAGATCGAAGCAGATCCGCCGGGACGGTATCATAATGCCAAATTGATATTGGATCAGATGGGCATCAGATCGGACCATGAGCCCGATCTGGCCTGCCTTCGCTATATATGCGAATCGATAGCTATGCGTTCCGCTCAACTCATATCCTGTGCGATTGCCACCTTGGTCAAGAAGATGAATGTGGAGGAGTGCACTGTGGGCGTAGATGGTGGATTCTTCCGATATCATCCGAATTATAAGACAATGATTGAGGAGCAGATGTCTCTGCTATTGAAGAATTCGAAGAGAATCAAGCTTGTTATGTCTGAAGATGGTTCGGGACTTGGTGCAGCTTTGGTAGCTGCCGCCTCCACAGGGCATAGAGAAAGTAAATAAAAATTCAATAAAAGTCTCATTTTTTTTTTAACAAATTTTCACAAACAAATCTTTAATATTATCGATTCATATAATATTTTACTAAAGTCATTTCCAATGTGAAATTTCATTGTAATCAATTAAGATTGAATTAAAACATATTTTGTTAAGAGACTTGGATTAATTTGGTAATGTTGAAATAAAGCGATTCATTCTTTACTGTTTTCTTGGTTTATTCCTATACATAAAAAATTAAGATATAAAATACACTTGATATCATTGCATTTGTCCGTTGCATGCAATTCAAATCAAATGCGTTGCAATCGATTCCCCTTGTTTGCTGCAAATGTTTGATCCAACCAATTGCAGGTCACAGTCAACAACAATCGACCGCAAATACTGGGAATTATTGGTGGTCGCAACTCGAACATGTTCGATGGCCATCGCATGCCGATGCATGGCGACAGCAAACCAAAGCAAAGTTGTGTTGCGCACAGTCAACGACGGGCAGCTGGCGTGAACAGTTCGAGGTTCGCAGTTAGCAGTTAGCAGTTGAATTCTGTTCGCTTCGGTTCGGTTCGGTTTGGTTCTGTGCGGTGCGGTTCGTCGTTTGCTTTGGCGTGCCAAGAAGAATTGGAAATAAGATTTTGACAAATAATTCAAAATTTGTTTTTTCAAGCCAAAAACACAACGCGAAGAAATGCGACGACTAACAGCTAAATAATTTAAAAATAAATCAAAGCAACAATAACAACAAGAGATCAAATAAAAAGTATGTGTAGAGCGTTAAGTAAAGAGATTTAAATGGTCAGCGGAAATATGAAAACAAACGTGTTTGGCATGCGAAATGCAAAAGCTACGCGCCAACTAATAAATAAATAAATAAATAATAAACCAAAAGACGTCAGCAAGCAAAATAAAATTACAATCAAAGAATTGGCCCAAACGTACTTCAAGATACATTTGTATCTCTGCCTGTGCAGTTGCCACTTCAGCTCAGTTGAGTTGAGTTGAGTTTTTCTTGTTTTGTGCGAAAGTAAAAACTACCTGCAACACTTGGCAGCTTGGCAAACCAGTTTTGTGAAAATTATTGGCCATTTGGTCGTTTGCTTTTGTTTTTGTTTTGGTTTTTGCTTGTTTTTCGTCATATTGTTACTTTTTTTTTCTGCTCTCTCATTCAAGGGGCACACCCTCCCCCCTCCCACCATCCTCCTATCCTCTCGAGCCAGCGCTTAAATAATAACAATAATAATAACAAGATATTGGGCATTCAATTGGCTGTTGCAAGTGTTGCACGTTGAGAGCTGCCAGCTGCCAGCGGTCAGCTGAAGGTGCAACTGCATATCGCAGTTTCAGCAGACACTTGAAATAATGTAATAAATAAGTAAATAATTGTTTCACACATCATGTTTTTAACCCACAGTTGAATAATAACAACAACAACAAACGTGCAAGAATAATCGGCTCTAAGATATATAAATAGCAAACATATAGATACATAACGATCGGCAAGTGCAGAGAGATAGAGAACTCGATTCTCCACAAATCTTGGCTCCTAAAACGCCCCCTAATCCACACACACACACACACACAGACACACACGATGCTTATGCACACCACATCGACCACATCGACGGCCACGATGACCAACTCATCCTCCTCGGCCACGCCCACTCCGGGCTCAACCTCCTCGAACAACAGCGCGACGCTCGAGACGCTGCAGCAGCAGCAACAACAACAGCAACAGCAGCTGCAACAACAACTCCAACAACTGCACACAACAACAACAACAAATAACTCACGTCCTCCCTCCCGAGCTCCCTCCATACTGGACAGTCCGACGTTGGCGCGTGTGGAACGCGCTCGTCTCCGACTGGAGCAGCAGGAGCGGGAGCGGGAACGCAGCAGTCAGCGCAGCAGCCAGGCGGGAGGAGGGGGAAGCAGCAGCGGGACGGGCAGCACAGCGACGACCATGAATCGCGAGGATAGCCTGGAGCGTAGCATATTGGATCCAAAGGTGAGTAACGTCTGCAATCCAGACTCCAGTCTCCAATACAGACTCCCATCAATACTATAAATTACAATTAAGTGAACTCCTTCTGGGAATTTGTGATGTGCAAATTAAAAGATTACCCAGTCTTTATTTATTTAAATAGATTTTTCTCAAGCGATATACGATTAATCGAAGTCGAATGATCTATAAGTGTATTTAATCCCAAAACTGATTCTTAAAGTGTGAATTGTTATTTATTTGTGATCACGAGTAGATTAATCGATTGCCATAATACAAAACTATTTAAACTCAAGTGATATACGTTTAATATGCGATAATATATACTTTATCAATTACTAAACTAAGTATATTAATCGACTGCCAGAGTATAAAAGAATTTATAATTGAGAAATTCTTTATTGTTCCTTTGGGATCTTTTCTTAGTTCGATTTTTCAACTGACACTCGATTAATTGGCAGCGAAATATTAAGTAATCGATTTTATCGATCCCAAAACTGTAATGAAATTGTGAATTGTCTACTTTTTATCCAATAAAAATAGATTTACAATTGTTTATCCCTGCTGTATCTTTTATATAGCATTGCTCAGTACAGAACAGTATAAGTCATTAAAAAACTGTCTTCAAATTGAGAATTTATATTTTCAAAGAATCATCCAATCAAAGTTTTATTGAATTCAAGGATATCTATAATTCCTCACGCTTTTATCGATGTTACTTTCGTTTGTTTCTTTCCTTTTATTTATAGAAATATGTATATATAAATGTATTATTTCACAATCTCTTCTTTCTTTCTTTTCTCTCTCTCTCTCTCTCTCTGTATGCATTAGATTCTCTCCTACTCACTTATCACCTCAATTTTCTATTCTCTCTGTTATTCTCTCTTTGAAAGTCTCTCATCAATGTTTGTGCTTCAATAACTTTCATTTTCTGAAGATCATTAAAGCGTCCTATCGAATCCCATCCCATAGAGTTGTAAGTCCAGTTCTAGACTCATTTTTGGCCATTTGTACATTTGGCAATAAGTGTCTTTCTGGCTGTGCCAAATTGGTTGTGAGCTGAGCCAAAATGAAACGAAATGTGGCAGGGAACAACAGTTGGAGTCATTGCTATGCGGCTAAACCGAATAAGCCATATTCACATTTGCTGTTGTTACTGGCCAGTCCAGTTCAGTCAGCTCTTGACGGAATTTCACTAATGGCCGGTCCCTGGTCCACTCCCCCGGGCTGTTTGACCCATGTACCATGTACTGGGAGGTACTTGGCCTTCTGGCCGTGTATGTAAATGCTTTTTATTCTGTTATTATTTTGCTAACACTGTTATCTCTCGGGTTTTATCTGAGTTGTTGTCATTGCGTTGCGGTCTCATCATCTTCAGAGCATAAGCTCTTTAGGCTCTGCTCGTTTTTAAAGCTTAGTCCATGCGACTCTCCGATTCTCTGTGCAACTCACAATTCTCACAATTCTCGCAATTTTTGCATATTCCCCAAACAACTTGAACCTTTTCAGGTAGCTTCAAGACTCAGGCAGGTAGCTCAGCATTTGTTTTCCTTTCCCTCTCATTTTTGGGCAAACAGAGATAATGAGTTGCAAAAGATACACAGTCCATTCAGTGATTGAACCCAGCTAGACTTGAGATAGCCACAATCACTTGTGGTACACAACATGTCTGGTATTCTTATCTCCAAATTATGCTGGCAAACACACGACAACACTTTGTTTGTAATCTTGTTGTTGGCTCATTACATGATCGATGTCATTTGTTTGTCTTACTTTGGTAACTGTGCGAGTTGTGCATTAACAGTTATCTAACTATATCGATATTGTAACGAAGCAAAGAGTGTGAAGATCCAATTTTTACTAACTTTCCCTTTGACGCTTTTTATAAACTGCAATCTGCCATAACTTTGTCAAATTTCACCCGATTTACATGCGGAATGGAAGTTTAATCATTACTTGGCCTCTTATTTTAATTTGAATCAAACTAATATTTTAGAAATCGTTTTCAAGAGTTTAAGCTCTAATAATACATGGGAAGATTGTGAGTTTTCCTTCTCAGATAGTTTTCCACTTTCTGCCATTCTAGGCAATTCACAAACTGGCAGCTTTGACCCTTTTTTAGCTCATCTCTGATTCAATAAGAACAGTTCTCTCTTATGTAACAACCACTCTGACATTATGGACTTCTTACGAGATATTTGATCCTGCTGCATTTGTTCATTCACTTTGCCTGTCAATTCACTTTGGCTGTTAGCCCGTTTTGCTGCCTAACATTTCAAATATTTTGTCTGACTGATTACCTGAAAACTCGTACATGGAACTCTTTAGAAATGCTGCCAAATGTTTTGGATTACTTATGCCCAGCTTCCTTCTTCCCACTTCTTCCCTTCCCTTGACTACCACTCTGCATTGAGGCATAACAAATTGTATCTTAGATTTGTCTGGCTGCAAATTGCCTGCATAATTTCCACAGCTTCCTTTATGTCAACGTCAACGTCGTTGTCGACGTCCTGCAACAAAATGTTGCCAAAATATTTGCGCAGTTGTTATGCAGTTTGTTTGGGCTGATTTTACTTGACATTGCAGCTGTCAATAGATTGGCAAACGGGCAACTTGCAACTGGCAAAGGTGGCAAGAAGTTGCTGCAAATGTCAATAAATATTCGGCGACTTTTTTGCCAGACTTGCTTCTTTTTCTTTTTTTGTGAGCCAGCAACTTTAGATGAGACACAAAATCGATTGCAGTTTTTGGGGTCAACACATTTGTGTGTGTGTGTGTGTGTGTGTGTGTGTAGGACTCGGTGCATTGAACCCAAAAGTAGACCTGAACAATCCAACGACCTAACGCTTCTCGAGTGCTTAAGACATTAAGACGAGTTCATAATTAGTCACACTTAAAAAGCCATTGGCCCTCAAGTTTTTTAGCCGTTAGTGGCCAGGCGAAATATGAGCAAAGCGAGCTGGTAACTGGAGATGGCCAATAAGACTGCGCTCGATCCAGAGACAGACAGAGAGACAGACAAAGAGACAGAGATGGAGACAAAGACAGTGCCAAAGTTATGAGTAGGAAGCGCCGGGGCAATTGTAGACTCACTCGAGCAGTGCACAAATGGAAAGCAAACAGAAAACAGCAAAGAGCAAAAATCACGGCTAAAACGGCAGCAACAACAGAAGAAGAAAAAAAAGCGACACACAGAAAAATATAACATGGTACGTGCCCAGCGACCATATGGCCGGACTTGGCCAACTATCCAAGTGGCAGTTGTAACCGGTAGCGGGTAGCGGGTAGCGGGTAACGGGTAACGGGGAAAGGATAGCGGGTAACGTGTACCCGGTATTTGGCAGGGTGGACTGGACCCAAAAGGCTAAAACAAACGGACAGTGTTTGGGCCAAGTCGGTGATGGTGCTGGTTATAGCCAAGCTTCGCTGCACTCGAGTGCAGTTGCCAAAGGGCCGACAAGTCGCTCAAGTATCTGGAGCAGAAAAGCTGCAACAGAATGTGGGAGAAATGTATCTGTATCTCAACTGTGTCTCTTTGTGTAACTGTCTCTCTCTCTCTCTCTCTCCCTCACTCTATGTTTGAGAGGTGAAATGTTGCTCAAAAGAAAGCAAATCTATTCGATTGCTTGTAAAATATTGTCAAACGACCCTCGGTAATAATATCAGCACCAATATCAACAACAACAACCACAGCAACTACGACAACAAAACAATTGCAGCCCCCACGTAAACAAATTCAATAAATTTTACGTTCAATGTCAATTTATTTTGTGCTGTTGGCGCGCGTTTCAATTTGATGGCAACAACAACAGCAGCAACAACAACAGCAGCAACAACAGCAACACAACAATAACACACTGAACAAGAACACAGAAAAAATATTATTCGCATGTTACGTTTTTAGTGTTTTTGCAACAAATTAAAAGAAAAAAATTGAAAAATGAAATATGAAATTTGAAAAATGTTTTTCCACATGGTTGTATACGCTCCGAGGCGGCCTTAGAAGTGGTCAGTTCCCAACGGGATCGGGGATCTACGGGGAGTTCGGAACTCTGTTGGATGACGAATGCTCAACGGCAAACTGAGATAATAAAAGTAAAGGAAATTCTGAAGAAAGCAAACACAGGCAACTGATAAGCAAATAAACATAATAAAACTATATAAATAATATTTGATTGAAACAATTGCTCAAAACAAACAGAGCTAAATAATAAATAACTACAAAGAAACGTTGTATTTGTACACTAATAAACAAAACACTTTAAATCAATATAACAATTCTTTGAGGGTACAAAAATAAATAAAAAATACTGAGCAAAGGTGTATAAATTTGTATCTGTATTAATAAAATAAATAAATGCATAAAATAATGATATATAAAAATAATCAGATTAGAAAAATAAATAAATAATTAGGAACTGTGTTAAGACTGTGCTAAAAATAAGTTTGTGAGAAACTTTTAATGAAAATTGATTTATAGAAAAAAGGCTTTTATTTAGAATCAATAAAATTAATAATGTAGAGGAAAAGTCATATCATATTAATATCATATTTTGTCAGTTTGCATTTAAAAAAAATAAATTTACTTCAAAAAAATATATTAAATCGAAAGTTAACTACATAAATTTTCCACTTTAAAAAAATGCAAAGTTCTTGGTAAATTCAAGCAAACATCTCGGAAAACGTTTTGCTCTCTAGTTGCCCATTATAATTAGTCCAATTATTTAGCTTTTAGGTAAACTATGCCAAAAACGCGCAATCAGAGAATATCGTTCACGTTTCTACGAACGAACCAATTATGAGGCCATAAATTAGCTCATAAATAGCAACACCGAAAATAGCCGTAAGAACAAACGGTAAACCCGAGAAACACGACTGAAACAGTCCAAAAATACGTCAAGGTAAATAAATATATTAGAATAGAGGGGAAATAAATGTTTAGGGTTAAGGTAAAACTGCAACTGGGTAATTTAAGTTGAGTTGATTGTTGGCAAGCACGCATCGAAAATCGTTGAATAAACACGGGGCAAGTGTTTGCTTATCTGCAAAGTCAAAAAAAAAGAAAACAAGAAAAGAATAAAATAGACCCAGTTTTCCATTTCCCCGCTCGACTTACCCATTAGCCTCACTAAAAGTAAACTAAACTGTCAGACAAACAAAGGACAGACAAAGGCAAATAGTGACAGCAAAGACACGCAAGAAATGCGTAAAAATAAAAATGAGCCAACAGAAAGAGAATCACCCTCTCATAGAAGACAACATTCCCCCCCCTTCCCCTCTTCATCCACCATCAAACCAAAAATGTTTTCATTCATAAAGCGGAAAGCGGATTTCGACGTACGGAAAAACTTTGGCGGAAAATATGCGCCACAATAAAATATACAAATAAATGGCCGGGCTTAATGCAAATAACGGGTAGCGAAGTATATGAGAAGCTTCGTAGGCTCATTGTAGCACTAGAAGACCGAGTCCCAGACCCAGAGTCAGTTCCTGGTTCTATCCCCATTCCCATTCCCATCCCCAACCCCTATCCCATGCCCATTGCCATTTCGAGTCTCACGAGGGAATTTCCAGTCGGAGCACCAAATGGCACACAGTAGTGCAATTTTTGGCAATGTTTGTGTGCCAACTAGGGCTAAAACAGGGGGCGGGGCAGTGCCAGTTTGGTGGCAAGCAGTTGTGTCGACTAACCAAATCAAATGCAAAAGAAAATGCGGCCAAATTGATGCCACACAAAAGGTTGAAGCGCCAAGTGGCTTTAATCTCAGTTGCTGTTGGATAAGAAGCTAAAACAAAATACAATTTTGTAGATAGCATATTGGAAACATATTTTGAGTCGTCTCTTTACTTATTAGTAATTTTATTTAATGTAAAATCAACTTGTTTTTAGTAACAGAAATAACCTCAACATTTAAAAAGTTATTTTGTATTAAATGAATTAAAAAATAACATATTGTCGGTAAATAGTAAAACTAAATTTTTATCAATGAAATTAATTCAAATTAATATTTTACTAATTACAAGAACACTAATGAAAATTTTAGTCACTGAAAATAATAATATTCACAGCAACAATTTATTAAGAATATTTAATATATATACTTAATATATCAGGAAATTATTAGTTTTGTGTTATCTTAACTCACAAGAAATAAAGTCAATGTAACATTTAAATTGTGAATCAAACAAATTTACATTAGGAAAAATCGTAAAAATCATATAAAACTCTTCTATTCCAAAAGTATATTTTAAACATATTAAGCTGATTTTGGAAACCACTTAAATGATTGTCAAAAGTTTTATGTAGACGAAGTAATCATCTCAGCTTTTGATGTCATTTTTGTTGTGGCTGCTGATATCTTAATGCTTAATTCCGTTGCTCTCAGTGTAAAGTGATATATCACAATTAAGCGGTCGACCCACTTTGACCCATAAAACAAAACCGAAACGTATGAAACGTGCACCCGACAAACATTTATTTTAATGCACTTTGATAGATTGCATTTGCTGCCAAACAGAGGGAGAGCAAGAGAAGCAGATAGAGAGAGTGAGAGCGAGAGCGAGAGAGGGGGAGTGGGAGTGGGAAAGAAAGAGCCTTAAGAAGAGCAGTGTGTTAATTTATATATGGCAACATGTAAATTGGGTAAAATTGATAAAAACTGGGATGCAACGTGCCGCCAAGTGGCAAGCATCTAAAGTGTGAAAGGGCTGACCCCAAAACAAAAAGATCATATGTGCCACAACAACTTGATTTTTAATGTTAACTAAAACCGAGAATGTTGCAAAACAACAAAGGGTACAATTTTTTCTAAAGTTTTCTTATAACTATATAATGAAGTAATGGGCATAAAAAAATATTTTAGGTATTTTTAAACAAGTGAGTTCACAAAATGTCAACTTTAAAGTAATTTTAAATACACATAAAATTCAAAATATATAAGAACTGACAGTTAAAATCAATTTAGGAAATGGTTTTTAGTAATAATAAATTGAGGTCAAAATCGGAGAAGATAATAACATAAATGTTATGTAAAATTTTAATGTAATTATTATAAATTTGCTGTTAAAAATCTATTTTGTCAATTGATTTTAATTTAACTAAACTGAGGTCAAAGTCTGACAAAAGATAAATGGGAAATATAAATTAATTTTATGTACTTTGTAACATTTAAGTACCAGATGTAAATAGGAATAGAGGTACATATACTTTAACTACAGTTTAAATTTTGTTATGCCATTTTCTTCGTATCAAATTAAATTTGTGTATTATTATAAAATTGTTTAGTTTTATTCTGTTGACAGTTTAGTGGCTTCAACCAGTTGAGCTTTGTTATGTAGCTGAAATCACCATCAGACATGTTATGTACTTCGTTCTATCATTCTCTGTCTCTGTCTATAGTTTTCTTTCCATCTCTCTTGTTTTTATATTGCTGTCAGCTTAAGGGAGCTTACAACTCAACGCTGACTTCGACATTAGCAAATTTCTGAGGAAAAAACGGAAAACAATGGCAAAAAGCATAAAATTTACATATTACATCAACATGTTGCATGTCAGCTGATGTTGTTGATGTTGTTGTTGCTGTTGTTTGTATACAGTTTGTAGAAGCTGCAACGAATTGTTGCATATTTGCAATTGAGTTAAGCGCCCTCTTTCTCTCTATCTATCTCCCTCTATCTGCATCTCTCTCTCTCTCTCTGAATCTACGTTAAACGAGGCATGGCATTATAAAATAATATATACTAAAGTTAAACCAAGCCAGGAGGATGAAAATGCAGCTTAAGTTGAAGTTGAAGCTGATGAAGAAACTGAAGCTGAAGCTAAAGACGAAGACAAACTCGCATTGCAATCAACATTTATTGTGTGAATCGTAGTCACAGTCAATGAGTGAGTGAATGAGCTGGTGAATGCGTGTCTGAATGCGTGAATAACTCGCTGAGCAAACCTGCAATCATTATCTGAGAGAGGGAGTCTTGTTAAATAAATATTTTAGAAAATCTTTGGGAGTTGACCTCCTTCAAAGCAAAGTGAACTTCCTTTTTCACATGTTGGACATGCTCTTTAAAAGTAGATCCATCTATGTACATAAATTTCTACATACTTAGTATGTATGAATTTCTGTACATATGTATATTTCTACATACTTTGTATGTATGTAATTCTGTACGTATAATTTCATGATGCATACTTTAATTGCCATTTCCCGTTTTAATGAATTGTTTATGAAATAAAAATGAGAAAAAAACATATTTACAAGGGAGCGTGGGTCATGGCAACAGCAACAGCAACAACAGCAACAACAGCAACAACAGCAACAGCAACAACAACAACAGCAACAGCAACAACAACAACAGCAAGACATACACACACACACACACATATTTATATATATATATATGAAGTAAAGCCGGGCAATTGTTGTGCTCATTTTCATTGCTTCCGTTCGCTGTTGTTGTTGTTGCTGCTGCTGCAGTTGCTGTTGCTGCTGTTGTTGTTGCTGTTGTTGTTGCCACCGTTGCACTTGCCAAATGGCAGCATGTTGCAGCCTTTTTTGTTTTTAGGGGAGCTCAACTGTTTGCATGACTAACGGAAATCGTTTCCATTTGTTTAGCGCTTTGCATTGAAGGTGTATACTCTATTCCCTATCCCTTCCCCCTCTCTCTATCGCTCTCGAACCCCCTCTCTACCACCTTCGCTCTCTTTCTCTTTCGCTAGCGCCATGCGGTTGTAGAGCCCACAAAACCAGAGTCCCAGTTACCGACAAGTTCATGACTTTTAAATGCATTGCTGACCGCATTGGGTTTTTGGGGTTTAGGTTTTTTGTAATGAACTATGAATATGATTGACGGGGGGTCTTTTGTATAGCATTTGTTTAGATTTACCCTTGGTCGGAGCCACTGTCAACTTGTGTGTATAATACGTATGCATATATATAGCTAGCTTGATCATGTAACTAGCTTTTGTCAATGGAATACTATACAATCGTAGAAATATATATAATTGGCGTCTGTTTTTGTGCAGTACCTACATTTTGTATTATGACGGAACAGGGTATTATATAGCTGACAGACAGTTAGAAATAGATATATATATAATTACTATAAATAAATGCACACAATTTCTTGTATTCGTTTTTAGAGTTTTAGAGTTTAACTTAAAACTCACTAAGCCTGAATTATTGTTATTTTATTTCATTAAAAAACTGTGCTTATCAATTAAAAATTCTAATTTATCGTTTAGTCAGGGAAATTGACAAATTTATCAATCGAACCCTGGAAATATCTGTGTCTTACCAACATAACTAATGCATTCCGTCGCCTGAACATCAATTAAATTAAAATCTCGTTTGTAATAGAATCCCTTTTACATTTAAAGCTTATATCGAGAACAAATGATTCAGAATTCTTAAGAGGATTTCTGTGCATCTCCAAAAATAGTTCGACTACCTCAACAAAGTTTCATAAATATTCCAGTAAATCAACTAAGTCAGAGCTATCAAGTGAATTGCTTCAACAATTACACAAAAAACGTTCTTATCAAATATCTAAACACAACCGAGCGTCGTTAAACCGTTATCTCGGTGTACATGCTATAAGGTTGACATCATACAATCCAAACAAGTACATGCGAGTACATATATGATACATATGTACTTACAAAAAAAAATAAGCGGAAGAAGAAGAAAGAATGAGCTTTACTAAAATAAAATTTAAATTGTTGTGGTTCGGTTGGTCGGTAGAGCTGGGGCTTTTGGTCTAGTATGACATCATATCCGAGTAGACTGTGATGGGGAGGGGGAGTCTTTAACTTATAAGGGGGTAGGAGTGCACAGAGGGGTGCGTGTGTGCGTGTGTGTTGGGGTGTTAAGTGTATGCCATGTGCTAAGTGAATGTATATTTAGTTTTAATGTATTCACTGGAGTTCACTAGCCTGTCAATATTAGTAAATATTATTTAAACAAAAACTTATAAAACGCTAACAGAAAGTTGTTGACAACTTTACTGCCATATATATTTACTTCCTATATTTACAACCGAAACAACCCTGAAATTACCGCTTTATAAAAACCTATTTATTTAGTAACCAATTAAATTAAATATATTTTATGAAATGATAAAAAAGTGCATTTTAGTTTTCTCAATTGAACAACTGATAAATTGGCAAATTTCAATTAAAACAAATTTGTATTTATTTCTATTTTTTCGTACACCCAACTCAATACAACAATCCCTAACACTTTGACACTTCTCTTGCAACAATACAAACTGCGTCTCCCCGCACGACAACAACAACAACAAAATGAAAAAATATATATATAGAAAGAGGCGGCGCCGTGGCATCAAATGTGGACGCATATGAAGCGTCTCTCGCACGCCTCGAAAGTCAACTCGACGAGCAGTTTGACGGCCCAGAAAACAGACGTGGGTGTTGGCCATCATCACCTGACAGCAGGCACGACAACAACAGCAACAAATGCAACAACAAATGCAGCAACAATGACAGCAATTAATGGTGGAACACCGAGAGGAACAATGCCAGGGAAATGCATTTTATTTCCGGATAAGACGTCCTCCCTCAAAAGTTCCATGTATACGCAACAGGTCTACTTCAGGCCCGATATGGTAGGCTATACACATATGCAAAAGATCTATACACTCATAGTTTTCTTTCGCATGGTTATGGCAATACTGTAAACTATAAACTATAAACTATATATATCTAGATAATAGATCCATCCATGGTTTTGGTGTTCTATAAACTAGTCTATGAGCCATTTTTCTTTATATTTGCATCATTTTGTTTATAGTTCGTAGTTGGTTTTTCCAAGAGTTATTCGGAAAATAAAGATTTCTTATCGAAATTTGAATTATTTGTTAATGGTTTTTGGCTTTAGTTACTGTACTTTTAGTTTTAAACGTAGTGTATCGTTGCTGCCTGGCTTTATAATATTAAATGCCCTTGCCTTAATTTAAGACATCCTTCAATTCACCCTCTGCACATTTTAAGCCCCACTTTGAATACTACAAATATTTGCAGCGCAACTATATTGCACAAGCTCTTCAAAGCTCAACGTTGCATTAAATGCAATGCATACAAAAATGTTATAATCATTATAGTAATAATAATAATAATAATAGTAATCCAACCTCTATTCAACAGAATGCCAGCAATTGACTTTGTCAAGGCAACCCAGGCATTCAAAACTGCACCACTAAACCACCGCGCATAACTTTTCTGAGCATGTTTAGTTGAGCTTTATGATTTTATACATATACTTGATACAGTAGAAACTAGATATGATGGAATACCAAGTATTTGTATATTTTACAAATATTCAACTGGAATATTGTTTCATATCAATTAAGTTTTATAAATTAACTGATACTTTTAATTAATAAAAGATCTATATTTCATGAATATAGATAATATTTAAATAAAGCATATGTATAAATATATCAAAATCTGAACCTTAGATTTTTTGATATATTTGAATTTGCAATAATATTGGATAACTAGAATTTTTTCCTTACCTCTACATTATATTAAAAACATTAAACTGTCATAACTTTGCCAAATTTTAACCGATTTACTTGCGAAATGGAAATATTTTCATTACTTGGCCTCTTATTTGATTCTTTGCCAAAGTGTTTTTTCACTCAAAAAATTTAATTTTTCCCTCACTGTCCAGTTTTTTCATACTTACCCTTTGACACTTTATTGAAAACTTCAAACTGTCATAACTTTGTTCGATATAAAACTCAATTTAAAAATGGAATTTACATCCAAATGCTAAATTTATAGCTGCAGCCGATTTTACTGTGCTGACAACATTCTCCTTTTATATATAATATAACAATAATGAATAAACGTCAGCATTTGACTTGACATTCAGATAGCACGTCTTAGTAAAGCAGCCTGATTAGGGATAAATCTTTTGCAAAATACTTGCTCGCATTTACAACAAACTTAAAATGCCAGAATGAAAAATGGCAAAGCATGGATTAAGAGTATATTCCACTCGGACTTGTGTGTCGGTTACGTGTCGGCCATAAACTATGGATAAATCAGCTCAGGGTCACAGATTTCTGTTGGCAAGCGTGAAATATATAAACAAAAGCTCGTTAGCCAAGAAAAACAGAATGTGTAATGGCTGTGAAAATGACACAGCTTGAAGGTGTGGACCCAGTTCAATATGATAGTTTGATGATTTTTCAGTGTGTGCCAAAGGTCGCCGTATGCAAATTGCTCTTTAGATCGTTTTTTTTTTCTATATTTTTTTTCTTAGCTCCTTTGATATTTCAAGCAGCAGCTGAGCTGACATTTTGTCGCAGCCATCGTAAACAATTGGAAAAACCGGCTAAGCTCTGCCGGCCGCCTTTTTCTTTAAAGCCCGTACAAGTTTTTCAATATCAAGACACATTTAAAGCTTCATTAACATAATTGATGCGCCATTGAGGCTGATGCGACTCTCTGTCTCCGACTGCGACTCCGTCGACTGCGACTCCGACTCGGACTCCCAGGCCATTACATTGTCTTTGGGGGCAGAGCAAATTGCTGGACAGGTTTTCCGGCGCATGCGCAGCATTTGTTTCGTGTGAACCGGTTTACAGAGTTGTAAACAACGTGTATGAGCATCTATCCGACTGCCTACCTGACTACCTGGCCACATAATGAGCTGTATCTGTATCTATAGCTGAAGCTGTAGCTGTAGTTGTAGTTGTGCGACTCCGATTCGGTTATTTTGGAACCGTCTGCTTCACTGAAATGCCATCTCTTCGTACTCTGTAATTTTCAATTTCATTTCTGACAGTCAAACGGTCAGTCCAAATGCGAAGTAGAACATGAGTTGATGGACTTTCCACAGTTGATGGACAGTCGAAAAGACAACAAATAGACTCGGAACGTGCCTGTTAATGCGAAATTGAGGAAATTGTTAATTTTTAAAAGCGGTTAGAGAGTCGCTTTTAGCAAATTGTCAACCATTCGAATTTTGATGGATTGAATTAGATTTACCAACAGATTTTTATATGACTTTAAGGTGTGAACTTTATTGTTCTATAAACTAGTTTTCTAGCTTTATCAATGAATTTTCAAGAATACTGGGAAATACTGGTATTCCAGCTTAATAAAAAGCCCTGCTTTCTGAGAATCAAATTCAATAAAATTTATCATTATATGACGCATCAAAATATATAAACACGTTTGATAATAAATATTTGCTATGAAAAAATACATTTCATTGAAAAAATATAAATTATTTTATGATTAAAATACCATAAAATAGCAGTTAAGAATACCGTAAACTTCTATTTGAAATATCTACAGTCAAAGTTCGTGTAAAACACAAAAGAATCAAAGAATTTTAGTCTTTTTAATTAAACAGAATCATGATTAATACGCTTTTTAGAAAACAAACTTGAACAACATTGTATTACAAAGAATTTCAGCGAAGAAAAGAATATGTAATTAAAAGCTAAAAGCCGCTTTAAAGAACTTCTTTCAAGTCGAAGCCCCAGACAAAGCTTCAGAGAACTCTTCGGATGATTCTGCACATGTGTTGTAAAATGTACGCCTGTAATTACGAGTATTTTAGCCTTGGGGGCAAGTTCTATGAGTTTTTAAAGGAGTATCTATAGTAACAACAACTCCACATGGCCATTAATTATGGCATCAGTGAAATATGTGAGCAACTTGGCTAAAATTTAATGATATTTTGCAGCGCACGCGTTTTACTTACATCAAATGCCAATGCGATATCAATCAACAATATTTTTTATATGCCACGGCTGTAAAATTTGATTTTCCAGCGAATAAAAGACTAAAAATAATTAGTATACCGACGCTGGAATACCCTAAAACTAAGAACAAATATACAGAATAGTTGGAAGAGATTAATACATCATAAATAATTAGAAAGATCTACATTTAAATTTATACAGAAATTGATAAATAAATAAATGAATAGAGAGATGAAGAGTTATAAGAAGGATTAAAAAATAAGAGAATTAAATTGTATTTTATAGAGCTTTTGGAACTTTATTAATGAAAATGTAAAAGATTTCAAAACTTTTGGAACAGTAATAATATTTATAGTATTATATTTCAACTTCATCGAAAGAGCTATAAATTGAATTTCAATCACATTTATAGAGGGTTGACTAAACTGTACAATTTAAATGAAATACTCTATCGCCGTCGTTCAAACCACACACTTCCTGCAAATATCACAGTACTCATGCCCTTTTAAAGGGTATATCAAATCGGTATTCGATGCCCCCTGGGCAAACAGGTTCCAGGGCAGCAGACAAAAGCAGCCGCAAGGCATGCGCTGCATTAATAACATAAATGGCAAAGCCACAAAGAGAATATATATAAATATATATATATATATATATATATATATATATAAATATAGACCTATATAAATATATATATCATGGTAGTCATACATAATGCAGCCACAACAACGACAGAGTCTATGTATATGTATCATATAAAAGGCAATTTATTGTTGCGCCCAAGTAAAGTGCAGTAAAAATACAAAAAAAAGTTCAAGTCCAAGAATCGAGAATCAGAGAGGAGGTAACATGTAGAAGGAACTGAAGTTGAAGTCGCATCCTAAGTCGCTGCGACATAAAATTCAATTGAATGTCATTTTTCTTTTTTGTCGTTTTACTTCGGCAACGTCTTAAAATCATATTTGATATTCAATATATGCCTGGAGGCCGTGCGCCGAGATATGCAATATAAATCAGCACTAAAATCAAGTCAGAGTCTCCGGTTAAAAGAAATGGTTGAAAGAGCGGAAGTTAAATTTAAACAGCGCAAAATATTTGAAGGAACAAAGGAGCAATGTCCGACAAGGGGATTTGCTCTTCAGGCAGCTGTTTCTCAGTTCGCAGTTTGCAGTTCCCAGTTCTCAGTTCCCAGTTGAACAATGGACATGGGTTGGGCATTTCCACTTGTTTTCCATTCCATTGCCATGTGCAATTGTCCCTAGGAAAATGTCAACCCAGCGGCAGTTTTCCTTTTAGCATTTACCACGGATCGTTAGAGTTTTGTCTCCTTCTCCTTCATCTCTTCATCTCTGACTCTCTGTCTCTCCTCTTCTAGCTCTGTTCAATTGTTGAATATTTCTGCTCTTCGGACAACATGAACTCTACGTGAATGCAACTCGGTTATTCTTTCAATATTCGTTTGCTTTTTGCTTTTGCTCTGTCGCGTTTATTTTGATGCCTGTCAATAGTCGTTAGGTAAACTTGCATTGAAATGCGGCATGCCACATGTTGCAATCATGTCAACATTTAATTAAATCTGCAAAATATGGTTTAAAAAAAAAACTTCCCTTTCGAGTTTGCCAAGCTGGACAAATAGCGAGAGAGAGAGAGTGAGAGACAGGGAGAGGGAGTTATACATATATTTAAATTCTGATGCATATTAAAACTTTAAAAACTGTATAGGAAAATTTTAAATATTTTATTTAAATTAATTTTGAATGTTGAAAATCATATTGGAAAATTGTTAATATTTAAATTTACCTTAATGAATTTTTAAAAACTGTATGGTAAAATTTTCAATATTACATTTAAAATATGTTTGCTTTTGAAGTGATATTTTTATACCCGTTTTTATTTAATAATAACTGCTTTATCATCTGTTCGATCTAATCTTGAATATTATACTTATGTCATCGTAGTTTTTCTTTAGGCAAACGTTTCCATTTATTTATGAGTTCTGAGCTCATGATTATTTATATGATTTCTGTATATGGAATTTATATAAATTTATTTTTATTTTGTATTATTATCACACATATCTTCGTCCGTTTATTTTCTGTATGTAATCCTTGATTCCTTTTATTTTACATATAGAGGTGATTATATTTCCGGTGTTATTTTTTCCTTCCCAACAATTCTCTTTCGACTTAAAGGCTTCCCTCAAACTTCTCTGCCTTACTGACTGTGTACATCGAGTGCACTTCAAAAGCAGCCGCTGAATAAATAACACCTCAAAACAATTCCACAATTCCCGAAGCTCACCCACTTTCATTTGTTGGTCTTCTAATTAGAGAGGCCTGACCTTAATCACTTAAGAGTTTACATAACATTCCCCTGCTCCAGTCACAACTCCCACATGCCGAGAACGCTAATTGTTGACCCCTTGACCCCCACACCACCCCTTCAACCAGCTTAACCCGTCAAATTCGATTGCATGGCGCATCGAGACTCCAAATGAAAATTCAATTAACATTTTGTGACGTAATTAACAGCAACTTTTGTAACTGCAAATCGTGTTGTAGAGAAGAAGAGAATGAGAGGGAGAGAGAGACAGATTAGATAGGGCAACTGATAAGATCTTAGGCAGGTTGCATTTGTCTCCAAATTCAAATTCAAAGTCATCAAGCAGACTTACAAGTGACTCGACAACAACAAGTCCAAAACTCTAAGCAAATTTTGTAGATCACAACTTTTTGGCCACGCGCTGTGCCAGTAAAAATACTTAGCCATATTTGGATACCTATTACCAAATTCGGTTAGGCACACGAAATAGATTTGAAAAGATTTCAAGTGTCTTTTTTCTGTTATTTTATTTTTTAGACGAGGTGACAACTCAAATGTTTCGCTGTCAATAGATATTAATTTTGTGTTTTTATGGCTTGTTTTTAGCGTGATCCGTGAGTGGGTTGCAACTGCTTTATAGAGAATTCAAGAGTTTGAGAATAGCATTTATCGTTAGGGTTACAGCTTCCGCCTTTCAAAGATCAGACAACATCAATAATGGTCTGATGCGACCATCGACCAATTAGCTGACAAATTACAGATGCCCAAAGAGCGAACAATGAAACAGCTTTGTGCACTCATCATCAATAATCCTAAAAGATGAGACGACCCCTTGAAGAGTCAGGGTCAATGTGTTGCATGTTATTTACACCATGCAACATGCAACCGACAACTCGCCTGGGATAAACAACAGCAACAACAATAACACTAACAATTGTGTGTCTCTATATAATCAAAGAAATAATTTTATGATAATGCTAATAACAGCTTGCAGGCAGCTGCAGCGATCTGGCAACGCCGAACGCTGTGTTGAGCCCCCGCATAACGGAAATACTGTGAATAATTAAGACAGTTCGCCGGCCTCTACTTAAAATATATTTATATATATATTGTATATTGTACAACGCATTTTGTTCGCACTCAATTAAATGTCCAACTGTGAAAGCAGATGCATAATTTATATGTATCTATAGATACTGTATCTTTATTTATTATTGCATATGACGTGGGTTACGCTTGGTGCTGGTTCTGGCAATAAATCCACAATAGATTTACTTATATTATAATTTTTCTCTTGACTCAATTCTATAATTAATCTTATTTTATTTTTATTTGCTCTCTTTCTAGGTGAGTTCAACTTTTGTATTTCTTTCTAACTGACGTCAGTAAGTTGCATTTGAGCTCGTAATTAATTTACTTTTAGATTTCTCAGTAAATAAATTCATAATTCCACCGGGTCTGCTTATCAATAATACGTCGTGAGTAATAATTTTGAGGAAGCTTTTTTATCAGTGTACTCACATGTGAGTCGATTATATCGCGTGAATACTTTTTACCGGTTCGCCTTTGATTAATGAGGGTGGGACGTCTTAAGTATTCAGGAAGTGATTTGAAAACATGAGAGGGAGATGCTTTCCCAGAATGAGGAAGGAAAGAAAAGAAAGAGTTGTTGTGGCAGAAATTCAATTAAGCAGCCACAAAACAAAAGGTAATTTAAAGATTTAAGTGGCTGGGAATAATATTCGATATGTACTAAGTATGAAGGGAACAAATATCATACTCCTATTTATTAAATTTTCAATGAAAGTAATGTAAAAGAGATAATTATGAGACTGGTAGCCAGGAAAAGAAGAAATTAAATTAAGCTACAGGAGAGATTATTATCCTAATTAAAAATATATATGAAGCCAGGAAACTGAAATGAAATAATAATAATAAGGCATCAAATAAAAAGAGCCAACTTGAGATGAGTAATTTAAAAGATCATTCTGTCAATTATCTCTCTTATAGCGTAATCTCAGTTTATGTCTGTTTTTATTTTTAGAGCTTATAAACTATAATAATAAAGTTACATTCATTAGACAACTCTACACTTTCGTTGGCCCCCAACAACTCTGACTTCATTTGAGCAGCGACTTTCACATGTTTCTCTATCACTCTCTTTCTCCCTCACACTAACTTTCTGTCTCTTTCTCTTGTATGTATCTTGCATTGACTTTTGGTTTATAGCCTCACGATCTTTGTGTGTTTGTTGGTTAGAGAAGACGCTGCAAATTACTTTCATTTTCATCAGCGTACACGATGAGTTTCTGTTTTTTGTGACTTTTCGAAATTGACAGTGAAAATTGCATTAAAGAGTCGTTGACAAACTGCCAACTGGAAATTAGCAAAAGGCAACAGAGCATAAGGCTCTTTAAATGTAAGTCCAACTTGTGCTCAGCTCAGGATTTGTTGGTAATGCCACTCCCCAGAAATAAAAACGAAAGAAAAGGCGACTGTTGGCCTGGCTAAGTGTGTCATGCAAATTGTCGTGCTCATTGTCAGTGCGACTGTCGGACAGACAGACAGACATACAGACAGACAGGACAGACTGTAATTTGATATTGTCATTAGTTTCGTACGCGCACTCGACTGTGGCCGGAGAGCACTCGGACAAGGAAGTATCTTTGTAGCTGTATCTGTGTATCTGTAACACATGCGATGACGACGATGACGACGCGCTGCACTTGACAGCCACTATTATGTTACTCTCGAGTGGGTGACTGAGTGGGTGGTGCTGTCCATACATTATGCATGCCATGACGCTCATTAGTGCGGCTTGTTCCACAAACTGAGGGAGGGGAAGAGAGGGGGAGCTGCCTTTTAATGGGCCAAAAGAACAATAGACTTAAATTGTCCTAGGCCACATTCAGTCGTGTATCCAATGCCAAGCGAACAGTTCTTTTCTTTTCTTTTATTTATTCTTCACTTCTATTATTTTTTTTTTGCTTTAACTTTCCATTGCCACGCACAGCTGCTAAATTAGCTGGAAAATCTCAAAGTGTTCACTTTCATAATTTCATCAAATTCATGCTGTTCTCAACAATATGTTCTGTTCTTTTCTTCCCCCCAACTTCTCAATGACAAAACTTTTAAATGGCTTTCGCCTCTGAGCGATTGCAGCCAAAGCACTTAACTGAAATGTCAAATGTCATATTCTAGTCTCGCTTCTCTCCCAAAAAAAAAAAAAAAAAAAAACAAACGATACAAAATAAAATATAACAAAATGTTACTCAATGATTTCGCAAGTGCTTCGGCTAGCATAGAAATTATCTCTTTAAATGAAGAATGACATCTTTAGTGGCCCATTGAAATGGCAATTGAGTTGGGACCAGCATAGAGAAGAAGAGGAAAGCGAAGAAGAAGTGCAAGAAGAAGCAGAAGTGCTGACAGTTTGCTCTAAACTGTTGAAATGTGAAAGCAACTAATTGGATTGAGTACTTGCTCGGACTTTTGGAAGCAGCCCAAATACTAACGAGCTAACGAACTGACAAGACACATTTTCCATTTCCCCCGAATTTATTTAGTGGAACTAGTTTCGGGTAACCAGTTCCAGTGAACACTTAAGCAAACAGTTCATTGAGATTACAATAACTTTGTATACCTAGTTCCTCTTTGCTGAACTGGTTTAATGGCAAAAATAACTTAGTTCCGCAAATTATACAAAGCAGTTTACTAAAAAAATAAACAAATGTCTTAAATTTTGTGCGGAACACGCTGTCAAACTAGTTCAATTGTCAAAAGATACAAGTTCCGAGTAATTTTTTTTGTCATTTCTTCGGGTTATTTGTGGATTTTATTAATAAGTCTAAGTTGACCTATTATGTGAACTAGTTCAACACTCACATAAAGCTGTCAATATAATTAATTCCATATGCTAATGTTAAAAAACAAGTTGTTTGACTGCAAGACTTCCGAAAAGCATTTGAAATACGAGGAACCTGTAGTTCAAATTAAAAGTAAGATAACACTATTTTTGTGAACGGAAACATAATATAATTATGGCACAGCAGAATGACTTAATAATTGCGTAAGCAAACTTGAAGTTTAAACACTTTGCATAGTTTAAATTTAATCTAATCGTTCAGCTCGAACATTAATCAAAATTAATTTCAATAAAAACGCTGTCTAAAATATTACAAAATACGATGTTGTGGTCAGTCGAGGTGTCAGACAACCGTTAAAAAATGCCTAAACAATGGCAACTGATTCAACAATAAAGGAGAAAAAAAAACATAACGCAAATATGCGTTATAAATACATAGCAACATAGGTATCTCTATCTCCCCAAGTTATCAACTTCACGATTGGCCAGATTAACAAAAATTTATACACTCGTCTGTCAAGCGAGACCGCAATCACAAGAGATGAACAACAATAATAACAACATATTCATTAACCACAGGCATTTAAAATTTGATGTTTAAACATGAAGCAGAAATACAAAAAATATATACAGTCTGCATGTTATGCAGCCAATGTCACGACAGCACAGACTTTTGCATCCATCAGATACAATTTTCGCGCTTACTTACTATAATTGTGCAAATTTGCATACAAATCACGCACATTCACCAACCGCGTGCTGTATTCATAATTGCAATTATATGTATTTAAAATATTTTTCACTTTTTTATTTTTAAACAAAACGATTTGTTGAATGAATTTGAAATTTGCGTCATTGGCGCCTTGGGGCGTTGTCATCACACTGCAGATCTCATTCAGTTTGTTTCGACTATGATTCACTTGCCACTCGATCTCCAGCAGCTCAATCCCAGGGTATGTGTGATGAGTAATCAACCCATTGAGTTGAGTGCGTTATGGAAATTTATGGCAAATAAAATACTTTCGCTCAAGTGAGCAACTCTCGGCTCTTTTTGCTCTTTTGTATCTAATTCTCTGTCTGTTATTTGCAGCTGAGACTCATCAATTAGTCATATGAGTAATCTGTCGTAGGCGTGAGTCTTCAATGTCTGGTATTTCTAGTCATTTGTTAACTTACTAACAGTATAATGACTGTACTTAAGTGCAACGTTAAAGAGTTGATCTTTAGTATTTAATTATTTTAGTACTTAATTGTGCATCTCTGCGACTTGTCACTTTATGTGAGAACTGTAATTAATAAAAGAAGAAATCAATACATATTTATAGTATTTCCTTATAAGTACAAATAACTGGAGTTCGAATAATATTCGTTGTATTTATGATAGGTAAATTAAAAAGATCTTAACTGACAATAAACATAGACCTTTCACATTTTAGAAATTTTTAAATTAGAGCAATAGCAATAACAGACTACACTGATAAGTTTTTAGATATTTTAAAAATATATTAGTTGGTAAAATACTACATTTGTATTTATAACGCTTTTATTCATTTATTATACTTATAATTAAATGTAAAAATGCATCTAAAATAAGATGCAACTATCTAGATAATTTAACTCAACTAATAAACCAAAAAGAAAATATATAAATAAGTGCAAACATTTAATTATTAATCTGGTAAAAAATATACCTCCTCAATATTTTTTAATTAGCAATTTAGTTTTAAACAAAGTTTGTTAACATCTAGCATTTCAAAAGTTAAACACATCACAATAATTACAAAGCTGAAACAACTTTATCTTTCAATTGCATTTTTGCCAACAACCACAACAACTTGTGGCTTAATTGCAACTGTGAAATGCTTTAAACAAAAAAATAAGTCAGCCTTCAAATGTGGCCAAGTTGAAGTTTTTCTTTGGCATTTCTTTCTTGGTGCAACAATTAAGTTAATTAAATTTACGCTTTTGGCACATTTAATTAGTCGAAAAATACAAATAAATAAACAACACACAAGACTGACACAACTTCATGCCATGAGAAGTGAGCAGTGAAATTGTCGCAACAACAAAAACAACAACAACAAACTGACAAAACACTTGAGTTGAAAAAGTATCTTAAAGATACGCGCTGCTTGCGCACTCAATGGGCGACAACAACAAAACATAAGTTTAATATTCATAAAGCAGCAACAAAAACAATAACAATGACAGACAATAACGACAATTGCATAAGACGAAAAGTCGCAGATGACTGGAAAATATTGTGAAAAGGGAAGAGACTGTGAGAGAGGGAGAGGAGGGAGGGGAACTCACCCCTTTTTAGCCATGTTGGGCAATCGCTGCGAGTTCACTGTAGTTGCAGATACAAAACTGAGCTACTATTACAACAACTTCAGCTGCGGCTTCTTCTTCTCATTACTTTTAATCATTTCGATTGTGCTGATAAATATAATGATTGTTGATATTATTATTATTTGGTTCATTATTTGTATTGTTGACACTGTGACATATTTCCAGATAGCTAGCCAACTTTCCCAACTTGTTGTTTGTTTGCTTCTGGTTTATATTTCTTGCCAACATTTGGCAACATACATATTTAAGTCATTTGAAACGTGTTAATGTGCCTCTGAGCTTCTCAGCTTTTTCAGCCGTATTACGACATGGCCAACCACACCAAAAAACCAAAAAAAAAAAAAAAAAAAACAAAAGCTTGGCCAGGTCTCTGCTTAACTTAACTTTTTTACTTTAATTGTGACCATCAACTTTCGCAAGTGAAATTGTTGGCAACTGGAAAACTTTTCGTTGGCTTTAATTTAAAGTTGAACTGACGGCACTTGGCAACTTTTATTTGTGTTAATTAAACCATAAAGTTTAGCTAAAAAGGGTTAAGAAACTAGCATAGAATATGGTCAGCAAAGAGAAAACGAAAATAATCCACTTTTAATCTAATAAGAGCAGCATTTTCAAATTCCAGCCACTGTCAATTAATTATTTATAAACATTTCACAATTGAGTTCTCTTCTCTTCTTTACGTCACTCAAATGACAAATGGCCAATATGAAATTCTCGTCTAAAGCATTTCACAATTTGCAGCATCACTCAAAAAGTTCAGAATATGAGAATTGTAGGAAATTTTCCGCATCTTTAGCTTTGGTTTTTCCATAAGTGACAGTCTAAATCCGTAGACCAATTTTTCTGTTTTTTGTTTTGTTTTGTTTTGTTCATTTCGACTTTGACATTGACACAACAACTTTTACCAACCTCAATTACAATCAATCACATATGTTGTATATGGGTGTTATTGTTGTTGTTCTGTTTGTTTGTCTGTTTGTTTGTGGCCAAGCATTTTGGCTCTATGCCAGACAAAGAGACAGACAGAGAGACGTGCGTGTTGCGTTGTTTTGGCCAACTGCCTACGGCCAGAAATTACAATAATGATAAACGCCACACACACACACACACTCACACTGACACTCTCTCTCTCTCTCTCTTGTACATCGAAGCCCCAGCTAAAGTTTTGGCCTTAAGTAAAAGCCACGCTTAGTGCCAAATTTCATTTATCAAAAAGCAGAGGCTACAAAACTCGATACCATCCCCACCAACCTCAATACTCCACACCTTCTACATACTGCGAATGACAAAAGACTTGCCGCATTGTTAATCATGATGATGATGACAATGATGTTGATCATGATAACGATGATAATGACAATGATGCTGGCTCGATAAATCTTTCGACACAAGTTGCAGCACATGTTTTGAGCACTTTTCCAAGTCAAGTCGAGTCAAGTCCAGTCAAGTGAAGTGAAGATTTCACTCTCGAGGCGATGTCCAACAAAGTGGTTAAAACCAACTTGTTTTCGCCACATCGCAAATGTCACTTTTTCTAATGACTAACCAAACTTGACCAGTTTTTCCTTTTCATTTGCGGAAAAGCAAGAAAAAACATCTGCGACTCGATAGAAAAATATTAATTATTAGTTGGTTTTGCCTCTAAAAATATTTTTGTATATCTATATCTGTTAAATTTGGAGCAAGTTTATGGTGTAAACTAATACCAGCTGTAGAGTTCGAGTTTATATAGCAGGAAGTTGAGGAAATAAAATTTAATGTGAAAGTTAAAGTTGAGTTTTTATAGGTACAACTTTTCAAGATATTTGAGATAACTTATTATGGTGGAATTTATTGCCTAAATGACATCATAAATATGTATAGTTATAGTTATAGACTTTAGATAAATAGTGATAAAATGCTTAAGGATATTCTTAAAATAGTTCAATAAATATATATATCATGTTGAAGTCAAGTGCTCAACTTTATAGGTAAACAAGTGTCTTAAATTACCAAACATAAATAACAAATACATATGTTTGACGATTATTACACAAGTTGAGCTATCCACAAAAAATATAATACATTGATCATATAGCGATTTATTCACTGGTGCTCTCCAGTGACCCACTTGAAATGTGCCGCCCATAAACAATGCATAAAAATCAATGAAGCTTACGAAATGTTTACCGCCCATTAGCACATCATGAAACAACATCAAAACATAACGTGGAAAAATGAAAAAATGGAAAGAGAAAGAGAAAGAAAAAGAAAAAGAAACAAATGACGATGACAGTGTCATGCACTTTTCTCACGGGCACCTCAAGTATCTCAACCTTGGGCTGCCCTCACTCCAACCTCAGTTTCAGTAGCCACACACACCCACACACACACACACACACACATACGCAGTTTCTATAGCGAGGGTCCTTCAAGTGCACATGCTAATCAGCTGCGGAAATATGATATGTTTTCTGTATGCATATGACATGTGTGACAAAGCGACTCAAATGCACACATGTATGACTTCAGTTCATTCATGAAGGGAGGGGAATACGAGTGCCCACTGTACTTAGGCGCTACAATGTGATCATTTGAGTTAGTTGGCAACTAGTTATATGGCTTGCAAGTACACTAGTAAAAATGGTTCTAAGTCAGAGTATTGATCTCTCAACTAAGAAATTAATGGAGAATACGCATATAGTTAAAAAACATATAAGAAATTCAAATAAAATCAAGAAATGATTAATAACATCAGAAATTCATACAATTTCATATACATATACATTTGTTGTTGTTTTATTTTATTATATATTATATTATATATTAGATTTTCGCAAGCGTTTAAGATATTTATTCCTTTAATTAACATTCTTTGAATAAGAATATTGTGCTAAAGTGTTTTTAATTTAAAAGCACAGTATGTAAAAATTAATTATCTTGATTTTAGCATTTGAGGTATTTTTTCTCAGTGTAGGGGAAGACTTCTAGTCAAGTTGTCAGTGGGTCAGTGCAATGAACTCACATTCTCGCAGAGTTTTCAGTTAAGACTTTGAAAATCAATAAGCTGCAGGCAAGACAAGTCCAGCAATTTAATTATTTATAAACATTTAGCAAACAGGACACTGAAGTGATATTGTTGTTGCTGTTATTGTTGTTGTTGTTGTTGTTATAGGTGCACAACAAATGAGGGAACATTTTCTAGGAAACTGCAGCAGGTGCCACGAGCACAACGAGGACCATTCTGTCATTAAGGCGCCTTCTACCTTCTATATTGATGTGTGTGTGTGTGTGTGTGTGTGTGTGTAGGCGGTGTGTATTGACTGTGTGTTGTTTTGCCAGACAGTTTGTCTTTCTTTCAATCTTTTTTTTGGCATGCATTACCCTTAATGAACTACGCTCAGGTCCGACAAACTGCAGCAAACGCTACCTGCATAATTCCGAGGCAAACCTTCTCTCTTCCTCCCTCCCTCCCTCTCTCTCTCTCTCTCTCTTCATTAATTTTCCATTCTCCATGACATTAAAGCAGAAAATCAGCGAACAACCGGGTGCTATTATAAATAATTGCACAAGAAAATAGGTAAAAGAGACGAAAAGTTTCTTACAATGTCGCTGAACAAGAGAACCGAGAATAGAGAGCCAAGACAATAAAGAGAGAGAGAGAGAGAGATACATTCACCTGGCACAGTTCTCACGCTGCGGAACAGAAATATCTGTGGGTAGGCAAAAAGGTGAACAGAACTACACACGGTTTAGGTTTAAGATACTCTCAGATATAGCCAGAGGAAGTGGGCGGAGTTCAGAGTTGCGAAACAGTGATAAATGTAAGAGAATGAGGTGTAAATTCTACCTACTTACAGATCAGAACTTGCCACTGATTTAAAAGGTTAAGCTCTGGAGCAGATAAGAACTGTTAACAGTTGTCAAATAACTCGTTGAGACTCCGCTAAAGTGAAAGTCTGTGGCAAGAGTGAGGAGAGTGATTAAAGGTTGTTTATATAAATATTGGGAAGATTCGATTGGAAAAAAATAACAGACTTTATTTTAAAAATATTTATAGAACTCTGGAAAATATCACAGCACTCAAGTTCAATTTTAACTTTAGCTTAAAATTCGAAATTTAAAGAATGACAATGAAAATATCTGATAAAATTGAACATTTTTGAGTTAATTCAACTTCAGAAATTATTAAAATTCTTCATCTTTTATTTCATTAAAAATTGGTGCCTTGGTTCGATTTACGTGAACTTAATACCAAAGAGAAACATTACTATTTATTTTATTATTTATTTCTTTATTGGTTAGTATCAAATCGGAACATTTATACATAACAAAAGACACAACTTTGGTGTACTTTTCGTTTAAGAATGCGTAGTTTTCTAATGCTTTAAAATCAATAAATTGCAATGCAAGCAACAGATTTACAGGCCACTAAACAAACACTGTTGGGCCTCTCACACCTGTTGGCCAAGTCTATGAACTTTAATGCAAATCAGTCAAAGTCGAAGCCAAAGTCAAAAAACCCATTTAATGGCCAGACACACAAGCAACATAGACAGCGGGCTGCTAATCATAACCAGCAATGAAATTTTCAAAATGTTCAACGAACATTTTCCAAAATAACAGAAAGAGAAAAAAAATCAAGTGGAGAGCGGGAGCAACAATAGCAACAACAGCAGGAGAGCTACAAATGATTGACAGTGCATTTAATTGAAGCATTGAACCTGGACAAACTCTGACAGAAGAATGACTGAAGAAGGGGTAGAAGGGGGAGGGTGGAGGAGGTAGAGGTTAGGTTGATGGGTTATCTACGGATTGTGCAGAGCTCATACGTCTTTTGTCAACGCTGCGTTCAATCAAATGGTCTAGACACACACGGAGCTGTGATGACAAAAGAGCTGGTTAACTGACGTTTACACTACCTGCCAGCTAAGCTAATTTGCTGGATGACGAAAGATGGAAATGGGATGGGAATGGTTATGGCAGGATGGTTATGGAAGGCTGCCACATATCAAGATGAATGACACGAACACTGACCGCAAATTGTGTGCACGGCGGTCCAAGAGCTGCACAAAGTTCGACCATAAGCTGATGACGTTGACGATGATGATGTATGGGAAAATGTATCTGCGTAACTGCAGACAAGTTACTACAGCACTTGGCGAACTGCAGAGCAAACCAATTATTTGGAGTAGCGTCAATTTATTGACTGGCAGCCCTCGAAATACTGTGGTTGCTTTTCGGCACGAACTGTTTAACTGCTTAACTGTTAACTGTTAACTGTTTACCCGCCAAATGCGCTCACACCTTTATTTGCACGCAGCGCCATCTAAAAGTAGCTGAAAGATGCAAGATACTTTTGCTGCTGCGCATTTTGAGTTCACTTCCTCGAAAGTGCTGAGCGTGTGTATTTAAATTGCTCATCAAAAGTGCAAGTTAATTCTAATTTGCATAAACAATTAAAGGCAGCCAGGCGAAAAATAAAATGAAATACGAAATATTGAATCGTAAGTGAGAAACTGAAAGCGTCGAGTCAACAATCGTGACGCCCGTTAACTGTTTAATGCGACAATTAAAAAAATTATTGCTCATACGCACTGGTGAACGCTTGACCTTACTGCCGTTCAACTTGACGCCCACACGCGGCAACATACAGTGAACTGCCCATAAAAGCAACAATCACAAGCATCTCTAGTGACAAATAAGTTGAGTTTGCCTCTGTCATTACTTGTTACTTGTTACTTATGTTGAGTTGTTGCCTGTCGTTGTTCTCGTTCCACTTGATTTGTTTATAGAACTTGTTTTCTGCTCAGAAATATAAATATTCCTAAAGCAACTTCGGAATTTTCGATTGTTGCAAATTTTGAAAAGACTATTATATATATTTTTATATATTTTTTAAAAGTGCTCTAATATAGAAAGTTGTCATTGCAATCTCTCTAACTTATTTATTGATCTTACTTCATAGATGCATGGCTTGTACATTAAAGATACTTTAGATACTTTTCTACTTTTCCTACTTTTGCTGCCATTGCACATTTAAATTAATTCACAACCTGTTCAATTCCCTTTGCAGGTGAGTTGCAACCGCAGAGAGCTGACAAAAAGTAGCTGAGTGGAACAAGAGTAAAACACATTTTCCATTACAATGCGCTGACTCTCGGTGCCAATAGGCCGTCAGTTGTTATCAAGATACATTTGAACAAGCCAATTTAGCCCTGGACAAGCAGACGGCAATCCGATCTCAGTGCGGTGCCAATGTTTGGTAACATTTTTTATGTGCAACACAGTGTTTGTATCTCCTTTTTTTGTTTTATTTGTGTGCATTTTGGGCGCTTCAAATGGCTGCCAATTTCATTTTGGGAGTTTGCGATAAGACCGCAAAATATGACAGGCAACAGCACGAAATGAATGAATGAATTTGCAATGAAGCAGCGAGCTTTAAAGGGAACTGCTCGACTGCCAATTTCCTATTCTTTTCCCTCCACCACTCGTGGCATGCTGTGCGTTCGTGTCTAGTAAAAATACGAAATAGAAATAGAGGAAAAATTAAAAGAAAAGAAAGGAAAGGAAAAACAGAGAAGAAGTAGAAGAAATACCAATGCTGTCGCTCGCATGTGTTGTGCTCGCTACGTGTTCATGTTAAATGTCATAATCAGACGCAGTTCAACTAGCAACACTGCAACTAAAAGTATCTAGATACAAAGTTGCCACTCGACATGTTGCATAAATGTAAACAGCATGCGAAATGGCTTCGTCTTCGCCTTTGCACAAAAGGGGCGTGACCTCAGTTTACATAGTTGAAGCTAATAAGATACACAGATACATAGATACTCAGATGCACAGTATTACAATGCAAGTTGTATTTCTTATGCGAATCACTTGGCCTATCATCAGTGGCAACTAAGACAAAAAATAAAATAAATTTAAAAGACATATCTAGCCATAATTTCTGCAGATTTATGCAGCACTTCTCACAGTCTCCAAAAAGGCATTCTGCGAATGCGAACGCGAGTGCGAGGTGAGTATCTCATCGGTTTTATCGAGCCCGCATGACGCCATCGCTTTTGAGTTGAGTGCACAAATATGCAAGGCATGTTTTTCAAACAAAAAAAATAAATATATATATAACGCACGTAGAAATATTTACTTTCGTAATGCCGAGTCTTGATGCTCTTATTTGAAAGGCATTTGAACAAGTTTTAAAGTAAAACAAGTCAGTAATATAAATTGTGCTATTTTTTAACTTCACAAAAATATATATGAATATATATAAAAATATATATTTAAATATTTCCACTTATGTTATATTCAAAAATTAGTTTCTGCTTCCCCTATAGATTATTTCTATTAGACTATAACTTGTAGTTACCTACTTACTCAGCTTCTCTCTAGCCTATTTATAAAAATCATCCCACTTTTCGCTTAAGGTAATTAAAGAAATCCGGAAATCGATTGAAATAGCATGAGTAGCTCAGGAGCTGTTATACAACGACCACGAAAAGGTTTATTTACATAAAAATCCATTTATAGGACATATATTTATACTTTTAATAATCTTATTCATTCATAACCACAATAAGTAAATCCATTATTTTAATTTTAGCAATATTTCTGATTAATTAAGACCTATTTCTATTTAGTTATCCTAACTCCTAAATTCTAAGTAAACCGAATTTCGTGGGAATAACTGAACTTGGATGATATCATTGTAGATAATCATATATCACTTTTGAAAGGGTATATACAGATACTCATTTCCAACACAAATTCAAAGTAGAAGGACGGAAAGATACATGGTTCTTGGCTTTGCCAATCGACCGACACTTCCTGGCCCAAGTTCAAGGGCTTCCCTCCTGTTCCCTCCTGCCCGCCTCTTCGCCTTTTCTCCTTCTTCTCAGCTGCCACAGATGTTGGCATATGCATAAATTCTTAGCACTTTTTTGGCAGACCTAGCGACGCCTTTCGGCGAGGTCCACAGACGACACATTCAAGATGATGTATTTTTCTATATTTTTTTTCTGTTTGATTATTTTCTTTCATTTCTGGGAACATCACTAGGAACAGCAAAAAATGCTTGTACCTCTTTTCGTGTTTGTTTCATCTTTTCTGCAATTTTTTCTTCTCTTATTTGTGACTCTTTCAAAGCGACAGGATCTTTTTGCGTGCGAATGATTCCATTGAGGCCTCACTGTAGATGGTTCTTTTTATTTTTTGCTTTGGGCCGCCCCACTGTGAAGCAGAAATTGTGTGACGGGCAGCCGAGTTTTCTATTGCATTTTAAATGACTTTTGAATGCTGAAATGTGTGAGTGTTTGCATGTGAGCGTGAGTGTGAGTGTGAGTGTGAGTGAGTATCTGTGTGTGCACTTAGGAGCTGCATGTGGCATGTGGAAGCATTTCAAACTTTTTGCACTCTCGACATGCCCAAATGTGTCTGTGTGTGTGCTTGATAACGGTTTTTGAGCGGGTTGAGTGGTTTGATGTATTCCGAGTGCTTCTCGACTCTCATGTGAAGGTCAATGGGTTGCTTTATTGCAGCCCATTGAATTATGGGTATATAGAACAGCAGGAAATATCAGAAGTGCTCTTCCAAATGCGAAAAGGATTTAAGTAGGACAACCTTCCAGAGGCAACCCTATAATGGAAATAGGGTAACTCTGTTTTCAGCCTCTATTTACAATGTTAAAATAACTAGGAAAATATTTATTCCTTTATGCCATGTAAGTATTATTGTGTGTCCTTAAAATGCTAGCCGATAAAAGAGCTGCTTAGTTTATGTAATTAAAAAAAAAGGAATGAAGATAATAATTACAAATAGTAATAAATAATTTTAATACTTATTTTTCATAGAGACAAGTCTCAGTTAAATTTTTCTGAAGACATAAGTAGACCTGAATTCTATTAATTTTCTATCTGCTTAGTTTTGGCTTTTGGGTAAATGATCTTCAGGCTCCTTTTCGTATTTTAATAATACATAAATTCTAAAGAAACCAGTTTCAGTTCCGCAAAGAACTATAATATGGAAACTATTAAATGATAAAATTTCTGTTAGTAAGAGTGGCTTTAGATTAGCACATTTAAAGACATTTCTAGATTTAAATGCTCAATAATTAAAAGAGAATTTGGTCGATTAATGTGAGTTCCAAGCTGAAGGGAAACATATTAAGTATTGTATTGGCAAACCTGACAGACAACACGTCTCTTGGCTGCCACGCCCACAGTTCACAGACTGTGTTACCAAACCATAACATTAGCAACAGCTTAAGCACATAGTCATAGTCATAGTCATTTCTGTGTTAAGCAGCCAAAGTATTTTTAAGGTTTTTAGGTATCTTTTTTCTTATTTTTGCTGATGCCAAAAAAGCTAAGAAAAATCTCAGAGCGCTGTGAAGGTCGTCTTATTAACACATAAACCATAAAAGCCAGTTAAAAAAAAAGACCAAAAAACGAAAATAAAATAAAAATCGTAGGCACATGTTTGGCTAAACGCAGTAAGAACAACAACAGCAACAGCAGCAACAGCAGCAACAACAAGAGCATTAAGAAGAATAACAACTGGCATTGCCCACATGTGTGTCACGTCACGGCAGACGACAACAGCAACAGCAATGGCAACAGCTACACAACAAAAGCAACAGCAACAGCTCACGCTAAAGATACAGATACAGATACATTTACAGCAACAGCAACAGCTACAGCTACAGCTACAGATACTTTTGCCGCGCAGATACTTTGCGTGCTCATGTGTAGAACGATACACAATGGACTGGGCTTGTTTTTGCCATATGTGAAAAATGTTTAGGCGGTCTGCCAGCATGAGAAACATATATATTTTTTTCGCTCAGAATTTTTGAATAGTCGTCAATGGAAGTTGCTCGTGGTCGGTGGTAAACATTTGTCTGTCGTCGTTGTCTCCGTGTCTTGGTTTCTTCGTATAGCTAAATGTTTGTTTAGCAGCGCATAAGAATCATTAGTGTTGTGTGTGTGTGTCCGTGTGTGTGTGTGTGTGTGTGCTAAGAAATTTGTAAAAAGAAAACAAAGAAAAGCTCACATATTGTCGCCAGGCAGACAAAAGCATTAAATTCCTATATGTAACGCCTATAAATCGGTATTTATAGCATTGTAAACAGACCATCTTTTATAGGCAGGCGTGTCATGATCTTATCAACGGACTTTTACTGGGTGAGTTTAACATACCATATGTATAAGTATGTGTGAATATCAGTCAGGTTCTAAGTGGATTTTCAATTTGGCATCAGTTAAGCAACTTCACATTGTCTGTTTCAACATTATGCGGACATGTGTTGGGAAATTCAATTTGATTCTGTCTTTTGACTTTTTCATAGCGAAATCATAAAATGTTTTTTAATTTTGTATTTATTTATTTTGATACGGCAAGTTGTTTGCCTTTTGATGTCGACAACGACAATCCAGCCAACGAACCAACGATCCCAACCATCCAATCCATCCATCCATCCAGCCATCAATTCAACCAACCAACCAGGCAGTCATCCATCCAACCAGCCAGTCATAAATACTTGCTGTGCTTTCAAGTGGCAACATGAAAAACAGTAGAGAGCAAACGAAAAGAAAAAAAATGTAGAAAAATATAATAAAAATTATAAAAATGCGACTCCTACACTACCTTTGAGTTTTTCCCACTCCTCCTATATCCAACCCCCTGCTCCTCCTCCTTCCCCAGTCGCGCACTTTTCAGCACAGCTCAGTTGAGTTTTCCCCCGTGCTTTCTGTGTGTGTGTTCTTTTCACTGATTTTCCACATTTGCCAAAGTAGTTTGTGTGAAGATGTGTGACTAATTAAATTATAAAGTTAAATGTTTTAATACGTTTTCATTTACTTTTACAAAAGTCATTGACTCTGAGTTCTCTGGAGAAATGGTTTCAACTGCAACTTTTCAGTTGTTTATTTAAAAGATTAATATGTTTCAACTGTAACTATAAAGTTTTGTATTGAAAAGATTTATAGTGTAAAAGGATTACAAAGTTCAACTTGATGCTAAGATATGTTTTTATATTCACAATAGGCTAATAATTATCAGACAATGCCAAATATATTTACTTGATATATATGCTCAGCTCTACCATTTATAAAATAGTATATGTATTATTTAGTCTTAGACACTGAAGGTTCTCCCCTCAAACTTTACCTAGTTTATTAGCTGTTCGTATCTTGAATTGTACAATTTATTTTTATCAGCTTGCACAATAATATACAATGAAGATAACAAATTGAACTTTACCGGAATATTATCATCTAGCTAGTATTTAAAGATACATTTGTGTTATCAGTGTGCAAAGAACATTTAAATGAGTTTATTTTTAATTAACAGCAGACATAAACAAACTTTTAACTTTGTTAAATAGAAAATAATGCGCCATGATAAGCTGATAAGAAAATATCTTGCACTGAAGTTTGCTTTTTATATCAATTTGACTTTGATGTTGAACCCACCGACTTTCGGCCAGGTTAAGAGCTGTCTTCCATTGTGGCTCTGAATAAATTTCATCTTTTCCCGCGTCATAGAAAAACAAACCAACAAAACAAAAGGAAGACAAAATTATATAACCGCAATGTCCCCATTTTCATTGCACTTTATGTCATTTTATTTTGTTGTTGTTGTTATTGTAATTGTTGTTGTTGTTGTTGAAAACTCCAGCGAGTGCAGGAAGCTGAAATATCAGACAAGTTGGAAGATTTAAGAGCGCGCTTTTTGCTCAATGATGAATTCAAGACGTCGCCAAAATTGGCACGTAAATATGTCTGGCATTTTTTTGTATCTTTGTATCTTTTGATACTTTTTTGGTTGGCATTACTCGTATTATTATTGCAGTCACTGTCTGTGCTGCTTACATAATTACCGGGTCTAGTCTGACCAGGCCGGCCTCTGCCTTTTATGGCGCATTTTTAGTGCTTTTTAATTGGATTGGCATACAAATAACATAAAAAAAACATTTTAAAAAACTCACAGCTTGCTGACTGAGATTCAAACTGCCAAGCTGGTGTCTAAGCTCTCGACTGAGAGTCGTGATTTCAATATCTAACATCTTGTTCTAAGCAACCTACACACAAAATAAACTTGGAATGGATTTATTTATCGTTTACAGACAATTCAGATAACTTATATCCATTTTAATGTAGAATCTTTGATTCCAGTTGACATATTTGACAGAGAAATATACAACACATATTTTTAAATAAACTATGCGAATTTTCTTTGACTCTTTTTTTAATCATCTCTTTTTATTAAACTAACGTGTTTGTCTTTGTCGATTGAAATTTGATGGTGTCCAAATCGTGTAACAGAAGAGATAGGAAAACATGATTTGAAGTGTGCTTTTTGACACCACTGTTTTAAATCTTTAGGAAATAGCTTTGCAATATTTTTATTATTTTTTTATGGAGAAAAGAGATAAACCAAACGTAATCCAATTTTGATAAATTTGTGCTCATCTGGCCAAGGTTGATTACTCAATGTGCGACCCTCGCACTGCATCTTCAGACACCTTCAAACACTCTCACACACTCACACACACTCACACACACTTACACACACACCCACTTGAAACAGACGCCAACACAGAACGATGGCAACCTCTTCCAAGATGCTGACGCTCCTCTTTTCTTGGACCCCATAAATTGTGAATGTTATGTTGGCTTTGATTATGGTTCACATTCAGCCTTAGTCGGAGATCTTACGAATATACTCACACTCGCACTCATACGATTATTATTGAGCAATTGTGTCATCATCGGTGATTGTCTTCAATCTGTTGAGCTTTCAATTTAAGTTGATAGTAATAGTTGAATGCACTGCTAGATTGATTTATGACATTATCTAGTCAAGATTTGCAGTTGCAGTTTGTCCGCTTTTTGGCACACTTTTGGCCATAAAAACAACTCACACTAAAGCCATGAATACAAAGTTCACTTGAGGTTTCATATATACATTTAAAGGCCCACAGATGCGTGTTGAACAATTATACGCTTTATTTCCGTTCCCTGTCACTCCACATGGGGCACAAAAACAACAATTTGTTGTGTCGTTTGGTGTGGCCATAATTTACATGCACAGAACGTGACGAAAATTTAATTTGATTTTTTTAATTTTGTCGTTTTTTGTTTTTCAAATTTTCTTTAAAGAAAATTTATTTATTTGCTGCTCATTTTTATTAGAAAATGTTGTCATCATTTAATTGGGATTTTTTTCTATCATGAATTTAGTATAGAGCTGATTAAGGTGATAATGAGCAAAACGAGGTCAAGCATCTAGAGAATTAATGAGCAATCACTACACTTAAAAAATTTAAATATTACCTATCAAAAGATTTAATAAATATGTACTGAAGTAAATCTGCAATTTAATTTGATATATTGCATATTTAATTATATATTAATGTTATCTATATTTGAGTATAAACACTGCAATATTCTTAAATAAAATAGTATGGTTAACACTTCCTTGTTTTTAATGTATTTAATGATATAAAATGTAGTAAGCTATTTATTAAATTTGCATCATTATGCAAAGCAGAATGTTTATAAAATTGAGTATCTTTAGTATCTTAACTAGCTTGTATACGAGCGTCTATACAGATATATAAGCAGACACACATTTTAATCAAGTTAAGCACTTAATATTCCGCCCACAAAATGTTCCCAATTTCAGGAAGTCGGCCGAAACTCATTTGCTCATTAAATTCAATGGTTGCTGCACGTTCCCAGCTCCGAAAGCGAAATCCACTCATCCTCGGAGTATCTGCTTCTAACTGAACAATAGTTTTTAATGTGCTAAATTAAGTTTGGACTCGCTGTCTCCCTTCCTCTCTCTATCTCTCTGTGTCTTTCTCTCTTTTCCCCCTTTGAAGAAAATTACCCTCACAATTTCGTACGTTTTCTTTCCATTTTGTTGCCATATTGAATTTGAAGTTAGCCAAGACATTGCTTTTGTTCTTCCTCTTGCTGTTGTTGCTTGTGTCTGGGCGCTTAAACGTGACTACCGTTAATTTGGCCAGAACCTTATTTAATGCTCTGGCCAAAAGCAAACTGGCAAGAACTTCTACTTAGATTGTGTGGCTGCGATAAAAACCAAACGAAAGACTGAAGACGAAACTTAAAGAACAGCAAAAAAGTATCTTCATTTTCGTTTGGTCAAAATATAATACAGCGTGTCAAAGATTTATCGCTTGAAAAAGTATTTCGAATTAAGCGAACGCTTCTTGTTGCTGCTGATGATATCATTTCTCAGATTTGAGATTTCAGATTCCAAATTCCAGATTCCAAAAATGTATCTACAAACTTCAAGCCGATTGATGCGCATTCCCCAATGTCGCTTTTAGAACCCATTGAACGCCGCCCCAAAACGATGAATCAATATTTGGTATTCCGATTTATGCTTTTGTCAAGTCAAAAAGCCCGTTAGCCCGCATTGATTGATTTCGTTAGTTGCTTTTGGCCATAAGCATATCATTAAGCCTGTCCGCTTCGGGCCATCGAGGTAGCCACAACTAACCGTCGAAATGCTATTTTTATGGCTTTATAATGAACAGTCTAATGTTTTGACATTTATTTTCTGCGCGCTGTGAAACAAAGCTGGTGATTTGTCCGCCGTGGTCTCTTCCCCAATTTAGAGAAGCCAAATGATGATGAAAGCCATTTGGTATTAGGCCAAATAGCTGATAACAGCAGGTAGCAAAATATTAACGAGTTATGTTCGTGGAGAAAATAAAGCTACCTAAGATATTCCGATATAAATAGAGTGAAGATATTATATGACATGGGTAAAATGAAAAAGATTAAATCCCTCAACATTTATTTGCTGATTTGGACAGTTTTAAATGTACAACAACATAATTTATTGACTCTTTATTTATAGTAAATAATAACTGATTTTGTATGTAAATTGTAGAGACTCGAATGGTGGCTAATTATTTAAAATAAGTTAATCACATAAGCGTAAATCACACGAATTGTTTATTGTTAATTTAAGCGTAAGCCACAAAAGATTAACCCATTATATAATTGCCCAGTTATATCAAGTATACGCCCTCGCATAAGTATTATTTAACTTGCTGCGGAGCATTTGTTAAAATAAAATATTATAACACAAGCCTGTTGGCAATAAATTTCCCAGCCAACAACAACAACAGCAAACCGCACAAAAAACATATCCAACATACCAAAATGGAATTTATGTTGCAGCAGGCGAAACTTAAAAGGGGTGGGGGATGGCAACTGGGGGATGCTTGCGAATGGGGTAGAGTAGGGGAGTGAGGTGGGAAAGAGAATGGGAATTATGGGACTCAAAAGCGACGCAAGTGGCGGCTTTTTAAAGCAACATTAATCATAACTCATGGGAGCCAGACCGAACGACTTGTTGTTGTTGTTGTTTAAATTATTTAAAGTACCGTAAAGTGCAAGAGGCACAAGAATTATGACAGCCACTGTGACAGGCAGCCCAAAACAGCTGAGACACCGCAAAGAAATGCTATCATACTTGGCAATTTGTTCCCCAAATGTGCAAATTCAGTGAAAACTAACTCATATGCATCCATCTTTTATCATTCACAGCAATCTCTGTTGGCGGGTCGCATCCCAGTGGCTTCCATGACGGGTCCCATTAAACGTGGTCTTCTCTGGCAGCAGCGGGATCGTCTCTTCTCGCGCTGGAAGGAGAGGTAAGCCAATAATTATTATTCACTTGCAATAAAAGGTACCCGGCAGGAATTTATTTTATAAATTGCAAATTATTAGATAAGCACTCTTTTGATACGAATTTATTTCGAATTTCTTTAAAATATTATAATAATATTAATTACTATTAATTTTTAATAAAAAGATTTTCGGAAAACTCATTGAACTCAATTTTTAAAGTTTCATATTAATATTTATTGACAAGAATGAATTTCGAACTTTTTTAAAACATTTTAATGGGTTTATTCTTATATTAGAAATGAATTATAGTTCTCAAAACCAAAACCATTATTTTTTTTAAATTTTGTAACATGACTAAAATAAATGTACAAAACAAAAGTCTATAAACATCGCAAGTTTACAAACGATTTTTTCAGAAAAACATGTTTGTAATTTTTGCAGTTTTATTCAGCATTTCCTCTGCCAATGAGTCATAATTTCTTTGAGTGTATGCGTGCACAAATTTGAATCATTTGCGAATATAATATACATTACCTGGCGAAAAACTGTGAAATTTAACAACCCTCTCTCGAACTGACCGGCAAATGTATGCAAATTTATTTACCGAGGGGGGCTTTGTTAATTGCAAAAAGTGCATAATTGACAGTGGCTGAAGTTTGTATTTGAACAGCAGATTCGAAATGGGAATGTGAATGCGAGTGCGAATGTAAATGTGAATGTGAATGGTTTAAGCGGCACAGGGAGTGGGTGGCTGTGCATTTGTTATTGTTTTCGCATATATTACTTATTTAATTGAAATTGAATTACGCTGCAGCAGAGCGTAATTCTCTCCTTTCGGCGGATCGGTCTCTGAGCTGGTAATTACGTTTATCGGCACATTTTTAATTGCCAGCTAATGGACACTAAGCGCAGCTATCAATTGTGAATATTTGATTGTTCGATTGCATGAAATGTGCATTAAATCCAAATATTTTTGGCAAATTTCATTTTATTAACATGGTGTTATTTAGCCCAATTAATGAACTAAATTAATGATCATAAAAGCTGTGCAAATTTGATTACATTTTCAATTTAAATTAAGCGTATTAGAATGTTGGAGTAATTGTTGCTGCAAAGTAATAGAAGTAGATATACTTTAAGAGATATTCCAATTTAAATATCTTTTTATTTTTGAAGGAATTAACAAGTTGATTATTTATATTAATAGTTTTGCAATTTAAACCGAATTTTTAAATAAAAAAGTAAATTTATTAATATTTTTAAATAACGTAAAGCTTTTCTTAATATAGGATTTATTCCTTTATATAAAGAATTATAATTGAACCTACAATAAAAGAAATTCTAATTTACTTTTCTTTATATTTTTCTTGAAAATAGTAATTAATTTACTAATTGTTTTATAATTTCTTTATTTTTTAATGTATAAATGTCTCTTTTAATTTTATTTTGCTCAAGCTATTCATTTTTCCTTCCATTATGGTTTTCTCTCTTTTTTTAATCGGAGTTCATTGGCAATCCATTCACTTCCTGATCAGATTCATCACATCTGATTATCATTTTTCATATGAAGTTTCCAGTCATTAAGTTCTAGCAAATGTGAAATCTTTACCCATCCCAGAGTGAGGTCTCAACATCCATAACAAGTCCAACTAATCACAGCAGGTCCATTATTAGCCAACTCAGGCAATGGATAAGCAATTACCCAAACTCAGCTCGAAAACATTATTCGGATTTTGGCGAGTTTGCTTAAGCAGCTAACAGCAAACAGCTAACGAAAACATTTATCGTTTCTTTCCTTCTGGCCACGTTAATAGGCAGCTGTGAGCCAAGAACCCAAAGCTCAACCAACTGGCGTCTGCCAACTGTTAGCTGGGATGTGAGCAATTTGGACCTTCATTGTTACCTAAGCGAAACTGACTTATTCCAAAGATTTGTAAATTATTTGAAGCCGTTTGAAAAGTGGGAAAAACATTTCTTAATGCATTAGACTTAAAAGTTTTGGCCATAAATAAATCGATGGATAAAGTTTTCTATAAGCAAATTGAAACGCGTATCTCAAGCCATGCATTATTAAGTTTTGGCAAAACCAAATTTATGTTTCATTCCCAAATCAAAGGCAAATTTCGCATATTAATAAAATGCTTCGCTTCTCAATAAAACATTATTATCATCGTCTTTTGAAAGCCATAAAATGTGAAGCCGCTTTGAGTCCAAGTTTGTGTATCTCAAGTGTTTCGTGTTGACTTCTTTTATTTCGTTTTGCCGCATGATTTATTATTTATTAATAATATTTTTCCATACACTGCCGGTGGTCTATTGTGTTGACGAACTGAGGAGGAGGAAGGGGGAAGGGGAAGGGAAAGAGGACCAAGTTTATTGGCCAATTGTTGCAGTGGCAATTTTGAAGCTGTCGCAGTTGCTTTCAAGTTTATTTTTGCTTTAAGTAATTATATATTAATGATTTTCGAGTGCATCTTTGACCAATTGACCTTTAAATAAAATATTGGACTGGCCTTTAAGTCTTACCAATTGTTTCGCATTGTAATATTTGCATTTTAATGATTCTCTTTTATTGCAGATACTTTGTGCTCACCCGCGACTATTTGCATTGCTTTAAACGTGCCTCGGGATCGGCCAATGAACGTGCCTCGGATATGGGACAATTTATATTTAAGGTAAGTTAAACTGGGTCAAGTTGACAGCAATAAATTGAAGCTCGAGTCTCTGGAAGTGTTCAGAATTGACAGTGAAGATAGTAGTGATAAAGGAGGTTTGCAAAATATGTTTTTATTAAAACGGATTTTCCATCTTTATTGATAGGATACTTTTAATATATATTAAGAACATTTGGAAAATTATTTTTACTAAAGATATATACAGATTTCTAACGACTCTTTCGGAAATTAAAAGTTTTTAAGGCAATTAAATTATTTTTTATATAAGCCATTTGAATTTTATATTTAAATATTTCGTCACTTTAATCACTCCACATATCTGCATCTGTAAATCTTCAGCACGTTCCTTAATTACCTCAACTTCTCTCAACAGACTAGTCATACAAATTGTCCAGGTTTCAACCTCACCCAACATCTCACGCTTATTTACTACGCATTGTAAAATTCTATTACCAGAACGAGATTTATGCCAAGTATTATGACAACTACGAGTTTTACTTTGTTGACTGCCTCGTTAAAAGGCACTGCAGGGTAGTGCAGGGCACTGCAGGGTGGGTAACTTTATGAGACCGGGCAGTGGGACACACCTTGAAAATACTTATAAATTGAGTCCCCACTGAGTCTGACACTGACACATACAGTCACGTTTTGCCATATTGTGGTCTCCTGATAGCGATCGTTTTATTAAAAACGGGTAACGGGGGAAGAATACTTATTGATGGCACTGCAAATTGTGCGAAACATATGGAGAAATGCATGCATTACTCAGTGAATTTTAGTGGCAATTTTCCAGCGACTTTGTTACACTTGTTAAGCACACAATTTCTCATTAAAAATGCCTCTGATTTCCTACTGCACTTTTCCCCCCGCTCAGTTTGGAAGAACTTCATTACCACGCCAACTTTTTGGCTAACTCAACTCAACTAATTGGCTAAAACTTGCAGCTACTGCATGTTAATTTGCCTAACTATAGTTATCGGTTCGTCCCATATGAGCCTGGCCCACTAGCCCAACTGCCACCCCCTTCCCCTTCCTCCCTTTCCCCCTCCTCAACATTATTCCTCACAACTTTACCATTAAAACAAAGCAAATACGAGGCTAAAAGGCAACTGAAAAAACACTCACAAAACAGGAAAGAAACAATAGCAAAAAAACACGATTGCAATGAAATTGTTGCTGATGTCGTTGCCGTTGTTTTTTGTTGCTGTTTAAACAAATAAGGAAAATGCACATAAAACTGCAACAACACAAATGCCACTTAACATGCACAGAGCAGCAACAACAAAAACTACAACAAGAACGACAGTAAAGAGATCATGGGAAAATTGCTTTTATTTTAGTTACTTATACACAACGTTTAATTTTCATTTAATTTTCTTTCTCGTCTTTTTTCCCCACTTTTCTGCAACAAAAAATCTCTCTAAAGGTAACGTCAATAAATAGCCAGCAAACATTGTTGTTTACAGTTTAATTTAAAATTAAAATACATTTTAAAAGCAGCCTCAAACATTTGCTTTATTGCGGGCAATTTTCCAAAATAAACAGTTCGCAGGGAAAAATATATTGTGGAGCTTAATCTAAAAAAAAACATGTTCGAAAGTGTGAAAATGCTAGTGGAGACAAATTGTACCAAAATAATGCATGAAGATACTTAACTGGTAGCTGTGAGATACTTTATCCATAAACAAGTAAAAGAGCATGCTGAAAAAATTCAAGTCAGTCAGTTAAATATCTCTAAAAATTCACTTTTTGTAATTTCAATCCATTAATTAAACATTTAAATGCTCAATCTACACATAGAGGCCTTCAATCGACCAAATAATAAATATATATGTATATTGCTATAAATGGGCATCATCACAGCTTAGACACCCACACTTATTAGCGGAGACATCAACCCGGCAAATGAGCCATGACCAAAATCGAATCATTGAGATTCATTAGAGGCCTCTGGGGAGTCGCATTTATTGAAGAAAATAAATTATCAGCATTTTAAAATATACTCAATAATTGTAGATTAGATTTGGATTAATGAATGTTCAGAATATTAAATAATAAAATAAAATAGTTAGTTGTTAGACAGTTATATAAATTACATTAAAAATCCTTATGGAGACTTACTTTTAAGCATTTTATTCAAATATAATCAACTCTATATTATAAAGAACTATAATTTTATAATATTCATCTTTAAAACTCGTAATCTATAGCTTGACCTGAATACAATTAATATTTTGATATTTTCCAAAGCGCAATCAATTTTCTCAGTCATATTAATTTTACATTATTGCTATTGCTTTGAGTAAATGACAGTCAACGACACCTGATTGAATCAATATCGCCTAGTCAATGTAATCAAGTTAATCAATTAGGTGTGCAAGGGAAAGGCAGTTTCATTTACAGTCTAATTATTTAATTTGATTTTTGCATAAATTTCAAAGTGATTGAAATTTTATTTCTACCTTTTGCCAAATGTTTTCGACTCGACATTTTTGCCACTGTCTGCGCTCAAATCCAGGGTGAAATCAATCGCGCGTGAAACGTAGCGATGCTTAATAATTACAGGTGATGTGACAGCAAAAATGAGAAGCGGGCAGCGGAGAGAGAAGTAGGAAAATTAAGGGTAGGGGGGAAGGTAAAATGTGTAGCTATCGAGCAGCCTGCGGGTCGCAAAAGTTGCCTCAAAGTTGCAGTTTTTGCACTTTGACAGTGATTGAATCCAATATTGATTTTTATGTGAGATATTTGCCAATGGTCTTTATGGGAGATATACACACACATAAAGTTGCAATTTCAGTTTTCCATCATAATGAGTGGATATAAATTAAGCTGCAGGCATTAATTGTATTAAATATGCATTTGCATAATTAAAAGATGACCAAATGCTTTAAAATACGTAACATAATAATAATGTGGCACTGGGGCAACCTTACAAATCAATCAAAGGTGTCGGAAATCAATGTCTCGCTATGATACACATTATGATAGGTTCACTAGCACTTTGACTCTATAAAGTACTCATAAAACAAAGCCCACATGTCAAATTTATAGATACATTGCTCATTGGTCAAAACAAGAGACTGAGTTGTTTCATTTTTTTTTTTGACGTGCTATGCTATTAAATATGACAAAATATGAAGTAACAACAATAAATAACTGAAAACAATAACAATAACTGCTAATCAATGCCAGCCTTCAAATTAATATTTTTTGAAAGTTTTTGGGTTAGGCCAAAAGTCAAAATTTGAAGGCGGAAATTGGGAAAATGTTGAGCTGACTTAATACGAGTATGTATAATATATGTAGATATATTTACGCTGGATTTTGAAATACTAACATTATCATTTATGATTTTGGCAATCAATTTATAACATTATTAATATCAAATAATATCGAGATATATAGAATAGCCCTTATATATTATATTAAAATAAATGACCTCAAGCAATATATTTGCTTAGAAATATATTGATATATGTATAACATTTGTAGTGAATACTAAATTAATTCTGTGAAAAGCTATATATCTATGTAACCATCTTATTCAGTTAACCAGCAAACGATAGATATTCTGTGTCATGTAACAGATCGACAGCTAAATTCACCTCTCACATTTATAGCTAGATATTCTATAGAAATTATGAATATACAATATTTTGTATATAGACAGACGCCACAAGTTCCCAAATGATTGTGCTTGTTTTCCATCCCACACATTTTACATTTCAACTAATATTAAATTGTCTTAGATCATTTTATGGTATCTATGTGAAAGTCTTTAGAACAGGGCGCTTGGAACTTGATGATTCTTGGAACCAATGATTCTCATATCGCTCGCTAATGTCTTTTGCTTTTTGTAAACATAAATCGTGCAATTTATCATAGAAACGATCTATATATGCCGCACCACCCACCTCTCCCCCTTTCCATCTTTGGCGTTTAAAACAACTTAATTATGGCTGGCCATAAAAATAGAAGCAAGTGAGAGAAAGAGAGAGAGAAAAGGAATTCTTGAGCAAGAGTCGAGAGTCGAGCAGCCGAGAGACGTTTTATATCGCATAACTTGGCTAATTGCCACACGCTGCTGACATATTTGCCTAATGGCCTCGTATAGTTTTTAGTTGGAGCGCAGAATCTGTAACAACTTTAAGTTCAAGTCATAAAGCAGCTCGAGAACAAGAAAATACATCCCATAAAATTGCTTAGATAAAAAAACAACCACAGCAGAAATGTGTTCAATAAAAGTTTAGCTGGGTAAAAGAAGTTTTGCTCTTTGGCAAGCAAAAAATAAAAATAAAAAGACTGTCAGCCTGGCCTAATGACTTTTAACCGAGTTGCAAAATGCAGCCAAGAAAACGAGAAGAAAACAGGAAAAAGTAAATAGTACTTAGCTGGAGAAAGGTAACTAGAAAGATAGACCAGGCGAGGCTTAATTGTTGTATTGTTGGCCAAAAGTTTTGCATAAAGACGTGCTAAAAATAATTGAGTAACAATTTATTTTATGCCCTGCACTATTAAAATTAATTGCATTAGTTTTGGCTACAGCAATTGCGATGCCATCTTAATGGAACAACTCGTACTATCCAGCAGCTGATGTCATCTCCGAGCCAGAAATTGTGCAAATTAAAATGTAGTTTTGCAGTTTTAATTTCTATTAAAATGGAACAGACAGCTTAACTTGTCTGGTGTGTAAATTTCTAGAGTTAATAGTGGTACTTAAAAACGAACAACGTTTTACATTTATTAACAATATATATTGAATATTTATTTGTATCGAGATTGTAAGCGGAACATGAAGGAAAAAATTGACAGTGAGGATCAAAAATTTATTTATTTTTTTTTTTATTAAAATCAAATTAGAGGCAAAATAATGATAACCTTGATATTCTGCAAGCAAATCTTTTAAGATTTGACAAAGTTATGACAGTTTGAAGCTTTTGAAAAAGTTTGTAGGTATGAAAATATTGACAATAGGGAAAAAAATAAATTTGTTAAGTGAGAAATATTTTGATGCAGAATAAAATGATAAAACTGATATTCTGCAAGAAAATCGGTAAGGATTTGACAAAGTTATGACAGTTTAAAAAATGGACACTGATGGAAATAATATTAAATTTTCCAAACTCGATGCTGAATAAAATTAGAATTGAGCTTAAGATTTTTCATGAGAATAAATAAAATGAACTCGATAGAGCATTAAAAAATGATCGGAAAGCGAGCTGACGATTTTTCAATGTTCTAAACTGATTCGAGAGTTGTAAATCATCTGAGGTCTCTGGGTCAGTCTTAAGAGCTCGAAATTTAAGAGTAACGTCTTTGCTGTACACTTTCCTGAATAGTTGGCCCAAATGGCAGCTCCCAGACCCCTGCTGACTGACCCAGAGACCAACGATCAGTGTCTAACCTTTGACTTGAATTGTTTGTAACAATGCTGTAGACTGTAGACTGTAGACTGCAGATTGTAGATTGTAGACTAAAGACTGTTGGCTCATTGTTTATTTGTTGTGTTGGCCCATTTCAGGTCAAGCTGGTGGACGTGGAGAAGGTGGAATGGCTTAATCGACGCTCGTATAGCGCCATTGGGCTGCTGCTGGGACGCGAGGGTCGTGTGCTCTTGCGCTGTGACGACGGCCTCGAGGATTGGTTCGAGTTGCTGGAGGCGAGTATTCATTTTACATCTCTGTGTGTCTGTGTAAACAATGTGTAATATATATATATATGGTATGTTTGTTAACAGGAATGCACGCTGACCTCCAAGGAGCGTCGTCGGGCGTTGAAGATTGCCCAAGGTCCGAGATCACGGGCCTCTCTGGCAGCGCCCGTTTCCCATGCCTCGCTGCAGTTCCAGCACTTTGGACTGGGCAGCACCTACTCCAGTGCTCTGGACGATTGGCTGATGACGAGTGGAGCCAGCGGTGGTGGTGGCCTGGCACGTCATAAGATCGGAGCTGGCAGCCTTAATGGTTATGGAGGCGCCAATCCATTTTTATTTAGCGACTCGGTGCCGGATCTGAGTGCGCTGAATAATGAGAATCACAATCATCATTTGAGCGGCATCTCAACGAACCACTCGACACCACAGAAGATACCACATCACAGCAATGCGAATCTCAGTCGCTATTCCAATGGCTATGCATCCGCCCAGAACAGTTTCACTCAATCTGGTGGCGGTGCTCTCTATGGTTCACCACGTCGCATTTTCATCAACAGCAGCTTTGGCTCCAACCAGGTGGTGGACGAGGAGACCGCCGAGGAGGCTGAGGTCCAACTGCGCAGACCACGACTCTTCCGCGGCATCAGTGCCACTCCGGACAATGGCAACGAACTGGACAGGGATTGGCTCTATCGCAAACCACGTGCGCCTACCGATATGCGTCATTCAGGTGAATAGATAATATTTACATTTTTACTTGCACAAGTTTACTATGTGGAAAATAATAGAAATAAATCGAATTGGTTTTACACTGATTTGTAATCGTGTAATCGTTAGTTTGTTTAACTCAATTGCAAATTAATAATGTTATTTTATTTAAATGTAAATTTTCATTGGAAAATTATGATTGTTAGATACTCAATTTATTTTACTCCGTATTTCTAAAGATTTCTTTACTAAATCAAAGTCTTAAAACTGCTTTATTAAGTTGTCAACATTATAAACAAGCTTAAAAATTAAAATGTATTTATATATTTAAATTGTCAGATATAATTTTTATTTTCTTCTAAATTAAAATATTCATTTAAAATATTTATTATTAATTTTAACTTTTTTCACTCCCAAAATCTGATTTTTTTACTTTTGCACTGATATTCCAAAATTTTGAAATTGTTATAGATTTGAAAATATCTAAATTTATATTCAAAATTTAATAATGATATATTAGTTTTATCTTATTCCAAATTTAAGGATTTACTTATAAGCTTTGCTAGTTAATTATAAATTTTATTTTAATCGAAATTTCTGCAGATTAATTATCCATTAACTAAGTTTGTAGAATAATTAATATTGATTGTAATTGACTGATGTTATTTTATGCTATACTTAAGTATACGTTTGAATATGTTGAGTGTTAATTATTAATATTTACTTAGTCTACATGTGTATTATATTTATAAATTAATTTATTTTAATATGATTTAAGTTCCTATTGTATAATACTTTATTGAACAGTTTTATTTATATATATAAAGTTATAAATATATATTAAAATATATGATCTGCTTACAGTGCAACCAATGCTGCCCACTCACAACTCCAATGGCGGCAGCAACGTCGGACTGGCCAACAACAAAACGGAGCTGGACTGCTCGGCCCATGACAGTGGCCTGGATACGCCGCCCTCGACCCATCGTCCATCCAGCTATCGGGAGGCTGCCAGTCGTGATAGCACCGAAACCAATGGCAGCTCCTCACGTGGCACAATGCTTAACAATTCGCCCGGCGGCAGCTTTCGGGCCAAGAAGCTGAGTCCCCAGGTGACCAATTTGAATCAGTTGAATTCGTTGCACGGCTCACGCTACTCTGTGCAGGATCAGCGCATACTGAAGATGCGCAACAACGAGGAAGATCGTTGCGCCTCCATCAAGCTGGCCAATCGACTCAATCACAACCACAACCACGAGCAGCAGCAGCAGCAGCAACAGCAACATAACTCCTCATCCGCCTATGATCCCAACCAGAATCGGTACTATAAGAATGGCAATGGCTCGTCGCCAATTTCGTTGACACCACAGCATACACCACAGCATAAAATGATGCATCATGGCAATGGAAATGGCAATGGTACCCTTAATGGTAATGGTGGTTCCGCAATGAACGGCTCCGCCATATTCCGGGAGCGTTATCAGCATCCAGTGCTGGCGGCCATTATCAACGAGGCACAGGGCTTAAAGTTTCGAGGTAATTCAATTTATTCCTAGCTGCATGGTATTCTTATTAATTTATTTTTCTTTTGGTCACGGATTTTAAATTAATATCACTTAGTTTTAAGTATATCAAAAGCATCCTCTATCAAATAGTTTGTGTATAATAATATAAATATCTATATTTATGTTGAAAATAATAGTGTTTCAATAAATACATTCAATTATAAACAAACACTATTTATAAAAAATCATCAACAATGTATGATATCATATTTATTATTTATTTTGGTAATGGAGATGGAGTTATTGTAAATTTACTTTCAGTATATCAATTGCATTTCATTTAAAGTAAAGTAAAATATAAAAAATAGAAAATCTGTTTTATTCGACTTAAAGTTTCTCTTATCTACAATACATATTTAATAATTGTGTATATACAGAAAGGTTTATCATTAGTAATCTTTATCCATTTTAAATTGTATATAATTTTAAACTATTACTTTTGATTTCAATTGCATGTTAACAATTTGAAGAAGAAACGGAGAATATTTGGTAAATGAAATAGAACAAATATTGCATGCAGCAGCCCTACAAAACAAACCCAAGATACCAACAACAATTCCAAGCATGGCAAATCAGTAGTACCAATGATATTTGTAGAATCACATATCTGATAGATATGCATCCCTTCTTATAGAGCGTGCCTATTCGGATAGCCAGCAACGTCGTCTGAACAACAACAACAACGGGCCAACTCCGGTGCCCGCCTCACCCTTGGCCCAGAGACGCAACAACGTCCCCATTTTTGGAACGCCCACGCGTGTATAGCGTTTAAAAGTCTAAGCAAATGATATGTGAGGTCATAGAACACTTAAATATGCATTACCATTAGTTAATAAGTAGTTAAATGTTTAAGTCGAATCATTAAAAATAGTCAACGGATAATACTTGAATAAAGAACAGAACATAAGGGCATAATATAATATAATTAGTAGATCATTAATGTAGCGACTTTATTGAGCTTGGTTTTCACCAGATGCCAGCTATATATTATATTAAATATTATATAAATATTTAGATTAAATATGTAGCTTAAAAATAAATAAAATTCTCAAGTAGTTTTTGTGTGCTACAGTGTCCAGCTTTATGTGAAACGTTAAAATAAAATATTCGACAGCCTCAATCCAAGTTTCGATAGCAAATCAATTTGAATGTACATTTGATAAGTATTCTTAAAAATAAATTTTAAAATTATCAAAGTTGACGATATTGATTTATATCCGAGTTTCGGAACGAGGCTGTAAATAAAACTCAATATAAAGTATGTTTTATTTTTAAAAATGTGTCGTTGATAGAATTGGAATCGATTAATAAGCATTGCGCAATTTTTAAATTCAAAATTGCCGCGCATGCGCCTAATGCTTCTTCTTCGATTTATGCTATTCGCTTGTCAGCAAGACAACTATTGAGGTTCAGTTCATCGTATAATTTCGATATTTCAGCACGCAGTCTGAAACACTTTATCGATAGTTTTCTCTTTGGCGTTGCTAGCACTTCTTACACTGGATCCGTTTGAATATTAAAGAAAAAAGAACAAAATTATGAAAAATAATTGGTTCCTAATGAAATAAAAACATCGCACTTTCTGATATTTTTCAGGTGATTTTTATATAGAAACAGCCACTTTTCCCTCTAAAAAGCTGTCAGCACTGCTCTCACATTGCAGCTACAGTTATTTTACAACACTGTCAGCTGTCGATTTCGTTGCGTGCGGTTTTTATTAAAACGAGCAATTGACTAACTTAAAAGTTATAATAATATTTAAATAGAGCACATATATATATATAAAAAAAAGTTAGTATATACTGATGTTATAAGCTTAGTTTAACCCAATGCACAGTTTGTTGGAAAACTCTGCAAACTTTGCCCTCGACGAGTTTATATGACGTTCTAACCTATAAATCTGACGAAATACAAAACTGAGTCGGCTTTTTGTTCATTTATAAAAATATACAATAATATTGTTAAAACCAACAACAAGAGTAAACATTTTATTTTTATTTAATAGACAATGGCTCAGTTTTTCAATCGTATTGGCCAAATGGGCCTCGGCGTTGCGCTGCTGGGCGGCGTTGTGAACTCCGCATTATATAATGTTGAAGGTGGACACCGAGCTGTAATCTTCGATCGCTTCACGGGCATCAAGGAGTCCGTTGTCGGCGAGGGCACACACTTCTTCATTCCCTGGGTGCAGCGTCCCATCATCTTTGACATTCGGTCGCAACCCCGCAATGTGCCGGTGATAACCGGTAGCAAGGATTTGCAGAATGTCAACATCACACTGCGTATCTTGTATCGTCCGATACCCGAAGAGTTGCCAAAGATATACACCATTCTTGGCCAGGATTACGATGAGCGTGTGCTGCCCTCCATTGCACCTGAGGTGCTTAAGGCCGTTGTCGCTCAGTTCGATGCCGGCGAGCTGATTACTCAGCGTGAGGTAAATATTCATTTAATTATATCAAGATACATATGCTTATTTCTAATTTGTATTTCCAGATGGTGTCGCAGCGTGTTTCTCAGGAGCTTACCGTGCGTGCCAAGCAATTCGGTTTCATATTGGATGACATCTCGCTAACGCACTTGACCTTTGGCCGCGAGTTCACACTGGCCGTTGAAATGAAACAGGTGGCCCAGCAGGAGGCCGAGAAGGCTCGTTTTGTGGTCGAGAAGGCCGAGCAACAGAAGTTGGCTTCCATTATATCCGCTGAGGGTGATGCTGGTGCTGCCGATTTGCTGGCCAAATCATTCGGTGAGGCCGGTGATGGTCTTGTCGAGCTGCGTCGTATTGAAGCTGCCGAGGATATTGCATACCAACTATCAAGGTCACGTGGTGTCGCCTATTTGCCCAGTGGACAACACACGCTGCTCAATCTTCCCTCAACTGTTGCGCAATAACGTGCCTAGTGGAATAAGTTGTAACTACCTGTAGCATTTATTAAGTACTTTCGATTTTGTTTATATCCCCCACAAGAATGCAATTTGTAATATTGTCGCCTTCTGCAGAAGCATTGGTCCAATATTTTAATCACTTTTTGGCTTGATTCTGTGCGCATACGTCGTTCGACCTTTTTATTGTCGACTTGCCCGCTATGTGCGTATCTGAAACTCATCGTATAAATTCCTTACTGAATCCAGACAGAAGACCAGAATATGTTACATCTTGCGAGACTATGAAAAAATTTGTTACGTGAACAAAAGAATTCGATACAATAAATACATATTAAATATGAAAATCCCCTACCCATTTATATTTACTTATTATTTTAATTTATAAATTGTTCCAATTGGAATGTATCTTAACATTTGATGATCCACATAGACATCTATAAACAGTTAAGTGTATTGATTAGGCGGCTCTCTTTTAGCTAAGGCAGAAATACTCCAAATTAACTAACAAGTAAATATTCTGATTTGTAAAAATTAATAAAAATTGGGAAGACGAAATAAGCTCTACAACTATATAGATTATCATCTACATAATACTTATAAGAATAATAATTTACCTAATCTTAGATCTACATACAAAACCAAGTTTTTATATACCATTTTATGAAATGAGAATATTTGTTAAGATTAGTATAGTTTTCAGAAAATATTGATTACTTCCATTCAAAAAGCTAAATATTGCCTAGTCATAGATACTAAATACTAATTCATTCTCTGTTCAGACTATCCATTTATCGCTTTCGCAGAAATGTTATTCAATCTACGTACGCTCGATTATGCAATCCTCCACTTCCAGACGCCACACAATGACTACCACCCAATACCCCCATAAAAGTTGGAGCTTTTCAACTCAAGTCAGCCATAAATCAAATTGAAGCACTTTAGCATTACGCAAAAAAGGAAAGTAAATGGAAGGAGCATGAATGCGTCCACTCACTTTCTACTTCCTTCATTAAAACAGAGCTCAGATACATAAGAATTGATTGGGGTGGGTTGGAGTTAAGCTTCTGGGGGGATGATGCGGGTGGTATCACAATACGAGTGACATTGCCCGGTAAGCATGGCAAAAATCTGTTGATTCAGTCAAGTGATTTGCCAAAGTGGCTTCGTTCAAATGCCAGACACACGCACGCAACAGTTGGACGACTTACCCCTACTTCTCTCATTCCCATTTCATGAGCATAATCGAGAGCAGAGCTTTTGACGTCACCGAGCATTGATGTGAGTGTTGTGCTCGGACTCGGGCACGACTTCGTGCGTCTACTAGATACAGCTATGGTCACAGATACTACTACATCCAGGTCCCAACTTGGCAGCTGTGCGACAAGCAAGTTGCTCAGAAAACCTGTTGCAAAAATGCCTTCACGTCAGAAATGTAAATTCAAAATTGTTTGTATTTTAAATCTTTGCACATTTGTTGCTGTTCTTCGGCAGTTAGTTTTTGGGAAAGTCCCACGCAACGGCAGACTCATGAATCACCGAGGGGATTCTTCATTTTGAATGATCATTAAAAGGCAACTAACTGATTAATATTCATATCCATAGTCTTGCCTTAACGCAGTTTAATGCACTTTCAAAGTAACTCGAATGTTGCTGGCAGCAAGTTTAATAAATACACACACATTTAATGTAGCTTTATTTATAACAAATTCATTGGCAGAACAAACCGAATGCGGTGTTTGAACCGGTCCTGTGGCTGCTCTCAAATCTCAACCGCTCGGAGTTTCAACGAAGCGATGCTTTATAAGCTCTGGCGGCACGTTGAACAGCACTCAGTTGGCCAACGGTTGCCAGAGCGGGAACAGCTAGACTAAATTCAAATCACTCAAACTAACAATTTAGTGCATAAACTACAACAAACGGAACTTAACCACGGCAATACAAAAAAATATACAGTGCAAATAATTAAAGGCAAGTCAACTTAAGTGCACAACGGTGTTGGGGTGTATTTGTGTGTGTGTGTGTGTGTGTATTTGTGTGTGTGGATCTCTATGCGTCTGCCTCTTGGGCATATTTAAACAATTAAAGTGCTTTAAAAAACATTTAACACACATAAGCACTGGGCGTATACGTAATATTACGAAATGACCTTTTAAGCGCTGCTTTAACTTCAAATTCAGCCTTGCTAACTATTTTCTGAGCTCTGACATTCCTCCAAAATCTTATCAGCTAGCAGATTTTTAGTTAATTCTCATTTCATTTCGTTTTTTTGTAAGTTTTTTATCAATGTCAAACAACTTTTATTGACTGGTTTTCAACGTGTAGGGTTTTAAAATAGTTTCAACTAAAACGAGATTAATTAATGCAGAATAAGCAACTACATTCGAATTATCTTTACAGCCAGAGCTGTTGCCTTAAGCAAAGCTACATGGCTAACTAAAACAACAACAATTTGACCAACAACAAATTTGCAAACGAATAAACAAATGTGCTTAAAATGTACTAAAAAGTAAATGATAACAACATTTGGTCAAGATATAAATCGAAATAAAATGCTTTTAAAAATAGAAGGAGATCTTTTAAAATATAAATAAATTGTTAGCGAACGGACTAATTTAAAATACTTACTGTATATACACAGAGAGTGTGTTTAGAATACAATAATGAGAATTTTGGAAGTAATTATAAAAGAACATGTAAAGTGATAGTGTAAGTAAGATCTTAATCAGCTAATCGAGGGCGCGTGTATTAATTGCAAATTATAATCGTTATCTACTCACTTAAATTTGTAATACTCACATTAACATTTTTAAGCACTTTGCATTTTTAATTCATCAACTAACAAAGCATTCCCAATAATATTCATTGAACATGAGCAAAGCATCCACTAATCCAACCATACCCTTGCAAAGTAAGGGTAATGCTAATGTGGTGACAGATAAACTGGATCCGAGGGTTTCGGTGAGTGTCGGTCTCTCAATTCATTTTAGAATAATGTGTAAATTAAATATATGTACTTGTTTGTATACACTTGCATGTAATTAATTTAATTTTATGAAATGACTTTTACAGATCGATATGGAAGCGCCCGAGTTCAAAGATTTTGCCAAATCGATGGTTGATTATATAGCCGATTACCTGGAAAACATACGAGACAGGTAAGAATGTGTAACATGTTAATTAAATTGAATTTACGATCTGTATCGATTTCTGCTGTTCAATAACATCAATTGACCTTACAATTTGAAAGTTCGTTCTGATTGACCCACAGTTTGTCTTTCCGCATCAAAATCTACTTCATATTAACTAAAACAATACTCAATTGCCACAATACAAGTCGTGATATATTGAGTCATGAGAAAGTTGAGGTATTACCCGATTTGACCTTCTAGTGCCCAACTGAGCTTACGAGCTTTCACAAGATTTTTGCTTTGAAATTTGCAGCTTATTAGTAACAATTACATTAATGAGGTTTTTTTTATATAATGTTTTCTGGCGTTTCAAGGTTCCCATTATTAGTTTTTTAACTTTGCCTTCAGCTCAAAGTTGTGCATTGTTCTTGAACCTTTTTCTTGTTTTAATGGTATAGCCTTGGATCTATCGAAACTCTCGTGTCGTAAATAATATTCATTCATTTGTTTAAGTAAACAAAAAAACGAAATAAACATATCATAAAAGTATTTTAACAGAAGTAGTTCTTAATTTAATTTTAATATAATTGTTTCAAATAATACATACGTTTAAACATGTAATTTTTAATTAAGATGTCACGTAAAACTTATAAAAATAATAGGTAATTTGTACGTTACAGTTCTGTTTCAATAGAAACCAAATTATTTTTCAATATGGGGAATACAATTTATAATGGCTTAGTATGAGGTACCAACAAATATATTAGAAAATACTTTTACTTTTTAAAAAGGTTAAATTACAAATGCCTCGTATAAACGTATAAAAAGCGATGCTAACTTACTCAAAGAATGGCTAACTGTTAATTAAGCTCGCCAAAGCAGATAAATGTATGTATATATATGTTAAAGCACAGACACATATATAATTTTAGTTTTCTGACGAGGTTAGAGTGCAATTTTTATGTCCGATAGAAAATTTTACGAGAATTAAAAGCCTTAAATAAAAATGGATCGCTATAATCGTCTCTGGAGAGGTAAATGGAATTGTGTATAGCTGATTGTTGAAAGTGCAACTATTAAATAACCATTTACACAGATCCCAAGTCTCCGCTAACGCCGTTGACACCGATTGCAACTCAGGTGTTCAATTTTGAGACTACTAAATCTCCATCCACGCCTTATGAGCGAAGATCTCGAAAGCCCGATGGCGGTCGGGGACTTACGCCCAACTTCTTGGATGTATCGAATAGATCTCCGGCGCAAAAAAGACGCTTATCAGGCTATAACCAGGGCCGCAAGTCAAAACACTTTTCTCAGGACTTTATGCGTCTTCGATCCGTGTTTTCGCCAAACGCCCAGAGTACAACTAGTGAAACTACTCCGAAAACTGTAAAACAGGAGACTCGACAGTTCAAGCGTAGCTCCCCGGTGGAGCAGCCGTCCCTAAGTCCCCGTGTGCGTAAACTCCTAAGCCGCACAGGTAATGAGCATCTAACTGACCTGTTCACGCGTCAGGAAATAGACATTCAAGTACTCATTCAGATGACTCTAGAAGATCTGGAAGCGCTGGGGGTCCGAGGGGCCAAGGAATTGATGCTGGCTTTAGATGTCATCAAATTTGCGAAGAGATTCTTCAAATAATGTTTTGTTTTGTAACCATGTCTTCAAATGTGCGAAAAAGACTTTTCATGTGTGTATTTTTCTTAACTAAATATGTATGTTCTAATGTCTGTCTTAATTAAAAATCAAGTTCTTGTAGAATAATTATCGATTCCTTAAATAAACCAAATATCAACAGTCAAAATCATATGTGTGCACTTTGACAATATTCTTTGTTTATAAATGCTTTGCAGAATATTCTCAAATTGTAATTTTAGCGGGGAATTATTATGCTGTTAATTAAAATTATATATATATAAAAAATATATCTTAATACCCGAAATGTGTTATTTTATAATATGTCTTGGACGAATAAGAAACACTTAAACTTTTTAATGTAAAGAACTTGATTCTGATGTATTCAATGTATCAAGTTGTTTTTAGCTGTTCTATTAAATTATCTAGGAATTTATCTGAACTAATCGTATTTAAAGAGACTAAATATTTATAACTTCATCTAAAAACTCATAAACATATATTGTACTTTTCCACTTTATCTAAGCGAAAGAATCTTATTGTAGCAAATTTTATTGATTTTCAGGCAACAGGCAACAAGTTGCAAGTGTGACAAGTGGGTGAATAATGGATACTTTGTTGGGGGAATTCAATTAGCCAAGAGCTTTGTGGAGCTTTTTGAATGTTTGCTAATGAAATTATAAATCTAATTACTGTTTCGCTTTCTCAACTTGCAGACGCGTGTTGCCCGAGGTGAAGCCTGGTTACTTGCAGCCCTTGATACCAAACGCGGCGCCAGAGAAGCCCGAGGATTGGCAGGATGTGATGAAGGATATTGAGAGGGTCATCATGCCCGGCATTACACACTGGCACAGTCCCAAGTTCCATGCCTATTTCCCCACGGCCAACTCCTATCCGGCCATTGTGGCGGATATGTTGAGTGGAGCAATTGCTTGCATTGGATTCACTTGGATCGCGAGTCCGGCTTGCACTGAGCTCGAGGTGGTGATGCTGGATTGGTTGGGCAAGATGTTGGAACTGCCTGCCGAGTTTTTGGCCTGCTCGGGCGGCAAGGGCGGCGGCGTCATCCAAGGAACAGCGAGCGAATCCACCTTGGTGGCATTGCTGGGAGCAAAAGCAAAGAAATTGCAGGAGGTGAAGGCCGAGCATCCCGAGTGGGATGAGCATACGATTATTGGCAAGCTGGTTGGCTATGCCTCCGCCCAGTCACACTCATCCGTGGAGCGGGCTGGTCTCCTGGGCGGTGTCAAGCTGCGTTCCGTGCCTGCGGATGAGAATAATCGTCTGCGCGGTGATGCCCTGGAGAAGGCAATCAAACAGGATTTAGCTGATGGCCTGATACCCTTCTATGCAGTGGTCACATTGGGCACAACCAACTCCTGTGCTTTCGATCGATTGGACGAGTGTGGTCCTGTGGCCAACAAGCATAATGTCTGGGTGCATGTGGATGCAGCTTATGCCGGTTCCGCTTTCATCTGTCCGGAGTATCGTCATCACATGAAGGGCATCGAGACTGCGGACTCTTTTAACTTTAATCCACACAAATGGATGTTGGTCAACTTCGACTGTTCGGCCATGTGGCTGAAGGATCCCAGTTGGGTGGTGAATGCCTTCAATGTGGATCCTCTTTACTTGAAGCACGATATGCAGGGATCGGCGCCCGACTATCGCCACTGGCAAATCCCACTTGGCAGACGTTTCCGTGCGCTCAAACTCTGGTTCGTGTTGCGTCTGTACGGTGTGGAGAATCTGCAGGCGCACATCCGACGTCATTGCGGATTTGCCACACAGTTTGGAGAACTCTGTGTGGCCGATAAACGCTTCGAGCTGGCTGCCGAGATAAACATGGGTCTGGTCTGCTTCCGTCTCAAGGGAACCAACGAACGGAACGAGGCGCTGCTGAAACGCATCAATGGGCGTGGCAAGATACACATGGTGCCGGCCAAGATACGGGATGTCTTCTTCTTGCGCATGGCCGTCTGCTCGAGATTCACACAGCCCGAGGATATGGAATACTCATGGAACGAGGTCAGCGCTGCAGCCGATGAAATGGAGGCTGAGGAATAGATAACGATGGATGAGATGGATGCACTGAAGTGAAGCTGACATGCTTAGGGAATTTTTCATACAATAATCACTCGAAATTCAAATACATACTCCTACATATATAAGTGCTTAGAGAACTGTTTCCATTTGCCATGGGAATCAACTTAATCGTTATTGTTGTTGTTTCATTATAAACGCTAATCGTATTTAATAAATGTGCTTAATTACAATTATATAAACTATAAATTTGGACTAGTTAACTGGTCGCTAAGCGCTGAGTTTCTTGTTGTAATAATTTATGATCCGTTGCGCCTCCCGTATGCCACTGAAGCGTGCTCCATCGATGGTGCCAAATCCTTGCAACGCTGTGGCATCACCAGCAAAGAGCAACGTGGGCGCAACGTGTCCAAGTGGTGCCGCCAGACACTGCACATCCCGTGCACTGCTGTTCACCGCAAAGTAGGGACGTCCACCCAAATAACAGGCAGAGCTGTTCCAGTTAGAGCGCAGCATGGCCTGTGGATAAGGCACCTTGGAGTTGCCCAGGCATTGACGCAACAGCGTTGTGATCTGCTCCAGGAAAGTGGCATCCGGCAGCTTCTCAATCTCATCGTAGTAGCCACCACCGACGCGTATCTCCAGAACATGTTGGCTGGTTGGCAGCTGTGATATCTCAACCACCTGTTGGGTCCAGCTACGTTGCGGATTGGCGCTGGACGTGAGATCGTTTGGTTGCAGCAGCGAGCCCAGCGGACGCAGATTGGATTTGAGCCAGCGATTAATGGGACGCTTGTAGGATAGATAGATCTTGACGGGATTGCCAAAGCCCAGATTCTGTATGGCCTGTAGCTTCTCCAGCGGAAGCGTGGGCTTAAACAATATGGAGGAGAATGTCTTGAGGACGCCCAAAGGCAAGGTGCATATGATGTGATCTGCTTGGTAGAGGCTGCCATCCAAGCATCCCACACTTTGAGGCTCCGACCATGTCTTCCATTCTATCTGGCCAACAGGTTTGCCAATTTGCAGCTGCCCCACATCCAAATCGTTGGTTAGTTCCTCAACGATGTTGTCCAGACCGGTGGGCACATAAATGGGATTCGATTCTTGCTTCAGGGGACACGTGGTAACATGCTGAATATTCACATACTCCAGACAACAGCCCAAGATGCTGCTAAAGTCCTTGAAGAGCGATTGAAAGATGTCGCGTGCCAACAGCTGCTCGGCGGGTTCCTTGAACGATGTGCTTATCAGTTTCTCGCTCTCCGACTGAAAGTAGCTCATGACATTGTCCAGTGATTGCAAATCTCCGCCGTTCTTCACTTTATCGCGCACCTTGAAGCCGCGACACAGCTGCCGGAAGAGCGTGTCTATCAGCTCCACCATGCGAGGTGGCACCTTGACCTGATCCCCCTGTCCCTCTGGGTGCACATATCTAACGCGTGTCGGCTGCTTTAGTCGCTTCGTTAGACCGTCGGCATTGCGTAACAGCTCATACATGGAATCATGGGAGCCATCAATGTTAACCCATTTGGCGCCCAATTCACAGAATGTGTCGCCAAATTTCTGAGAACTAACACGTCCACCGTAACGCTCTGTTGCCTCCAATACAAGTGTTTGTTGGAATCCATGGGACAGCAGATGTTGTGCCGCTGACAAGCCCGCAATTCCAGCTCCTATGACCACAATCCGTACATTCTGTTTGGCCGTATCTAGATTGTGGTTGTAGTCATGATGCCTCCCTCCTCCATGCTGATGCAGCCCCGTGAGCTCAGCCTTGAGTGCTGTTGCATAGTATAAGCTGCGCCTGTTGGCTAGTTTATACATAACTAAAGGCAGAATAAGTTAATACTTATTTGTGCAACAATATGCAGGCACTTACCATTGCATATCAAATTCTAAATGGGTTTGATGTTGTCTTTTGGCTTTTTGTTGTGAGAACTGTTAATTTAATATTTGTTTGCTGTAGTTTGTAGTATGTTTAGCAGCTGACAATAAAATCGTAACCTTGAAAAATTCACAAATGTAAATAAACACATTTTGATATGCCCTTTAAATTGTAGAACAAATCAACAAATCATTTAATTTATTGAAGCAATGACATTGGATTGGATTTATAAGATAAACTAGCCATTTGTTTAATAAACCACTATATTATATGTTCACGGTCAGCGTATATTGTATTCGTCTTAAGAATACTTGCAATTAACAGCTGTTTGCTGAGACTGTGAAGACACAGCTGATATACAAACATTCTTGCCAATTTAGATATTTCATAGCTGGTGCTGGCTATTTTCAAGTTAGTTGCCTAAAAACATTTGAAAATTGCTACTAGCCGAAAATCTGGCTTTTTTTACTCCTCATTTGAAAGTGCTCCTCACTTAACAGTATCAGTGTTTAAATTTGTATGGATTTACAATAAAACCATGTTTAAAAAACTGCGGTAAGTTTCATATCATATCATTTAGCTTCTGCTAAAAAAGTTGTCTAGTATTTTAGCTATTTGTGATCACGTTCTCAACTATTTATCGGATGTTTTTCGGCCAGAAACACAATTTTTTTTGTCTTAAAAATTACAAATGTGGTAGCAGTGCTGCCAACTTATTATAAGACATTTGTTGTTTATAATTCCCAGTCTGGCAGCACGGTCGATAAGACTAATGGATATAAGAAAATTGGCGCAAAATCAAATTAGTAGGTTTTTTTTTAATTTCAAATTTAATTACTCATTTGTGATTTTTTAAGTATAGGTGTGTCCATTTATTAAACCTTAACTAACAGCTACTTTGCCAACGCATTGGATCAAATCAATCAAACTAAACATAAATATTGCGAATATACATAAATGTTGTTTCTTCCAACTTTGTCGATTAACGTTGCAACGTCTCATCCGTTAGATGTAAGCCAGTCAAGTGCTGTGTTAAATCCGCAATTACTTCTGGTTTACGTGTTTCCACCTGTTGCTCCACGGATAAAGCCGTCAATTGAGACTGAATCTCCGTCCAGGCGAATTCAATATCTGTCGGCTTGGGATCCATGCCACAAATGGCAAAGCGAAGAAAAAGTGTACCAGCATTTTCCGCCTTGACCATATATATCTTCTTGCGCTCCATCAGACGATGCAGCAGCTGTGATGTAATCTCATTATCGCCCTTGGCCCGGAAACAAACCAAGCCCAAGGCACGCGGAGCAATCAGCTCGAAACGTGAATCCGCCTTCACGAGACTCTCGAACTGGATAGCCAGGTCAATGTGTTTGCGCACATGAGCACGTAATCCCTCAGCACCCAAGGTCCTGAATGTAATCCACACTTTGAGAGCCCGGAAACGACGTCCCAATGGAATCTGCCAATGACGAAAGTCTGGAATCTGTGTGTGACCCTCGTACTTGTGCTTCAGATAGATGCGATCCACATTGAAGCTGTCCACCACCTTGTTGGCATCCCTCAGCCACATCGCCGCACAGTCAAAATTGACGAGCATGAATTTGTGAAGATTAAAATTCAGGGAATCCACACGATCCAAACCACGACGCAGATCCGCACACTCATCCAGGGCGAAGGCAGCACCCGCATAGGCAGCATCCACATGCAACCACAACTGATGCTCCTCACAAACACCCGCCAGGGATTCAATTTCATCATAGGCACACGTCCCCGTCGTGCCCAACGTGGCAATGCAGATCACTGGAATATATCCGGCAGCCACATCCCTATCGATGGCCGCCTTCAGAGCCGGACCACGCAGCACACGATCCTCGCTGGCGGGCAGCAGCTTCACCGGCAAGGCAGCCAGCACTCCCGCCTTCTCAATGCAACTGTTGCTCTGGTCGGATGAGTAGGCAATCAGTTTGCCACGTATATCGCTCTCACTCATCTCTGGATGATTCTCCCGCTCCCTGCGCACCGCCTGCTCCCGTGCAGCGAGCACAGCGACCAGCACCGCCTCGCTAGCGGATCCCTGTATAACTCCACCTCCGGGTCCCTCTGTCTCATGCAGGAAATGCGAGGGCAACTTCAGAAATTTGGCCAGCCAATCCATAACAACAACCTCCAGCTCGGTGCAAGCTGGACTGCAGATCTGTAGGAGGAAATTAAGAAATATTATTTATTTTTCTGGTAAGTCGATATTATTTGATTAAATAAAATAATAAAATAATTAATGAAATTTATATCTTAGTAATAATCAAACTCAAAACATATTGAAAAACATTTTAATAAATAATTTTCACATTAATCAAGAAAAGGGGAATTTGTAGAAATGTAGACCGAAGAATTCTTCCAAGAGAAGTCCGTTAACTGACTTAATTATTATTAAACACAAAGTACATCAAAAATTAAATGAAACATAAGCAAACTTTAATTATTTTTGAATGCTGCATTGATATAACTTGAGAGAAAAACATTTATAAAATTGAAGAATATCAGTCAATAAACTCGTGATCATCAAATGGATATATAAGCTATATCATTTAAAAAAGGATATATAAAGAAATGTGATTAAATTGTAAAGGTATGAAAGGGTTTGTTTAAATTTTCAGCAGACATTGACTACTTTATACTCTTATAATATCATAATTGAAACTTGATTCACACTGCAACATACTAAGCTGCATTTTTGTATATTTTCAAGAAGTTCCAAGCCTACAACTCCACTTTCGACCTCTGGCAGACACTTCTATCGAACTTGACCCAGTCCCCCGAGTATGCAATCACTCTCAATAGAAAATACTCATCCGTTTGTGTTGACAACCTGTTTGTCGAGTTCTCAGTTTGCCGTAGCTTTCACTTATCTCTCAGAGCGGACAAAGGGCTTCCATTTAGCTTGATTAAACAATGCGACTGAGATTTCACCTGGATGGGGATGGCGATGGCGATGGCAATGGAGATGGCGATGAGATTTGACATACCCAACTGAAACCGATGACGCTGAATCCGCTGGCGAGCATCTCACCAACAATCGATGGATAGGAGACGCTGGTGGGGTAATAGGCATGCATATTCGGTGACTGCCAATGGGTCATGCCCGGCTTGATCACACGATCTATATCGGTTAGAATGTGTTGCCAGTCCTCTGGTGATTCGGGCATCTGTTTGGGCAACTGTTCCAGCAGATAACCCGGCTCCACGGAGGGCAACACATCATGATCTCGTATATTCTCCAAATAATCGGCAACAAAATCCACAGCCGCTTTGCCAAATTCGCGAAACATTTTTGCATCCATTTTTCAAAATAGTGTCACGTTTCTGTGGCTCTCGGATTCGAAATCAATTCAACAACAATTGTCCGCGTTGTTATTTAGCGCTTTTCTATTTGTACTTTTCGCGATTTGTTTGCCTTTTGTTTTGTTTACAAAGCTCGAAACACCTGTCCAACTGTCCAATTGTCCACCTGTCTTTCTCCCGATTATTTTTTTAGTTGTTGCAACTGCAAACTTTACGTTAACTCTGTGGCCGAAGATCGCGAGCAAAGCGGCTTTTATACCTCGGGCCCAGAGCCGGCTGCCAGAAGAGTCAGAGACAGAGTGAGAATCAGAGACAGTTCCCATTTAAAGCGACTCTTAAGAGACAACTCAACTGAATGATAAGCTTGTTTACTCCAATAGGGCCTTTAATTGCAATCAACAAATCTAAGAAAACAAATGAGCAATAGAAATCAGCTGTCTGGCAAAACATTTATACTATTCTCTCCTTTCTAATTTTCTGACCACGGAAGTTACAAGGAATACAGAGTACAAGTAGCTTAAGAGCTGTAAAGAATAATTAAGATACAGATGTTTTAACAATGCAGTAACATATAATTAAAATTTATGCTGTTTTATTTTAATATTCTTTTAAATAATTGCCGTATCAAATTGTGAAAATTCACTTCGGTTTTAACCGTTTTTAATTAACTATTCTCGACTGCTCCCAGCTATTCTGAAACTGTTCCCAACTGCTCTCAAACTGTTCACAGCTGTTGGCAAGCACAACAGGTTTCTCACACGACGCTCTTAAAGCGTAGCTCTCTCTCTTCCTCTCTCTCTATCTATTTTACTGTTCCTAATTGTGGAATGACACTTTCAATATCTGTACAACTGTATCATCTATTTGTATTTGTAATTTAAATAATTTTAAGTATTAAAATATATTTATTCATATTCTATTTATTCTATTTATTCATATTCTAGAAAAAATGCAGTTCATGCAAAATATAATTTATTTTTTAAACTTAATAATCATTGGGAGAAGTTTTAATCTAATTTAATATTCCAAATATTAATTAAATAATAAAGAAAACTTGCTGCTATTTAGTTAAGATAAAAAATGAATTGCAAAACTTAATTTCTATGTATAATATAATATCCATTCATATTTTTTTCTCTTTCACTCTTACTCTCTATCTTTCTCTCTCTTCCCTTTGTCGAGCTGTCTTTTTATCAGCATTTATTCGTATTTAAACATAAATATCTAAAACGGAGCAGATTCAACTAGAAAATACCCTGTAGTCAGATCAACTGCTATTTAAAAATCTGTTTTTACATACTATGGAATGTAGAAAGTGTGCAATAAAAATGTTAAGTGTTTTTTTGTACTGCGAAAATTCAGTTTAAAAAATGTTGATAGATAAGCTAATTATCTGACCTGTATGCCTATTTATTTAGATATTTTAAAGCAATTTAAATAGGCCTTAAAAATTGTTTTCTAACTGGTTTTCCAACAATTATAAAATAGTGCGTAAACTATAAATACAAACGTAACATAAATACATAAAAATAAGAGTCGTATCTGCATTTTAATAGTTTTTAACGAATTTCGCAATTAAACACTTTCTAAAGTTTACCCATTGAATTCAGACATATTTGGAGTACTCTAATGGCAGACACTTCTTTCTTATTAGTTCTCGTATAATATTTATTAATTTCTAAATATTCATACAAGATAAAAATCAAATATTATTGTATGTAAATATAAGCATTAATTATGTCAGGACTTTACACTATAATATTTATTTATGTGGCCTTTCTAAATTTTGCACAGCATTAATTCTGAACTTAAATTTACATCGATAAAATATAAAAAGAATTCTTCATATAAATCTATCATACTCAGATGAAGTCTGTGTTAATTCTACAAGATATTTCAACCTTGAACAGTGAGTAAAAACATGTTTAAGAAAGTTGACCAATAAAACAACGCCTTAAGGGTTAATGATGATAGAATCGAGAAGCTTTATGCAAAAATGTAATCAAATGCTCTATGAAATTATGATGCTTATAGCTATAAACAAGAATTTATGGAGTTCGATTCGTTGAGCCTGAAATTGCGGAAAACCGAAAGATCTTTTAAATCTTTTGAAAAAAAAAAAACTAAACTGCAGTATTATTTACAAAAGATACTTCATCCGAATTTCTGACTGCGAAACTTACCCAACTAAAGCCCAGAACTCCGATTCCGGCTGTGAGCAGCTCCCCAACGATGGAGCCAGCCGATGTCGATGATGGATAGAAGGCATTAAAATAGGGTGACTGCCAATGCGTCAATCCAGGCAGGATAATGCTCTCCATATCGTTGAGTATGTGTCGCCAGTGCTCTGGTTGTTCGGGCATCTGACTCGGTAGTTGGTTGATGACCTCGTAGGGCACCACGCTGGATAGAACATTTCTGTGGAAGTAGTAGTAGCATTTTGCTTAAAAGGATAACGAACACTTTTCACACACACAGACACACACACACACACACACACACCTGTCACGTATCTTGCTGAGATAATTGATAATAAATTCAATTGATGCATGACCAAATTCGCGAAATTCATCAAAGTCCATATTGATAGAAAGAACGGATAAATAATATCCTGTATCTGTATGATAACTATTTATTTTATTTTATGATATTTTGTTAATCCGCTGTCAGACTGTTGTACTTGTTGACCGTTGACATTCGGAACTGCAAATGAACTCGCTGCGATATGTCAAAGCCTCGATAAGCGGGCCAAATCCAAACGCTTCATTCGTAGGCCGTCTACAAAGACGCGACACAACTTAAACTTTCAACAATAACTACTTGATGAGGCATGTGTAAAAATGTGCACAGCCAGCAAGTTTTTGATACCATTGGCGAGATTTATGTAACTCTGAAAGTTCACAAGCGAATCAACACAATGTTAAAACAAACAATAATAAAAAGAAAATATCATATATGTATTAAGAAAAACGATATAAACAAACGTGAAAATCGTTCAAGATATTTTAATGAAATACGTTTAATTGTGTGATAAAACGACAGCACTGAGAAAAAGTTTGATTGCATTTGTTCAAATCTACAATAAAATGAAACACATAAAGCTTAAAATGATAGAATTGACAATGAAATTTCGAAGACATAAGAATTCGGCTTTTTAAATAAATAATTTCGTTTCAATATACTTTTAATTATTACTTACAGTTGAGATATTCTGAAAGCGTTCCCAATAATCATACATCGATTATTTTTATTATTAATTTAAATAAACTATTTTCAATCGGTGTAAAATCAAATCAATTCTAAATAACCATAAAAAGAATAACATAGAATATTTCAAATTTTCTTTTTTCTGATAATTTGGAATCTGATATTTTTCTCACTGCACCTAATGGATAATCGATTGTTGTCACAATCCGGTTTATAATAACTACTACTTTGCCTTGTCGGTTGTCACTTGGCGAAAATATATCTAAATGACTAAAATGCATAACATTTCCCAGTCTTTATATATATCGTCGTGTCATCCGACCGTGCTCAAAATTTTGAAAGTCACAGTCAGCGTGTCCATCAAATAGTCAAATAGTCAAATAGTCAAATAGATAGATAGATAGATAGATAGACAGATAGATTCATCTGTTATTTTGTAAGCGTAGTTTGATGGGAGTGCATTCGGCCAATAAATAGACTGAGACAGTGCAACGATGGACCCAGTTACTGACTTTCACAAGTTCCAGGTTATTTTTGTTTTATATTATAAATTTAAGGGTCACGTTTTTAATTTGATGTCGATTTAAAACTAGATTTGAATGAGGAAAGATTATTATGGTCAGCGCGAGTTGTATGTGCATACAAATCTATATTCCATGAACTAGTTAAAGAAAATCAATGCAAAATTTAAATCTCAACTTTAAGTAAACTTCAATAATAATATAAAATAATTGGATAATATATATTTGGAGTTGATCAAATATATTTCTATATATTTTAACCTTAACGAGTAAAATTTTCAAGCCTCAAATTATACGTTTTTAAAATGAAGAATATTTGTTAGATATTTCATTAATAAATAACGTTGGTTATTTTATATTACTCGTATTTCCCAAATTGTTGACTAGAAAAGATCCATACATATATTGAAACGCATTTGGTTCTGCAATACTCGGTCAAGGTATAACCACCAGCTGTTGTTCTTCACTAATGTACATCATTGTGGTTTGGGGTGGTGTCAGAGCCTGTGGGGTTCAAAGTGTTTGGCGCGCTTTAAGCGGTTCATAAATAAATGCGAAAACAGAAATGCCATGCTGGCGGTTTGGGCGTACTTATGTCCACTAGGACGCACCAGTAACAGTTTTCCAGACAGATAGACAGACGTACATATGTGCTCATGGAAAACTGTTAAAGTGGGCAACTCGAAGATACCCTCTAAAAAAAACAAAACAGTCGAAAAAGTTAAATTTTGCTTAGGGTCAAATTCTTATTATATTTTAATTAAAAATAGTATTCATTCAATAATTAAATTCCTAAACATTTTCTTATATATTTATCATTATTTGTTATCAGCTCTTCATGTTTACGATCCCACCTCGACAGTTTAACTGCAGACCTAAATAACATTTATGTATTTTTGTTTCTCTGGCTGCTGCAGCTTTACATTGCGATCTAAGCTTTACGGCTGTTAAGTAACAGAACTGCTTAACATAGAACATATGCCTGTGCGTACTGTGGACTGTGTTTGCTTACAGATCAAATTCAACTTCCTTTTACAGCGCTGAACAGGCTCCACCACACTGTTATGTTAATTTACAGCGCTGAGGAGGATAATCTTAGCGTTGTGGCTGACTGTCAGATAAGGAAATTTTAAAATATTTAAATTTAAAGTAATTTAAAAATATGTTCTTAATTTTTCCGTTAATTCAAAAGACATTTAAAAATAGTTACACGTGTTATGTAAAGGTAAATTGCTAAAGATTGAATAGAGCCGCTCAATCGCTCATTTTATCATGCCCTTTTGATATTTATAATTACAGAGTATATCTTCTAGCTGCACACAGGGTGACTCCAGATGATTGACTGTTTCGCCACTCTGCAGCTGAATGCACTGCGCAGACGCTGGAATGCCTTTAACCCTTGAACAATCCACCCCAACCACCCATCGCAACGATTTCCAGTTTAATGGCGTCGACAGCGATAAGATAACGAATTCTCGCGCATGACCAAAATGCGAAGCATTCGTTCTTCGTTCTTCAAGTTGTTGTTGTTGTTATTGCTGTTGCTTTTGCTATTATCAACGATTTCCAATGTTTTCAATATAAAGGGGCGGTGCTTGATTTTGCTTTTGGGCCTGGAAGAGAAGACAAGTTAAAAGTTTTTAATGTTGTTGTTGTTGCTGTTTCTGTTGTTGCTGCTGTCGTTGTTGCTGCTGCTGCTGCTGCTTTTGTGTTGACCGAGCGTATTGACTTGGACTTTTGAGTTAAGTTTCTCATATTTGTGCTATGCCACTACCGTCGCTGACTTTTAAGTGCTGTTGACTGTTGTTTTGGGGCCACGTCGAAGGTGTCGCCAGGCGTTGCTTCATTTTAGCCCTCACTGTGGCTGTTGTTGCTGTTGTTGTTGCGGTTGTTATTGCCATTCATTTTAGCAGTTATAACTCCAACTTCTTGAGAGCTAAAGTTGTGGGTCTCACAAAATATTGTAATGCTGTCCGCATAGCGCATAAGAACGAGAAACGAGAAACGGAAACAGAAACGGAAATAGGTTGAGAAATGGGCAGGCAAGGCAAAAAGGATGGAAACAGGGTCGCCATAGTTGAGCATAACATGGCGCATTCTAAAAACAGCATAAAAATGTCGACGTCGCGACGTTGCTGACGTTCTTGTTGCTGTTGTCGTTGTTGTTGCTGTTGTCTGTGTTGTCATTGCCGTCGCCTCCTCAATTGTTCTGTTGCCTTGCTAGCCTGGCTGCCTGGATTTTACCATATCATTTGTGTCACATTAAGATCAATTGGTAAACACACTAACAAACACACATCACACACACACACACACGTTCATATATATGCACACACACAAAAAGGCAAACGGCATAAAAAGTATCGTAAAAGTCAAATAAAAAAGCTCACACAACAACAATAACAGGAGTCGCAGTTGCAGCAACAGCAGCAGCAGCGACAGCGGCAACAAAAGCGTCAAAAAGTGCGCAAAAAACAAAAAACAAAAATGAAAGAAAAATAAGCAAATACGAAAAAAGAAGTTTGCAGCACGAGTGCCACAAATAGCAGGAGTACCAACAACAACAACAACAACAAAAAAAGGCAACTCACAAACAACATAACAGACGGCCGTCAGCTTTTGCCAGCGTTGCCAGTGTTTGCCATGCCCTGCTGTCATGCCTTTGCCTTTTTGCCTCGTCGCTGCCTTGCCATATCGTGCCGTGCCGCGTGTCATACAAACGAGCATTCGTGTCGTTCTGTGCCGTTTAGCCGCCGCCATTTTGTCGGTGCTTTCTATCTGTCGCGTAGTTGCCAATTGCCGTCGCAAAATGGCGAACAAGTGAATTGTTGAAACAATTTGTTGTCGCAACAACAACACGAATTTAACCTGTCAAAACATCAAAATAAATGCAACAAAGATTCAAATAAATTAAGGCAAATGAATGAAGTCAAATATTCAAGTTAAAAGTTGTCCTCAACCTCCGGTGAATTCCAAGTATTACATCAATTTAAATTCAACATAATCCCAGCACTGAGCGCAAACTTCTTAGGGCGAAGTAACATAAATAATCTATTTCCCATTCATTTAAAACATTGAACATCGAAATAAATTCAACAAAAATTATTGTAAATTAAAGAAAAAAAAATTGGAAAAAAAAAAAAAAAAAAAGGGGAAAATTAAATTAAATTTTAAAAAAAAAATAAAAAATTAAAAAATTAATTATTTTACATAACATAAATAATCCATTTACTAAATTCATTACTTAAAAATAAAAGGAAACAATTTGGCACCAATATTAATTTAAAATAAGTATACTAGAATTTAATTCAAATAAAAATACATAAAATATAAATTATTATAAATTTATAAAACACATGGAATAAACGTATTTTCAAGTGCAAATTAAAAGTAATGCTTAGTTAATTTTAAAAATTGTAGATCAGCACAAAAAACTATAACTTGTTGAATTTATTTAAATAATTTTATCTTTTTGATTTTAGTTACAAAATATTTCAAATTGCTAGACTTTTGCAGCTGTATAGTCAAGTTTTAGACGCACACATACTGTACACTACCCTACATAGATATTTAGCTTTAAATCTTTGTTTCTAAATGCGAATAAGTTATGGGAAGGTAGTGTTATGACTTGAAGCAATCAAAATGGATATATATAGAGGGGAGAAGGATATAGTATGAGTATAGAAGCACAGTATCTCTGAGAACTACACACACACACACACACACACACGCACACATACACACAATCGAACAGAAACAACGAAACCAAAGAAACCGCCGTGCGTTTTGCTCGTCTGATAAGAAAAATCGACGCGTCGGGCGACGACGGGGCGACGACGACGACGGCAGCGGCGCTTTACCCAGTGCCAGTGCGAGTCTCCATGCCAGTGCCAGTTCTTAAACAGTCAACTAAACAACCGACCAACCAACCAAACAACCGAACGATCCAATCTAGCGTTATCTCAAGACTGTGCCGCCTGCATCAAACGTAAGGTATTAAAAAAGAATCTACCAATATTATAGAAAACAAAAATACAGAAAATACAGAAAAGATCGTGCCGCGTGACTAAACATTTGCGCCTCAATGCCGGAGCGGGCAGCAGGTTGGATCGCTCGGTATCCTCGCGTGTGTAAATAATAAAATAATAATAATATATAAAAATACACAAAATAAAATATAGAATATATATTAATATTCTAGTGTTTTTTTACCAAATGCAGGCAAGTTAATGCAACTAGTCAATGGAAATTTAAACACGGTAAAGTGCCTGCTCTAATAAATAAAATAACGCATACGACACGTGTGACAATCCGCCCACAAGCATAAAAGAAATATACGAAAATCTATGCAAATTGAAAATTCCAAATAGCAAAATCTAAATTTGCGGCAATCTAGTGAGCAGTGTTGTTGTTGCTGTTGGTTGTTGGTGGTGGTGGTTGTTGCTGTTACTGTTGTTGTTGTTGCTGTTGTTGAGCGTGCATGCAACTGGCTTTAGAGATGATGCAAACGCTGAAACCGCCACCGCCGCTGCATCAACATCAACATCAACATCATCATCAGCATCAGCCACAGCATCTGTCAGTCATGGATAATCACCAGCATCCGCATCCGCATCAGCAACATATTCATCAGCAGCAGCAGCAGCAACAATTGCCACCCACGCCGCAGGCATCGCACCTGCTCGCTGGACAGCATAGTCATCCAGCACTTGGTGGAGTTGGTGGCGGTGTTGGCGGCGGTGTAGGAGGCGCTGTGCTGCCTGTCGACCAGGATGACCCAAATCCCGAGTTGGTGCTCGCTTTAATTTCAAGGAATCGAGCGCTTGAGGGTGAGTACAAAGATCTTAGCCAGATGCCAAGACGAGGCCAACTCGTCATCTCCATCTCGTTTGCCTTTTGGCCATTTGTCTGTCCAAATGGATTTCAGTTGCCAGCTATTTCTTTCTGACCAAGCCTTCCAGTTGCCAGTTATTTATTTATGCCTTTAATTATGCAAACTTTTTCAGCTGTTGTTTTCTGATTTAACACACTCTCCCCCTCTCTCTCTCTCACTCTTTTACTCGCTCTCTCTCTCTCTTTGGTTTGTTTTTGAAAAGCGTTGAAAGCGGATCATTCGTGCTGCTGCATGTGTTGTAGTTATTGTGGTTGGTGGCATGGGGCAAGTGGCAAGTGGCACGAAAATGCGGTTGCCTTGACTTAAGCTAAAGCGAAAGCATTGCCAGCTTTGAAGCTTAAGTGTTTTTCAATTAAGGACAACAACATAACGACTTAAACTGAGTGCATTATCGCATTCATTTAGTTTTACTCATTTCGCATGCTGTTTGAGAAAAAAGAGGCAACTAAAAATATGATGGGAATAATTAAAAAGTTGCCTTCAAGTTTCTCTCATTTTTAGAACGAAGTTGATACCTTGCGAAACGTTTCTTGAAATTCAGTTAAAATTGACTTAAATATATATAGTTTAGAGAAATGCATCTATTTTGCATTGTAAATTTGTTTTATATTTTGTTTTGCTTAATTTGCTTATTTTTTAATTTAACGGTTGAGTTACATTTGGGATTTAATTCTTTATGATTTGTAAAATACATAATATGATTTATAATATTTCTTTTTATAAAAATTTCTGCAATATATACAAAGTTCGAGTCAAAACGTTGAGTGCAACTTTTGAGACAGTTCTTTAATGCAATACAATATTTATACTTAGTCAATTATTTCTTTCTTTTTCTATACACAAAAATGTAAATAAGTTAGACTTAAGTTTATTATTTTTATAAAATAAAGCAAATAGAAATTAAAGAATAGATGCCACTAGTATTTATTATTTATGTAACATCAACTAAAAACCAATTGACAAATAAAAATGATCAAGTTTTCAAATATTGCTTAAATGTAAAATCCAAAGAAAAAGACTGTTTAAAAAACTGCTTGAGTTTCGTTTGAAATGTGACTTTATTTAACACAGCTTCTCTTTCGAAAACAAGTGAAATGAGAAAAATACAATTATTGAAAATCGCATTGAAGACTTTTTGTTAATTATTGCTGAACAAATCCGGCAGATTTGCCGTGTTCCCATCAAATGCTGTCACAATTATGAGTTCGATTCAAGTTTCAGATGTTTTTCGATCCCACGCAAGAATCAATTGACAAGTTAAGGCCGCAGCTAAAAGCCAGCCCGAAATTGTTGACAACTGCCACAAAGGAGACACGATGGGACACGCTGAGACACGCTTAGACAGGACACGCGTCGTCAGGACAAAGTCAGAACAGAGACAGGAACTGGGACAGGACAGAGACAAAGGCAAAGCCAACATTTGTAGACGAGAATTGTTGACAATGCCCAAATGGCTTAGACTTGTCGCTAATGCGCAGGGAATAACCAGGAGACACACCCAATTCCAACCCAATTCCAACTCAATCCAAAGCAAATCCAACCTGACTCGCTTTCCCATTCCACACGGAACACGTGTCGCAGCATTGAAAAGAGCATTGAAGAAGGAAATGGCAAATGGGAAATGGGAAATGTATGATGGAAATGAAACGCGTTACATTTTCAAGTGCGCCGGGATTTTGTTTAGAACACACGTAATTACAAACAAATAAATAACGGGGCAGGCAACCAAACCAAACCGCATATGGACTAGACTGAAGGCCACGTGTCGCTAATATTTCCTGTAACTGTTCCTCTGCCTAGTCCGTTCACTTTCTGTTCCCTTTCCGAAACGCTGGATAGACACATCCCAGCGGAGTTGAGCGACGTTCGTTGAGCGTCGTGCAAAACGAGCAGAAAAATTGAATTATGCGCTTGCGGTGCTTCTTCTACCTCCCCCCCTGCTTTCCTCCCCCTTCCAACGCCATCTACCGCCCATTGTACCGCCCGTTTTAGTTCTTTCCCTTCCCCTTCCCCTTAGACTTTCTCACTCATCAGTTGAAGAACCGGCAATCGACAAATATTTTGTTATTTGCACATAAACATATTTATCGAGTTTTGGGTGCGTGCCACCGCAGGAGACTTCAAAGGGGGAGTGAGTGCACCCACGGGTGTTTGGTTTCACCCGTTCGCAGCTCCTTCGAGTACTCATTCTCAGCCTCATACTCATACTCATAGTCGTATTCGTATTCGTTGACGTATCGCATTTTTGTCTGTGTGTTTTCGGGCCCTGTCAAAAATTGTGTAAATATGCTTGTCATTTCCACTTGCCTATGGTCGTGCACTTAGCGCTGGACAAACATCAACCCACCCCACTCCCTCCGCAAACCCCTCACGCACCCTTAGACCCTGCAGTACTCCGCTGTCAACCCTCGCGCACTTGTCGCTCGACCGTCCGCTCGCCGCTCGCCGCGTGCCGTTCGTTAGCCGTTCCTTGTGTGGCTTTCCTATTAACGCTGTCGGGGAGGACACCCCTTCTTCCCCTCTTCCTACTCTCGCTGCTTAAGCGTATCACTTTGGCTTGTTGTTTCCTTCCGACATCCTTCCTGCAATTGCCGGACGAGGGTCTAACTTTTGTTGCCTTTAGCGCACGCAATTTGTCATAATGTCAACAAGCAAGCAACTCCGAAAGCTACAAGCGAGTATGCTCGACATTCAACTACCTAGCACCCAAAAAGCAACAATTTGATTTACAATAACAATAAAAATAGCACTACAAGCAAACGGAGCATAAATATTTAGCTTCATTTGCCCAAAGGTAATTTCATTTAACTACAAGCATTGTCAGAAGAATTTGGTACCTCTAGCTCTTATAGCCTCCCAGATCTAAATTTATAAATATATGTATAAACAAGCAACATCAGCTCTGTACATGCTAATCAATAATGTATATACTTTATAAATCGAATGCATTGCCACAAAGTTATAGCACTTCTGCAAAAGTCTGCACATTAAGTATTTTGACTTGTCCAGATGAACAGTAAAGAATTATTAGTTAGTACAGCAAGTGGATAAGTAAGCATAGATATTCGTAAATGATTCGCTTTATATAATTTAATTCTGAGATTCTTCTTTTAACATATTTTCCGTTCAGGCAAAAATGAGAATATCATAAAATGAATACAAATGAATTTTATTTCCTACGAATTTGTTCAATAAAACTTATGTTTTCGGAGATAAATCTGAATTTTTAAAGTAACATGATTTATAATCCAGATTTTTTATTAAATAAGAATATATTGATTGTTATTTTTCTTTTTTCATTAAAAATTTCATTTTGGGAGAAAAATTGTAATTTGTAAAATAAAATGCATCAATAATCTAGATTCTTAAATTAAATAAGAACATATTCATTGTACGTTTGTTTTTTTTTTTGTAATGATCCCTAGTTGCTGACTTATTAAGGGAAATACAGTTTTTTTACTCGTAACTCTTCATTTTTTGATAACAAATGATTTTATGAGCTGTAATCATGCTTGAGTGCGTTATTGTTAGTCAGTACAGCAAGTTGGAGTTATTGCCTATAAAAGGAATATTAGAGTCCCTCCAGACTCCTGAAATAATCAGGAACTTAAAACAGTTATCAGCGGATTAAAACCGTTTAAAATTTGAAGCTTGTATTTGAGAGTCTTCCCTGTTTGACTACATAAAGGTATAAGCTATTACATAGATGGCAGGTCGACTACCGTTCGAAACCATGTGGATAAGATCAACCTCATTGCAGAGCAGACTCCGCAGATCGCTGCGCATCTCCTGGATCTGATAATTCGTGGCGCTGCTCTCCACGCCCACATGAATCTCGCGGAGATAATTGTGGCCAGTTGTGAAGAAATTAAAGGGCTGGCTAACAAAGGAGCTGGTACTGCCGGCTGTTGCCGTCTGGTAGCTGCTCTCTGTGGTGTAGCCAGAGCTCTGGGATTCGGTTAGACAAGCACTGCCAATGGTGCTGATGCTGCTGGAGATGGACACACTAGTCTGAGTTGATGGCGATGAATTACTGACTTTGTTTTCAGTGGGATTCACTAAGGAACTCGGTATCTGTTCGCAGCTGCTCTCGGATTTGGTTTTGTGTGGCAAACCGCGTTTATCTCGCGCTTCCAATAGAATCTTGAGCGGTTTCTCGCCAACATTGGAACGGGAACCTTGTGGCAGTTGCTCCTTGGCTTCACTGGACTCCATTTTGTGACTCTTTATGGGAACTTCCACTGGGCGGCAAACTCTGACTTCTTAATTTCACCGGCTTCTGACCCAGGAATTTGCAACCCAACGAGGTGTCCGTCAAGGTGCCAACCTCCTCGGTGAAGTCCGTTTGGGTGCAACAACCAAATGTCTTATGCACCTTGGCCAGATCACTGCGAAATGCGTTGTAGGCGGCCCAATCAACATCGGTCATCTGTTAATTACAATTACAAAAAGTCAATTTAGTGTATTGTCATTTGATCTAACAGCCTTACAGCCAATTACTGACATTATCATGCGATGTGATTCCTTTAAGTTGCTTCTGAGATGAGGCTGAATTACTTTGCTGATCCGAGTTCATAACTAAACATTAATTTTAACTGACACAAGCTTTCAATTTGGACCAAAATATTGGGTGTTTCTTTATGGAAACGATGAGCATGGAATTATTCCATGTTAATTTTTTTATTTCGAATTTATTTTGTTCAACAGTGTTTCAGACAGTGTAGACAAAGCAATTTGATTTTTCAATTACATTTTCCGTTTTTATTATTACAAATTGTATTAGCTACAGTCTACAATTTATATAAAGTATAGTAGATACTTGTATTATGCAGTTTATTCATAGTAGAAGTTCCAAATTTATATTACTTTATAAATAAAAATAGTTTTTAAACTCTAACCGAAGTTTTCACTATATTTAACTAATTTTTTAGTATTGTAATTTTTTTAATAAAATTCATGCAAGAAGATTCACCAAATAATTAAGAATAATAAAGAATGTTGTCAAATATAATAAAATATAATAGAATAATTATAATTAAAAGCAATTCGAAGATATTTCAACTGACATAAATGGAAATATTTCATCCATTCAAGTTATTTATAAATAATATCTTATAAATTTATCAGGAAGAATAGTCGCCTTAAAATATTTTCCATCATTATTGAAAGTATATCCATTTATGGCAATGGTTAATAAATATTTTCAAAAGTTGAACAACTTAAAAATATACGCCGTTTTCATCTGAGCATTGTCTTCATAATTCTTATTTCAACTCGACAGTTTCCTCGTACTTCTGATCTTAAGTGCTCCATGAGTCTAAGAATGTTCCTGCTTTAGATTCTTATTCTAAGTATTCGTTTTTTCGCGTATTTTTGATTGCTAGTCCAAATAACAAATGAAAATGTGAGGTCAAGAGGGGCGGGGAAGGGGAATGAGAGTCGTTTTGCAGTGACTCTCAATGGGCTCTGAGCCAAGTTGAGAAATCAGTTGATTTTGTTATTATTGTTGTTGCTTTTGGCCATTCGTTTTTTTGTTGTTGTTACTGTTGTTCATCGTTCATCGTTCGTTGTTCGTTGTTTTTTCATGGCGTCCACATAAATCATTTTTTGTGTGCCTTCTCGGAAAGCCTGCTGCATATTTCATGGCGGTTTGTTTACGCCACTCAGTCGACGAGGGGTTGAGGAGGGTTGAACTGAAGGGGGTAGGAGGTAGGAGAGTCGAGGGGTAGGGGGAGTGGGGTCTGTAGACGGGACTTGCGCTTAGCAGCGACGACAGCTCTTTGACTAGGCAGTCTTTGCTGGCAGGTAAGCCAAGTGGCCCACCCCCCTCGCTCTCTCTCCCCTTCTCCCTGCCCCACGTTTCACTTTGCGAGAATTTCTGTTTGTTTCATTTATGTTTTATTTTTTTTTTTTTTTGTTTTTTGCTTTTGCAACATATACCCCAAGCCATCCACAGACATATCTACAGCCCCCAACCCCTAAAATCAGCAATTCGGGCAATGCTGGCAGAGGGGAAGGCAGAGCAGAATACGGAAGAAAATGAAGAAGGTGGACAAGAAGTTGGAGGTGAATGTTTAACTTACGTTAAGTAAATAATGGGGCGTTCATATGACATTGTGATGGAGGAGGGAGGAGGGAGCAGGGAGGAGGGAGGTGTAGAGGGAGCATGAGGAGTAGCTAAGAAAATATATATATGCGAGTGTGTGTTTATGCTTGTGCGAGTGTGTTTGCAGTCACTGTTTACTTGTACATTTCCTTTTTGCCTAATAAAATAAAATATGAAAGCTGCTTGCTAAAAAAAATCACACACACACACACAAAACTGGCTATGAGTAAGGGAAACAGCGGGACAAGGGGAGAGAGAGAAAGGGGGAGCTTTCTTTTTTAACAGTTATATTCAATGGCTGCTTTAACTATCTTAGATTCGCTTTAAAGTCTAAACATAAAGCGAAGCTAGCACTTACGTATTTCATTTCTAATAATAACTATATATCAGTCAATCTACTACGTATGCACTTAGTCTGACATTGGATTGAACTCATCGCACTCAGAATATCTATGAATATTCATTATAATCTTGAGTGGAATCGAATGACAATTTATGTAATGTTTGAGCAATCCAAACTAGGAATCTCCCATTTTGATGGGTGAAATTTTTTGAAAATGTTGATTGAAAATATAAAACTGATTCTATTCCATAAATAATACAGTTTTCTCAATAACTTACATATTTTAGATGTTAAAGAAATATAATGCAAATTGGTGCAAATGCATTTTAAACGTAATATATAAATAAATTAAAATACACAGCTGTTAAAGTTCTCGAAATATTCGTATACTGTAATTCCTAAATATATATTTTGAGTTCTGTTCCTCAGTAACTGTCTTTTAAGATGCCCATGTCTTAAATTAAGTTGAATTATATAATATAAATTTGCAATTAAACAACAAACTCATTTGAGTTTTACTTAAATCACTATTTATTGAAACCTAACCGATATTTTATTATTTTTAAACCATTTTAATCATATTCGAAAAGTAATAAATAATAAATAAATTTAAAAAAAAAGTAATTCTATGAACAAACATTACAGGCTGCAGTCCAACACTGTTTTATGCAAGCAAATAAGCTTCTTCTCACCACTGTGTGTCGCAATGTTGAAACTGTAGAAAAGCATAAAAAATATAAAATGCTAAATGCAAAATATAAATAAAAATATAAAAAAATACTATGATTTTCGTTGGCGTTCGGCAACATGCTTCGAGGCATGCCCCGTGCGAGTGAAACGGCAACAGGAGGGGGTGGGGAGGGGAGCATATAACAGCTGCCAAAGTCGCGCTCTAAAATGGGCAAAACAACCAGTGAGAAGAAGAAGAAGTGGAAGAAGAGGAAGCAGCAGCAGATACGTCGAGCATGTAGTAGATGCTTAGATGTTGCTGCTGAACAAACAATATCCCGCAGCGAACTTTATTAAATTACATGATTTTGACAGTTAAGCAGCAGGTTTCCTTCCTCTGACTCCTCTGACTGCTCTAACCCCAACCCTCCACAACCCTCCTCCCTCAACCCCTCTCAACACCAACCGACCTCAAACTGGTTGCCAAGCTCATCCACGATGTTATTTCGTTGTTGTTTCGCTTTTGCGCAAGTGAAAATCATAATTTTTTCATATATTTTATGTAATACTCGCGAAGCTGCCAACACAACAACCCCCAGTCCCCTACCCCTCCGTCTCCCCCTCTTAGTTGCGACGCCCCTGAAGCAGCATTTATGTTGTCTGGCAACGCTGCAAGTATTTTTCGAGTATTCCTTGGGGGCCGGTTTAGGCAAATAGAAACAATTTCTGCCCTCATTCGGGTTGGCAATAAGAAATTTGAGTTGGTTTCTGTTTTTCTCCATCTTCTTGTTTTTTTCTTTTTTTCTGAATATGCTAAAGTCGAAATCTTGGCAATTACGTGTTTCAGTTGCGGCCGGGAGCGGTTACCAACTTTTATCATTCTGCAATTAACGTGGCCATGTCTGGAGCCCGCTTATCGTCGTTCTGCACTCGGTTCTGTTCCATTTCGGCAGTCGGCAGTAGTCGGTAGACGGTAGACGGGTTGCGGGTCAAAACCTTCTCTAACAAGCCGCTGACGCTGCCAACGGTAAATATTTGTCCACCGTTTCACTCGATATGGTACCTTGAAAAACACAGCACAACAACAACAACAATAACAACAGCACGGTACACCGATAAGGTATTCACTGTATACTGTACAGTGTACACTTTTGTAGCATGTACCAGTTTTGTGTCTTTAAATACGCAACATGTGCATTCTTTTCTATTTCTATAACATGGAAGACTGTTAAAGAGACTCCCCCTCCTCCTCCCACAGGTTCCCCAGTTCTCCACAGCACCCCAATCTCTATTTAAAAAAAAAAAAAACAAAATATAAAAGTCTCGTCTTGGTCTGGAAGCATGTTTGACGGTTATCTATGGACGTAGTACTTAAACGTTCCGAGTACAAGATTTGCCCATTGAGACGAGACATACGCGTATATGTTTACATTTTCACCGGCTACATGGCCTCGTACATAAATGTCTCGATAAGAAAAACATGCCAGGCTGCACTCCGAAATGGTGTACATCAAACTTTGTGTACATCTTTCCAGAAACAAAATTTCGATACACGCTTTTCTAGCCACTATTGAAATATATTGACAACTTTCTGACTTAGGACCAAATTGACAGCCGAAATATATCTGACGATATTTAACGAAATTCAAAATTATTCATATACAGAAGAAGGAATAACAACTGTTCTCGTTCAGCCAGAGAAAAACCAAGAAAGTTCAATGGATGTTCTAAAGAATTGTAAAGACAACCGATATAAAAAAGAATTAAAGAACTTTTATATTTGAGCCATAGCAGAGGTTAATATAATTTTACTAAAAAAAGTTTAAAGCTGGAAAAAGTCTATAAAACTACGAAAAATTTAAATATTAGAGTACTAAATAAGATCGATTAGCTGATATTAAAGAATATAATTTTAGATGCTTTATATTGCGATTCATGAAAAGAAATTAAAATATATGTATAAATTATATTTAGTATATGCAAATAGGCAATCAAGTCATGTCACAAAAAAAGGAAAGAAAGAAACGATATTCAAAATTCAAGTAATTGGAATATATATTAATATAATAATTAATTAACGATATTATAAATAAAATAGTTAAGCATATAAAAATTTTGATTTAAAATTTATAGGCATATATAGCAAATAAAGTTGCACTTTCCTTGCTTAGTTAATTCAATATAATACCAACAAAGAGGTAAAAGGTATACTCTTCATAAACAAAGGTCTCACCCATCCACCTACCAGTCTGTATTAAATGAGGCCTATTAACATGACTGTTGTTGTTCGGGTGGCACAAAGTCTTTTCATGTGCAACCCTCTGTCTAGTAACGACTCTGACTTTGACTCTGTCTCGCACTCTCACTCTTACTCTCTCTCTCTCTCTCTCGCTGTCTACTTAAGCAGTGTCCTGTTGTTCCAAGCATCAACATCACTTGGCAGTCCAACCCTTTGGAGTGAGTGAGAGAGAGGTAGAGTGAGAGATGGAGAGGGAGAGGGGTGAGGAAAATGCGCCTTTTATTCCTTTATTTTATCTGTGATTATTTTCCACATCGCTATGTCCATTGTCTGTCAGCGGTCTTTTGTCTAAGCGTATCTAAACAGGTGGTCCCAGCATGTGGTCGAGCTTCTGAACTTTCAACCGTTCCACCTTCCATATACCATATATATATTTCAACATATATATATTTATTTTTTGATTTGGTTTTTGCTTTATGTCCGCATCCCCCTCTGCATATAAAATATATCAGACATTTGTGTGTTTTTGTTTACCTTTCAATCAACAATGATATTATATTTAAATAAATATATGCAGAGATCTGAAAAGTGCCGCTGTTGTGTGTGTTTTGATTTCTGGTCGTTAAGTCAACCGCAAATTATGCACAGGTAATAATATTTAAACAGGTGCTCTAATTGTGTTAGCAGCAGTTTTCATATTCTACTCGTACTTATTTTTAGAGCTTTGTCATTATAAAACAATCGAATTTTCGTTATGTCAATAGTCAACAATAATCGTCGTGATTACTTAACTTATCTAACAGCTGACAAACTCATAGAGCTCTGAGTTTATATGGTACGAGTAGTTGTAGTAGTTGTATTAGTTGTAGAGTGATTTGGCTTTACACCACACGCTTCTGAGAGCCTTATGAAGTGGCCTTTTAAGTCTTTCAAGCAAAAATACTATCGAGTACCTTTTAAAAGTAAATGGTATTGGTTAAGGTTGTTGAAATCAAGGAAAACGTTGCAAACTGACCAGATATACCCAACCTTGGGGTTGTGAACTCTCATATAGAAATAGAATAAATACGAGAAGAGATATTTTTAAAATATATATATTATCGACAGTTCTTCGGATACTGCTTAAAGATTTCTATAAATTCAAATCTACTTCGTATTTGAATTTAGCCATTATAAAAGAACATTTAATATAGAATTATACTCGACAGTTTCTTTGATATAGTTATAATTTATTAAGTCAATTTAAAAAATTTCTAAATACTGAAATCCACTTTTAGTCATTTTTTAATATAAATAATTGTCATCATTTACATTGCAATTTAAATGATATTTACAATTTTCAAATATCGTTTAAATCCACTTTAAATATGCATTTAGTTATTTTAAAAGTATATTTTCCAAAAATATCGATAGTTCCTTTGACGCACTCATTATTTATTGGAACAATTTAAAAGTTTTCTAAAATAAAATTGCAATCGTTAGTTTTTTCGATAAAAGTCAGCAAATTTAAAATATTTAAAACAAATGCAAAATGCATTTCAAATATGTATTCATCGTCAAAGTGAATGGTGATTCATTCATTGCGTTCTATTTACTTTTCGCAGATATGCGAATAATACAAACAAGAAGCAAATGCAGATCTACCCATTGTAGTGTATCAATTGGACACTTCGATGGGGACTTATCAGGCTTATGGGCGATAAGTTAAGGTTTATGTCCCCGCAACGTCTCAACCTTAGCCAAATAGATAAGTGTCACTCTTGGCACATGGTATCAAAAAAAAAGAAAAGAAAAAGGAAAAAAACAACTGGCAGCTACTACGCACACATCTCTGGGACAGTCAGGCAGAGATTCTTAACTCTATATGGAGTAGACAGTTTCGATTGTTGTGCAAAGAAACCCGTCGAACTTCTAAGAGATCCCGCCCATGATATTTGTCATGGTTTATGTTGTAGTTCTAGCGTTATTTACACTTTATTTATTGAACTACTTTCCAACTATCAACCCCACTTGAAAGTGTCAAACAATGTTGTATAACTGGAAGCCATAACCCTCCTAATGGGGCGATTTACCATCCAACCAACCAAGCAACGAACTTACCAACCAGCTACTCCAGTTAAGTTCGAGTTGAGCCTACTGAAGTGCCATAAATGTGACTGTGATTGCGCCTAGAGTATCTGTTGTAAGGCCTGCTACTTGGATTTTAGTCAAATAGTCTAATCGTTTATTAAATCTAAAGTAACGCTCTTTGTGAGCTTTGAAGTTCCCGACGCGGCGGCAGCATTGAGAGACCCTCTTCTCTATAGCGCAATCTCAGTCACGGTTAGCCAAAGTTGACCTAGTAAGGGAACTAGGGGAAGGGCATGACCAGATAAAAAGCCATCAACCCGATAAAAACAGAGCAGTTCTTAGATTCCCTAGATTTCGTAAACAAATGACATAAACAACGCTATCGAAATACATTTAGAAACGGAAAGACCCTCTATGTATTATATCTATAAATATTGGCTTAAAATTTGCCATAATTTGTCTTTCGAATTTCCAACTGCATGTGATTTCTAAACAAAATTAAGGAATAATTGGTTAATTAAATACAGAAAGGCGTCTTTCATAATTTAAATCCTTAGTCACTACCGTAAACAGTTGGCTAAGATGAACATCTAGATAATCTTACACTGAATATGAATCACATTTGTATTGAATATAGATTTCGTTAACTAATAGCATTAACAACGGAATAGAAATACATTCAGAAACGGAAAAGACCCTCTACGTGTTATATCTATAAATATTGGCTTTAAATTTGTAAGGACTCCGAAAATTGTTAATCAATAATTTTACTTTCAAATCTGTTACTGCAACGAAATGAAAGAATAATTGGTTAATTAAAACCAGAAATACTCCATTAATAATTTGTTTCCCTAGTCACTACTGTAAACTCTTCATATGACACACATTAATATGGAATATATTTGCATATCTAAATATTAAATCTATCAGTGTCCATATCCGTATCTTATAATTTCAACTACCAAGCTTCGTTCACAATAAAAGATTTCTAGATTTTAACGAAAATCGCGAGCTGTGAAACAGATAAATGGTTTTATTTACAAAATGCATGACACTACAATAACGACACGACTCTAGATATATGAGGACAGTAGTATAGTGTGATAGGATTTCTGTTTTCGATTCCTAGTTCGGTCTGTTGACCTGGCCATTGACTTGAGCGTATGTCGCAAATTATGCGATACTCTTGCCACTGTCGTTGAAAGCGTTCAGTGAACAAAATGATTTTATTGCCATGCCGTCTAAGCCCGAAAACCACTCCAACCATTTGGCCATATGTTGGCATTTGTGACAAAACTGCAGCGAGCACGCAACACAACAGGATGAACAGGTCCTGGAGGGATGGACTCACAGTCAGACAGAGAGTGGGACAGCGACAGGGACTGAGGAGAGTTGGAGAGTAGATAGCAAGATGCTGTTGTCGTTTGTTGTCGTTAATGCCCAATGGGTGGCAAATTGTTTTTTATTATCGGTCGGGCAGAGACACAGAGACACAACCGACCCCTCATGCTTGCTAAGTATCGAGTGGATTGTGGAAAGGTAAGGGGTGTGGGGACAAAGGAGTAAGCTGGTCCACACCCTCAGGCAATTGTCGATTGCGTGAATAAAACTTTAATGGAACGACACAAATCCCCTTTCAACATTTGCCTTGGTGTTTCCAAATCTAACTAATTGAGTGCGAAAATGCCGTCAATTTTCCACACTGCGTCGCTCTCTCTCTCTCTCTCTCTCTCTCTGTCTTGTCTTCTCTTTCCACTCTGCAACTTTGGAATATTTTCTATATATTTATGAAACTATAAAAACTGGCACACAAAATGCACTTGAAATGCAGCTACTCCTAGGGAGGGAATTCATTGGGGAAATCGCAGCCTAAAAAATGCCAGCAAATGACTTTTGACAGAACGTGAACGATAATACATATATGTATCTTTACTTATATATGTGTATCTCAGCAAAATATGGTCACGTCTAGTGGCAGTCTCCACTCCATTGGCAGATCACGTAAATTGTTGATGCCGTCCATTGCACGTTGAGAATTTCAACTGAATCTCGACTGCAAACTTGCAGCTAAGTAAAATTTATAGCCTGCTTCAAGGCGCCGAAGCACGTGACCATGCAACCAGTATGATGATTATGAAACTGGATTCAATGGTGCTGTGATTGAGGTGCTTGGCCCACTGGAGACAGCACAACGGAGGAAATTTTGTGTTGCACAAGTCTTTCCAAGGCAAAGTCATAGAAAATGCTGCAGTTTAAATGTTAGTTTTATAGATAAATCGATAAATGTGTTTATGGATTATCGCTTGGATTTCAAAGAGTTTTTTGCAGAACAAGACTTTAAAGGGTCAGCTCTAAGCAATTAAGGCACTTATAGAAAGATAATGTCTGGATAAGCAAATATTTAGCCCGAATGGAAATAATGGACAGTGAGAGGGGAAAAAAATTAAATTTTTTAAGTGAGAAATAATTTGATGCAGAATAAAATTAGAGGTCAAATAATGGCATTAATTCCAATCCTATCGAAAATCGGTTAAGATTTGACAAAGTTTTGACAGTTTGAAGTTTTTGAAAAGTTTAGAGGGACAGGTATGAGAAAATTGACAGTGAAATTAAAAAATTAGATATTTTAAGTGAGAAAACTTTAGATATTTTAAGTGAGAGAACTTTGAATGCAGAATCAAATTAGACAAAATCGATAGGAATTATTTAAACTAATAACGGTTTGAAATTTTAGAACAAACGTCAAGGAAAATAAGAAAATATAGACTTCAATTTTACAATTTTTTAAAATACTTTTTATTCTCATTCATTTTGTATACTAGAGAAAAATGTTGGCCTTAGAGATCCTTTAAATTATTCAATATTCTTGAGCAGCATGGATTGTTGAATCATTTTAGTTGTGTCCAACTACCTAACTATCAATACTATCAATCTGACTATGCCTCCATTGGTTTCTCCTTTCACCTATCCATGGTATTTAATAGAGCCGCTTTCATTCACGCAACTTTCAGTTTAACTTGAATTCAGTATCATAATTTACTAGTATAATTGCACAGAGTTTGGTTGACAAAGCGCATAAAGTATTCGCGTAAATTCAATGCGACCAAATTGCCAACAAGAAGAAGAAATTGTTACCCCCTTCCGTCTTCCCCTGCCTTCTTCCCTTTAATGTTGCTCCCCAATCGAAGCCAACGCCATCTAGAAACCAACTCCAATGCAAACTGTGCAACCCTTAGGCAAATCTCTTCTGTCCCTTTTGCACTCACACCCACAAGCTTTCTCTCTCTCTATAAATATGGCGACGTCCATTTTTGTGGCTGATATTCCAGCAACAACAGAAACAGCAACAACAACAACAACAACAAGGAAAAGGACAACAACAAGGGTCTCGACTCCCCATTTACCTCACCATTTGGGCGCCATCTTGGCTTCATCAAACGCACACAAAAGCCCATAAGGGCAAAGCCAAGATAATGGCATCCCAACATCCAGGCATTAAAGCATCCTCGCCGCCTAGCAGCCAAGAGCTGAGCTCTCTACATTCAGAGAAATAAAGATTCCGTACCGAAATTGAAGTTATTTAGATCTGAACAAGTGTTCGGAATTTTCAAAACTATAAATTTCTCATTTCAAACACGCTTTTCACAAATTTGAAATATGGTTTTTCTGAAATTCTTTGAGTATATTTTGAAATAATTTCAAGTGTGTAGCCAAGTCGAAACACACTTAAATAATTATACAAATATCTGCAACTAATCTTATAATATTTGGTTTTAGTACAAAATATTCAAATACATAGGATAATTTAAATTTAAGGACTTATTATTTTAAATAGCAACCCAATCTGATAAAGTCTAACAATTATATCATATATCTAAAGTTTTTATCAGTCTATATTTTAAATTTAAGAATAAAAGAATGCACCAATATGAATTCATGTTTAGACACAATTTTAGAATGCCAAATTTTCCGGAGTGTAGTGAGAGCTTAGTTCAGCAGGCAAATAAAATGGGCACGAAACGAAGTCGTTAGAGCAACCGCCCTCATCCTTATCCCTCCCACATGCCAGCCCCACCCAAGCACTCAGGAGTCAGTCAGTCAGTCAGTTAGTCAGCCCACCTACAAGCTAGATGGTTTTTTGTGCCAGCTTCAAAAGGAAATCACCCCAAGTGTGTATTTTTATAGAGACCGCAATAAACCTTTTTCTTTTCTGCTCCTTTTTCTTTTTCTGCGTCACGGTCGCATCGTGAAGCGCTTCGATGAATGTGAAATGGTTGCCTCTGAATCCGTAGTCGTTGCCATATCCGTATCTTTATCTGGGACCCGTTTTGAGAGCCCCTTTCCGGTCCTGGTTTTGGTTCTGGTTCTGGGGCTTCTGCCACTTTTTGGCTTGGGCTTCTGCCTATTTGATGAAGTTGCAGTTCCGACACAATACACTTGGATGGCATAAAAAATACAACAACAACAAAAACAAAAACAAAAATAAGAGCTGGAAAATAAGGAAAACTCACCGCAGTCCTTGCCCATTTTTCTTGGCCAGGCATAACCATAAAGACGGCTCAGCGAACTGGCCCGATTGATGGCCATAGCACTCAAAATTGAAAGCAAGTTTGTAACCATGTGCCGTACGTATAAAAAGGACTCCAAGTCCTTTTGCCTTGTCATCATCGTCATTGTATATTCTTTGACTTTCCCATTTCTCTCCCACTCTCTCTCTGTCCCACTACATGGCTCGCTGCCTGTTGTTGTTATACCCGTATTCTCTGTGTTTTATAGCCCGGTCAAGGGTGCTGGTCAGCTCGCGTTGGTTGTCGGCTTGACGCTTGAATGGCTGCCAACGAGAGCGCGCCTTTTGTTTGGCCAACAAAACGAGAGAACAGCAGAAAATAGAAAGAAACAACAAGGGAAAAACAAAAGCCATGCAAAACACAGAAAAAGGCGAACAAAATGCTTTTCGCAAAGTTTCCAAAAGCGAGCGTAACTAGTAGAAAAATCTCCAATCGAGCGAGCTCGACTGCGAGAGACCCTGTAGCTGTGTTAACATAGTCAATAAAAAGGAAGAACAAAAAATCATATATTTCTTAATAAAAACTATATTGGAAAACCAAAATAAGTCGAAATTTTTTGCAAAATTATAGTTACTTAAATTGGGCCATTTGAGTTAAATATACCCAAATATATTTTAAGAATATTAAATTTGTTAGATAATTTTACTCTCGGAGTTCGCGGCTCTCAATTATATTGGGATCCAGATGTTTTCTTTTATTCTAAGAGTCCAAGATTTCAAAGCATTTTATTAAGAAATGATCTCTTGATATTTAGATTATTTGGATTTTGACTAAATTATAAGACCCTACGGGACTTTTCAGTACAGAGTCTGAAAAATAGAAAATTGAAAATAGAGAGAATATGTGGCGGTTCCATTGTTTAATGGACGTCAGCTGGAATGTGCGCCAGAAATTGAAAAGTTATTGTGCTGCATATCCACTTGCCACAGCCTCAGGCAAAGGGGGGCATGGGGCAAGGGGCATGTGGCAATGTGGAACGGGGTAAGGGAAAGGGAAAGGGCCGGCCAGTCGTTGTATTGTCGTGACAAGCTGCTACTTATGTAGCTGCAGCTACTATTCGTTGCTTTTTGTGCCACTGCGCAAATTGTTCAACTAAAATATTTGACAGTTAATTTTTGGTTTGGTCGCGGCCTTTTTATGCACTTGCTGGGCGAACAACTTTTGCACAATGCCTGCAAATTTAGTGTTGCTTTTTTAGGCCAAAAGCTGGCACGAGACGAGAGTCCGCCATAGCACCCAGCTTCTGTTCGCACACACACAGCGAAATTCAAATAGGCAACATTGGTAGTTGTACATATTAAGGGTATTAAAGAAATTTATTCAGATTATACGTTATAAGGTACAAAAAGTTAATATTTAGTCTAAAGTCGAAATTGGTTAAGGAAGACAAAAATAATAATAATGATTGAAAGGCAGCTAAAGCATTACAAGAAAATAGATCATTTTTTATTAGGAGATCTTAGAATAATAATTTTCACAAATACTAAACAGTGTGTGACTTACCTGAAACTGATTCAGTTTTGCTTAAATATAATCGAAATCAAATCACAATCTGTTTTAGGAATACCCCAATGTATAAGCAACCAAAAAAAAAAAAAAATATTCACACAGTCATAAGTCTATTTTTGGTTATTTTTTGCGCATTAGTTGTAGTATATACTCAATGCAATGCGCAAAAATGAACTAAATGTGCTCAACTTGCGCTCTCTCGCTCACGTACACAAGCTGATCGTTTGCTGTCTGTGTCTGTCGCTCTCTCACTCAACTCACTCTCTATTCGTGCTCATATGCAATTCCTTTACATCTCGTTCGACCGCAATTAAGATATTGCAATGGCCTAGGAAAAGCTTTGGGTAAAGCATCCACAAAAGCTAAACCGAGAACAAGAAAAAGCGCAAGAGCTAAAGGACACATGCCTAAAGTAAATTATAATAGGCATAATAAAAAAGGAGGCAAAGACCAAACGACAAGTCACGGCATTTATTGTTGTTCTTGTTGTTGTTGTTGATGTTTTGCCATTTACTTTGCATGCTTCTGTTTGTATTTACAAGTGTGTGAGTGTGTGTGTGGTTGTTGTCTTTGCTGCGGTAAGGCCGTAAGTGCTTCGAGCGGAATTAAAAGCAAACGCATTAAAAGGTGCCCAAAAAGAATTTCACCTTGGCAAAGGTACAAAGCAACAACAACAAGACTACAACAAAATGGCGCAGCTGCAGATGGCGACAGATTCACGTTTGCTAAATATTACATGAGCCGGAGGGAGACAGACACACACAGAAACACTTACACCCACCCACACATAGATGGCGACACGTACACCGTAGAAAGCTCGGTAACGAGCAACATTTTTAATTATGAAACACTAAAAGTGGCAAAGCTAAAGTGCAACGAGCACAAGAATGGGGCCATTGGGCTGCACGATGGGTGGGGAGGGGAGAGGTGGGGGCGTGCTGTTGTTGGGGTCGCTTTAGCCATGCTATTAACTTAAACGCCTTTTTGCCGGTTAATGGAAATGAACCTCGTCGTGGCAATGGGCAGTTATCTGGTTAAGACAACGATGGGACGCCACTCCAACGACAACGGCAGACACGCGCAGGTGTTTAAGCCCCGACCCTCTTAACCGTTAACCGTTCACCATTCACCGTTAACGGTTATGAGCAGCAGCGTACGGAGCATTCATGTTAACACGGCCTAATTGTGGCATGACTGAAACCACTTGCTACTACAGTGAGTTCTCTCTCACAAATAACAGCTCGCTTTAAATTTGAATTGTCCAGGAATCATAAACTACAATTTTTTTATTAAATTACACTGAAAATTTTGATAATTTGGATATTACTCTACTTTTTTCTATTTAAATATAATTATTATTAAAAATGAGAACTACAAAAAAATAAGAGCAGTTAAAATTATACATTAAATCACTTTAATCACTTCTTGTAGAAATAAAATACATAGTAAAAAAAAATGGCTTTCTAAGATTTTCCAAATTATGATTAACACCGAAAATAGTATTAATTAAAAAAAAAACACTTAATTCAATTCTCAAGATATTGATAATCGCAAGAGAAGTATAAAATTATGACGATAAAATGATGAGTAAAAAAATATACAAAATACTCATAGAAAGTCAAGATTTTTAAGAAATTAAAAGTACAGAGTGTGAAACTTATTGAGAGTATTTAGGAGAGTCTACTGTCTACTACATACTTAGTCGACTCCATCCTGGAAATTGAGGAATGAGATTTGTCGGGGTGCTCTGCATATTGAGTTACTGTAAGTTATTTTAATTGCAGGCACGTGCAACATTTCACTTGCAACACGACCTGTGAAGTCAAGTGCGAGGCTCACGCCTCTTGTAGGGCCTCCTCGCAGAGTGGGAACTTTCACCTGGCAATTGCACGGAAACTTAAGATGCGCCTAATCGGATCGTTATGGTAGAAAATTGAACTTCATCGTTTGCTTTCCCGCAGCTGACGTAGCGTAATTTCCACGCAGCTACAATTTCTATTTGCCTGCGTGAAACAGGACCAATAATTGATATCCATCATTGCGTGCATGCGTCCAGTCGCGTGCTGGGATGATGGGAGAGACAGATAGACAGACAGACAGACAGAGAGAGAGAGAGAGAGAGAGATGTAGCATGATACTCGGAAAAGGATGGTGGCTGGCCAAGCCCAAGTGGTTTAGCTACGTCTCTAGTTTCATGGGATACGGGCGCGTTTGGTTTTATTGCCGCGTTTACTTTACTTTGGCTATAAGCCGCAGCAACAATTTCACTAGCAATCCACGTCTATCGATATCCCATCCCATGCCATCCGATTCCATACCATCCACCATCAATATCAACACAAAGTTAAGTGCTGTCCATGGACTGTGCAACAGTTCGTTGAAAACAGTTTTCAAAGTCGCGTAGTTTTGCCCTAACAAAAATAAAAGGCGGAGGGTTGCTTGCTCAAAATTGATTAAGGTCATTATGCAGCCGGGTTGTGTCAAGCTGCGAGCAACCGAACAACCGAACAACCGAGCAAACCGAGCAAACCGAGCACCGAGCACCGACTCACTGACACTTAATCCCAGCGGCATAATCAGCAACATATTGTAGCAAAACTTCTTCACACTGCCATAAAAAAGTAGCAGTTTTGTATTTTACGAAATTTTACACCCCGACCGAAAGAAGCGAGCAAAGGGAGCAGGGGGTCAGAGGTTAAATGGCAGGGCCTGTATGAGGCCTTAGCCCCGTGTTCTACGTTCCGTATTCCAAGCTCCCAGTTTTATGGCTTACCCATTTTTGTTTAACAATAAACTTGCCTGGCTGTCTGCACTCTCAACATTGAGGAGTGTCAGCTCCTCGTTGCTTTCCCAGATGACTCTGGCTTTTTGGGTGCGGCTGGCATTATTCATGAGCTTAACCTGGAATACCCCTTGCTGGAGTTGGTTGGAAATTTCATCGCAGCTGCTGTCAGACAATCAACGCTGTCTTCTTGGCTAAGACCTAACTTCAAAGGCAACAGAACAAGTGAAAACTTCAGGTGACATTAACGACCACAGGACGAGCAACAAGTGTATTAATCCCCGAATCCCGTGATCCAGAACTAATAATAAGCCAACCCCATTTCCCAGTTTCCACTTGATATAATGAAGGTGTCCCCGGTTCGATAAGCGTCCCTAAACATTCACAAATGTTTTTATTACATTAAAAGCATTAACGCTCAACATTAACAATGGTATGTAGAGCAAAGTACCAGTCGACAATATGAATATTAAGAGACAAAGCGATACTCACGACTTCCCCCTTTGTCAGGGATGCAGGAACAAGCCCAAAGAACAGGAACACACACCAATATGTCATCAATGCTGGCAAGTCAACACGACAGCTACCCCCAACCGTCTCGAGGGTTGTCCTCGACAGACCCCTCGAGAACAAACGACGGGATTTCGTCATAACTGTTACACTGGTCTGTCGCTTGTATTTCCGGTGTATTTCGGATGTTCACTGGCCACAACTGTTTGTATTTCGATAAATATATTGACAGTAGATCGGCTTAACTAACTGACAAAAAAGAAAGACATAATATTAAGGTAATCTCTGAGATTTTCGAATAAAGCTAAAATGTAAAGAATTGTTTTGAAATTGTTTAATGTTTAAGTTGGTTTCAAGATTCTTAACAATGTCTTGCCTCTAAGTATTTTTAGTAAAATATATTTTGGAGACTTTTATAATCAGTTTCTGGTTTAAAACCCATTTTTAATTGACTTTTCACAATCTTTTTGATTTATTACCGAATTATTATTATAGTTCGATACTGAGTTTATTTACTAAATATTAATTATCCAAAAGGTGAATTGATTAGGTATATTATATAGTATATAGAACATCAACTAACCAATTTCGAAAAGAGTTTGAAAACTTTTTAAGTTCATACAAAGTCCTCGGATAAGTCAAGTCATCTTAAGTTTGGTTTAGGATATCAGTCAAAATCGCGACTCTAATTTTGTTGCATAAAGAAAAATTCTAAAACTCTAAAAACCCAATTTGTACTGCGAGTCTTTTGTTTTTCAATTATTCAGGACTTATTTTTGGTATATTTAAAGAACAACTGAATTTTTACATCTGAAATCATATATAATGGTGATTCTAATCCCATTTTTAATCTTTTCTATAATATTTTCAATGTAATAAAATAAAGAAAAATTTTTTTTTATAGGTTATCATAAATTTTTTTTATATTTTTAGAAATTTATGACTATAACCCACTGTAGACTAGAACTTGACTTTATCAGAATGCTGGAAAATATTGTGTGTGTGCCACCCCCAGAGCCTTTTGTTTGACTTTGTTGAATTGATTTCGTTAGGGAAATACAACAACAACAACAACAACAACAACAACGGGTAGAGAACCCCTTGAACACACATACATTTTGTCATTCATCCTTTGCGTCGTATTCTTCGAATCGTGCCTTCCTTGCGTCCTTTCCGTCGATTCGTCGTGCCTTTTCTTTGGTCCTTGCTGGCATTTGGCGAGGTTATCGCTGTGATGTTTCCATTTGTACAAAATAGAGCACTTAACGGGGAAACTGCAAACAAATTATTGCACTTGCTGTCAGCAGTGCGAGCGTCGTGTCCCGCCTTTTCGAAGCTGCCACAGGATGTGGCAAAGATGGCAGAGAAGGGAACGATGCAAGGGAGCAGGAGGTTGAGCCGATGCCGATGCCGATGCCACTGCCATTGCATACACTTAAAGGATTACAAGCGGATCTGTCGCTTGTTTGCCGCTAAATGGACGCATTTACTCGCACAGTGAGATGCAGAGCAGCAGAGTGACAGAGAGAGAGAGAGAGAGAGAGAGAGAGAGAGAGGGAATGAGTGGAGTAGGAAGATATTTTGGGTGGTTGGGCGGTTTACAATGGACGTTCCGTGCCTTTGCGCGCTTTTTTATGGCCAATGAATAGATGAATGAATGCATGACAAACTGAAAAGCTGACTGACTGACTGACTGACTGACTGACTGACTGACTGACTCGCTGAGTGGGCGGTCGGTTGGTTCGTTGACTGCTTTGCTGGTTCGTCGGGTGGAGTTACTTAATGGATTTGGTTAAGTGCTGCATTGACATTTTGATAAATGCTTTGGAACAGATGCGTTGCCAGGCGCTGCGTTAAATGGGCGTTGCCTCCATCGCCGCTCCCTGTCCTGTCCTCTCCTCTGCTCTCCTTTCCCTTCTCTCCCTCCTCTCCTGTCCCATCGTTGTCCTGCCTTTTATGATAAATAGTTTATGCTACGCTCGCCAGCAAAAGAGCCCAAAAGGCGGTTTAAGCATTTGTCACAATCCGCGAAAGTGTTTCCAAATTGATTATCCACGACAAAGTCCTACAGATTCGTCACGGCTCGTCAATTAACCAATATGATGACTTTACTAGTCCAATAAATGTTAAATTTATATATACAAAAATTTCTATGTAATAAAATTTAAGTACCTGACTTCATTAAAGGAACTATATTATTTCAAAGATATATGTTGTTACTTTTATCATTTGCTATCTGCAATCAGATTTTTTAATGCCGTCCATTTTTTCAATCGCTCTCAACTTTTCCATACTTTTTCTTTACTCTGTTTCAAAAACTTTAAACGTTCATAACTTTGCCTTATCTTAACCGATTTTAATACGGATTGTAAATTGTATCATTATTTGAGTCATATTTTGATTTCTGCTTCAAAGTTCCATAGTGAAATTTTTTCTTGTACATTTTTTCGGCACTGTCTTCAAAACGCATTCTTATAAGCTTCAAATCATCATAATTTAGTCAAATCTGAACCGATTTAAATATGGAATATCAATTATAACATAATTTGATCTCTTATTTTATTCTGGATCAAAATTATATTTTTTATACACTCTGTCCATTTTATTCCGTAGTTTCTTTCATAACTTTCATAACTTTGCCAAATCTTAACCGATTTAAATACGGATTGTCAATTTTATCATTATTTGATCTCTTATTTTATTGTGCATCCAAATCACAAAATTACATTTTTTCACTGTCCAATTTTTCCCTTACTTTCTCCTCAATGCATCCTCATAAACTTAAAAAATTCATAACTTTGTCAAATCTTAACCGATTTTAATTTTGGCATTATTTTAGCTCTAATTTTATGCTGCATTAAAATACAGAAATTATATTTTTTTCGCAGCGTCTATTTAAATATTTGTTGTGAGTTTTCCCTATGTTATGAAACTTTCTATTAGCAATCAAAACTCATTTTCCTAAACTTTTCCCGTTTTCTAACCGCTTTGTAGTCCGAAAAAAAGGCATTAAAAAGATTCTCAGTTTGTTTCGGGGGCAAAACAATGGACAAGTCAAATAGTCCTGACCATTACCAAGTGTCAATTTTTTGCTGTTGTTGCGGTTGTTGTTGCTGTTGTTGTTGCTGTTGTTGTTGCCTTTTTTATAGGACTACAAGACACTTATTTAGCTGCCCTCAAATGGCAAAAGTTTTTGTAATGTTTTGAAGTGCCTCTAATTAGATAATATGCGGCCGGGGTCAAAACGAACTTTGCCGTGCAGATGACGCCGCATTTTCCTATGCAAAGTGGCAACGCGTGCAATAGTCCTCCCCCCTGGAGGTAGAAAACACCCCCCTCCCCACCGGGATGGCCAGAAATAAAAAGGCAAAAAGCCAAAGCGCATAATAAAAAAAAAGGCGGCCGATGCCACGATGTGCGCAATTTGAATCCTAATGGATGCGTGTGGCGCAACCAAACGACTGTCGGACACGCGATGAGGCAACCATCATTTTGTAAAAGGAGTTCGCGTCCACAGCTGGCGAAGGTGTAAAGTTCACGTGTGTCCATTTACCAACCCCCAGCTCCCAACTCCCAGCTCCCATCCCCCAACCGCCCACACTTGTCTACTTCCCTGCACCATCCCCTCAAATCGCTCTCCCCCTCCCTTGGAAATGACCCAACCTGGTGTCGTATTATTAATGCTTTTGGAGTGCTTTCAATGTTTTATCGGACATTTTGCTCTATAGCGGTCTCGGAACAACGGCACGATGTCTATCGTCCCGATTCTTACCCCTTTCGGAGTGCATCGGTCATTGCGTAATAACTTACCGTTGCTCTCTTTGCCCTGAATATCCTGCATACAAACATATACCATATATATATGCATAGTCTATAAATATCCTCCACTTCTATTATGATTATGAATTCGAAACGTTGACTTTTATCTAAATGGGTCTTTTGTTTGTATTACGACTAATGGAATAGGCGGTGCTACATATACCATATACCATATACCATTTAATATCAATCCTCTCTTGATTATAGACACTCGAACTATTCTATATATGTTTAGCTCGTCGAGGACTAAAAGGGTTGCCACAGACTAATTAACTTGTCACTCTAATAACTAAATATGTCGCCAGAGTGAATAACAGATACCAACTAGGAATACCTTAAAATATAGTAATACTTAAATCGTACGAAATTTCAGACAGTTTCTTGATTAATTGAGTTGTCAGTCTAATATAAAACATATATAAAATATTCATTCAGCACGTTTCCCTCGGGAAATCATATGAAACCAATTTTAAAACTTATGCTGGCATTCAATAATATTCTTAGTAATGGTTCGTTTAAATTTAAGGATTTCAATTAAATGTGATTATTAGTATTACTGACAATAAAATGAGTGAATTTTCTTTTTGCTTTTTCGGTTTTTCTTATTTATAGATAGATTATAATTATTATGTGTAAGTTTTAAATTCTTTATCTGAGGTGTTATATAGTATATCTTAGCTATGATTACGATATTAGATTTCATTCAAGATCTGCTTTTTAAATCTCCCTAATCAATAATACGAGAATTTATGTTTATCTAAATGATTTAAATGATTTAAGGATAAACAGAACTGTTGAAACTAAATAAATTATGTCGCTACTATATTTCCAATTAAATTCATGTACATAAATAAAATTGTTTATATGAAGCGTTTCGAGCATTTCTATTATTTAAGCCACAACTGTCAATATGCAAAGTCTGATTGTAAATAAATATGTAAACGAAATTGTTGTTAATTGCTTAACATAATAACTGTTGTGATTTGTTAGACTTCAAATTATGTATATATGTGTATATGTGCGTGTATGTATTTATACTCAATTACTTATACATAAAATTCCCCAGTTTTTAAGGCAATTGACCAGCTGCTGGTAAAAGACGCAAAGCCAAGGAAATAAGCTTTCAAGTTTTAACGCCAGCCACAAGACAGTCTAAAACCCAAGTGAATTTGACGTTGTTGAATATGAAGCAACAATACACTGACAAAAAATAGAGGTGCCAAAGTCTCGATTTTGGTTTTAGAACTAAGAATATTAGTGTAATCGAGTTTATAGGTAAATATCTGATAAATTAGAAAATAACACATCTTGGAGTTGAGAACATTTCTAAAAAGATAAAGTTCTTATTATAAGAATAACAAAAATTATTAACGTTTATAGTGAACTTCGGTGCATGTTCTTGATTTTAAAAGCTGTCCCATTTTTTTCAGTGTACCACAAGCTGCCAGCCATTTTGTTGGGCGTTCCACATTGCCGCCAATTCCAGTCTTAGATACAGTAATATCATTGTTGTTGGTTCTGTTATGCAAAGCATGTGGGTGTTATATCAGTCAGCTTAAAGCGACTCCCAGCTACATCCACATGACACGGACATTTGCTCATTCCCCTTTGAGTTTGGCATTCGCATGCTGTGATTATGCAACAAGCTGGAAACGTGTCCACTTCTAAATACTATTTTTTGGCTTTATGCATTTTTGATATGCTGCATCCTCAGCGTTTTCTCATACAAACAAACAAGCAAGACAGGAGATTCGGAAAGCAGCAGAAAAAGCTGCTAAGCTGTGCACACACACACATACAACTCTTATACATCTTACTTTACACAGACAACGCAAAAATTTCGGACTTTAGAAAACATTTTGCCAGCTTTTAGTGCACATTCCAGGTCCGCTTTTCGGGCTTCTGGCATATTTAAGTACCCGACTCAAACCTGCAGTTATTTTTTTTGCGTGGAACTGAACCTAAGCTTACACTTATACACCCAACCATATAGAATAACAGTAAATGTTGCCGTTAGAGTTTTAGCGAGCTTTTGCCTTCAGTTTACACAATTTCAACATAAATTTTAATTTCTTTGCAAATTAAAAGGTTTAAAAATTATTTACAAATTTATATCATTTCTATTCGATAGATTTTAAATATTTTTTTTGGATTCAGCATTTTTGATGATTTTTCCTAACTTCAGTTTTTGTTTTCCTATTTAAAAAATTAAATAAACATCTGATTACTAATTAAGCTTTCCTTATGTTTAAATTACATGTTGATTAAATTAAATTCCAATATCCCTAATAATTCAGATGTTTCTCCCTTAATTTAAAATATTAATTGTCGTCTTGTTCGAAACATTTTAAGTTGCACTTGGTCCAACAGTTCCTAAAAGTATACCATAATTTTCCGCTCGCACACTGACAATACGCACTGTATTCCCATAATTTATTGATCGTTTATTATTTGTGTTTATAAAGCTCAACAGCAAAGTGAGGTTAGGTCACACATACAGATTTTCGATATTTCTCTCATTGGCAAAAATGCCATCAAAAAGTGCAAAACGTCAATCAAAAGCGACAACTGCAGCGACGAATGAAGCGAATAGCAGTGGAAATGAATTTGTGTGCGTTTTTCGGCGTAGACCAGTCGATAGACACGGCGACCAGACATGAAATTTAACAAATTTAAGGTCATTTTTACTGTTAAACAATGACACAAACAGTACATATCCTAACAACAATAAAGCCGAGGCAGTCAAGTCTCTCTCGCTCTCTCTCCCTCTCTCTCTCTCTCCCTTGGCTGCTCGCTCTCTTTCGACAGAAACAAACATGTATATTTTTAGTGCACGTACAAGTTCGCAACATTGAACTGGTGCGAAAGAGCCAGCGTGCGACAGAGAGAGAGAGAGAGAGTTGCGATGGCGAGTGAGCGAAAAATGCTGAAAAAGCTTTGACTTTGAGACCACTCCCCAAAAAGTTCAGGCGACGGCGCAACGTCGACGCACACAAAACAACCAATCCCAGGCACAAATACAAAAAGCAAATACACACTCACACGCATACACATACACATTTGTGTGAAATGAAAAAGTGAAACAAATACACACGCACATACACACATACAAAGACAGATAGCAGAAGTAAAAGCAAATGTGTTACAATGCAATTTCCCCGACATTGTTGTTGTTGTTTTTGCCGTTGCTTTTGCTGCTGTTTTTGCTGTTGCTGTTGCTGTTGTTGGTTTTGTTGTGCGACCAACCCAAACTCAATTGTTTGCGGCGAAAAGACAAAAAGAGAAGCTTGGAAAACAGGCAAAGCCAAAATATGAACAACAACAACAAGAACAAGAACAAGATGAAAATAGCACAGGGTGCAGCAGCAGTTTTCCAATTGGAAGTGCAGTCTGATTTTCTAAGGGTTGGGCTGCTAGCGGCGTGATTATGTCAGCTTTGCTATAGTGTGTGTGTGTGAGTGTGTGTTCACCCACCACCAACACCAGCAACAACAACATCTGACTGCAAAGCAGAGCAGCGGTTCGTCAGTTGCTTTCCAAGCGCCGACGCCGCCGCACTTGCTCCACGAGCGCTCGGTCGTCATTCGTACAACGCACTGCAAACTGCAAACTTTGGTAACGGTAAAAACGTTGTCGTTACCTCGCGCTGCGTCGCCGTCGCCGTTCGCCAATCGTTTACCGTCGTCGCTGTCGCCGCCGTCATCGTCGTCGCCGTCGGCCAATGGCCATGCGCCATTTTTGCACGAAAAGTGTTGAAAAGATACCAAAAGTTAACAAAAATGTGACCATTGAATACCTTTAAATTCTTAAGCAAATGAAAGCGACAAATTACAAGAATTGTCTATGAAGAATTAAAAGTAATTCCGCATTTCAAATCTCCAATCTCCAACATCCAACATCCCAGCTAGCCATCTTTGCCTAAACACAAATGCATTCAGGCATGGAACTTTTGAAGCTAATGATGTTCAAAAGTGACTTTATGTCCAATGGCAAATGTGACGATCGCGTACCGCCCATTAACCTCAGTCAATTGCCAGAATTTTTATTGTGTAAGTGTCCGGATTGTACAAATAACATAGCATCAAAGAAAAATAGTTGAATGCACCTATGGAAATCTATTTTAACGTCAAAAAACTTAGTATGAATGTGATGAATATCTAGATTATTAAATTAAAAGATAATAGGGGAAGAAAGGAAATCAGAATGATAAAAATAATGCGAAAATAGAGACAGTGGAAAGTGCAATTATAGTATTTATATATAAATGCAAGCAATAAAAACAAATCTACGGATTTTAAGCATATGCAATAAAAAAGAAATAGATCCAAAATTAAAGGTTAAATATTTAATCTTTACCAAATATAATTACTCCATAGGTAGAAACTTTGTACTGCGTTCAATGTTACTTTTCAATCAAACCAAAAAAATTAAGCAAATCCAATTCATCAGGAATTTAAATCTTCTTGTTTTTTATTCACTCAATAATAATTAAAATATGCAAGCACATTTTTAAATTACGCAATGGTAAAACACATACTAACTTTTTTAATTGGCAGAGAAAGAAACTTAAGATTCTAGTTCTAAAAGTGAACTAGCCAAAATAAATAAGGTCTACTGTGCAATCTCAATTATTTCGTATAAATCTTTTATGTTCCCCACAATAAAAAACACTTTTATGATAAACCAAAAGAGTCATTATTAAACTCAACCAATTTTATTTTTATAGATTTCATAAAAATACATAGCGGATAAAGTATGGAGTAAAATAAAATATAACTAATAGCGTACGACATGTAATTCTTTAAACATATGATAAGGGAAATATAAAATTATATACTGTTAATATCTCTTCTTTTCCTCAATTCCGCTTGGAAAATAGGGTATTAAATGGAAAAATACTATACTAAAGTTTTATCAACAATTTGTGAATAGCAAATAAAAATTGTATATTTTGTAGCATTTCTCAAAACTGAGAAATGAAACGAATTTGTGTAATCTCAGAACAGACCTGACTATCCCATTTATATTTCTCGTAATGACAGTTTTTAAATAGACGACAAAACTGTTTCAAATTACAAGCAAATAGCTCAATTAAAATTCAGTTTGAATTGAATTACGAGAGAAAAATGTTATTTAAGCAAAAAAATTACGAGAAAAATATATTATATTGAAAGGAGAAAATTGTGAAAAATGCAAATGGGTAAATGTGAAAATAAACCGGGATAATAGCACTGGCAATTGTTAATAGATTGATGATATTATGCTGAAAATATCAGGGCTAAAGAAATTAATGATATCGATTTCTTGAAACTAATTGCAGCTACGATACCAAAGTGTGGCGGCTGCCACGAACTGATCCTGGATCGATTTATCCTGAAGGTGCTGGAGAGGACATGGCATGCGAAGTGTCTGCAGTGCAGTGAATGCCACGCCCAGTTGAACGACAAGTGCTTCGCACGGAACGGACAATTGTTCTGCAAGGAGGACTTCTTCAAGTAAGTAAATTTCTCAAACGGCATGCACAGACAGGATCGATCCTGCTGCTTGCTGTCGGCGCGGTCCATTGATAATGCCGGTTTAATGAAAATCTCCCGTTGCCCCGTTGCCAATGTTCGGGTCGAACAGACGTTATGGTACGAAGTGTTCCGCTTGTGATATGGGAATACCGCCAACGCAGGTGGTCCGACGCGCCCAGGATAATGTCTATCATCTGCAGTGCTTCCTCTGCGCCATGTGCTCCCGCACTCTCAACACCGGCGACGAATTCTATCTGATGGAGGATCGCAAACTAATCTGCAAGCGGGACTACGAAGAGGCCAAGGCGAAGGGTGTGTAATTGCTCTCTCCACAATTATCGGAATTATTTGAATGCTATCTCTCTTTTTAAAGGCCTCTACTTGGATGGCTCCCTGGATGGGGATCAGCCGAATAAACGTCCTCGCACCACAATCACCGCCAAGCAGCTGGAGACTCTGAAAACCGCATACAACAATAGTCCGAAACCCGCCCGACATGTACGTGAGCAACTGTCCCAGGACACGGGTCTGGACATGCGTGTAGTTCAGGTCTGGTTCCAGAACAGGTGAGTCGTCGTCTACAATCCCTATAATGAGATGACAGACTATCTCACACTGCATCACTCTTTGTAGACGCGCCAAGGAGAAGCGACTGAAAAAGGATGCAGGACGCACGCGATGGAGTCAATACTTCCGCTCTATGAAGGGCAACTGCTCGCCCCGCACTGACAAATTCCTGGACAAAGATGACCTCAAAGTCGACTACGACAGCTTCAGTCATCATGGTAAGATTTCATTTTATTCACTAATGAAAACATCTCCAAAGCTAAAGTTTCCATCTAAAGTATATGTATTTCTAAGTATTAAGCGAAAATTCCACGACTTTAAGTGCTTAAAGCTCCAAATTTGGAGTGTATGTTTTTAGTTTATTAAAAATTCCAAATTCCTAGCCTGCTTTGTCCATAAATCCAAAAACATGCCAAAAAAAATGGCAATCCTTAAGCTGTATTTTGGAGTTTCGGCATAATTAATATAAACACGAATGCAAATCTTTCATAATACATTTACAACAGCTATAAAAGTATTATATATTTAAACTGATTAAAGAAAAGCTTTCCTTTTAAATTATTTTTTAAACTTAAAATACGTATTACGTTTGTTCCGAAAGACAATAAACAGTCTTCGAATCCAGAACCTTGATACTCGTTGAAATCATTGTCTTATATATTGTTGGCTTATATATTACTTAGAAAACAAAAAATTTTCATCTAAAAAATTCTGCTGGATAAACAATTTTTTAATCATTGAAGAAATGAAGAAATATATTTGATTTCATTCTTTTGTGCGCTAAAAAAAGGTGTAAAAATCTGAAAAAAATAGATTTTTATTGAAATTTTGTAAACTTGTAATGGATAATATTTAAAAAGTCTAGCATTCTCTTCTGGAGTGTACTTACAAATTATATTAAGATATTTTTAAGTATTCCTACGCAAATATTTTCATATTTCGAATAAAACTTACCTATTTCGTATTTACTTCTTTCAACAGATCTTAGCAACGATAGTTATAGTACCGTCAATTTGGGTCTGGACGAAGGCGCCTCGCCGCACAGCATACGCGGTTCCTATTTGCACGGCAGCTCGAGTCCTTCGCAGTATCCTCCGAGCAGTCGCTCACCGCCAGCGGTGGGTCAAAGCCATACGTTCGGTTCATATCCCGACAATATTGTTTACACTAATATTGGTAAGATTTTTAAATAATATTTAAATAAACAAAAGTGTAAATATTATAGTAAATTTTCTATTTATACAGATCATGCTGTTGGTTCCAGTCTGCATCCAAGCAAAACACATCATCGCCTGCACAGTAGCAATAATGTTTCAGATTTAAGCAACGATTCTAGTCCCGATCAGGGATATCCTGACTTTCCTCCCAGTCCCGATTCTTGGCTCGGTGATTCGGGTAGCACCAATAATACCAGCATTAATAATAACAACAATAATGCAAACAGTAATAATAATAATACCAACAACAATAATAATAATAATAACAATAACCACAGTGCGGGCAGTGGGCCAACATCCAATGCAAATGTCGCCGCAGCTCCAAATCCATCAACACCCGGCGTCCATTACTGATACTCAAAATTGCTTTTGAGTTATTTTGAAATGCAGTCGCGGAATTTGCTGCTCGCAGCGGCCGAACAGCAACAACAACAACAGCAGAAGCATACTTCGCAGCAACAATAACAACAACAATAACAACAGCAACAGCTACCACAACAGCGACGTGACGCCATTTTGAAAGCTTTTGTGCACTTAACAGCGCTAACAGCCGAATGTAAAGCTTAACAGTTAACAGTGCTGCCCATATGCAAGCAGGCTTTTTATTTTGACTGCATTAAAGCATATTATGCACTCATTTTATTACTTTTTTATTACTAATATGTAACACAATTTGCTCAACAATTCCATTTAGTTAAAACTCAAAACAACAAAAAAAACGGAAATGATTAATAATGATATGATTAGCTTGAGTACATAAGTACATAGTACATACAATTACATACCCAAGAAATGATTGATGTATGTATGATATAAATGTTATTATGAATTACATCACTCCTTGACCGCATTTTGTTTATATCATTTTTAAGTTTGATAATTTAGTGTATGTAAATATTGTATATTTGTGTATAGCGAATGAAAGAAAAAACCAAACAAAACGAAAACTACATTTTAAATTAAATTAAGTCTGTATAGGGTCATACAAAGAATGTGTGAGTGGGAGGGGGACGGTAAGAGTGCACAACATTTATAAGACCGAACCCCATAAAAACGAAAGGAAAACCAAACAAGTTATTTATTGCTTTATATAGGAATACATGAATTGCATAGGAGAAATATCAATTACGAAAAAGTGATGTCGTATATACATACATACATATATCTAATGTAATACCAAAAAGAAAATAAATAAAATTAAATGATTTCAAGCAAATAGAAATTTCAGTAAAATGCAAACTACGTAAAACAAATGATAACGAATTTTTAAATTTATTGTGTATTACAATAAGTTTAATTATTTCAAATAAATGCGATAAAAAATAAATTACTATTTGACATGTAAGAATAAATGATACAACAAATTGTTAAAAAAAAAAAAAAAAAAAAAACAAAATTAATAACAATTTAAATGTGTTTTCGTCTATTTCTTCTTCCTTTATTTAACTATTTAAATTTATAATTCATTTCAAATCGATCGATTCTCAATTATGCCAATATACTAAAAAAAAATACATGTCATATGTATTTTAATATCTTAAGATAGTTCAATGAGTCAAATCTCATTGAGTTAATTCCATGATCTCTTTTTATTGCAACGTTCTCTTTATATTTCTATATCGTACGCTCCTTCTACTATTTCATTCATACTGAGCGCATGAGTTTCTTTCTGTGTGGATGATGAGTGTGGTACATCTGCTCTGCTCTAGCATGTCGTCTGTCTGTGTCTCTTCAGTCTCTCTTGTCCTACGTTCGCGCAACAACGTCAATTATCGAGGAAGCTTTTTGCGCATAGCGCCTTAACTTTATCATTTAGTTGATTACAAAATTGCATACATATAAATGTATATAAATAACGATGAATCAATAATGTTTTGTCATTTGAATTTTGCAGTAATTAAATATCCCGATAATTTAACGGTGCGTTTTTCAGTTCGTCCATTTCTATAAAAAGCGTTTAAGCACTCTTTTAAAAATGTTTTTGTTGTCTGTGCGTGCGTGTGCTTGAGTGTGTGTATGTGTGACAGAAAATGTGCTGCCAAATCGAATAACAAATGTCGTAAAATGTTCTATTTTTATTTTGCAGTAAACTACAACAAGAAGCGCAGCAGCCACAACAAAATAATCACTGTTGTTGTTGTTGTTGTGTGTGTGTGAGGATGCAAATGTGTAATATGTTTTTGTTTCTGTTGCGACGCCAAATTGCATTTGCAGCCGATACGCCGCTTGATCCTTAAGATTCAGCTCACATATCGGACACGGATACGGCCATACAGAGTCCACATCTGCTTACAAAGAAAGAACTTTCTCGCTGTTCAACATTTTTTAAAGACCTAAACAATTTTCTTTTAAAAAAAAAACAAACAAAGCTCAATCGCTCCGTGCGTTTACAAAATAATGCAAATTCAATGTATGCCAATATTAAAAGTAATTTTCGTGCTGTCAACAATTGTCGCAGTCACAGGTAACGAACAATAACACGGCAACAGTGTTGCCAGATAGATCCATGCACATTCAGCTGTTTACTTATAAATCTCTTTCTCTCTCGCTGATTTGCCTGCCTCCCACTGTCCGTTGCCGTTGCCAGATTGTTGTTCTAGCCGAATTTTACTGTTGCGCCAGCACACGCTTCAAATTGAAGAGCGTGTGGTCCAGCTGGTTAACCAATTGGAATTACAACAGCAACTCAGCGACAATAGTCAATTACCCACTGAGGCAGATATGCTGTTCAACGACACTGGACAAATTATTCAAATGCTACCGGATCCTGATTTGGCTGGCGAATTGACATCAATTGCGACAACGGAGCGCGACAGTGCATCGGAATATTGGTCCGCTGACGAAGAGACAACAACAACAGCCACAACAACGACATCCACATTGTCCACAAGTACATCATTATCATCCACAATCACACTGGCAACGGGAGAACCACCGCCTGATGACACCACACCACAATTGACCACAGACGCCGTCATTATTAGCCTTATTGACGCTGTTCCAACGATGTCGACATCGACCACGACCAGCACCAGGAAGCCCAACAATTCGGACGAAATAAGTTTTCTGTATCCCTGCAAGGATTTCTTTGCTACCGATTTCTGTCTCAACGGTGGAAATTGTTATCGCTGGGGAGAAAACGAAAGCTTCAATTATTGTGTCTGTGCCGAAGGCTACGTTGGCGAACGATGCGATTCAAAGACTGAGGATGGTGAGTTTAAAATTGTGGTGTTAATAATTTAACCATGAAGTACAATAATGAACCATGTATTGAATTTCACCAGATAAAGTGTGCTTATAGAAATAATAGTGAATATATCTTCTCTTTATTTGTTTTGCAGGTGTTTATGTGCCTCTACATCCCACCACGATTGAGCCACAGCTAAAGACGGCGCACGTTGTCTTCTCCTTCCCCATGCTCATTCTGCTATCCACCATCTATGTTGTGTTTGGCGCCGTGTTTATGTTTCGCAATGTGTTGGCTCAGCGACGTAAACAACAACAACTACACTTGCACAAGCAGCGCTTTTTTGTAAGCTGTTAAAAAAGTTAAATTCAAAATATTGAACAAGAAGCTGTCACCTTGTTTTCTGCTCAATTATTCACTTTTTGGTCAAGAGAACCAACTCAACACTAACGTTTTGTTTTTGGAAACGACTTTTTGTTTCATATTCTCTATAAATGCTAAGTATGCATTTTGATTTCTTTTTCATATCTAAGATTCTTTCTTTCCTTCTTATATTATTTTTTCTTTACGTTGCGCAACGCTTTAATTTATTTAATTAATTATAATTTCTGTAAATTCATTGTATTTAGTTTGCAAAATAAGAGCGCTCTTTGCTTTAGAAGCTTCGATTTAAGCTTAGTAGATTTGTTTTGTAGTAACATTTTGTTACGCTATTTAGTATGTATTTAATAATTAAACTTAGCGTTTAACTGTTATTATTATTAATATTTTTTGTAACACTTTGTTACGTAAGAAATCGAACAAAGGTTGTAATTTAAAAATTCTTGTATTTATGAACAAATTCATTTTGTAGTGCATTAAAAATCGGGACTCAAAAAGTTTATAAAACTTGAAACAAATGTTTGCTTGTGTGCGTTTTCTTTTCTTAATAGGACAGTGTTTATTTTTCCATTTTCGAACCATTTATTCATTCCACAATCGAAGCTCAAGTTCAGTTCAGTCGAGCCATGGCTGGTTTTTAATATTTTTATAATATATATTTATCCAATATTTCGTCAAAAAATTCTTTACAAATTTCTTAGAACTTACAGTTAAATGTATAGTAGAAATTATTCAAAAAATTCGTTCATCTTTTTCATTAATGAATTCTTTTTCTTTATCATGATCATCAATATGACAATGGTATGTATGCGTGAGTGTGTTGTGTGTGTTCTGTGTGTATGTGTTGTTTAGTGTGTGTGTGTGTGTGTGTGGAGTGTATATTAATGCGTGCTGATGGATTATACGAATTAATTGTGTAAATGAAAATGCTTTTGTGCAAATATCGAGATTTAAAATTGCCAGCATCAAATTCGGTTGGACCAATCATCACTTGCGGAATAAAACAGTTTCCTCGACTGAATCGGTAGGTGATGAGGTGGTTGTGGTTTGGTGTTGGTGGTTCTCGTTTTGTTGTTGTTATCGGCGTCGATCAATGTGTGTTGTGTGTGTGTGTTTGTTTTGTATATTCTGTCATTTGCTTTTTTTGAATATAGTATGCTCATGTAATCTTGGATTAGGGATATGAAATTCGTACAAAAATGATTAAAATATGTAAATGTTAAAAATGTATTTTGCTTTTTTCTGCTCTCGTGTTTATCTTTTAATTGTGGGTTTTACGTTGCGTTTTCTTATTTGTTTTATCGTTTTTTTTTTCTTCTTACTTGAGTTTATTATTTTTTTTTTTTTGTTTCTTTTGTTTTTAATAATATGTAATATATATAATAATTATTAGTATTATTCGCATGTCACGGGCAGGTCCTGTGTTGAAACATCTGCCGCGGCGTTCTTCTCCTTTAGATCCTTGGCGGTATCCTAAAAAAATAAAGGTGCAAAAAATAGATCATTAGTTTAATTATACTGATGGAGCATAACAAATAATGTAATCGGTGAGAGCATGAACACAAAGCGAAAACGGATAAGGCAACTTAAAGCACAACAACAACAATTAAAATCAAATGGGGAAAAAAAACAACAAAAATATATAAAAATTAATGATACCAAAAAAAAATATTAAGAATGGGAATTTAATGAATGTATCCTCCACTCTCTTATTGTTTTTAATGAATTAAGTACAGTTGTACAAAGTCTGTGTATAAATGCGGCCAAACAGAGTTGTTAGATCAGGTAACTAGAGGGGGGTATTGTTGTGCTTATGTAGTGTGTGTGTGTGTGTGTGTGTGTGTGTGTGTTTGTGTGTGAGTTGTAGTGTGTACTTGTTGAAGTGTGCGTGTTTGTGTTTGTGGTAAAAAGGATTAGGATGAATATTATTGGTAATAGTTAGACGCCAGTGTTGCGATTTGTTAATACGTTAAGACGAGCACACAAATACAATAACATTTTTATAGTTGCATCCAGATTTGGTTTAGTAAAATTATATGGCACTTAAATACATTTTTCATTCACAAACAATGCCAGAGAAATCAACATGCACAATTAACAGACTTCTACTGCTCTACAGATTTTACTGCTTGCTTTTTAAATTGCTTTGTTTTTAGCAAGCCTATGGACAACAACAACAACTGATGCGTATAGAAAGCACAAAAGGAACATTGAACAGATAGAAAGAGAATAAAGGCAATGATAGGAGACAGAGAGAGAGAGAGAGAGAGTGAGAGAAACCCAATGCAGGAGATAGTTTAGTTGGCACACAATTTGATCTGCTGAACGAACGAGCGAGACGAGTGTTAAGATTCGTTACGAATGATGTCTATATTTGTGGTAAGGTGGTAGTGTGTGGAGAAGTTGAAGTTGAGTTCGACTCAGTTCGGAGTTTTGTTATTCACCTCATAATGAGCAGCAGCTTCAAAAAATTGCAACGCATTCATTTTTGTCACAATTATGGTTTCAGTATCGGTATCGGTGTTCTTCTCAATAACATTATCATTATCGTTATCATTGTCAATATCGATATGCTCCGTTTTCGTTTCAACTGGGACTTGTTCATCATTAATGTTGTCTTGCAAACTAAGCTCATCTACGGCCGCAACGAGTTTCTGCAGGATCACATCTGGCTGTGGAAGCGAATCTTCATCCTTGGGTTGCTCAACTTGCACTTCTTTCTCGTTTCCATTGCTATCGTTATCGTTGCCATTGTTAACATCATCATCATCTGCGTCAACATCGGTAACAATCCTTGTACGTTCTTCGGGGACATCCTCAATTGGTTCGTCATCCACTTGCTTCTCTTGTTCCGTCACAATATCTGCGGCTTGTTCAGTGATTTCCTCGACAATAATCTGAGCATGTTGCTCAATCTCATTAAGAAGTGAGTTATCTTTTTCTGCTACTGGTGCTGCTGTTATCTTCTCTTCCTGCTCCACCATCTCTGACTGCTCGTCCTCATCTTTGACGATCTTATAATCATGGTCCTCCTGCTGAGCTTTGACATCATCATCATTATCATCATCATCAACGTCTGTGGTCAATGCAAAGGCCGAGACCCGCGAGGGTGGTGGGGACTTGGGCAGTGGTGGCGGTTGAATTGCTTCAACTACAACAACAGCTGCTTCAGCCTCTAGAGAAACTACATCAGCTTCGAGCTTGGAAATCTCTTGATTGGACACAGGGGATTCTGAAACGTTAATCGTTTCGGGTTTGACTTGCGGTTCAGAAGACACGATCTCTTTCTGGGGAGCAATAAGAACAAAACCCTCAGAATCGGGATCTGGATCAGGATCGGAGGTCTCACTAACAGCCGCTATAATGGCAGCAACCACTTGCTCTTCCTCGGCGGCATCGGTTTGCACTTCATCCTGCGCTTGGGAAGTGGATAGTAAGGTGGAAGTGTCCGTATTTGCGGTGGTGGTGGTTGTTGTTGTGTTGGTGTTGTTGTTGTTGGTGGTGGTGTTGGTTGTGATGTTAGGTAATGTGTTATTTTGGGTCTGAACTAACTCTGCGGCTGCAACGGTCTCGGTCTTAGTTATATTTTCAGTGCTTGTTGTTGTTGTGATTGTAGTGTTCTCTGTTGTTGCTGTTGTTTCTGTTTCTGTTGCTGTTGTTGTTGTTGTGGTACTCGTATTTACAGTGTTGTTTGCAGTGTCTACTTGTTTTACCTCAATTTGCGACTTGATCTTAATTTGCTCGGCCTCGGACTCGGCCACTGGTGTTGGCGGTGGCGTGGCCATCTCGTTCTTCTCCTCGACACCATTCGTGCCATTCTGATGTGGCTCGTCATCAACGTTGTTGGTAGTGTTGGTTGTTGCCTCCGGCTCGGTTGGCGATTCAGCCAAACCATTTTTATCCCCATTGGTCAACACAACATCGGCGGCGGCAGCATGGCCATTGGTAACAACTTCAGTGGTGGTCTCAACGGTCTCGGGAACAACAACGCTGGGCTCAACAACCGCAGGAGCTGGTGCAGCGGCAACCTCAACATTTGTGGCCGATTCGGTGGTGCTGGTCTCAGTTTTGTTAGCTTCCTCGCTCACTGCTGCTGGAGCAGAGGTCTTGTCGTCACCATTCGCTTGTTGCTCCTTTTGTTGTTCCGGTTGTGGTTGCTTCTCTTGTTCGCTGGCTGCACCGTTCTCAGTGGATTTCGTTTCTACCTTGGCCGTCGCATCTGCGTCCGCGCTTTGCTGCAAGTTGAACACACGATTAGTTGCAAGTTAGAACAGAAATTGTAGAATAGTAGGAATCCCCAAAATTACCTCAGTGGTTGCTGCGTCTGCTGTTGCGGTTGCAGTTGCACCTTCTGCTTCTGCTGGTCGCTCCGCTTCGCCGTTCGTTGGGGCTGCTTCGGGATTTGCTGCTGTCGCCGCTACATCAGCAGCTCCTGCTGTTGCTGCTGCTGCTGTCGGGGATGCTGGCTCCTCAGTCTTGGCTGGCTTCTGTTTATCCTTTTTGCCAAACGAGATGCTTCGGAAGGACCATTTCTTTTTCACCTTATCCTTCTTCGACTTGGACTTGATGCTCTCATCTGCGAGTGGTGAAATCTCCTCGCCACCCTCCTTGGGTGAACCTGAAGCTGCTGCTGCCACTGTCTCATCCTTTACAGTTTCAACATTGGCATCTCCAGCGGCACCATCAGCTTTTGCCGCTGCATCGCTTTTCTCAGTTGTCAAATCTTTGTCATTTTCCGAGTTCTCTTCAGTTTCCTTCTTCTACAATTGAAATACAATTTAATTGCTTAATCATGGGGAATGCGGTACAAATAGGAAAACACTTACCTCACTACTGCTTGTGGCAGCCGCATCCTCGCTCTTTTCCTGCGGCGTCGCTGCGTCGCCGTTCACTGCGGGCGCCGTTTGATCGACATCCTCGATTTTCTCGACTTTCCCAGCAACTTCGTTGCCCTCGCCAACCTTCTTCGGATCGGTGGTGATATCAATTGAACGCTTGCTCTGAGCTTTACCCATTTTATATGTTTGTTTTTTGCTGGTCCTTTTTAATTGCTAATTGGTTCTGTATCTGCTTCGTTCAATGCGGGTGGATGGTGTTGTAGATATTGTGGTGTTGGGTTTGCATGCAACAAGAATTTTGATATAATTAGCAAATTAATTATGTATTTTTACACACACACATATATATGTATAGAAATTCATCTGTGTACACATATATAAATACATATATAAAATATATAGTGTATATATTGTTATTTAATTAGTTGTAGAACCAAGTATCGAGTATCGAGAAACGGCAAGGCACACTTTAAAAAAGCACATTGCTATTTTATTTTTACATTTGACATTTCAATGAACGCCAACTTCTTCTAACCGCAAAACACAAACACGCATTCAACAACGGGAACAACAACTGCACTTCTAAATATTTTTGCGTCATTTCAATGTGGTTGCCGCTTTTGGCTTTGATAAGACGTTTGCCAATTGCACCACAGACCCAAAGAAAGAATTCCCTGTACAGATAAGTCATAAATATTTAACGTACAATGACACATTGGTAATAAAAAAACTGTTAAGTCTCACTCAAATTATATTTCCAATTAATGAATAAGTTTGTCAATAAAAAGTTTACCAAATGATTTGAAAAATTGAGTAATTTTAATTTCATAATTGCATTAAAATTAAATTTGTAATTATTAACTCTTTTTTTTTTTTAAGATTAAAATATATTTAAAAGTATATTTACTTTCACTATTAAACTATTATTTTCTTTAAATCAATTCGCATTTAAGACATTTTATCTCAAAATAAAATTTGTTTTCGATTAAATATTTAGTTAACTTGTTTATCTACCGCTAAGCTTATTTGAGTTTATCAGTAGTTAAAATTTTAATACCACATATTTACTCTGTAACTAAAAGTCTACATTTTATGGCCAAACAATCACAGCGATAAAATTTGAGAAACAAAAAACAAATAAAACGTTTAAATATACAGAAATAAAAGCAAAGCCACAATATAAAATTTCGCTCATCTCTGTTTACCCGAGTAAGTCAGTGGCTTATCAGTATTTCTATAGTTGACTTGCCAAGTGAAATAACAAACTTAAGCAAATGATTAATGCTACTGTAGACAGTAATAATGAAACAACAATTCGACCGGCGAATGAATCATTTTATATCCAGGAAATTTTTATGAAACAGTACATCACAGAGATACACACACACAGACAAACACACACACACACACACACACACACACATTTGGTTATACTACAGTTCTTGTTCTTATAGTATGTATTCTTGCTGCTGTTGTTATTGTTCTTGTTATTAGTGGCGTGCTATGCGTCACTTTGAAAATCGAATTACTCGACTCGGTAAATGAAACAGAAACCGTACCAAAGAATTTTAATGAAGTGAGAGAAAAGATGGGTGTGTGAGTAGTAGGACAGCAAGGGGAGGGGATGGGAGGAAAAACGTGGGGCGCAAAAAATTAAAAGCGAATAGTTTCGTCATGTTTAGGGGTTGTACAAAATATAAATATATAACCTATGTACAATGTACAACATAGCATGAATAAGTACTAAAGGAGCGGCTGCAAATGTCCACCTCCTTTGGGTAGCCGACAGAATGGCACCATTTTAATGTATATAATATATACACATTATTGCATATGTTTGTGTAATCGGTGTTTGCATTATTCACGCTCTCAGTTAACAGCTGCAGTTCCAGCTGTTCATGCTGGTATTAGCCAATATTCATAAATTCAAGAATTTGTGGAATATATATTGGACATAAGAATCGGAAAAATTAATTTATAGAGGAATGAACAAAAGACAACGTCAAAAAATTTAGGACATCAAATACAAATAGTTTTAAAACGATTCTACATCACAGGGAAGTATTATTTATAAATTCTTTAATATATATATTTTTTCATACTAATGTAAGAAGTTATAACTGAATTTTTATAACTGTTAACTGTCAGTTAACTGTTTAAAAATGCGCAGATTTCTTCCTCCGTTAATCGCTTCCCATCTTATTACCGAGCAAATATTCATGTATGCAATGTACTTCGAGTTCACTGTAAACATATTTTTGTTAAATGGCGCCACATTAAATAACAACGAAAAAAGAAAACGGTAAAGCGAAATTCTTTAAACGAACATCAAGACATCAAGTTTCATCAGTTTTCGTTCAATGAACCAAACAGACACTTGAAAAGTCGACACTCGACGAGTCCAACAACAAAGTGAAAACCAGCCATGAAGTACTTACAATGTTTCAGATTCCCAACAAGAACAGGAATTTATCTAAAGCATATTTAACGATAGTCATAAAATATAAAAAACCTGAACAGCAAACATTTTCTGGTCGAAGATTTAATACTCTTGCAGATTGATAGTTAAAAATGTATTAAGGACATAATATACATACATATGTGAGGTTACATATTCCTAACATTATTGTAATACTCTTTTGGTTAGGGTATAATAAAAACAAAGAGGCAGCAATTAATTTGATCATATAATTTCAAATTAGATTTTCAACATATTCGACGAGACTGTATGCAAAATTGTTGATGAGTAATCGCCAGAATATGCCAACACATGCACACATACATTGAAACACATACACACCAGCAAACACAGGTGTAGTCGTAACTCAACCCTTACCAAAATAGATGGCAGAACCAACTGTGCGCGTACTATGCAAAAAACGGCAATAACAACAGCAATACATAAAAGCGCAAGTAAATTTACAGTATGACGCATCGGCAAGTTGAAAAAGGACACGAGAACAAGGACGACAACAACAAGAGCTTGTGTAGCGAGGGTTGCCGGCCGGCATTTTTTACTACTACTACTACTACTAATACTACCAAAATACTACTACATTTACGCAACGTACAGCAACAGTGACGACGACGACGACGGTCATTGCCCGAAGTTGCTATGCCAACGAAGCAGCGACGCGGACGCTAACGCTGACATTGGCGTCGTCGCCGACGTCACATCCGAACGGCAAACGAGGGGGATGGGGGCGTGTGAAAAATACTTGAGCGCCGTCGCGGCCCACATAAGACAAAACGAGCAAACCAAAAATGTGATGGCGTTGCCAGACTGACTGCATAAGACATGACATGCAGAAAATGCAAATAGCGAAGAGATTACAAGATTAGCCCAGCACGAGCTTAGCAATTGCACTTAAACCCATTTTTATGTGAGAGCGAGAGTTGAAACTTGACGAGTAAGTGTCTGAGTGACTGTCAAATGTATGTTGCTACATTAAAAGTACTTAAATTTGGGAGAGTCGGCATTGTTCAAAGCAAATGTGGAGAAAACCATTGAATTTTTTCTCCCTTTTTTTTTGGCTTTTATTAGTTAAATTCAATTTAAACTTGACCTTTGATGTGATGCACACACACAAACAATAGAAATGCCACTGTTCTCTCACGCTTCTTGCTTTTAAGCCGCGCCTTTCAGATTTGTTCAGCAAAAGAAAATGTTTAAATGAAGGGACAAAGGAAAGCAAAGCGAACAAACACCCATACACACACACACGCATACTCTTGCAGCCACCGAAGCAGAGTGGTGTCGTCTATAAATAAAAGCGCATTTATCAACAATGAAGCGTGTTCGAAATGCAACAACAGCGACACAAAGGAACATCCGTATGTGTGTGCGTGTACGAGTTTGTATGTATTTGTGAATACATGTGTTGAATTGTCTGCTCTCTATCAATTTTGACACTTTAAGCTGTTGTTGTGTTCGCTGCTGCGGCTGCGCTTTCAATTTGACGCCGACTGCCTCTCGTCTTTCATCCCCTCCTCCCACTCCGCTAGAAGATCACAGATCCACGCTTTGAGCTCAGACAAGAAACGTAAATTAAATTGATTGTGCAGGAATGCGTACACTCTCGCCGGGGGGCCGGCCAACTGGACAAACATTAATTTCAACTCATACCACACAAGCAAATATATATGTATACACACATATACAAACCATTCCAGTTGGTTGCATTGTGGTACAATTATTGTATGAGGCATTTATAGCACTACGGCAGCACATGATATGTAAGTGCGCGCGCACTTAAAGTCGCAAGCAGACGTAATTGAACTTTTATAAACTAATCAAACAAACGCCCACAGTGTCCCCACCTCCTCTTTGTCACTCTTCTTGTTCTTGCTCTCACTTGACAGCTGACACACACAGACATAGAAAATGCATCTCAACTCTCATTCCTTTCAATTTTTTCAATCAGCCGCCAGGCGACGTCTAACAGTCGCCCCGCAAGTGCAAATATATAACAGAATATAATAAGAAAAGGAACAAAGTGCAGCACACACAATAATAAAATACAGAATTGTATTGACATATGTTTTGTCATACAAATGCAAGCATTGCATATTTGTCATATTTATTTGCTATTTGATACATGTGTTTGTGTGTGCTGATAAGCCGTCACGCCTAAATAAAGCACAAATCAAATTTTTATAAATAAAGTCAACATTCTTATATACATACACATTTAATGTGCAACACCTAAAACAACAACAGTTTAAAATAAACAAATATTAAGAAATGTGTGCGAAAAGAAGACAAAACGACAAAAACGAACCACAACAACAACAATAATATGAAAAGCAATACAGTAGGGTCTCAGAAGAATGTCTCAAGTAACCGGATATAATTGGTTACCACTGAGTTCTTCTTCATTTTATTGTTGTTGTTAAAGGAAAGGATATGTTCGTAAAATGAGTGCATTCCATAATTAGTAACAAGTACATTACATGCAACAAACGTACGAAGAACAAGTCGCAATGTTAAAAAAAAAAAGAATTATATTTTTTTCAATTATCATTTCCGGTCAGTTGTTGTTGTTATTGTTGTGTGTGACATGTCTTCAAGTGTCTCTGAATTCTTCACAATTATAGTATAATAATACTTCGTAACCAACATAGCCTAAATATAAAAACACATACATACAAACATACTTAATTATATTCTTTCTGACGTACGTACATATAGATTGCTTTAACGGTAGTGGTCAATACTCGCTTTACTATCGGAACGAATAAACCTCTCCACCTCTCAAATACAATGATAAAAAGAAAAAGCATAAAATAAGAATAAAGTAATAGAGAGGAAGTGTCTATAGAAGGCAACTCAATTCAACTCAACCCAAAGCCCACTCAATTGATAAACGAATGAGGCACAAAGAAAACTCCCTATCAATTGCATTCTGTTTGTGATTCAGATTCAGTTAGTGGTTAACAATAGAATGACGATTTAATTCTCGATTTTTCTCGAAATCATATCTAGTATACATAGTCTTATATGGAGAGTGGCAGCTACGTGACACGTAGCATAATCTACTTTTATATATAGGTTATTTTTTAAGATATCCATATCTATTTGCATCTGTGTGATCTTGACAAATATTTTAATAAAAACTTGTGACGAATCTAAGCAGACAGCAAGTAGCAAGTAGATAAGCCCGCAAATAATGGTAAAAAAAAAAAACATACAATATCTTTTTTTCATTTTTGCCAGATATATACTTCAAATCACGTTTAATCAGAGAGAGGGGAATCGACGGTTATCTTTGTGGCATTTTACAACCGTCCAAAATAGAGTTGAGTTTACTAAAACGAAACTTTAAATTACTTAGCACTACTGAATGCACACTACCGGCTTTGGGATCGATAAATATCGAACGATATCAAAATCAAAATTTTAAACTTGGCAACATTCTTCTTGAAGCGAACCAGAAATCAGAGCCCCCACTCATTACAAGGCATGGCAATGTTCGAGGCGGGTAAGTGCATCAACAAAACTTGAATATACTCACACACGCAAAGTCACAACAATATTGTGTCGAAGGATGCGGATGCAAGTAGAAAGCGTAGCTGGTAAAAAGTGGGCTGCGGTTGCTTGCCGAACCGGTTGAGCCATTCTTGATATTTTTATCTCACTCTCTCTCCAACTCCAACTCCCTTTCTCTCTCTCTCTCGGTTCTAGTCTTTCAATTTTGCGGCTAATTAAAACACATGAGCGTGCTGCAGAAAAGCGTAATGTAATTGTGTGTGTAAGTTGCGTCGTATATTAAAATGTAGTGGCAAATTGTATTTATTATTGTGTGTGTGTGTGTGTGTGTGTGTGTGTGTAGTAGTAGTAGTAGTAGAAACAAAGGAGAATGCCAATTAGTCACCAAAATTAGTGATGGCCGGGGTGGGTTTTGTTTTCACTCAGAATTGAGCTGTCACAAGTGGCGGGCACATTTAGTTTTCTGATTAGAAATTCAAAGCAGACCACTTTGGTATTGTGAAACGGCATTTTAATACATCCATAAATAATTCATAAGACAAAACGACAGATAAATGGCAAAATTCGACGCCTGCTGCTTCTGCTTACATATTTCCGGTACTTACTCTCTTTGTCGTGTGTCGCCGTCAGCTGCGCGGGTGGCACAAAATAATATAAGAGAAGGAGAGCAAGAACTTTTCTTTTTCTATTTTCTTTTTTTGGTCAGCAATTATTTTGGCACAATTATAATGAGTTTAGATGGAGCTTTTAATTAAACAGTTAAGAATAATGTGCAAAGCACTTTCATCAACAAGTAAACCACGCACAAAGCACACTCAAAAAGAGGAATAACTCGATTCGTTAAACAGAGTGGGAAATGCCGTCACACACAAACCGTTCAAGTCAAACAACAAACGACGACTGTTGCCGTTGGGCGACTCATGATCAGCGACGAAGCAGAAGCAGCAGCAGCAAAATTAAAAAAAAAAAAAAAAGAGGCAAAAAGAAACTTCTACTTTAGAGACGCTTACACAGAGTGCAAGCAAAGCAGACGCCGAGGCAGAGCCAGAAGCAGAGCCAAAAGCAGAACCACAAGGCAAGACAAAGAGAGAAAGGCCGGAAGCGTCAGCAGAGCCGCGGCGTCAACAGCTGAAATGCGGGCTGCAGAGACAAGGCAAGAATATTGCATTGAGTGACCATCATCATCAGCTATCGATAAAAGCGATAGTGATATTGTTTTTGTTGTTCTTGTTCTTCTTCATCTGCTGCTTCTGTGTGCATGTATGTAATGCGCGTAAGGAGTCAATAACAAAACTAATGAGCCTTGGTGTCGGCATATCGGTATACGCACAGCCTACACGCATGGGAGTGTGTGTGTATTTGAACATGGGTATGGGTGCGTGCATTGTACATTTTATTGCTTTATTTTGCCATTCATGCTTCACACAATGACCCCACATGGCAGCCCGCTGGCTGCAGCAACTTTAAATAAACAATGACATTACAATGGAAACTAAGTGACAGAGAGAGAAAGAGAAAAATATGTTTACTTTTTCTTTGCGCACTGCTCAGCAAAATTCTTGTATTGGTTAATTGCTTAAATTTAGCCCGATTATTGTATTGCTTATCAATTAATTGAAACGAATTCCGTTTACTGCTGTTATCGAAATACATAGCTGCATAGAATTTCAACTGCAAATGTACATATGTATGTATGCCAAAGTGATGACATGACTTGTCAGTGGCTCACACCCTAAAACCCCTCCCCCCACCCTATGCTACACATACGCATTCACACACACTTGCGACATGTGTGTAAAAGATGTGTCTTGGAGCAACCCACTCCATCATCTCTTCAAAAGCGACGCCATTGCCGTTTTACTTATATATATGTATGCGTGTGTACGTTTGCATGTATGTTTGCTTGCGGTTTGCTTTGAATACTCGTACATTTTCATCAAGACAGCACATTTTCATGCCAACATACCACCCCTCCCCCTCCCCCTCACCCCACAACATTACCCTAAACAAAATCAATCCTAACCACTTGAAATTCTAATACGCCAAGTAGCTGATGCATAAATACATACATACAAAACATACTTGTACATATTTGAAGGTATGTTTGTAATTATTTGTTTATTTATAGTTGTCGGTGGCGCGCAATTTAAATTGTTATTAATGCTAATTCAACAAAAAGAGCAACTGATGCGCGGCAGCCTCTTATATCAAAAGTAAATACTATGCCACAATCGAAAATACAAATATTCGTAGTTCAAGCAAAAATCAATCCGCAATAATAAACAAAAGCAAAAAAAGAAAAATATGAAATGAGATGAGAGCACGAAACGAGAGACAGGTCGAGTCGACCGGCCGGCCGGCTGAACGAACGGCCGTAGATAAGCCGACCATAAGTCGGAGATGTGATGCTGCCTGATCGGCATAATTTGCGATGTTAAAGAAAAGCGGGCATTTTTTATTGCTGCTGCTGTTGTTGTTGCTCTTGTTGTGAGAACTCTACACGGTAGGGCAAATTGAGTACAGTGGGCTCTACCATATAACGATTAAACACAATCCAAACTACAAATCGACTTACATTTCCCAAAACGATACAAATAGACAGTTAGTTTTTTGTTAATTGCAATAACACGCAATATAATGATAAATATTCACATTCCGTAAGAGTAAGATTTGCCAAAGTTATGACAATTTGAATTTTTATTGTATGGTGTATTAAAAAAATTGACAGTGAATGAATATTATTTATTATTGAGCTTTCAAATTTTAATGCAGAATCAAGGAAAAGTACCAAAAGAGGACATTAATGGAAAACAAAATTATATTATTCATATTTGACACAGAATCTAAAACATTATTTCAACACATTACAAGAAAATATTTAATTTTAAGTATAAAGATCCGCTGACGTTCAAGAGATAAAGAAAATCTAGATTTCCTAACAATGCATCTCACCTACGCTTAACCACAAATTGCACTTGGTGGACAGTACGTAACGGTATCGCAAATATTACCTTAAAACTTATTCGCGTTTATGGCAACCGCAATCGGTAACAATAACAACTGAAATCCCCCATCATAAAATAGTAGCAAGCGATGGGCAACAATTCCCGCAACCCTCAAGCGATGTCTCTCACAAATTGTGAAATTTGAAACGACTTCAATACCAGCCCCGAATTGAGTTTTTATTATGCAATTCAGACTTTTAAATTGCAATCTCAATAAAATTATAAATTCTTTGAGCTGAAACACAGACACATGTACATGCATACACAGTAAGCTCTTATCCTATAGATTTAAAGATTTGTGATTTAATGTTGTAATTTAAATATATTTAATGTTTTATACCTGTTCATCCTCGCATCCGATTAAGCAATAATTTTGGAATAATTATAATGATAGTAATAAAAACCAAACTTAGGTCAAATAATCTGTGAGCCACTGTACATGCAAATTGGATCGACAAGTATACAGTGAACACTCTCATGACGGAACTTAAATGTGAAAAAGTACTAATACATTAATTCATAATTAATGGTAAATGGAAAATGATTTATAAATTTATAGGATAATAAATTGGCTGAGTCAGTCAGTTTTCACTGCACCTACACACACACACACACACACACACACACACAAGCACAAGTGAAATACACCCACAGACAAGCACGTAAGCATCGACGCCAGTTAGGGCGGTGGCTGATTGACTGCCCGCCTGCCAGGGTAACTACTGTCGTATAGTTTGAGTGACTGCAGAATTGCGACGCAATATATTCTTGCAGTGACAACAACAAACAAGAATATGAAAACGATCCTCAGAAATGAGAGAGAGAAATTGACAGAGATAATCAAAGCGGGACATAAAAGTAAAAGTCGCATTTTCAGTGACCAAGGATATTTTTAGCAATCACAAGTCCCTGAACGTGTTGGCAAGTGTAATCAGTCGAGACTGTTCAAACAAAGAACAAATTCAAGAGAAGACAACGACAATGAAAAATAAGTCAAGTCAGGCATCTTGAACTAGGCAGCAGCACAGACAACGCACATGTACATATACGCATTCATGCACACACACACACACACGCACGCACACATACGTGCAGGCATACACCACAACCACGCACAAGAGGAAAGGAGCGAGCGAGTGACAGCACAAAGCGTAAAAAGGATAAATGAAGCACGCAAGGGAAGAATGTGAAGAAGTAACGTAGAGCGGATAACAGGCAACAGAGACTGAGTGAGATAGACAAACAGCAAAGATAGAGAGAAGGAAAGAGAGCGAAACGGATACAAAGCCACCGGCAGCGACGCCGACAGAGGCGACGTAGTGGCAACGCCGACGCAATTGCAGGCGGCACACCCAAAATTAAAGAGAAAAAAAGTAGCAATAACACAAAAACTAGCCGATAGGTAAGAAAGCTTCTATTGGGACCGGCTTGAAACAAAGAAAAGCCGGCTATATAATTTTTAAATATAATCGAAATCTATGAAAATACCCTCATAATTTGCTTAGCATATTTTTCTTTCAACGCGCCCAGCCCAAATATACACACACACTAACAAGAGAATGGCGTCCTTTTTGAATTCTGCTTAATCGAGTTGCTGCGACACTTGTACCAATACAACTTTATGTATTATAAGGCGGTACAGTTGTTTTAACACAATATGTATATAAACCATATGAATGCTTATTTATTTATTGAGTACACATTTTTAAGCCATAATTCACAAAGCCTCGTCGTCCTACACTCGCATTTACACACACACATTTACATGTACAAAGCGTTATACAGAATTTCAACAGCAGCACTTACACACACTACAGCACTCAGACAGCTTGGCTTGGTTTTTCAAATTTCGTGTTTGCCATTTTTTTTTGCGATTTTCGAACTCGTTTTGAATTAAACTTAAATTGTAGTTTACATTTACCTGGCTCGCTACTTGTATTTTACGCACACGCACTTTATTCTTATATTCTGATTCTCAACTGTAAACCGCTTTTCGTTGTTTCTTTAAACTTCTTTCTGTCTCTTGTAGAGCTCTTAGCAAACTGAATGCGACGAGCAGTGTTGTCAACTAGTGTTGAGTAAACGATGATTTGATGTTCATTTGTGTTGGCTAACTGTCGTGAACTTGTTCTTTTCTTTGCTTTCTTTGGCGCGGAGCTAGTAAATTAAAATATTAATTCAATTCACATTGCAAAGCTTTTAAATAAATTAATTATTTAATGAAAATTTAAAATACGAAATTGAATTAAGTAATGATTAATTTTTTAATAAAGGTTTTGCAATTTGACTAAAATTTTCCGAGCTGATAGGGTATTTTTGCTAGGGTGGCAGCCCCCAAATTACCCAGCTCTACTCTCAATAATTTTGCAAAGTATTTAAATCTAGAGATCCGGAAGACGTCATATCATATGCGGTACTTGCATCGAATTATTGACGGTATATTAACCGTGTTAAATTAAAAAACGCCGTTCGAATTGGAATAAAAAATATGCGAGCGGCAGTGCAGACATATTCCATATCGATGCGAGTTCTAGTCAACCGGAGTCGCAAAACGCCAGTGTCATTTCGGTGCCTTCAACGACATCCACATCAACAAGTTCCACAAGCCTAAATGCGGTAAACGAGGTCAAATGAAATAAAATGCTATGGACATTTACCTCGTTGGAACTATAGGCAGTTAAAAACGCTAGTGTTTTTTTTTCATCTTTTATTGTTAGGACTACATGAACTAATAGAGTTATATGTTTTTGTGGATAATAGATTTAAATGTTCTTTAAATATAAGTTTAGTCGCGCTAGATGCGCATATTAATTTTCATAATGCATCTTATCGAGCTCATTTAATGATTCGATCAATATGTATCTAGCGTTTTCCCGAAAATTCGACAATTTGTTGTAAATTCTGTAAATATTGAAATAAAATATCGCTTTGAAAATGATGAAAAGATCTTATATATTTTTTATAAAAGATCCCATGTAAATTCCTTGGTCTGGCAACGTTCAATTAAACGATAACGTTATTCTGCCAGGTGGCAACGTGTCACATTTATACCAAAAATAAAAAAGAAAACTCGAACAAAAACAAAACTATTGCTTAAACCACGTTTCTTGTTAATATTAAGCAATGTACTAAGAAAATAGATTAAAGAAATGAAGCCAGTATCTGCACGCATAGATCAATTTGGGGGCCACAATTGTTGAGTGTGCCTGAGACTACGTAAAATATCATACACTATTTACTCCGTTTCCATGACAGAGATAAAAATTGTGTGCCCAGACAGGTGAAGATGATAATAGGCATGCTAAATGAAGCTAGTGCAACGAATTAATGTTTTCTTTGCTAATAGAACGTTATGGGCTGCATAACGAGCACCAATAAATTGCACGAACTGAGGCAGGATAATGTGTTTCGGGTGCGTGTCGCACATTTGAAGCCCAGCGGACCAGAGGCTCCTATTATACGCAGCGGATACCTGGAACTGACGCCACGTGAGCTGATCTTTCAAACGCCCGGTTACGATCCGATCGTCTGGGCGCTGCAGCACCTGCGACGCTATGGACTTAATGGTGATCTGTTTTCCTTTGAGGCGGGAAGACGTTGTATGTCTGGACCGGGAATCTATACCTTTCGAATTCATAATGCCGAACAACTTTATCCAATGTTTCAACGCTACATAAATGCTGTTAACACAGATGCCTTTGCACAGGTGGAACGAGAAAGGGAACGGGAACGTGAGCGCGTAGATTCCACACACTCTGTGTCTGTATTATTCGGTCGAAGTGATGTTCAACCGCATAGTAACAATTACCTGGAGCCAGCACCATTATTGGCACGTGCCGCGTTTCAGGTGCAACAACAGCCGAGCGATACGATAACAGTCGGTGATTCACCAGATATGCTGCCCAATCTACAGCTTATTACGGGAGAAACGGGCACGGGTAGCGGCACAGGAAATCTACAGTCTCCGATTACGCCAGGCGCCTATATCAACACCAATACAAATGTTTACTTTGATCAGCCATTACATCGTCTTTTGCTGGAGCAAAGCAGTCGCAGTTCACCATCGGAGGCAACGCCCACTTCGACCAACAGCGGCTTTAGCACCATGCGGCGACAGCATCAGACGGCTGCAGATTTGCCACCTCAAGAGTCTGCTCCGGCGTTGAATGAAACGCTGCGTTTGTATGCCAATGTAGAGACTCCTCGTTTGCCCTTTGATATGCCTCCCGGTACGGCGCCTGGCAATGAACGTTGCTATGAGAATATCAATCGCTTAGATCTGCCGCTGCTGCCACGTGACTCATCGCAGCAATCTGTGACATCCACAACGCAGCAGCAGCAACAACAACAGCAGCAGCAACCAGTTACACCCACCAGTTTACCAGGTGTGAACTACATTGTCTTGGACTTGGATCAGCCACGTAGTCCGGTGCAGAGTTCACCCAAAACGGTGAGCAATGGATTTGGTAGCGGACTCTCCCTGACCACAACGGTTCCTGCGGCGCCAGAAGGAGGAACTGCTGTTACGGATGCGACGATCTCAACACAGAATCGTACATCAAATGCGGTGACATCTACAGGAACGACGTCCACAACAACGTCTGAGACTGTGACCACGCAAGGTTACTCTACAATTGACTTTATACGAACCTACGCATTGAATAAATCCTCAACGGCCCCGAATCACGATGGTGACTTGCCTGTAATCTGCCAGCATCATCAAGATCATCCGCACGAGGACTGCGAGCTGCGGATCACGAGGCATAGCAAATGTGTGAGGAAAGCATATTCGATCAGCGAGTAGATAATGCGAGTAAGTAAAAGATGAAATTCAGATCACAAAGCAAAACGATGGTGAGCACAAGTAACGAATGACGATTGTGTGAATGAACGAGTAACGTGTAAGGATTAAAAAGCCAGCTGTATTTTATGATGAATTGTGTAAGAAAGCTCTAGTCAGTCAGCGAGAAGAAATTGTGAGGAATATTACAATTAACGAGTGAGTAATGGTCGTGGCGAGAGAGGCATAGCAAGAGTAAATAAAAAGTAACATAAGTAACAAATGAGTAACGATTACAAAAAGCTAGAAACGTAGGAAATGTGAGTAGTTAAATGGACGACCAGAGCGCTAGCAACAAGGCAAGTGAGTTCGAAATGGTGAGTAGAAATTTCGAGTGTTGAATTAGTAAACGAACGAGTGACGAGTTAAAAAGCTAGCACAACGAATTTACCAAAAAGACGGGTCCCAGCTGCAGCCCGTTATATATTTTAATATTCACGAATAAATATTCACTGGGTTAGTTCCGACAAATAGAGTTTTATTTGTCATACGTTAAACCAGAGAAATCTTCACACACACACAAATTGTAACCAGGTTGTTTCAATGTATGTACTTATTGTTCATTGTGCACATAAATTACATACATATTAAGTATAAGTATTTTTACATATACACACGGGGCTGTTTAGTGCTAGTCGTTTTAATATTTTGTTCAAATTAATTATTAGTAAAATACAAAATTAAAGGCTTTTAAATTGTATAAAATATATAGAATATACTCGTTAGTATTAAGACCGCACATATGAAAGTGTATGTACTTAAATAAATGTACATACATATTATGAGCATATTTTTCTTGTTGTTGCCAAATGCAAAAGTCAAGGCCCCAAGTTGACCAAGGCTTTCTTAATTTAATTCGTTAGCAGCTTTAAATTGTATACTTAATTTTGATACATATTGCTTTATTGTTATCCGAAATTGTTAGGAGTTCAAAAATATTGGTATATGCAAAAGTATACTCGTATTAAATATTATAGATTTTGCAACCAGCATATTATGTAATTGCTTATGTCGATGGATTGCCAAAAAAAGAAATTTAAAATGTATTTGTATTATTATTGTTAGTGTCTAAGACGAATATGTGCAATAAAACATTAAAGAATTTTAAACAATTGTGTGCATAAAGTTATTATCGAAGTGCATATCAGTATCCGTAGGTTTCGAAATTAACTGACTGTCTTCGACAACGATAAATACAACTGTAACCGCTAGATGTTATCGAGAATAAATCGAATTTTGTTTGACCAGTGTGTACAAATAAAGTTGACTGAGATGCGATTTACCGTTTTAAACTCAAACAACAAAGAATGAGAAATGGAGAAATTAAAAATAAATTTATAAAAGGTTGGCATTTGCTGTAATAAAATTTAAATTAGCTACAGCTGCAATTGTAATTGCTTGGAGTGTTCTATATATATTATTTGTGCTCTACAAATGAAACGATCTTCGCTTTAGTCGTCAACTCACGTCACGTCTTTTATCAGTAAGAATTCTGCCGTTGACATTGTATGTCATGGACGGACGTTTTAGCAAATTATTATTGATCTTGACCTTGCTCCATGAATTGAGTTACGCTCGGGGTCAATTTGGGGAGCAACTGGTGCGGCGTCTGTCGCCAGAAACATCACCAGATGTCCAGGAAGAAGCTGTGCGGCAACTAATACAGCGGATCGTCGGTGCACCAGCGTCCAAATCCTTTCAGGTGGAGGTCAATAAAGTCCTGGAATTTCGGACTTATCAGGTAAAGCAATAATAACTTCTGGTTTACAGTTATACTCACGCAGAGTCGGTCTAGATATTTTTAATGAAGGAGGAAACGGACGTCATATAGTATATACAGTATATCAAATAATTGTGTATACACAACATTTATTTGCAGTATTTTTTTGACAAAGGCACATTTCTTTACATATTTATTACGTTTAAAAAAAGTTAATGCCAATAGCTCCCATTATTTAAAAAATCAAGGTTTATTTTGAAAAATAAAATATAAAGGCATTTAATAATTTCTAAATTTGTCGTTGTTTCCAAAGATATCTCAACGTCTTTCATTGATTGCGTATTTTACAAATATTAAAAATTAATACAGGAGTTATTGAATAATAATTTGAAGATCGTTTACATTTATTAAGAGGTTTTTTTTTAAGTGTCTTGTATAGCTGCAAGCTTCATCAAATCTTCGGCTTAGCAAGATTCAACTTTCTTTCCGTCTTGGAACAAAAAAACCCCCCCCCTTTTATCAATAGTTACCAAGATTACGGCGCTATAATTACCCCAACTCTCTGAATAAATCTTGCCATTTATAAATTCTCTTTTCCGCAGATCAGTCTGGAGGAGAATGGCAAAGTTTTGATAGTCGGCTGGGATGGAGTCTCTGTTTGCAAGGGATTCCATTACTATCTAAAGTATGTGTTGAACAAGGATTTGGAGTGGTTTAAGACGCACATTGAGCTACCCGAGAATCTTCACCTACCCAATGTGACAATACGCTCAACATCGGCCAGTCCGATAATATATTATCAAAATGTTTGCACCTGGAGTTATAGCTTTGTGTGGTGGAATATGGAACAGTGGCGCAGACACATCGATTGGATGGCATTGATGGGAATTAATCTTTCGTTGGCGCCCAATCAGGAGGCCATCTGGCAAGATGTGTACACCGAACTGGGGCTGAGCGAGCATGAAATCGATGCTCACTTTGCTGGGCCGGCATTCCAGGCCTGGCAACGCATGGGAAACATACGCGGCTGGGCAGGACCTTTGCCGTCCGCTCACAGACGCCTCCAGCAACTGCTGCAACAACGCATTGTCCAGGCACAACGGGAGCTGGGCATGAGCGTGGCCTTGCCTGCATTTGCCGGGCATGTGCCTGTGGCAATGCGACGCATCTTTCCCAATGCCAGCTATTCGGTTGCTCAGCGTTGGAATCAATTTCCTGATCCCTATTGCTGTAGTCTGTTCGTGGAGCCTGGAGATCCTTTGTTCCAGCAAGTAGCCACCATGTTTCTGCGTCGCGTGGTGGACACTTATGGCTCCAACCATGTCTACTTTTGTGATCCATTCAACGAAATGCAACCAAAAGTTGCGGAACCGGCATATATGCGAGCAACATCTAGAGCTATATATAATTCCATGCGGGAAGTGGACGGAGAAGCAGTCTGGCTGCTACAGGGCTGGATGTTCCTTAATATCAATTATTGGAAGGATCAGCTCATCGAGGCCTTTCTCACTGCTGTGCCACGCGGTCGCATTGTCGTCCTGGACCTGCAAAGCGAACAGTTTCCACAATATCAACGCACATTCTCCTATTACGGGCAACCCTTTGTCTGGTGCATGTTGAACAATTTCGGTGGCACGTTGGGCATGTTTGGGTCGGCGCGTTTGATCAACAGCGGCATTGGAACAGCACGCTCCATGGTCAACAGCAGCATGATTGGCGTGGGCATAACACCTGAGGGTATCAATCAAAACTATATCATTTATGCTCTCACTCTCGAGCGTGCTTGGAGTGCAGATAATCTGCAATTGAACAGCTGGTTGGATCACTTCGTATTCACACGTTATGGCGTGAACGACACTCGTCTCTTTCAGGCATGGCAGCTGTTGTGTGGCAGCGTTTATGATTTCCATGGCTTGCAACGCATGCGAGGCAAATACGTGCTGAACAAGAGACCAGGTCTCAGCTTAAAGCCTTGGACATGGTATAATGGATCCAGTGTGAACGAAGCATGGCAACTGTTACTCTCAGCCAAGGATATTGTGCCTCTGGAGGATGACAGATATGCCATCTATGAGCACGATCTTGTGGACATAACCCGACAGTACCTGCAGCTAAGCATCGATGAAATCTATGTGAATCTCAAGTCCTCATATCGTAAGTCGCAACTCTCACGATTCCAGTATTTGGCTGACAAGCTGCAACAAATGCTGGACGACCTGGAAAGTATCCTGGCAAGTGGTGCCCACTTTCTGTTAGGCAACTGGCTGGAAGATGCCAAGCAACTGGCGCCCAGCGCTGATCAGCGTCCAATATACGAATTTAATGCACGAAATCAACTCACAGCCTGGGGTCCCAATGGCCAGATACTTGATTATGCCAGCAAACAATGGTCTGGCATGGTGTCCGATTATTTTAAGCCACGTTGGAATATGTTCCTCGATGATGTTACACTGGCCATGCAGTCAAATCTACCATTTAATGCCACCAGCTTTAAGCAGCGGGTGGCCAATGAAATTGAACTGCCGTTTAGTAATCTGACCAAAGTCTATCCAACAAAACCAGTGGGAGACACTTGGCTCATCTCACAGGACATCTACATTCGATGGAATTCCTATGCAAATGATACCGAATTTTTGCACAAAAATCGCTTAAAGCTTAGCTTAAGCGACCCAACAGAACAGCATCGAAATCACAAAAAACGGAACAATAAATAATAATAATAAATATCTACACATAAGTTTAAAATGTCCGAATTTTTTTAAACCTAATTAGCAGAGACCATAATGATATATATCGTATTATAAGGTAAAGAAAGTTGAATATATAAAATTTAATCATCAGTATCAGTTTTGCGTTTTATTTAAAAAAATAAAAAGAATTATAATTTGTAAGCTTTTAAATATAAATATAAAAAATATTTATTACTCCATAAATAAAATAAAAAACATTTGGATGTATATTCAAAATATATATATATAATAGTTTCAAAAAGTTTTCTCCGTTCCATAATATATAGAGAACATCTCACGAATTGAAAACGTTGCTGAATCAAATAATGTTGGCAAATTAAGTTATAATCTTTTGTTTGTATTTTAGTTTGTATAAAATAAATCATTATTTTCGGTCCCTGCTAAACACACGCGTCATATACATTCATATATATATAGGAATATAGCTTTTGTGTTTTAATTGATTTTTATTTAAATTAATGTACAAACTAATTTAAATGTAAAAATTTAAACATCTTCATCAATCAATCATACGCATACGAATTTCTATGGGTTTTTGTTGTTCTCAATATTTTTCTTTTTTTGTTGCTTTTGTTTATGTGTGTGTGTGTGTGTGTGTGACTGGTGCGTGTGTAGTTGTGGTACAGTTCTATTCAACGCACATTACATGAATGTACATACTTTTATTATTTATATTGAGTTTATGCAATTGTATACATAGTATTAATTACTCATTGAATTTCTTGATGTGTGGTTGTGTGTTGGCAAACTACAAGTAAATTTACTTTAATAATGTGTATAGTTTAATTTCTCTTATGTTTTTGCTTTTGTTTGTGGAAAGTCGTATGTGGGGAGAAGTGTTCACTTGTTCTTCTTTCATTCATACAAGATATTTCTACAATTATACTCATCAATTTAAAATTTCAAACAAACATTATTATTCTTATTAGTTTTTAGTATTTATCTTTTATGTATAAAGTTTGCATCTATCGTTTGCTTTATTCATACAATGATCTCTTACCGCTAAGTAAGGAGGAGGAGGATGAGATGGGTAGGTGCCGGGTTTGGTTTCTTGTTCATTTTGTTGTTGTTCTTGTTCGTGTGTGTAGGTGTCTGCTGACGGCAAGTACGCAACAAATATGTTTAATCATATTAAGGTATGCAAACCGCATCATAATTTTCATGTCATCATCATCATCCTAGTAAATTCAACATACTTATGCGCAAACTGTCAGTATGCAGATGTGTGCATTTTTATGTTTAGTGGGGTGTGTGTGTGTTGGTTTTGTATATATATATATAACGTTTATACTCATATGCATTCAATCAAACAAACATTTATACTTTTTCTCCAAACGAGAAAACACTCATACATCATCCTTATCAATCATCAATCTTAAGCATTCTTAAGCTTCCACTAACATGTAATCAATCAGATATACGGCATATTTTATTCATCCTGCATGTCCTCTGGCAATTCATGTGGATTCAACATGCCCGGAATATTACGTTGCATTTGACGCTTATTAGATTGCTCCTCGGCTAATGCCGCCTCACGTTCCTCCAGATATAGATCTGAATCATCCTCGCCGGTGGCCTCCTGTAAATTATCAATTTTCACATATGAATTAAAGTTTACAATTGAAATCCTTTCATGTTTACTTACGCGAATCTGTATAAGAAAATCTCTCAAATGCTCCTTAAATGCTTGCACATTCTCATCCAAATTAAAAAGGCCAGTGACAAAGACTTTGATCTGATTATCTGATAAATGATTAAATGCCGATTTAAGCAATGAGGCTACATATTCCTGTATGAATATCATATTGTCAGGTATGGGGCCCAGATCCACAGTTATCTTTCGATTCTCCACCAATGAGAACATGTAGGCCAAGATGATAGCATGATTTGGCAGACCTGCCGTATGCGAAGTGTCAGTTACCACTGAGAAAATTTGCATAAGGATATCCGTAAAATAGGTCTGATAGAAGCTCTGCGCCGCATTTGGGTGTTGTTCAAGATTTTGCAGCATCTGTTAATTTAAACATTTATACAATTATTTAATCAATGAGGTCGGTTAGAAATAATTTCACTTACTTTATACAAGATATTTAAGCCCATATCGGCCACATTACGCATTGTGTGCTTAAAGGCCCAAACCACAGAGTCAAAAACTAATTTAAACTGTGCCGGCGGTATGTTGAGGAACGCCTTGAAACAATGCGCGTTGACAGCTTGTAGTAGCTCATAGAAACTAAGACGGTGCTGTGGGAAATCCTCGAAATTCTTATTGATCATGTCCAGCGTGCATTCAAAAACAGCATCAAATATTTTTGGTACTTCATTTGTGATATGCTGACGCAGTTTGTGCACAATCGTTGCCATCGCACTCAGTACTTTGGGTTCACGCGCCGACGGAACCTTACACCGCTAAAAAGAACACAACATATTTTTATTACTCTTAGGAATTTTATTTACAATTTTTAGTATTGTTATGATGAGAAAGTAATAGGTATTCTTTAGTTTAAACCAGGAAATATGTTCAAATTTACTTGAATTAATATTGGAAAAATATAAATTTCGCGGTTTTTGGTAAGAACCACTTAAAAAAAGAAATAATTGGATGCTTACCTGATAATCCATCAAAATGGCGTCTAATAAGGGCGGTATAAAGTTGTCCATAACTAACTGATTGTCATTGGAGCGAGATACCCATTCCGCTATCAAGTTGAGGGTCTCCTTCTTCACCACATGCATTGATTTAATGAGCGGCTGATTGTTCACATTAACACCATTTACTTCAATCGCCTGTATGATGTTCTCCGACGTGATCTTGTACACATTGAGCATATCCAAATAGATGCGTCCCAATTGAATCACATAGGCATGACCCAATGCCTTGCAGGCGGCCACATTTGTCTTCAATATGCTGCCAAGTTGTTTAACTGCTGTCATGTTCTTCAGAAAATCAACATTTTTCGATGCCCGCGATATAATATCATCCCAAACTTGATTGGGAAGCAACATATATCGCTCAATTAACGCATCCTGTTGCACCTGATCGACCTGAGCCGAAATCATATATCCAACTGCCTCATAGAAAGTATGCACCTTGATAGGAGATAAACAGATTTCAATGATAATGAGTATACGATTGTAATTGTAGTTAAATTCTAATCAATTTACCTGTTGTGGCTGCAGATCACATATTATGCTGCTCATTGTGCTTAGGATCTCGTCAATGAAGGTGCACGCCTCATTTGGCTGGATTGTCACAAAATAGCGACGACATTTGATTGCAATCTTGATAAAAGTGTCACAAGCCATGTCCTGTACACCATCATGCGTCTCGTGCATAAATTCAAACAGTTTGTTGACCACCGTCTTTAAAAATTTCCAATGAGCACGCAGAAAACGAGGATACTGTCCGACCACATACATAATATTGGATGCAATGATAGCCTTATTGTCCTTGCCTTTCTTTTGCTCACAGAGGCCAAGCAGATCCTTGATGACGGTAACCAGAAATCGTTTCTCATCCTCCTCACAAAACGCACCTGCAAGAATATAAAATTAATATTAATGTACAGAATCATATTTAAAAAATTATTCCAATGATGAAAAAGTTATCGGGACCACTTGCACCCATTCTTTAGTATAATTATTATACTCGTTACTTAAAAATAAAGTAATATTTTATATTGTTTTCGATACAATCTATGTAACAGGAATCAGTATCAACAGCCGAGTAGATATAAGTTATTATTTCTCTATTTTTTTTGTTTACTTTTGAAATTAAGTGATTTAAAGTAATGATAATAAATTTATTGAGCACTTACCCGATATTGAGCCAATGGCCCAACACAGAGTGTTGAGATTTTTCCAGGAGAATTCGGTGCCATTGACCTGGTTAAGCAGCTTTAGGGTCATAATACGATCAGTGTCTACGCAATCCAAGTGAGTGAGGAATACCAAAGTCTCTCTCATATTTTTATACAAATTTATTGAATTCGTATCCTTCATGAATTCACGCACCACTTCACCGTTCTCATTCTCGACCACAAGTACCTCCTCTGGTTTAGCCATGCGAGAAATCATAATGAAGCGAACCTTGGACAGGATGGCTGCATAGAAACGCCGCCGTGGATATACTTGCTGCCTCTTTGAAGATTCAAGTGTGGGATGAAAGAATTCGGTATTGTACAGATTCTCGACAAGACTATTCCAGTACTCCAAACAGATCTTGAACACCTCAACATCCTCCACCTCACTGATCATGACCAAATACATGAGTGCCTGGTTTAAATAATCCACATACTTGGCATCCTCGACTAGTTTGCCGTGTTCTTTGAGAAACGTGCAGAGGAACATTGCCAGATTAAGCACCAGTTCTTGTTCCGTATCGCTACCGCATTGGAACACATTATTCATATTCATATTCTGGCCAATAATTTGATCTAGCTGCACCATTGTGTCCTTGAATAGCGTCGCAAAGTTCTCGTTGTAATTGGCGGCCGTGAGTCCGGCAATTTCAGACAGGCACTTAAGGGTTACATTGCGAAACATCGGTACGCTGAGAAACTTGAAGATCAGTGTCTCAATGAGCGTCGTCTCAAATATATAGCCCAATGGTATCCAGTTGAGAAAGCGTAGCAACGTCTCCAGTGTAACCTGTATCAGTGCCGCATTCATCGAGTTCTCCAGGACAAACTGGCAAAGCGTAAATATTTGCGAGAACTCTGAGCACATGGTATCCTTGAGATGCTTGGCCTTCGTCTGTGTTATCTGCCCCAGCGAAAAGTCAAAGACTTCCTCGCTCAGGTTCTTCAGTATAACCATATTGTTCATGCATAAGCTTTCATTTGTCTTCGAAGCCCCAACAATATCGCTGATGAATGTCTCCCAGTTACGTGGCCACTCACGCTTCAATATCTGCACAAGTATCATATTTAGCTTGTTCAAATACACTTTGTTCTGCTCCATAATGGCGGGATCCGAGGATGTTTTAATAATCAGACTGACCACATACTTTTTGATGCCCTCGCATTGGTTGCGAGGCAAAACCTTCCAGCGAGTCTTGATGACTTCCTCAAGAATTTGGAGTGCATAGAACTTGGTTTGCTGATTCTGTGAATATTCGAGTATGCTGTCGACACGCGTCCATGCCTCTGGATGTTCCTTCAATGTGGTGAGTATGTCCTGGGCCAATCGCAACTGCTCACCCTGCGATGAGTATAGCGCCTCAACGATCTTGTCGAGCAGATTAATGTCCAGCTTCTGATTGAAGTCGAGCAACTTGCTCGCCTCATCGGAGCTCAACATCGCCATCGCTTTGTAGTAAAAACAGCGTTCACGTCTGCGTCGCTCAGCAGCAGCACCACCAGCAGTCGCTGTGTCCGCGTTAATTTTGATTGCTTTTAGCTGCTCCTCCGGCTAAAACGATGTGCGTGTGTCCAGGATATGTTGTTTGTTATGCTTAGCTGCCAGCTGTTGGGATTGACTTTCTATAGAAGAATCGAAACAATCGAAATTATATTTATCGGCATAAAAGCAACCATATTTCTTTTATACATAAATACGTATGTTTGTATGTTTTCTTATTTTCAACGCACAAATACAATCGCATGGCTGCTTGTAGCGCGCGCTTACACTTTTTGCACATTCGCTCGTACATGCATACTAGAGATGAGCGATATACTCGAACCTGTTACTCATCCCAAGTATCTCACGTTAGTAAGTCATTTGAATTTGTTTTGATTGTCAGTAGAAAAAAATAGCCGCCGCTTTTACCAAATTGCATATTTGATATTTACCAACCGAAGGTATAGTAATTATTAGCTTAAAATATACCTAATAACATGTAAAGAGAGACTAACTGCACTCTACTCTGCTGCTGCTAGTCACTATTAATCCGAAATCGCTCATCTCTAAAACACACACACACACGCCGCTTCCACATGCAAAATACAATCAAAGTAGCGCAACGCATTGAGATGAGACTGCAAAGGCATTTCACAAGTCTATAATGTGCTCCCGATTTTAGGTTGTTGTACAACACAATTGTTGACAATTATTATTGACTTATATGTACATTTACATATTTTACGTCTTTCACACACTTACCAAGTTTTAGGAAAGCGTTGCAACCTATGAATCTCAAGAAGCAGCGTGTAAAACGAAGAGCGCAAAACGAGTGAAAAAGACTACAACGTTTTGTCCAGACAGGAAAATTTTTTATTGCAAGTTGCGTTTCGCACAAGGCTAGCTTATTTCAGATGTACTTAAGCACATGTACACTGAACACTTATTTGCAATTTGGTTAACAACGGTTGACGTTGTGACCAATTTGTGTGTTTTAAACAAACTTTTTCGCAGTACTTTTCTTCTCCTTCTGTGGTGAAAACCAGGGATGGATCACGAGCGTCATGCGCGGTGCCGGAATCGAGCACAATTTATATTAATGATAGTAAGTTACAATAAGCAGTCAGACAATTGTACTAATATCATTTAAGCAAGTTGCGTTTTATCAAACAAAACACAATTAATTTGCTTTCAGAAAATATTACCGGCACAATTTACAAAGCACAGTGTTTCCATATCACACAAACATTCAGCCCTAGCTCAAAGTAGGTTTGTATGTGCAATTATCGTTTATCGTACCAGTCTGTTTATTTTAATATCGAGGTAAGATTTTGGCGCCTGCCGTACTCGTGTTGCAAACTGTAACTAAATTAGGAATATATTAATAACATTTAATATCATCATTAAATAAAATGAACATTCTCAGTGATAACAAATTGATTAAAATTGCATAAGATATTTTTCGCGTGCAAAAGTCTGTTATCGTGCTTAACTCTATTGTTTAATAAATTCGATGCACGCTCATCACTAATCGTGCTACAAGTTAGTCACGACCAATGATGCCAACTTAGCTATTTCAATGCTAGTTTTGGCTGTTTTAAAAGTTCGATGCCAAGTAATTTTAAATTACTATTAGTCTTTAATCTGGTTATATTAAATATATGCTCAGCTATTCAAAAGGGCACGTAAAAATGTTCGTATTTCTTTCTAACGCTTGTCTCTATGAGAGCGATTTCAAAATTTTGGACCTCACAACATCGGACGACGTCACCTTCATATAAATTCACCTTGGACACGACCAAGAACGTTTTTTCGCTTTATAAACAACAATTTACTACCATTCTATGTCTATTTATTTGCATTGTTTAACAACAAATGGTGGCTTACCCATATTCACGCGTAAGAAAGGAGAATGCGATAATGTGAGCTTATTTAATAATATGTACATAAACAGTTTTTTAAGTAATTTATTTAACACAGAACAAAGCCACATATTTTCAAAATAGTTGAATGCAATGGATTTATTATTATTATCAATTCAATGATTAATCAATTAATTTATTAATTAAATGGTGAAAATATCATGAAATTATGTGAATTCAGTTAGTCTTAACAACTACTTGACTGACTGACTGTATATCTAAGAACCATTAACCAACTTTTATTGTGGTTTCCACTTGTTGCTGCTTTCTTTTTAGCTGCCATTTTCCACTGTGGCCTCTTTGAATGGATTTCACATGTTTTTCAAGTCACTTGGCATACAACTGCAAACTACGCAAACTGAGGAATGGACCTACATTTGGCGTGATTTCCACAATGCAATCACCTTCATTGTGTGTGGGCGTGGCATGGGCGAGTTTCAACTTCAGACACTGTCAGAACTTGCTTTTGGAGCTATTGCGCTTTTTATCAGTCGCGATGAGCTGGCTCATCCTGCACTTCTGGAACGCTTGAAGAAGGATGCCAAAAAGTATGTACCTATTGTGGACGCTGCTCTGGAAGCATCCAGCGCGGGCACAACATTGTTGGGATATACGGACTGTCTGCTTGCTACGGAGAATGCGAATCTCTTGCAGCGATTGAATGAGTTCAGTGCTAACTGTGGCTCACTCTTCTGTTGTCTTATTGTGGGTCAACGTATTTCGGTAGCCACAGAAGGATGGTGGGATTTGGATACACTGGACAGGGAGCTTCTGCTGTTTCTATTAAACTCCTCTAGCATGCTGCAGCTTGATGTACCCGTCTATTTGCCCAGCAAGAGTCCAAATATTGCCTTTCGCTTTGTGACAATACCAGTATCAACCAACAGCGTCCTATGTGTTCTCTGTGGCGCTGAGCCGGCCTTTCGAGAGCTGCATGTTAATGCTATGAATGCCTATCGCAATGATGGCAATCTTCTGGCTAGCGTAGAGCGTTGCGTGCCACGTAGTCTGCCCGAGCAGCTGGACATTGATGCCCATGTTTTGGCAATCATTCTGATTAATACTGAAACACGTAAAAGCATTTTCACCCGAAATCTGCATCAATCTTCCACCGCAAAACGCATTGTTGTGGGCGACTTGCAGCGTTTGGATATGCTAAAGAAATTCTTTGATAACACCTTGGAAACCATGCATGAATTAAAGGCAACAAAAAGTGACAACAACAATTCGAATACTTCTAATATATCAACAATGGTGGATCAGTATAGTTGCTCGGATTATCACAAATGTTATGCACATGCGGATGAACAAAATAATGTTATTTTCTTGCTGTTTGTGGCTGCTGTGCCGACACATGCTATGAGGTGAGTTAATTTTTATTAAAAGCGCTTAACGGATGATAAATATATATTATTTTTATCAGGTTTCTCGCCAAGCATGTCCATGCTAGCCTATTACAAGAGAAGACTGTCTGCTGGTGACCGGAATAATTATATTTCTCAAGACATTAAAAGACTGATGATTGCCCTCCATTTGATATATTTATTTAACTTACTAAGTTTTTCAACAGCTTTGCAATGTTTATTTGTAGTTTAAAATAATTCCAAAATTTTAAATCTTAAGTAAATAAGTAGGTGTTGGTGCAGTTTATAATTATTAAAAATATCGAATATATTTTCAAGGAGTCAAACCAAAACAAATTTCGGTTCGTCGAGACAAACCAAACTTAAATTTGAAGTTAATTTTAAATACAGAGAAAAGTTATTGACATTAATAATTTTTGGACAGATGAACCTTTTTGATTTTCGGTTCTTAAAATAAAATTTATTTCGGTTGCGATTTTGGTATTCAAAATGAAACGGTTAATTTCGGTTAACGGTTCCGGTTTCAGTATAATTCCCTGTGTATTTTACATCTACTATTACTTCTTCTTTCTCTACTCTCATATTTTATTTGGCAATTAAACAACTTCCGCGCGGAACCTCCACTGTTTATTACATAATTGGAAGAGTTATTTATGAATAGTTGTAAGCGATTACAATGCCAATATAAATTATGAATTCAAACAACAATGTTAATTTGAACGTTTCGAATATTGTCACGTCTCTGGGCAATGCTCTTAACTTGAACCAAAAGCGTGTGTGCCTCGTATTTTCAAATAGGGCAGTGATAATAGCATTGACAAATGACTTTGGATCGATTCTTGAACCTATCCGATCAAAAGAATAGTCTGTAATCTAAAATCACTAAGCAAATAACCTATAGAGAACTCATTTCATACAAGCAAAAGTGTCTAAGCAAATGCCTCGACATTGGGTCCACGGGAAATTTTTGTCGTGGACGCAATGTGCGAGGGAAATTATTTTATCTTTCAGTTCAGTCGGCTGGCAGAGCTCATTGCTTGCACACTATGAAATACCCTTGACGCTTACACCTTTTTGTATTCAATATTTTATTTTCTTTATGCTAAAATCCAGAGTTAGATCTATGTATACATAATTATGCAATTTCAGTATATATCATGACACGTTCCCTTTTTAATGAAAACAATCTAGACCTAATAATAAACAAATAAATGGGTCATTTAAATAATAAACACGTTTGGGTTATAAAAATATTAATAATAACGCCAAATAATATGTCAATCTTGTTTATGGCAATCAGTGCGCATTCGGAGCGCTTGGAGTGCAGATCGTTGTCGGCTATTTTAAATTTAACTAAACAAATTATTTAAAAAAAAAAAAAATTAAAAATAAAGATGCTGTTTCTTAACACTCGGGAAGATTACACAGCTGAAGAGTTGTTTAAAATAAAACAATTACGTCAGCTGGTGGAAAGTAAGATAATTCCGTTAATTTTTTTTTTTTATTATTTAATAAAATTCACGATTTCTTTGACAGAATCGAATGAGTTGCAGGTAGGAGTTGATGAGATATTTCTGACCAAGTTCCTGCACTACACACACTGGGACACATTCAAGGCTTATCAGGCCATACACGCTTACTACGACTTCAAGCTGAAGCATCCAACATGGATGAGTCAACATCCCGTAGACTATTATTCGAAAGTTTTCTATGCAACGCACTGTCGCTTCATAATGCCGCAGACAGATAGGAATGGACGGGTTTTGGTCATCTTTAAGACGGTAGATGCATTCCAACAATTTCCTGATTATCTTCAGCATTTGATCGAAATGGATGATCTCATTTTTGAGTCACTGTTAATGTTGCCACGGGTGCAACAGAATGGTATAACAGTAATTTGTGATCTACAGGGGTAAGTTCATTAGTTGTAATCTTATTAAACAAAAAAAAAACAAATAAATAAATAAATAAAAAATAAATATACCTTGTTTTCAGTACTACACGTAACTTTTTGCGTCAATTCTCTCCCAGCTTCATGAAGATCGTGAATGAGAAGAATGGGATTTTGCCCTTCAGTCAGCGTATTGTGCACATCATTCAGCGTGGATTTCTCATGCATGTGACGTCGTCTTTGTTTCTTCCTTTCATGAATAAAGAGTTTAAGGAACGCGTAAGTAGAAAGAAGATCAATATATCATTTTAACTAATAATTTTCCATTTTTTCTTAGATTTTTACACACGATGGTCGACACCTGAACAAACTACGGGAAATGGTTGGCTATGATAGTTTGCCCGCGGAATATGGTGGTCCAGCTTCAAATGTGTTGGATACAAATCTATTGTTGAATCATTTGAGCCAAAATGCGGAATACCTCGAGAAAATGCAGTATTATAAGAAAAGTATAGCATAAATCAAATAAAAAACAATTAATTCAAATTCAAACAACATAACTCCAACTGCAGTATTTTTATTCAGAATATTTTCTTATTACCAGATTTATTAATTATTTGATCAATTTTTAAAGATAAATTGATATTTATATCGATTACTTATTGGATAAAAATCGATAGTCGTAAGAATAATTTTGCGTCGAGAGTCGAATTCTGGCGCGGGCGCTAACTGTTGTTAATCGATATCTGTTATGGTATCGTTTCAGAAAATTTCGATACATTTCGTTTGTTGTGAAATTGCGCCGCCTACTAAACAAACTTTTTTTTTATTCATTAACTGTTTTATATATTTAACTAAATGGCTTCCAATAAGGTAATTAAGTGTTACTAATTAAAAATCGTTTGACTCAAGCATTGTTTTTGCAGGAGTGTCTGATTATTGTGCTGGATGTACGTAGCTGCACCACAGAAGAATTTAGATTGAAGTCTCAGAAAGTTGTTGCCGAAATACTTAAGGACAAGGTAAATACATCAAGTACACAGTAATGAATGTCATTACTGTATGTAATTGTTCATTGGGTTTAGATCGTGTGCAACAAGAAGGACTACGTATCATTTGTGCTTGTGGGCTGTGAAAAAACTGCTAATGATGAGAAGCGTCCGAATGTGGTGCAATATACGACAGCGCAGCTTTGCAACTGGAATTTGTTGCTCAGCTTCTTTGAGTTTGTGAGTGCGACGGCGTCTGATGAAGGTCAGTGGCTGGATGGGATCGCTATAGCCATGGCCATGATAGAAGAAGCAGCGGTGTAAGTTTGTCACATTTTCCAAGTTTATAGGACAGCTAATAATAATTAAAATGAAAATTAGCTGCCTTACAAACTTGATAATTTAAATAATTAACTTTTATTAATTACATGTCTTATGTAGGTTTAAGGTTGCGAGACGGCGTATTTTGCTTTTGTTTGACTTCAATTTCAAGGCACAGAAGTATGATGATTATGATGATATCACCAACAAGTTGCTCCAAGCAGACATTCAATTAATCGTGGGGTGAATTAATTTACCTTTTGATCATATTCAATATTTCAACTAAGGTTTTAAAATTCTCTCACGCCTTAGTTCGGATAATGTTGCCTATGTAGACAATGCTGAGACCAACCTGCCTCAGGCCATTTTCCAATCATCGCGAAAGGCCAACGGCTTTGAGCTGGAGAACCAGAAACACGCTCTTCAACTTGTTACTTACAGCAACGCCATGCTTTGCAACTTTAAGGAAGCATTAGCAACTGTTTTTAAGGTCACGAATAGACACCCCTGGGTGTGGAATGCCAAGCTACATATTGGCACTTCTATTTCCATTAGTCTCCAAGGTATCATAGCCATGAAGAATGAAAGTCACGTCAGTCTAAAAAAGGTCTGGGCCGAATCTGAAGAGACAGTGAAACGCGAAGAGCGTTTCTTTATTAAGGGCACAGAGGTGACGCCGTTGCCCGAGGATCTGGTTGACGGTTATATGCTAGGTGGAACACCAGTGCCCTATGATCAGACACTGGTTGAGTTACCGCCTCCGCATCCTCCAGGTCTACATTTTCTGGGCTTTGTCAAACGCAGCAAAATACCGGATGCATACTTTTGTGGCGACTCTCTGTATATGTTGGTTCATCAAAAATGGAATACGGTTTCTGCCCAGAAGCTAGATGCCTTGGTGAGAGCATTAATATTGCAGAAATGCGTTATACTCTGCTGGAAGATATTTAGTGCCAAGTTTAATACACCACGAATTGTAGTACTAGTACCGCAGGAATCAACAGAGAATCGTCCAGCTTCGTTATATATGTTTGAAATGTCGTATCATGCGCAGCACCAGTTCTGGGATTTCCCTGCTCTCCGCACGGAAAAAACTGAATGCAATCCAGATCAAATGCAGGCTGTTGATAAACTTATCGACAGCATGGATCTGGAATGCACGCTCAAGGATACCCAGCAGCCACGGCAGCAAAGGCAGAACGATCTAATGCCTTTCGATGATTTACCCAGCATTTACGAGCAGAACTTGATGGATATACTAGAGCGAAAGGTTATTTGTAAGTCGGCCACAGACATTGAACTCTATGACTTGTTTAAGGAAAGGAAGTTTGTCGAAATCTTTTGGAGTGTCCCTGAAGCCATTGAACAAAAGGCAAAACAGTCGGCAGCTGCACTTAAAAAGCTATTTCCACTAGAGCGTAGTCATGCTTGGCAGGAGAAACTCAGAGCCATGGAGCTTGAACAGAACGCGCCGCCACCCAACAATGAGGAGCGTGCGAATAATGAGGAATTCACTGATGTTATCGAGAGTGTGGGTTTAATGACGCCAGTCCAAGATTACAATCAGATGTTGAGGCAAGTGCGCTCAATATCAAATACTACGCAGCGAGATACAAAATTCCAGTCACTCTCAGCTCAAATGCGCGTTGTCGTCATCACCCTTCTGGAGCGTAATAAATTGAATTTGGAGCAGCTAAGTGAAGTGCTGGCAGTTTATCGCAAAAGTTGTCTGGAATTCAATAGTTTCGCGGAGTTCAATCAATTTACGGCGCAGATTAAAGAAAAGGCTACGGAAAAGAAATTGACCGAGTTTTGGGATAGTGTAATGGTGGAGAAACAACTTGGTCCACTGGTTCTAGGCGAGCCAACACTGGAAGATGAGCTGCGTTTAAAAGCGTACTACAGCCTGCCCTCAAATGATAACAATGACGATAATATGCAGGAGGATAATTCAAATAGTAGTTTTCAATAACATACTTTTTACATATTTGTACATAAAGTTTATTCGCATTTGTTTAGCAGAAAATGGTAAATTCTGTAATTTAATTTTCAATTAAAATATATTATTCAAGTTCATTATGTAAATTAAACATTATAATGTTACACTCTTTAGTTTTATATTTTGAATACAAGTTCTTGACTTAATGGATATTGAAATACATTTACAACGCACGTTAAATGTAGAGGACAAAGGAGTTAAAATTATTTAAATCTTTTAATGTTATATTTTTCGTTGATGCATTACAAATTTTTACTGCAAATTATGAGGCACAAAAAAAATAATAAAATTAGCTTAACAAGAACAAGGCTTAAGGAACAATTTAATTAAGTAATATTCATTAAAATACACTCGAGAATTTACGAATTGGTGCGTTAAATGAAGCAGGTTAATAAAGCACCTATTTGTGTTTCTGGGTTTGTAGTGTGTGAATGACAAACATCAAATACGTTATTATTATTACTTTTAACACATTCTGCGTAACGTCTGCAGCAAAGTTTTGGCATGCATTTTTGCAGGAAATACATGCAATAAATAAACATTAAAGGAGTCGTAGCCAAAAACGATTTTCCCCTAGTCGATATTTAATGAAGACATCAGATCCTCCACACTAAAATGAAGAAATGTTCTAGATATAGTAAATATAGAAACGTATAACAATGCTTAGCACGTATTTTACACTCTCACGCACGTTATATCTAGATCCTGAAACGCCACTCCCAGCCAGGCAACAACGAGACAATAATGCTGGAATAGCTGCAGCAAAAGTTCGCCTTCATCCAGCATTTCCAAGCGCTCGATACGTTGTCGCTCTGAAGACGAAATGCTATCGTACACTTGAACCATATCCCAGGCGCGTGCTCCACTCCAGCCGCAATCCTTGAAGCGATTGGTTTGAGTCTCCAGTGATAGACAGGACTCCACGCCGGCTAAACTACAGCCACGACTGCGTAGATTGTTGAGCATAACATCGCCAAAGCGATCATTCATGTTGACCTAAAAAACAAATTTGGATTCAATTGCATGTAATATACTCGCAGTTATCGTTCAAATCTAACCTGTTCGTAGTTGACAAAAACGGCGGCTTGAAACTTCTGTGCTATCCATTTAAGCAGATTTTTACAGTTTTGTGCCTCAATGTAAACTAGGACGCATTCCGCTAAAAAGATGGTAGGTAGCGTGTAGTCAATCTCGGCTTGCTGTAGTTTATTGTCCACTTCATCAAGATTACGCAAATCAACGCCCATTAAATGATAACTGGGTCCATGTAAATCCGTCGGACTGAGACGCACCTCTCCGTCCTCATCATGGATTTTGGCCAGCAACGCCTTGTTTCGCTTAATCGTATAGCATTTGCGTGCCGTGACTGTTGGGAAGTCCAGTTCAATAAAGTTCTTCACCTGATGCGTCGTGTCCCTTAGACGAAAGTATAGTGTATCGAAGCCACAGCCTAGGTTAATAATCTGACAGTTCCCAGCGGTTTTCTGAAAATGTTCATGGTCAGTAAGAATTATAAGTTAAGTGCAAGGCCAAAGTTGGGGCGTGACGCACAAACGCGGCACATGCGCAGCATCATCCAATGTTGCAACCAATGCAACAGGATTCATTTTTCAAATTCAATGCCAAAGTTCGGAATTGCACTTGACCTTAATTTGTGGCGCAGCCAGACGTTTGGATGGCGAGACACATGAGTGATGCTGAGCATTGTATTTGGAAAGAGTCATGATAATTGAATGTAGCAATATAGTATTCTAAAAGTTCAAAATAATAAATTGGTTTGAAAATTTACATATATCAAAAGCATTAAAGAAATCTAAATAAAAGCTGAACTTAAGTTAATCAAAAGGTTCATATTGTTATTTTATTATAGTATTTCTATAGCTTAAAAAGCAGATTTTACGCTATTTTCCCAATTGTTTTCCGTTTTTCAAGTTTTCTGATGATTTCTTAAAAAAATTCAACATAAAATAGAGATACTTTATAAAATAAAATTTTAACAAATATTGGGTGATTCACATGATAACAGACATTGTTGGTGCCATCACGTGCGTATCATTGAATAAAATGATGCAGAGACTTGCGGCCATGACGCGCATGTCCCGTTATTTATAGTTAGCTGTTAAGTGCATGCAACCTTCACAAATAGTAAATGCAGCAACTACAACTAACCTTCAGAAACTTCTCCACACACATCTCAACGCCCTTGACTCGCGCAAAGTAGCCACGATTTATCTCCGGTGCTTTTCTCTCCTGATTACGCACAAAGTAACCAATGTAATCATCCTTCCAATAGCCTAGGCGCACAGCACCTCGCTTGCAATCGCTGGCATCGTCATTGGTGGCAATAACTGCTTCATCACATGGATGAAATTTGTGTGTAGTGTTGTGAGCAGCTCCTGCGCCCGCCGATGGAGGCTCCATGACGGCTGCTGTTTAGTGCTTCTCTTGTTTAACCTTTGCAACCTCTTGTTGCGCGTTTGTTACACTGCGTCCGATGATGATAATCGCACTCGCTGTATTTTCAGTAAACAATTGTAAACAACCCTGTCCTCTATAGTGTTGCCAACTTTTGAGATGAAAAAATAGCGATAATTTTCTGAACAATCATTTTCGATATAATTATACGATAATTTTAACCGTTTATTATGCTGCCACCTGACAAAAAAAGTTGTCAGTGTTGGTAAATTTTGTATGTATGTCTGATTGTTTTCCATTGATATCGACAAATCGAAATGCCGCCAAATTTGGTAATCAAAAATAAATACGTAAACAGCGCGTGTCACAAAACTCCTAATTAAACTTAATTAACTCAAATTAGACGGGTCAAATGTGAACTGGCTTTAATTGATGATTCGTTTTACGTTTACGATAAGTGAATGAATGAATGAATCACTTTAGCTTCTTTGTGATAATGGAATAATAAATTATGTAAATGCGCCTTTTTGTCATGCAAAAAATATCTAATTATTCCTACAATTGCTTTCCTCTAACTCGACGGAAGCTTTCTAAAACTTAAAGTCCCCCAATTAGTAGGTTAATTACTGAAGACCTTTTGAACTTTTAGAGTTTTTTAAATGTTAAATCGAAAATTCCAACAAATTATATTTTAAAAACATTTTAAAAAGATTATTGTTTTCAAGAGATCACCCCCCGAAAAATGATCTTTCAAAACAACATGGTTAATTTTTAGCGCCACCCGTGTTTCAGTTTGTGAAACATAAATTAATTTGGTCACCTATGATTTTGTTTTAGTTGTGTGCTAACGCTCTCTACACTCTCAATATCACTCTTCCGCTCTCTCGCTGTACACATCTTTTGCACCCACACTCGCTCTCTTTTGCTTGGTCAGTGGCAGGTTTGTTAAGGCTGCGAGAGGCACTAGCCGCTTTAGTTTGATTGTTACGTTCGTGAGCGTCGGTTGTGTCAGTTGAAAGCTGCGCGCGTCACATACGAAAAATTTACTCAGGTGTGTGTGACTCAAAGTTGGTAACAAGAGTGTAGCTACGTGAGTAAGCCAGTTCGGTGTGTGTGTGTGGTTGTTAACCAAGCCAAAAGTAACCTTCAAAAGTATGAGTACTGAGTGCGTATATGCGTATGTGTGTGTGTTATTGTAACTGACTCGTTTTGATGTTTCATTTGACTCAGGCTCTCTCTTACCTGGGAGGTTGGCTCAAAACTTAAAAATGGTCATTTCGTTACGTTTACGTTTTTCTTGCTTATTTCGTTAATTGTGAGTGTAACTTTTGTTATTTTCGGGGCGTTGGCGGTTGGCGCGTACTCAAAGAAAGTTATTATTATATCTGGTTCCCAAAAAACAAAAGAAATTAATTATAAATTATCCAAATTGAGTGATAAAAAAAACATTCTCGTAGATTAGATAGTGCATAAAAGTGAAAATGAGAACAAAATAAAAACGCAACAAGTTGTTGGCAGCGACGTCATCAATTGGAGCATAACTGTAAAACAAGTGAGATTAAGAAGCAGCAGCAGCGAAAACAACACGATTGTCGCGCAATAGGCCAACAACGCGACTCAATCTAACACATACACTTACTTACATGTACACACACACATACACACACAAGACAACTACACCTGCAAACGCTTCACTTTCAACGTTATCGTTGCGTTTTATTGTTTGCTTTGTGATTGCGAAAATAAAAACTAAATGAATATGATTCACCAGCAACAACAAAAACAACAACCACAGTAACGCAATAAATAAATGTAATGTGATATGAAAATTCCCGCAAGTTACCGTTGCCAAACATTCTGCAAAGAGGGTGACAACACTTCACTCCACTCCAATTTGTGCAGGCGTTTGCATTTCCGACCCTTTTTTCATTTAGCAAGAATAAGCAGAAGTAGGTAGAAAGTAAAGAAGTGGGAGAAGAAGCACTTTTGAGTGTATCGCCGTAACCTGAGGCGGCCGCGTTGGTGGCAGGTTAATGCACTTTGTTTGCATGTTGCAACATCATCAGCCATGGCAACAACAAACTTGTGTGAATGTCTGAGTGAGTCCTTGTGCCAGTTTCTATGACGTTGACGTCGCCACTTGCGGCAATTGAGTTGCCTTGTTGTAATTAAATGCCAACAGTTTAGCTCAAATTCACTGTTTGGGAAATTTCACACGGGCAATTTCAGTTATATAGGTGGGTAATTTTTTGCTGCACATTTTTTATTACCGTTTGGTAGGAAATTAAATAAGGAAATTGGGAAATATTGAGATCCCTAGCAAGCAAGGAAGTAAATTTGCTGTGTGTGTTTTGTTTATATCCGTTACTGAAGCGAGAGAAGTTATTTAAATATGTTAAAATAAAGTCAATAAGAAAATCACAAAATTTTTATATTTTGAAAGTATTTCATTTTTGATTTCGGATTTTATAAAGTTTAGCTGTTTATAAATAATTTGTATGTAGTTAACATTTAATTGCAATTAAAAAGAATCAAAAAATAAATATTTTGATTGCCGGTATATTGTTATTATATCGAAGCCCTGTCTTTCTATTACACACCGTTTTATACATTCTATTTCAAACTTTCTAAAGCTCTGCATTCGAACGGTATTTTAATCTTTAACACCATCTCGACTATTGCAATTATTCACAGCCAGCAAGTGCAGTTAATTAATTGCAGTGACATGACCTTTTCCATTTTACACTCGGTGCCACAATTAACCAATTAAGTCCGACTCCAGCGCAGACAATGGAAGTAATCTGAATCACTCAATGGAGCTCCACTGGAGTAGTAACTCCCATCATATGCGCCATGCATTTGACTCCAATTTAAAATTACTCGCAAAGTCGCATTTGATGCTGTAACTTATTTTTAGCGCAATTTTTTCTATATCTTTCGTTGTGTGGAAGTGGAAACTGGTTTGTCGGTCTCTTGACTTCTAACGCCGTCTTAACGCATAATAAAGACAACATACATACATAATAGTAAACCAGTTTGGTCACTCTTACTCACCGCTGAGATTTGTTGTGTGTCCAAGCAACAACAATAAATATTATGTTTATAAAATTATTGTTGTTAATATGCATGGGTTGTAATTGGTGAAAAAAAATAAGTTAATAGTGTCGTCCCCAGGTGAGATTCAGTTGCTCTGATAAACGTGGAAACAAAGCTAATACTTAACTAAACCATGTGCAAGTTAAAGTAGAAAAACAAAGAGAAACAAATGGAAGAATGCAAGAAAGTTAGATTCATTAACAAGCTATGCATACCTTGTTTAGCTACCTGAGTTTATTACTTGACTTGCCTCTTGGTTATTAAATCGCATTCCTTGCAATCTTTTGAAATAGGATTCTTTTATAATAATTAGCGATTAGTATCAATTGGATATAATTAGCTTCTTAACGTACTTCTATATACTACTATGGATGAATTCTTAGAATTTGAATGGGAATAGGAAAATACATGACATCATGAAAATAAAATACAGAAATTGTTGAGCAGATCTATTAAAGAAATTAAGTTTTAGTCAGAACTCTAGCTCGTATCTTACGATTAAATAGAATTTTGTTTTGTTGAAAGCATATATTTTTATTTAATATATTTTGTCTTTTTTGGGAACGAATCAGACATATTGAATAACAAATTGTCAAAACTCTACTTTTATGTATAGCAAACTGTATTAAAAATATTAAAAAGAAATCAATAATATCAATAATATGCAACCCTGATTAATGATAATGAATTATTTAAATAATTAATATAAATAATAAATATATATTATAAGAATAATAATATAATAAACAATATAAAGTAGCAAGATTAAATTAAAATGAAATTTATTTGACTAGCAAAATAATACTTTTTATAAATATTTTAATAATAATAAACATCTTTTATTAACTTTTAGTTCAAAATGACACACAAATTTAAATATCGCGACAAACTAAAATGTCTAACTGGCACTGTAATGATATTAATGGTAATTCACACACTGCCCAGACAAATTGAAGCACAAACACGAGATCCGCGATTCTATTCCCGCCCGGGAGTCGACTATCGATGGCCGAGTCCCGGTGACCCAGATTACAGGTGAGTGGGGAAGATATTTCGAGGGTAAACCTATCTCAAAATTATCGTATGATTTACAGAACTTACACATTCAACGATCGCCGTTATGGACATTATCAACCAAATGGATATGGTGCCAATTATCCTGGCAGAAATCCACCCGGACAATATCCACAGGGGATGCCCAATGAAGATCGCTTTCGCTTTGATCCGGTGAGAAGCTATTGAATTTCAGGTCCCCTATTAATCAATTGACGCCGAGTTTAATCAATTATCAACGGTTGACACAAAAGTTGACCCCAATAGATGACTGAGAAAACAGATAATATGCTCCAAAAACGAACAATGAGTGACCATTGAGAACTGTGAACCGACAACTGATCTCTTGACTGATCCACAGACATCTTCGTAATATCAAAGCAATAATCTTAATTAAGTTTTCATGCGTTCGAAATGTCTGTGAATGCGATGTAATCAATTACACATGTTACTCAATCCGCCAACAACAATTATTCAAACAACGATCTAATTAAGAGTGATCGAATTGAGATACCCAACATTCATATCTATAGATACTCTTTAAAATGTCTGAAACATAAGTTCGAAAGAAATAATGGATGCGTTTTCAATTTTAAAAGAAATTTGGATATTTCATAAATTATTTTCTTAATTTTACATAGCAAAATAAATCTTGATATTAAACTTTTATGCTTTATTAGTGGAAAATTGAATTAATATAATATAAATCTCAATAACGACAACAAATGTTCTATCTATCCCTCCTAATTCCAATTCCCAGAATGATCCCAATGCAAGGACACAGTTCCCTGGAGTCTTGGCCGGCTGGCGTGAAGATTTGCAGGGAAAACAACGAAGGGATTCGTTGACACTCGAGCGCGATGTGTTCGTAACTACTAATTATGGACAGGTGCAGGGCTTCAAGGTCTATATGTATGATAATCCTGATCCAAAATCATTCTATCGACCCTATCACTCCACTGTGGATCGAGTGATGGGCGAGTGCTCGGTATTCTTGGGCATTCCCTACGCACTTCCGCCCACATTCGAGGGTCGCTTTAAGCCACCTCGTGTGCATCGTGGCTGGCAACTCTTGCAGGCAGTGGACTTTGGACCAGCTTGTCCACAACCGGTGCGTTATACGGGGGCAACCAAGGGTGTCATGGACATGGACGAGGATTGCCTGTATCTGAATGTGTATTCACCCAAGGTAAGACTTAATAATATAACTGAGAGTCTATTTTTAAAGTTTTTAAAATTGCAATTATTCCGAAAAATTCACCAATCCCACATCTATTTTTATTATTAACTAACCCAAGTAATCGAAAAATTAGGAATTTGTAATTGTATTATTTTATGTAAAGAATTTTTTTTGTTTTATTATACTATTATTTAATTTTAACTATATTTTGATGTAGTGTGAAACTTATTAAAATAAATAGCGTAAGTTAGGATTTATTGCGGATGCAATTATTCGTTTTACGAGCTTAACAAATCTAGAAAGTTTTTAAAATAAGTTTTATGCATTCGTACATTTTTAAAGACTTTCAGTCTTGATTATAATATTACATTTGTATATTTATCCAATTTTCCTCTACAGACTGGCGCAGGCGTAGCCCAGAAGTATCCGGTAATGGTTTATATACATGGCGGCGAGTTTGTGCGTGGCGCCTCCAATCTATTCCAGGGACACATGCTGGCCTCGTTTTACGATGTGGTGGTGGTCACTTTAAACTATCGATTGGGCGCCTTGGGTTTCCTATCCACAGCAGATGAGAACTCACCTGGCAACTATGGCATCTTGGATCAGGCAATGGCTCTCAAATGGGTTCACGATAATATCGAATTCTTTAATGGCGATCGTGATTCAATTACATTGTTTGGACCCGGAGCTGGTGGCGCATCGGCTGGACTCTTGATGGTGGCTCCACAGACACGCAATCTTGTGAAGCGTGTGATTGCCCAGTCTGGCTCGGCTTTAGCGGATTGGGCTTTTATCCAGGACAAGTATAGAGCGCAGAATACAAGCCGTGTGCTGGGTCAAGTGTTGGGCTGTTCTATAGATTCCTCCTGGAAGCTGGTCAACTGTCTGCGTACTGGACGCAGTTTCTATGAGCTCGGCAATGCGGAGTTTTCCCCCCAGGTGGGAAGCTTTCCTTGGGGACCAGTGTTGGATCATAATTTCACCCTGCCGGCCGATGATTGGTACGAGGGATGGCGTCAGAGAGATTGGCGCTTCCTTACCCAAACACCCGAGGCTCTGATCCGTGCGGGGAGATTCAATAGGAATATTCAGTATATGACGGGAGTAACCACACAGGAGGCCGCTTTTTTTGTTGCCCAGAATGAATCGTTGTCTCCTTTCTTCGAAGTAAATGGAAAATTCTTTGAACAAAAGATTAGGGAGCATGTCTTTCGCTATAACTACACTCTGAATCCAAATGGTGTCTACGAGGCCATCAAATATATGTACACCTATTGGCCAGATCCCAATAATAACACAATAATACGGGATCAATATATCAATATGCTGAGCGATCTCTATTATCGTGCACCTGTCGATCAGATGGTCAAGTTATTGCTGGAACAGAAGATTCCTGTTTATATGTATGTGCTTAACACCACCGTGGAGGCACTCAATCTTCCCCAATGGCGCAAATATCCACACGATACGGAGCATTATTTTTTAACGGGTGCCCCCTTCATGGACACCGAGTTCTTTCCCAAAAAGGAGCATCTGCAGCGCAACATGTGGACGGATAATGATCGCAACATGAGTCACTTCTTCATGCAGACCTATTCCAATTTCGCTAGATATGGGTAAGTGATATGCAATATATATAAATATGACTTCTCTAATGGCTCCTTTTAATTATCCACAGTAATCCGACGCCACAACAAGTGCTGGGCATGCACTTCCAGCGCGCCTATCAAGGAGAGATTCGTTATCTCAACATTAATACCACCTACAATTCATCGATCTTGCTCAACTATCGGCAAACGGAATGCGCATTCTGGACGCAATATTTGCCCACGGTTATTGGTGTTCTGGTACCCACATATCCGCCCACAACAGAGTATTGGTGGGAGCCGAAGGAGCCGCTGCAAATAGCCTTTTGGAGCATGTCGGTGGCGTGCTTCTTCCTCATTGTGCTCGTCGTCATCTGTTGCATCATGTGGCGCAATGCCAAGCGGTCAGTTCAGTATTTGTTTTATTTGTTGACACGAGTTTTGAAATTCTTCCATTCCATTTACAGACAATCGGATCGTTTCTACGATGAGGATGTCTTCATCAACGGCGAGGGCATGGAACCAGAGCAAGATCCACGTGGCGTGGACAATGCGCACATGGTGACCAATCATCATGCAATGCGCTCAAGGGATAACATCTACGAGTATCGAGACTCTCCATCAACTAAAACACTGGCCAGCAAGGTGCATACGGACACCACATCCCTGCGCTCGCCCAGCTCTTTGGCCATGACCCAAAAGTCTGGCAGTCAGGCCTCCCTAAAGTCAGGCATCTCGCTGAAAGAGACAAATGGCAGTCTGGTCAAGTCGGAACGTACAGCGACACCACGTTCACAGGCCAATGGAACGACTGTCAAGGCGGCGCCAATTGAGGAGAAGCGTCTGCTGCAGCCCATCTCAAGTACGCCCGTGCCACAGCTCCAATCGGAGCCAACAAATCGATCAAAGCCCGGCAGCGTGGCCAGCAGCAGCAGTCGGAGCACCACACCTGTGCCCTCGGCTCGCTCCACAACAACGACAGCGACGCTGACAACGCAGCCAGCAGTGCAGCAAGTGGTGCAGAAAGCGGTGCAGCCAGCGGTGCAGCCAGCGGTGCAGCCAGCGGTGCAGCCAGCGGTGCAGCCAGCGGTGCAGCCAGCGGTGCAGCCAGCGGTGCAACCAGCGGTGCAGCCACGACGCACACAGCTCGTGGAGGGCGTACCCCAAACATCTGTCTAAGTAACCGCTCTCTAAGCACGGGATGTGCTTAGAGAGTTATCCGTCAGAGCCTCTGAATGAACAACAAAATCGTGTACCATCGACATTGAAGTAAGTTCTTTCTCTTCATGATATCCAATTCTCAACTAATTTATATTACTTCACCAACAGATTCCACAATTATTAACGAATTCATGCATAAACAGTTCACATTTCAATAGCGCCAGAAATTTAGTTTTATCATATTTATATATATAATTTTATACAGATCTGTGAGATCTCTTAAGCCGCCTAAGTGTAGCTAACTTTTACCTTCTAATACCACAAAGTTTTTGTACCTTTTTCTTCGTTTTTAAATTGTGGTTCTAATTTATATTTGTTGAAAATTGTACAGTCAGCAAAATTACGTTATTTAATAATGGAGAAACTATGAAAATTGCCTAGAAAATTGTACAGAAACTTTGTAGTACACTTAAATAAGAATTTTAACTTCTTATATGATTTTTTTTTCATTTACCATATTTGTTAAGTTCGATAACCCAACGAATACGAATCCATATCAATGACATTCCATAAAAAGTTGTTGGCCTCTTGGGAGGCGACGACTTTCAATGTATATACAATTTGTATTAACAATATGTACATTAAGTTAAAAATTTAAGATTGTAAATTAATTTAAGAACTGTCCCTAATTCCATTAAGATTTAGTTATTCGAGTTCAAGAGGTTTCTAAACAATTATAATAATCGTAACAAATTTGACTATACGTTTTTAATAAAACCTAATCCAACGAATCAGAGCATCTATAGAAATTCCCATGACAATCACATAATTATTAATCTTCATATTTTTATAAATTGTAAGACAAGTGCCTTTATGCGGATCTAGCCTAGTGTTAAGTAAATGTACTCCTATATTTAATGATATATGTATTTTATATGTATGTTTTATGTGTCGCATATATAGAACCAAAAGACCATACAGATCAGTGTCAACCGTCCAATAATTTTTATGTTTTCATGTGAAGCGTGTAACTTGTTTATTTTATATGTTTATGTATATAATATATAGATTATATGATCTATTGTTTACATGTTTGAAAGCATAGAAAATACATTAACTTTACCATTTACATATACATTTAGTTTATATTATTTTATTGTAATCATACAATTTTAACTACTATTTCATTTGTAAAATGTCCAACACAATGTTAATGCTTCGCGTGTCTTGTGTCCCTTTATCATCAAAAAACCATAAAATTAGTAAATAAAGTTTTCTTTTTATGCTTAAAGATCCGTTAGCTTGAAGTCGACTTATAGATAAAGCGAGGCGGCAAAAACAATGTCGCGTTTTAGGAGACGTATACCCTCAGAGAATTTATTCTCCAAATCTGTATTGCCAATGGTCTTTGATGCTTGGCATAGCTGACGCAGCAGCTCCTCCAAACGCCGCATACAACGGATGATAGAGCCCTCAAAGATGTCGGTCATTTTGCACACACTGAGGAAACTGGAGCCCTTGCACCAGGCGAGCACAACGTCCATTAGGAAGGGTTTGAACTTATCTACATAGTTATCCTCATCCAGCTGCAGTTTGCACTCCGACGACACCTTGGCAATGCGTCGCGCTAGACTTTGCAGGGAACGCAACGGGCCGGACAACTCCGTGGCACTTTTTGGCGACTCCGAAGACTTCTCGTCGCATACAAAACAAGACAGCAGTGCAACTGCTTGTGGAGCTGAAAGTTCGTTGAATACACCATTGAAGATCATTTCCGTGATGAGTAACTCATCGGCAGAGCTCAGTTCACAGGCAACGCGACCCTTGAATTCTATGACATCCCCTGGTTTGCAGTAGCCCATGCGTCGGAGCACACGCTTGCGATACTTTAGCTCATCCATTTGCAGGAGACTACGAGCTGCCTTCAGTTCCATCTTAAGATCTCGAAGTTCCGCCTGTAACGTCAACTTGTCCATGTAGCGTTTGTGTATGCGTTCCAATTCTGGGGATTTGTGCAGCGGATGCTCTTCAAGCAACGTCTCGAACTGAGAAATTGTGTCCACAATTTTACGGAACTCGGAATCCTTGATATTCATGTCGTCAACAGGATGCAGCACCGGTGGACCCAAGGGGAAGCGTTTCTTGGCCTCCTGAATGGTCTTCAGTACAGCTCGTCGATTGTCTGCAGTGCGCAGATCATTTGGAAAGTAGACGCGTATGGAACTGATTTGAGAGATGAGTGTATTGGCCACTGGAACGACTTCCATGCACCCACGTTCGTTGGGTGGACAGGGCTCGGTGTCGCCAGTTTTGGCCGCTTCCTCGCTGACGTGCAGCAGGACATCGACAGTAACACCCGGATCGCTCTTCATGGGATTTTTGCGGCTCTGGTCCTGTTTCTTGAAGTTCAAGATAATACCCCAATCGTATTCCTGTTTGCCAGCTGAAACCTTAACCAATCGACCTGGTTGCAGAAAGGGAACCAGAAATTGTGGTCTTGTAATCCACTCACGGAATTTCTTGCCGTTTATCTCAAGCTGATCTCGAATGTGATGATACGAGGCGATGTTATGCTCATCCTTAATGCTCAGTTTGTTTAGCTGCTGTGTCTTTTCCTGCACCTGATCATGTAGACCAGGAAGAGCAGCCTGATTTTGAAACTGATAGAAACTGCGCTCCAGCATATACTCTGGATTGATTTCCTCCACGCGCAGCAGATTCAAAACCATGTTATAAGTCAGATGGAAGGCTGAATTCAGTGTGTCCGCCTTGCCTTGGACTATCTCACGACCCACCACGGGTGACACCTTCTCATCAATCATTAATATGACAATACCCTTGTCATCCAGGCCACGACGTCCTGCACGTCCAGCCATTTGTATATATTCGCCGGAGCTAATCCAACGAAAGTCCTTTCCATCAAATTTACGTGGCGCGGTGAAGAGAACAGTACGCGCCGGCATGTTAAGGCCCATGGCAAAGGTTTCTGTGGCAAAGAGAGCCTTAATTAGACCTTCCCCGAACAGAATCTCAATGGTTTCCTTGAGAATGGGCAATAGTCCACCATGATGAATACCAATGCCGCGTCGCAGCAATGGCAGTACATTCTCAACCTGTGGCAGGCGACGATCCTCCTCAGAGAGTACATCCATGGCATTGTGGAAGACCTCATCCACGAGCTTCTTCTCCTCTAGTGTATTGAAGTCCAGCTTGGCCATTTGCATTGCATAAATCTCACAATCCTTTTTACTGAACGAGAAGATGATGACGGGTGCAAAGTTGCGTTCCATGATCATCTTGACAATCTTAAAAATGTTTGTTTGTCCCGAATTGTGACCCTTGATGCCGCCCTTACGGCCCTTTTGATCACCCTTGCCTGCCTCACCTGCAAAAATACATATATTTTCATAATTTGTTCAAAATTATTTTTACTTTGAGCTTACCTGCACTGGCCAAGACCGCCATAGCCGTGGTAAAGTTGTCCTCCTTAAACTGCCCTTTCTCATCGACTATCAAATGGATTCCATCACCGCCGGCTGGAAAGATATAATGCTGCAAAGGCGTGGGTCGATAATCGGTGTAGACTACGTGACAAGGCTGTTTGTGGAGATGGCAAACCCATTCGGCAAATTGACGGGCATTCGGTATGGTGGCAGAGAGGAATACATAGCGCACATTGTCCGGCAGCAGGATGAGCGTTTCCTCCCAGACAACGCCACGCTCCTTATCACGCATGTAGTGAATCTCATCAAAGATTACCCAACCCACTTCACGCATGACTTCACTGCCTCGGTATAACATATTACGTAGAATCTCAGTGGTCATAATCAGACAGGAGGCTGATGGATTAATAGTTACATCGCCAGTAACCAGACCAACATCCTGAAACTCATCCGTGAACTCACGAAACTTTTGATTGGACAGAGCCTTAATTGGCGTGGTGTATATGACACGCTGTTTAGCTAACAACGACTTCGCAATCGCGTATTCCGCCACAACTGTTTTCCCCGCTGAAGTGTGGGCCGACACTAGCACATTTCAATAGCGCCAGAAATTTAGTTTTATCATATTTATATATATAATTTTATACAGATCTGTGAGATCTCTTAAGCCGCCTAAGTGTAGCTAACTTTTACCTTCTAATACCACAAAGTTTTTGTACCTTTTTCTTCGTTTTTAAATTGTGGTTCTAATTTATATTTGTTGAAAATTGTACAGTCAGCAAAATTACGTTATTTAATAATGGAGAAACTATGAAAATTGCCTAGAAAATTGTACAGAAACTTTGTAGTACACTTAAATAAGAATTTTAACTTCTTATATGATTTTTTTTTCATTTACCATATTTGTTAAGTTCGATAACCCAACGAATACGAATCCATATCAATGACATTCCATAAAAAAGTTGTTGGCCTCTTGGGAGGCGACGACTTTCAATGTATATACAATTTGTATTAACAATATGTACATTAAGTTAAAAATTTAAGATTGTAAATTAATTTAAGAACTGTCCCTAATTCCATTAAGATTTAGTTATTCGAGTTCAAGAGGTTTCTAAACAATTATAATAATCGTAACAAATTTGACTATACGTTTTTAATAAAACCTAATCCAACGAATCAGAGCATCTATAGAAATTCCCATGACAATCACATAATTATTAATCTTCATATTTTTATAAATTGTAAGACAAGTGCCTTTATGCGGATCTAGCCTAGTGTTAAGTAAATGTACTCCTATATTTAATGATATATGTATTTTATATGTATGTTTTATGTGTCGCATATATAGAACCAAAAGACCATACAGATCAGTGTCAACCGTCCAATAATTTTTATGTTTTCATGTGAAGCGTGTAACTTGTTTATTTTATATGTTTATGTATATAATATATAGATTATATGATCTATTGTTTACATGTTTGAAAGCATAGAAAATACATTAACTTTACCATTTACATATACATTTAGTTTATATTATTTTATTGTAATCATACAATTTTAACTACTATTTCATTTGTAAAATGTCCAACACAATGTTAATGCTTCGCGTGTCTTGTGTCCCTTTATCATCAAAAAACCATAAAATTAGTAAATAAAGTTTTCTTTTTATGCTTAAAGATCCGTTAGCTTGAAGTCGACTTATAGATAAAGCGAGGCGGCAAAAACAATGTCGCGTTTTAGGAGACGTATACCCTCAGAGAATTTATTCTCCAAATCTGTATTGCCAATGGTCTTTGATGCTTGGCATAGCTGACGCAGCAGCTCCTCCAAACGCCGCATACAACGGATGATAGAGCCCTCAAAGATGTCGGTCATTTTGCACACACTGAGGAAACTGGAGCCCTTGCACCAGGCGAGCACAACGTCCATTAGGAAGGGTTTGAACTTATCTACATAGTTATCCTCATCCAGCTGCAGTTTGCACTCCGACGACACCTTGGCAATGCGTCGCGCTAGACTTTGCAGGGAACGCAACGGGCCGGACAACTCCGTGGCACTTTTTGGCGACTCCGAAGACTTCTCGTCGCATACAAAACAAGACAGCAGTGCAACTGCTTGTGGAGCTGAAAGTTCGTTGAATACACCATTGAAGATCATTTCCGTGATGAGTAACTCATCGGCAGAGCTCAGTTCACAGGCAACGCGACCCTTGAATTCTATGACATCCCCTGGTTTGCAGTAGCCCATGCGTCGGAGCACACGCTTGCGATACTTTAGCTCATCCATTTGCAGGAGACTACGAGCTGCCTTCAGTTCCATCTTAAGATCTCGAAGTTCCGCCTGTAACGTCAACTTGTCCATGTAGCGTTTGTGTATGCGTTCCAATTCTGGGGATTTGTGCAGCGGATGCTCTTCAAGCAACGTCTCGAACTGAGAAATTGTGTCCACAATTTTACGGAACTCGGAATCCTTGATATTCATGTCGTCAACAGGATGCAGCACCGGTGGACCCAAGGGGAAGCGTTTCTTGGCCTCCTGAATGGTCTTCAGTACAGCTCGTCGATTGTCTGCAGTGCGCAGATCATTTGGAAAGTAGACGCGTATGGAACTGATTTGAGAGATGAGTGTATTGGCCACTGGAACGACTTCCATGCACCCACGTTCGTTGGGTGGACAGGGCTCGGTGTCGCCAGTCTTGGCCGCTTCCTCGCTGACGTGCAGCAGGACATCAACAGTAACACCCGGATCGCTCTTCATGGGATTTTTGCGGCTCTGGTCCTGTTTCTTGAAGTTCAAGATAATACCCCAATCGTATTCCTGTTTGCCAGCTGAAACCTTAACCAATCGACCTGGTTGCAGAAAGGGAACCAGAAATTGTGGTCTTGTAATCCACTCACGGAATTTCTTGCCGTTTATCTCAAGCTGATCTCGAATGTGATGATACGAGGCGATGTTATGCTCATCCTTAATGCTCAGTTTGTTTAGCTGCTGTGTCTTTTCCTGCACCTGATCATGTAGACCAGGAAGAGCAGCCTGATTTTGAAACTGATAGAAACTGCGCTCCAGCATATACTCTGGATTGATTTCCTCCACGCGCAGCAGATTCAAAACCATGTTATAAGTCAGATGGAAGGCTGAATTCAGTGTGTCCGCCTTGCCTTGGACTATCTCACGACCCACCACGGGTGACACCTTCTCATCAATCATTAATATGACAATACCCTTGTCATCCAGGCCACGACGTCCTGCACGTCCAGCCATTTGTATATATTCGCCGGAGCTAATCCAACGAAAGTCCTTTCCATCAAATTTACGTGGCGCGGTGAAGAGAACAGTACGCGCCGGCATGTTAAGGCCCATGGCAAAGGTTTCTGTGGCAAAGAGAGCCTTAATTAGACCTTCCCCGAACAGAATCTCAATGGTTTCCTTGAGAATGGGCAATAGTCCACCATGATGAATACCAATGCCGCGTCGCAGCAATGGCAGTACATTCTCAACCTGTGGCAGGCGACGATCCTCCTCAGAGAGTACATCCATGGCATTGTGGAAGACCTCATCCACGAGCTTCTTCTCCTCTAGTGTATTGAAGTCCAGCTTGGCCATTTGCATTGCATAAATCTCACAATCCTTTTTACTGAACGAGAAGATGATGACGGGTGCAAAGTTGCGTTCCATGATCATCTTGACAATCTTAAAAATGTTTGTTTGTCCCGAATTGTGACCCTTGATGCCGCCCTTACGGCCCTTTTGATCACCCTTGCCTGCCTCACCTGCAAAAATACATATATTTTCATAATTTGTTCAAAATTATTTTTACTTTGAGCTTACCTGCACTGGCCAAGACCGCCATAGCCGTGGTAAAGTTGTCCTCCTTAAACTGCCCTTTCTCATCGACTATCAAATGGATTCCATCACCGCCGGCTGGAAAGATATAATGCTGCAAAGGCGTGGGTCGATAATCGGTGTAGACTACGTGACAAGGCTGTTTGTGGAGATGGCAAACCCATTCGGCAAATTGACGGGCATTCGGTATGGTGGCAGAGAGGAATACATAGCGCACATTGTCCGGCAGCAGGATGAGCGTTTCCTCCCAGACAACGCCACGCTCCTTATCACGCATGTAGTGAATCTCATCAAAGATTACCCAACCCACTTCACGCATGACTTCACTGCCTCGGTATAACATATTACGTAGAATCTCAGTGGTCATAATCAGACAGGAGGCTGATGGATTAATAGTTACATCGCCAGTAACCAGACCAACATCCTGAAACTCATCCGTGAACTCACGAAACTTTTGATTGGACAGAGCCTTAATTGGCGTGGTGTATATGACACGCTGTTTAGCTAACAACGACTTCGCAATCGCGTATTCCGCCACAACTGTTTTCCCCGCTGAAGTGTGGGCCGACACTAGCACGCTCTGTGAGTTGTCTATGCAGAGAATGGCCTGTTTCTGGAAGGGATCCAAAACAAATTGATAGGTCTTAGCTGGGACGCCTGTAAATGGCTGCAATGGGATGTACTCGTGATCGGGATGAGCAGCCACTTCATGTGTACAGGACTCTGGCGACACTAGCTGATGCGTGACAATGCGCACGCGAAGTGCTTCCAATGCACAATCATCCAGCTCGTCAATTTTGTCCTCTTCTTTTTCTTCTTTTACTTCAGCATCAGATTCATGGTCGGCGCCTTTTGTGTCATCGGCACGTGAGCGCTTTGAAGGTTCCACCACTTCATCCATTACAGAGATTTCATCTTTAACGTTGACATCCGAATTTGCTTGACGTTTACTGGACTTGTTTGCTTGACTGATTTTGCTGTCGCACTCTGATGCAGCTTCATCAACTTTTTCCGCTTTTGAATTCTTTACAGAAACTGTGGGTATTGGCGCCTGGAGACTTTCTGGCGGCACCTCGTCGAAGCAGTCAAATAGCTCGTCAATATCCATTATGTTGATTTGCAAAAACTAATATATTGATAAACAGTAACTTTTTTGTATTGAAAACGCACGCCGCCGCCGCATTTGTTAAATAAAACGAGCATGTGAAGTTGTGACCAAGGCTGCCACACTGAAATAATTTCCGATCTGGTTCGAATTTTGTATAAAAAAAGGTCTGGCCCCTTTTTTAGAACTTGATCGCAAAATAAATGCGTGAACCAAGCCTGCCAACACATTTTGTTGTGGCACAACTATTAAAAAATGTTAGCAGCACTGAAATACATTTTTATTCGTTGCTTTCATTCGGCGGGAAAAGGAGCAAGCTAAGAATCAATCGAATCAACTGAGGCGTATCTTAAAAAGTATACAAATCTCGCTTTTTAAGATGCCAGGAACGTCAAAAGCTGAAACGTCGAGCTCTGGCAGATACTGCGGCCTGGGCAAACATCATCTTCGAGAGCCACACAAAACTATACAAGATGATAAAATGCTTCGTTTCGCCAGGCTAATAAATCCAGAGATCCGGAAATCAACGCCACTTTGCGGTACTTGTTATGAGACACTGAAAAAAATATTCCGTGTTAAATTGCGAACCGCAGTTCGACTACAAAAAGGAACGGGAGAAATCGACAGCCCAAACTAATTCAATTTCCGATGTGAGTTCCAGTCAAACGCTGTCACAAAGCGCCAGCGTCCTTTCGGCGCCATCGACGATTTCTACATCAACAAGTTCCACAAGCGTTAATACGGTAAATGAGGTGTCCACGACCGCTGTCAAACGCAAACGTGCTCAAGAAGCCGATGATGATGACGATGATGATCACATGCTTAGTTTAAATGCTGTGAATGGTACTCGTTTGCCACATATCCAACCAATTCCAAAGCGACGGCCAACTGTGCATTTGAATAAACCTGCAATGGACATTTACCTAGCTGGCACCACAGGAGGGTGAGAACGCTGATGCAACTATTACTATGCCTATTACTAAGAAATTGACTGAAGTTATTTGTTTATGTTTACATGGAGTTAGTTATTTAATGTTATTCAAATACAACGGCATTTGTGTTGAATGCATATTATGGATATTATGGATGAAAACAATAAAATTATTTGTAATCTAGCATTAAGTAAATGATGGAAATGTTTGTTAATTTTTGTTCAGCTTGAAAGTGAAGTTTTATGCTAAATATAATATAAGGAGCTAACTAAAAGTGAACTCTGACGTGCTTATACGTTTTTCCATCATTAATAAAACGTACTTAATATTTTGAAAAATAAAGTTGAATGAAAAATACTAAATAATTATTTGATTTATTTATTTATTCTTATAACCATAATTGTGTGCGATAAAATATAGTTTTGTCTTATAAAACGAATAATGTTTTTTATAAACTTAAGAATATTTGTCATTTTCGATACAATTGAATGTCGATAACGATTTTTGCCAACAGGTAGATTCCAATGGACACTTGTGTTCAAGTGCATTGCAAACAATAAAATCTAGTTTATTTTGTTGTTCTTATATTCATTCAAATACATAATTTATAAGCAAAATTGATGTATTTAGGGTAACACTTCTCTCAGTCATTCACAATTATATCGATCTCATCGATATCGGCAGTTTTGCGTATTTTAATTGATATTTGAATAACGAAATCTTTGCATACATACGATTCTCTTATATCTATACAACTTTTTTATTTGTACAAAATAAAATTAAGTGATCCATGCATTTTTCTTTAATTTTTATCTATAATATTGCGTTTGCTGCCAGTTGCTGCTTGCGCCGCTTGTCGCATTGCCTGTCTCATAGCCGCTTGACAACTGAACGGGATTACCTACATTCGCATTACTACCTGCCGCTAATCCGATACCGGTCGCACCAGCACCGCCAGCTGTACCACTTGACCCAGTCGGTGTGCCGGTTGCTGTACCTGGATTACCGCCAAAAGAGGCCAACACGCTGCTATAGTAAGACGCATCTGCCACCGACTCTGATTTGTGTGCTCCCTTCTTTAGGGTCTGGTGTAACGATGCCTTACCCTGATGGCACTCCTGGGCATTCGCGTTGTTAATTCGTGCCAGATTTGCCTGTGTAAGGGATGAGTGCGTGTGGTTGCTGGAACGATCGGAAGATCCCGGTGGAGGTATAGAGCCAATACCACTGACCGAACCGCGTGCAGTAGAGCGTTGCTGCAGAAGTGCAGCGGCAACAGAGGATGCGGCCGAGGACTCGGAGAGCTGCAAGGGCAAGCATTAGACAGGGTGCTTTGTTAGGAGCCATAGCAACTACTCGCCTTGCGCTGCTTATGCAACTCTAGGCCGCTCATTTCCGTCACCTTTGGCTCGACGCCCGAGGATGTTGTCAACGGCGGTTGTGCCACATGCCTGTGATTGATATGCGCCTGCAGATCGCGCTGTGATAAATATGTGCGACGACACCCGGTGCTCCCATAGCGGCTGCCACCATGTGTGCACATAAAGACGGTGCCCAAGCCAGATTGCTCGACTCGCAACACTTTATCGCTACAGCGTGGACAACTTTTAATTGGCTCGGCGCGGGCGCATTTCAGACAGAATACATGCTTGCATGGTATCATGCGGCCATAGACGAGAATTGGTTTGTCACACTGATCGCAACAGTGAATCATAGGATTCAGGACCTTCTCACCGATGAGACTGACTTTGTGGTTCCATTTCAGACGCAACATTGGCTCGGGCGGCCCTCGCGATAATGTAGTAAATGTTGGCGCCTCCAACTGTGAGATGTCTGCTTCCATATCAACTACAAATGACGACAGGCCCATGTTAAGTTAAGAGCATTTTCTTAAATCAGAAAAACTTACTTGTTTGAGCCAAAACAGGCGGCGGCGGCGCTACCTGCTGAGGCGGTGGTAGCGTCTGTGGCGGCGTCATATCCGCAATGGGTGTCGCTTGTTCCTCGGTTGTTGTTGGCATCTCATTTTCATTTTCCTTGTCGATATCTTGCATGACAACATCTGTTGCACACTCCATACTCGCTGGACTATCATCGAGTGCTCCAGTGTTGGATGCCACGACGAGAGCAACGCCAACGCCACTTTCATATGTTTCCATTGTATTGCCAGTGTCATCAACTTTTTTTCCGCGGCCCCGACCACGACCGCGTCCACGTCCACGTGCACGGGAGCCTCGACCACGTCCACGACCGCGCTTTACTTCATCAGTATCCATTTAACTTTTTAAAAAAAACCAAAATAAAACTATTTTTCACTTTTGTTATTCTTCCTTCTCCCGCTGCCGACGAAGTATTAAATGCAACACAACCAACCACCAAGCACTAGAGTTGTCGCTTTGTTCTGAAAAGTTCAAAAGAACAGGCCAAATAAAGTGAACTTGTTCAGTCATTCACATTCATTTTTCAACCTGGTTCTCTACAATTTAATATTGGATATTACAAATAGCGTTTTCAACTTTATTTTGTTAATAAGCATTTTCTAATAATTTATGGCACCCCTGATTATGTTTTTATTCTCTTATTCAATAAAAAAGCATAGAAGTACAATAGAGCAAAGGTGAGCAGCTGAACAATAATTAACATACATAAGGGAGTGAACATGTTACTCACTCATTTCAAAGAGCAACTCTTTTTTGTTCACTCATTTATGAACAACTCAAGTCCAAACTATTCTAATATAAAATAACAGAAAACCAGCAATGAGAACAATTGCCTAAAGCAATTAACATAAGTACAAAGAAATAATGACTGAATTATGACATAGACTTTGAAGACATATGTCAATATAAGCAGCAAACGTAATTGAGGACAGCTCATTTCGGATAACACAAAGTGAAAGTTGATTGCAGTCTTTACTTATTGTAATTTTTAAAATATGCGTAAAATATTATTGATTAGTGGAAAACGAAAATGCGGCAAGGATTATATATCAGAAAGGTTACAAAGTCGGTAAGAGTAATTCGAGTTATGAATGTTACCGCCAGCTACAGTACGTAAAGTAATTTGTTAACCACTCACACTCAACAGGTTGGCGGATCGTGCCATAATCGTGCGTATTTCAGAGCCTATTAAACAGGAATGGGCACGTAAACTTGAACTCGATATAAATGCTATGCTCAGCGATGGGCCATACAAGGAGCAGTATAGACGTGACATGATTATCTGGAGCGATGAGGTGCGAAAACAGGACTATGGCTTCTTTTGTCGTGCGGCCATGAAACAAGCACTTGTGCAGTCCGCGGACTATGTGATTGTTAGCGATATACGACGAAAAAATGATGTACGCTGGTTTTACGAGACTTTCGGCCATGAAATGATACAAACGCTTCGCTTGACCTCCACCTTAGAGACTCGTAAAGCGCGAGGCTGGCAATTTACAGTCGGTGTGGATGATGTGACTTCAGAATGTGATTTGGATGACAGCACCTTTGACCATGTGCTGGAGAACAATGCTGTCGCCGAAGATGGAGATCAACTCATAGATCAACTGATTGTTACATTAAACTTTAACTAACTGTTTCCATCATACTTTATTAGTGAAAGTAGAAAGGCAAAATATTATTTTTAAGTTATTTTGGCAACTCTGGTGCTTAAAAAGAAAACCCGCGAATTGACCATGTTTCAAAATGTGCACATACATTTTTTAAAGGAATAATTTTTAATATATGTAAATTTGTATACTTAAATAGATAAAATAAATGATTGGTGGGCAATGTGGATATAATTAAGGCGTTGAATCTACTAAAGTCGCTTAGTATGTGATCCCCTAGCCCTCTAGGCTGTCCTTGCCGGACATAAGTATGCGCAAGCTGGTTACATTGACGCGCTCGCTGGGATTAAGCTGATCATCAAAACATTGCAATGGCAGCTGTGTCTTCCGCAGATCCTTTTCCACTGAACGCGAGCGCAAATGAATGCGATTCTTGTTGACACAGCTAAGAGGAGTGCGTTGTGTTGCATTGGGAGTGTTCTTCGGGGTGCTTTTTGGGGTGCTGGTGTGTCCCTCCGTGGAATCAATATAAATCTGTGATTTACTGGCACGTGCCGGCTTGCGTGGAGCTACGCGTCGCTTGTTGCCCAGACGCACACGCTCCAAATGTTTATTGGCAGGCCGAGCTTGAGGCTGTGGATCATCTAGTGTAATCTCGGCGGCTGTAGCGCTCACAAATGAAGCCATGCTGCTTTCGTTGCTGAGATTCAGAGTCAGAGTTTCCAGTATTTCCTCCAACATCTGAGTCTCACGAGCCTCTGACTCGTCATCATCACAGAATATTATGGGGGTACGTTCCACACCGACGCTTGGAGAACGCGGATCATAATTCATCTGCGGCGGCGTTTTCTGCAAAAACATGTCGCACGGCATTGTTTCCTCTTCATCATAATTCAGCGATACAATTTCTAGCGAACTATTATTGTGCAACTCCGTGGACACTTCTGGCTCTTCCATGTTTGGAATAACAGCTTCAGCAGTCACTGTCGCCGAAACTGGTACACGCGTTTCCACAAACAGATCGGAAAATGTGTCATCCATGTTCAGTGTGCGATCAATGGCTTCATCTAGAATCAGGGGAGTACGATTCAGTTGCGGGGAACGTGGATCATTCAAAGAGAAACCTTTAAGCAGACGCTTGCGCAGCTGCGCAAATGCATTTTCATTTACTGGTTTTGGAGAAGCAGCTGCCTGAATTAACTGAGGCTCTGGCTGAAGAAACTGCAATGGCATTTTACAATGGATTGTTCAACCTATGTAAATTAGGCATACTTACATTCAGTGGAGTGCGGCAGCCATTGGGCGATCTAGGATCAAGGAGCTCTTTATTTTCTCGGCAAGGAGTGGACGACATTTCCATCACAGGATTCTGCGCTGAGGCGCTGGTAATGCGCAATTTATTCAAAGTTGGCGTGTCTGGCAAGTAACTGTCTTCTATTTTTGTTATTTTAGCGCCCATCGCAATGCTTCAATTCCGTCTCTATAATTTTTAGTAAATAAAATAATGCGCTTGTTTGAAATAAAAAATGCGGGAGACGTTTCTAGCGTCGATAAATAAATCGATTATAAATACTGTTTTATATATTTACTGCTGACAACACTGTTATGTTAATAAATGATATCGACGTTATCATTAGTGGTGAAACAGTCAAATAGCCAGACGCATAAACTGAATATCAAATTAGTTCATTTAGTAATTTTGCAAAAAATTATTAATTTTAGTATATTAAAAAAATAAATATAACAAAAAGGGTAAATATTTTCTTTTAACCTTTTTTTTAGAATTTACCTAAAATTTCATGACTTGCCAGATCAGCCATTTTAAAAAGGTGGCAGCACTGATAACTTACCAATTATAATGTGTGTGTGTGCGCAAATCACAAGCAGAGCACGGATGGATTAAATTAAAACAAAAAACATGAAATAGTGTGCCTTTTAATTGTTTAAAACTACGAAAAAAGATTTAAATAGTCGGCAGTATTCACCGAAAGTAATGTGCGCGTGTGTGCAAAGCATGTAAAAAGTATTTTGAAAGCGGCGAAAGGTTTTGCTGGATGATACAAAAACCGAATGTAAGTTTATTGGAATTGGCACACTTGAAATGGCAAGATATTGCTAAATTAGAATTCTTAATACTTGACAATTAAACGCCAAGGAAAATTATTTCGGCCATTTTTACGCAGTAGACAAAATACGCTTGTGTGTAAAATGTGTGTGGCCCAGGCGCACCGCAAGCAGCAGTAAATTCGTATTCGTATGTATGTATTTGTCGTGTTATTTTTTTTCAATTGCCATCTGTACACATACACATCACAACCATGTGTCGTTCAATGCGGAGAGTTTGAGGCTGCGTGTAAATGAAAACTAGTTTGCGGCGTTGCCAACTACTTGATTATGCAGCCGCATTTTGTCTTACATTAATGTAGGTTAGTGCACAGCAGCAAGCGTCATCTTCATTATTGTACCAATTGATTTTAGCGTGTGATCGTTTTTTGATTTTTTTTTTTTTTAATTTTAGTGTACTTTGCGCAAATTTAGCCGGCAAGCCAAAAAGTAAACAATTTGTCTACTCAGTTGGCAACGCGGCTGATGGCCCGACATATTGTAGACTTTCTCTCTTGCTCCAAATATATGTACATTTGTTTGTATATTGTTGTGTATTCGGAGATATATAAATGTGTGAGTAGGCTGACATGTGTGCGTGTGACTGTATTAGCTGAAAACAACAAAATTTCATTCATTGCTCATTTCCGAGTAAAACTACACTATGTGTAGCACGGTCGCCATCTGTAATTACGATGCAAGTTGCACATACACTTTTACGGCATTTAAGTATGGTTACATACTTATGTATGTATAAATGAGACTGTGTAATTTAGGGTAAGCAGTGAACTGATTTAATATTGCAACTTGTTATACTTTTTGTATATAAAATATGGACATATATACATATTTAAATATATTCGCGAAGTTTTGTTCATATATGTATGTATATGAACATGGGGTTAAACGACAACGGAAACAGACGAGTCCGTATTTGACTGCAGGGTGTGCCTCTGCCGCCGCCTGCGCGTGTCAGGTGCAAAGACGACGCGACTACGAAGCAACGTAAAAGTCTCCACGCGACGAGAAGATACTTGGACATTCCAGAATTCCACATACATAGTATAGACGACAGCAAGCGTTGTTTGATTGCCGTTGCCGTCATTGGCCGCGTTTTTTCACACATTCCACACGCTGTTGGTCGGACATACACACATGCAAACATACATACATGAATATGTATGTACATACAAATACTTGTACGGCGACTATTGATTTCAATCAACTTTGTCTGATCTCTCTCTTGCTGGGTAAGCCGCTCTCTTGTGCCCATTTGTCAATTAAGCAGCACGTCCGCTTGTCGGTTCATCAACAATTTGCCGACGTGCATATACATACCATACATAAGTATGCACACGCATACATATAAATGTATGTATGCATGTGTTTGTAAATTCAATTTCCTGTTTATAGTAGGTATGCTTCACACACACCCGTTTTCAGTCCCCACCGCTAATTCCGCTCCAGCCCCCATGCTTCTCAGATCTCCTCCTTACTTGGCTTGCCACCACTACCATCACGTCGTCGGTCGTTGTAGTCTGTTTTTTTTTTTTTTTTTTGTGTTCCTCACTCCCTGGTTTTATCCCTCATCGGTAGCAGCAGCAACGACAGCGGCGGTGCGCTGTGTACAGTACGTGCCACTTCCTTTACATTCAGAAAAATAAAAATCGTTTACTACACACACACACACATTCACTGAATGAGAGAACGAGCAAGGCGGTCGGTTCAAAACAACACGACAGACAGACAGCGAGCGGGGAGCGTTCATTTGGCGTCTGCGCCGTGTTGGTTGTTTTTTCTGTTGTAGTTTTTCGTGTTGTTCTTGTACAGTTGCAAAGACACAAGACATACATTTATGCGTGTGCATGTATGTATATAAACATGTATTTAGGTAGAAACGTACGGACGAAAACGAGTTTTCTGCTTCAACCGATGTGGCAACGCTGGCATCCTCCCAGTCTGCTTCTTGATTGCTTATTAGAAAAAGAAAAATGCCGCTGCGCGTCGTGTTGCTGTGTCTTTACGTAAGAAGGCCGTCGAACTCTACACGAAGAGAGCGGCATGCAAATACTGCGAGAACGTATATGTGAGTTAAAGTCGATGTGTGCGTGTGTATGTTTATCTAATGATTACCGTTACAATTTGCTTTGGATGTCTAGTCGGACATCGTCGTCTCGCGACCCAGACTAGACGACCCAGCCCCAATCTCAATCTCAAATTGGCAACATTTTTCTCGCATGACCTTTTACCGTCATCAGTAAACGAATGAAGCCGTGTGCTTGATTATTTAATAGTGTGTGTATGCATGTCTGTGCCAATGGCGCTTAATAAGTTCTCAGCATTGTTTATTGATTTTTTTTAGTTGGTGTAAATTGATGTTGCCACAGTGTTAATGATGCGTGCGCTCACTTGCCTCTAGTTCAATGTCCTACGCACACAACAAGTGCAACAATTGCAACATCCACACAGCTGACAATGTAAATTCTTCTGTGCTTTTTAGTAGTGATGTTTAAAAATTGGTCCTAAAATCTATTGGCTTTTTAACTTGCCCTACCCTTACATTAATGCATATTTTTATACAACACAGTAATGTAAATATATAAATTATTCGATATTTTTTCAAGAAATATATATTTCTATATAAAGATTTTATAAAAGTCGAAATATATTGATTATTAATTTTACATCAATTATGAGAAGAATTAAAGCAAGTATGAATGACCTTATATTGGTATAACAATCTAAAGTTTACAAGATCCGTAAACAGTTAATTTAAAAATAATTGCTTCAAATTATCACTTTGGTATCTCCTCGTGACGTCAATTGTGGCTTATTGGAATGGTGTCGTTGGCCCACTTCTAACAACATTCCCATCGTATTTCGGAAACCAAAAATAAAGTAATTGCAACGCATTTAAATAATGTTGGAAGTAGTTGGCAAGTTTTCGAAATGTATGCATGGTTCTCCTTTTGAAAAAAGTCAATTGTGATTAGCTGGCAACTACAGCATCCTTGGCGCGCGTTTCACTTTTGGCGCGCATAATATGTAGAAGATAAAAGAGACCGAGAGCGACCCATTGCAATGCCCCAAGGAATGTTGTTTACGTGCGCGCCTGCGCATCGACCAGATTTCCGCGAATTCGCCAAAAACAACAATCTGCAAGCAACCGCAGCAGCACCATCAGAAGTTGTCATCCAAGTCTGGGTCTCATCCTGTTCGTCCCGTTTGCATGCCTACCTGCTTTATACCGCCGCCCTGCGTCACTTCTTGTTTGTGTGCTTTTTGTTCCTCCAAACTGGTCGGTCGACAACGGCGGTGACGGCATGTCAACATGTTGATCCTACTATGTATAGCGTGCGAAACCTTCTGGCAACACCAAAACAAAAACAACCAGCTCCAAGCAGGCCGTATGCTGTTGTTGTTATTTGTGTTATTTTGCAGCATTTTTGCGTTGTCTGTGTGTCGACAACACTAATACAGTTACCAAAGAGCAAATTAAAACGCCGCGGCGTTGGCGTCTGTCTACTCTACTACTTTACTTGGCCTCTTATTCAAGCAGTCTGGCCACGCTCTGCTCTTGCTCTTTGCGTTCGTTTGCTACATTTTGTGCGGTCTTCAGTTGTCTTTCACAGTGTTTGCGATGCGGTCGTGTTTTTTTGGGTTGCTGCTGAGGGCAGCGTCGGCGTCATGCCAAGTGATTTTGTTATTTCTATCGTATCATTATTTTGGTAATCAATGAACACTCGAATATGTTTAAATAATTTACTTCTCGAATACAGTGGATAATGTAATATACATTCATTACAGTGGCATTTTTATAAAAAACTGTTAGCGTCTCGCGTGCTGCATTTATCTTTGCGTGTGTGTGTGTTATTGCTGGAATTTTAATTTTGAGGTCTATATTATTTGGATAAAACTGCGTTTCAAATATTAAGCATCTCTAAAATACGACCATACATATTTATTTGTCATAATCTACACTCGTTTTGCTTTTGTCCGTTTCCCATTCGCTTTGGTAAATTCTTAGAATTCTTGACAACATTCCCGCGCTCACACACACAGCGTTGTGTAGCTAAACAGGGAGAAATATAAAATGATATACTCTCCCTGCGCAACGAAGTGTAGACATAAACACACATACAAGCGTATGCACTTGAACTCTCACGCACGCACACCGATGCTCGCAAACACACATGCACACATTTATGCATGCTTATCCAACACACCTCGAAAATTGGTTGTTGTCGCCACTAAGTGGAGACACTTGCTATCTCTTTTGCGCTCATCCAACAATAAAAACTAGTATGACTTGTTTTTTTGCGCTTTGTTTTTACGCAAAAAAAACCGGTAATATTTTTAAAACTGCCGCAACAAATGCCGAATGTGATTGTGTGTACTTGGATGCGGTTGTGTGGCTTGTGTCTGGTGCTTCGTTATGGTAGAATTCAGCTTTAACCATAGTTTTCGCACACTCCGCTTTTCTTACAGTTTTCTAAACACGCACACACAGACATACAGAGATAGCCTAGCACACAACGAGCAACGAACTCGTACAGCAGCGACGCCCAAGAATGAAAGAGTACAAGGCAACATGAAAATTACAGCAACAACAACAAAACAACACAGCAGCATAAAAACAGACTGAAAGAGAGAGAAAGCGAAAAAGAGAGCGGTGCAGTAGCAGTTAAACGGCAACGACCCGAGCAGAAGTCGCCGCAGAAGTATTATTAGCGGGTGTTATTATTGTTGTTGTTGTTCTCTTGTACGGTGCCAATTGTCATGTATGTATGCACATAGATGTTGCTTTGCGTAGAGCTTGCTGCTTTTTTTTTTTTTTTGTTTTGTCTTGCACGTAAAGTAATTCCTTGTGTTTGGTATTCGTATTATTAAAGACATTTATTACCTTTTTGCCAGCGTTGCCACCTGACACAACTAAGATCAGCGAACTTGTTTTGCTTTTTTTTTATTGTCGTCGCTTTCTCATTAGTGATAGGCTGAAAGCAAATCAAAGCAACGCAAAAGAAAAAAAATAATGTGCTGATCTTGACCTACGGCGCTTGCAAGTTCAATCGCAATTTATATGGTTATTCAACTCTTACTTTATGCGGCTTCCTTCCCTCTACTTCCTCGTGCACTGGCCACTGTTGATTTAACGTGTATAACGGAAATTTTAGTTATCACTTTGCGTGGGTTGAGAATGAGAAAAGAAAAAAAAAAAAAAAGAACGAAAACTTCTCCAATGTTTGTTTTTTTTAATTTGCTTTTATTTAGTTGTTTTCTGTTGTGATATTTAGAAAGACATGTATTATTTCAATTTGGTCGTTATCACAAAATTGGCGACAAATTGACGGCGCTTTGGTGCCATTGTATTTTTTATGCTCATTTTGAGTGCAATGAGCTCCCTAAGTAATAATGCTCAGCAGACATTGTTTGCATGTATGTGTGTGTACATATATTGATTGTTTATTGTTGTTAAATGGCTTGGTGTCAGCGTACGGTGAAGTGAATACTATTATCATATTTATTATTTTCATTGAAAATTGTTATTGTTGCGGTATCTGTGTGTGTATGTGTAGGTAATTGGCAATTGTATTCTTATCATCAATATAGCGTACGCCAAAAATTGACTTTAATTCATTGCACAAGTTGCAATGTTTGAATTTGAAAGCTTCATCCATTCAGATTTGTGTACTATCAGCAGAAACTCATAGTCATCATTATCATCATAGCCACAACAATATCATCGTTGTCAGCGTCATTAACATAATTAACATCAACATGTTGTCGCCGCTTATGTTATTTTTCTTTCTTTTTTTTTTATATTTATTTTTTCTTTTGTTATTATGCGACTAAAAAAGAAAAAAAAAACCTGCGCATCGCGTTCAGTGGCCGTGAGAATTTAAAACGTAACAACGAAGTAAGAGAAGCATCTCATCACCACCAACTAAAGAGAGACGAAGAGGGTGAAAATCGAGAGAGAAAGAGAGAGCTTCGCGTGTGTTTTGAATGAAAAACTATGGAGAGGGGAGAAAGGGGAAAGAAAGAGATTTGTGTCATTCTTCAAAGTGGTTGTGAAATGTTTTCCTATTTATGCCTATTCATATCACAGCCAGCTTTGAGGAGCGACGCGATGCTCATAACAAAATAAAATAAATAATCAAATATATGAAATATGCATGTGTTGTACTTGTTAATCCAATTGATTCACTACATTCAAATCATTAAGCAAAATTATATCATCTAAGTCACATACCGCCTATCCAACTCAAGACCCCTTCTATCTTATCTATCTTGATTTACACACTTGTATCAAGTCACCTCCTGCATAAGATTGGCACATTCATGCTGCGCTCACAAAGTGGTTGTGAAATGAATTTTGAAAGCTTTGCACGCATATCACAGCCAGCTTTGATGAGCTTAGCGTAATGTAACTTACATCAAAACGATCGATTAATCAACTCTCAAATCAAGCATACTTCTACCCTGCACTCAACACTATGATTACCTACAAATTACACATTAATTTCTCTCTCTCTCTCTGTCTCTTTTGGGGGGTAGTAAATTTTATCAAGGTTGGCAAATATCTCCCTTCCGTCTTTTTGTCTTTTGAATTTCGCGGCTATGTACAAAGCGCTACAGAGCTCGTATCTGGCAATACTATACATAATTTGAAAGGTCTTGACATAACCTACAAAACGACGCTATGCATGATTAGTTTGGATATTGCGTTGAACAGTTATAGACGTGTAAACATGGAGTTCACTAACGCCGAAATTCGCGCTATTTTAAAGTTTTCCTTTGTTAAAGGCAAATCCGCTAGAGAAACGTTCCGTGAGATTAATGGTGTTTTGGGGGATGGTACTCTATCACTTCGAACCGCGGAGGAATGGTTTCGACGATTCAGAGTCGGTGAAAAGGACACCATGGATAAGCCAGCCGGCGGAAGACCTGTGACGATCAAATCATGGAATACATCGAGTTAGACCGGCATGTGGCATCTTGTGACATCGCCCAGGAGATGGGAGTTAGTCACCAAACCATTTTAAACCATCTGCAGAAGGCTGGATACAAAAAAAGCTTGATGTTTGGGTGCCGCATGATTTGACGCAAAAAATCCTTCTGGACCGAATCAACGCCTGCGATATGCTGCTGAAACGGAACGAACTCGACCCATTCTTGAAGCGGATGGTGACTGGCGACGAAAAATGGATCACATACGACAATATCAAGCGAAAACGGTCGTGGTCGAAGGCCGGTGAATCGTTCCACGCTTAATTCTACCATCCACTGCGAACAAGTGGACCGCTTGAAGCAGGCGATCGACCAGAAGCGTCCAGAATTGGCCAACAGGAAGGGTGTAGTGTTCCACCAGGACAACGCCAGACCACACACTTCGTTGATAACTCGTGCGAAGCTACGGGAGCCCGGACATAGCGCCAAGTGATTACCACCTGTTCCTGTCCATGGCGAATGCCCTTGGTGGTGTAAAGTTGAACTCAAAAGAGGCTTGTGAAAGTGGCTGTCCGAGTTCTTCGCAAATAAGGAGGGGGGCTTCTACGAGAGAGGTATTATGAAGTTGTCGTCTAGATGGAAACAGATTATCGAACAAAACGGCGCATATTTGAAATAAATCCGATCACTGTAACACTTTTTATAAAGCATTGAATAAAGAGCAAAAAAGCGGAAGGGAGATATTTGCCAACCTTTTATAAGCTATATTATTCGCCACGCTCACCAAGAAAATTGCCATCTAAGATATTTTGATGTTGCTTATCTAAGCCTCATCAAGTGGTTGTGATATGGATACCCGACGCATATCACAGCCAGCTTTGATGAGCTAGGATAATCAACGGAAAACAACATGATAAAAAGCAAAATTAACAAGAAAAATTGCTGTGAATTGGTGTCCTTAAATGTGAATAAATTTAATTGTAATCCAATCTTATTTAGCTGAAATTCGAAATTAATTCATTTCATTTTATTTAGCATATATCTTATCTAGCGAATGGGTATATATAACTATATATTAATTTAATTAATTATTAAATACAATTTTCATGTTATTTAAGATTACTAATGCGTTTATGTCTTTTTCACAGATACGCCGTCGATCAACATTACGTTCCACATACACACACTCAGATATAAAGATACTGTTTAATGTAGATACAGATAGACAGTTTATGAACTGAATTCCAAAGATCCTTTGACGACGCCTCGCTGTGCCGAAAGAATTATTTAAACTTTGTGATAGTTTTATTATTTTTTGTTTGATTTTAAGTATATATTTTAGTATTTTAAGAGAAACCAAACAAAGTTGCAAACCAAATAGAACATAAAGCTATTAATTGCAAATGCATTCCACAAGCACATCAACAACATCATCCACAACAACAATGATAACAACAAGAGTATTTGACAAATACAGAATGGGCATTATGTTGCTTCTACTGATGGTTAGCTTTCTTGGCTGTCCGGTTATTATCGAGGCATGCTCCAGCCGCACAGTGCCTAAGCCACGACCATCGATCTCATCATCCATGTCCGGTACAGCGGTGCCGCCTACACAATCGCTGCCAACAATGGCGACAACACCTCGAACAACCACAACAACGACAACAACAACGCCCAGGCCGAACATAACATTCCCCACATACAAATGTCCAGAGAACTTTGATGCCTGGTATTGTCTGAATGATGCCCATTGCTTTGCGGTCAAGATTGCCGAGCAGCCTGTCTACAGCTGTGAGTGCGCAATTGGTTTTATGGGACAAAGGTGCGAGTACAAGGAAATCGATGGCTCTTATCTACCCAAACGGCCACGTCCAATGTTGGAGAAGGCCAGCATCGCCAGCGGTGCAATGTGCGCACTCGTCTTTATGCTATTTGTTTGTCTCGCTTTCTATTTGCGCTTCGAGCAGCGTGCCGCCAAGAAGGCCTATGAGTTGGAGCGTGAACTGCACTACGATGACGAGGAGGAAAGCGATTGTGAACTGTGCGATTGCTGCCGTTCACAATGCTGCAGTGGTGGAGATGAGCCACTTGTGGAACGCAAGTTACCCTATCACTTGCGGCTGGAGCACGCTCTAATGTCCTTTGCCGTTAGGCGCAGCACAAAGATTTAAATTGATATGACATACAATCTGATTAATTGAGTCATGATAACCTTGCCCGTTATGCATGTAATGTTGAAAGTCTTAAATGCGTTTTACGAATTTTTATGTGCTTTAGTCGTAGTTAAATAGTCTTATTATGTACTGTTCCACTTTTACATGTTAAGTGTAACTTTCGAATTGCAATCCATGCAGTATTTGCCTTGTACGCAGCTTGAATGAATATACAGGTTCACTCCAGATATTAACTTTAAATTCAATTCCCTAACCTGGTTCAGTGCTCTCCGTACTCTATTATGAATCGAATCTGTATTTTTTTTATAACATATGCTATAGCTATATTTATTTTACTCTTAAACTGATATACGTATCACTCGAATTACACATCCACAACGAACAAAATGGAAAGAACACGCCAAGTATTATTTATCGCACTAGATATGTACGGAATGTATTAATTGATTTTTTACAAATACACTGCACTTGCATATTATTTATGTAAAAGAAAGCATATCCAAAAATGAACTGTTTTTACTTGACTGGCAAAGGGGTGGATATTTGGATTTTGATTATTGTGTATAATAAATGGGTGTTATTGGATAAAACGTTTTAAATCAGAAACATATCAGTGTTGCCAATTTTTTAGAGAAAAAATAGCTTTTTCTGGCTTGACAGCATTCGAAAAAGAAATACAAACGGCACAGTGCCTAATTTCGAAAGGAAAAAAAACGCAAGCATACTTTGGGGCGGAAAATTTTATCTGTTCTACAAAACAATTTCCTTGTTCGAAAGTGTTCTACTCGAAAAAAACTAAGCTCCACGGCTGCCACAATTGGCTAAATTGGTACATATGTATTGAAAAAAATGTTTATAAATGGTACTCTTTAAAATAGTTTGTTTAAATGATTTAGGTATCACAAGAATCCTTTTATGGAAAATTAATTCGAAGTTTTATTCGGATTGGTAACCATTGACTATGTTAAAATAAAATTATAAATTAATTGATGAATTGCCCCTTTCAACAAAATTATAATTTTAATGCTGATTTATGTATTGTTTTTGGATTTATTTTAACTCGCCAATTCTCTAAACTGGTTAGAATATTAATGGAAGGGATAGTTTTCTAAAAGATAATAATAAGACCAGATGCTCATAGCTAAAAATCATTATTGTAAATCAGATTATATAAATTAGTTAGTGCTTAAAGATTACAAAGTTCAACAATTATCAAACATGACTTAACGGATCTTTAATTAGCCTAAAATGATAATACAATTGTTAAAACAATTATTTAACACAATTTTTAATTAACTGCTTATCAGATTATTAACCGTTATAAAAATACATTTAAGGCACTTGAATGAAAAGTATTGGGAATGTTATTATATTATATTGAAATTCTCTATGATCAGTATAAATAATTAACTTTATTTTTATATATATGTGTGGATACTTCAATTGTAGTTATACTGTACAGTGTCTGCTGTTTGCGATTTAACAAGTAAATTAGGCATGATAATATAATCTTTTGACGAGGCTGAATGTTCCTGTCAAATGGAGTACACATATCAGCAGTACGTGTCTCAGCAACACCACAACGATCTTATCTATAACTCGGCTTTCATTATATGAAATAGATAGTGCTTTTGTATTAGCGCAGTTGACAGCAGAGTGCTCATTTTTTAAGCGGGATTTCCCGCTGTTGGGGGGTTTTTTTTAATAATAAGTAAGGGATCACGCTTTGAGGCGCTCAAGCAATGGGATAATCTCATTATACATTCTATTATATATTCATAACTATAGCTATTGAACTTGGTGTTAAAACTGTCTCGAAATAGACTTGAATTTATTATAGAGTGCTTTAAGAGGACCTATGCTGGTGAGAATGAGTGAAAGCAGTGTTACACACTTCAGCTAGATTTGAAGGTCCGCCTCCGAGCGTCTCTTAAAGTAACCCGTCTCGTATCCGTAATACTGAGTTACCAGAGATATGACAAAGCAGGCGAATCCCAAGAAATTATGAATTGCTTTGTTAAACAAGGGCGTGATCAGTTTCTTAACACGTGTCGAGCATAGTGCTGCCAATCCTGAGCTCATGGACAGCAGGCAGAGTATAAAGGCGGTTATACCTACATATATATGGTAGAGTATAAAACCGGATTATTTTCCAGTTAAGTGCATGACATTTTTAGCTCTTATTACTCACCCAGTCTGCCGTGAGTGGACTGCAACAAGAACCCCTTCTGTATCATTTTGATCAGTGCTCCAGCAGCACCGCAGGTCCCGCCCAGTGTCAAAATGATCCAGTGAATTGTGGTTTTTGTGCTTCGCTTGTAACTGTTGGTTAACACATTGTTGCCATAATGGACCATAACTCCCTCCGCCATGAAAAACGAGAACTGCAATTAGCAAATGTGATAAAAACATAAAATACCCGTGTGCTATTTATAGTCTATCCCAGAGAGAACTTACCCCAATGGTAACCAGCCAGGCATGAAGTCCAGTTCCTTGTAGACCCGTTTTCAGTGTAATATATGACATATATATGGTTATAAATCCAATGCACATCTGATTCAACACATTCAAAATGTATTCTAAGCGATCCCAAGTCTGGGTTTCATATTGTAACGGACTGTGAGACATTCTCGAGTAGCGTTGAGAATTTGGAGATTGAATTAATACAAATGAAGGCAATCGCTGTGTACTGGAAGTGCTTGGACTTGGACTTGTGCTCACTCTCGCCGTGCTTCCGTAATCAATGACAACCTGATTGCTAGTGACCGCCGGGTGATGCTCCGTCATTGCGGGCTGAATGTTGTTATTAGACCCTGTACTTAAAATGCACAAGGGTCTCTTAAGTTTGTCGTAAGTGAAATAATAACATAAGAAGTCGACACCGAACTCATAACATCTATATAAAGTATAGTTCCGGTTTTCACTTCCGGCAAGGATTTTTCGGAGGTAACTATCATTGGACTGTTCTAATTCAATAGTGGAAATAATTTCAGGATTGTAATTAATTGGAGTTGGTGTACCTAAATCTTCTGAAAATTTAAATTTTATTAAATGCTCTACAATAACAAGTGTAAACTGAAACAGAATTGACAATTTTTTATTTAGATCACATAGATTTCTGAGAGCCAAAGATCTGACAATCTATATATATAAAATGCTTTGTCCTCACTGACTAATTTAAATTGCGCCGTTAACAATAGATGGCGCCACTAGGTTGAAAGGAGTGAAAATGAAAATATGCATTTTACCTCTATGGTGATGTGGAAATGACTAAATAATTTAATAATAATTTTTATATTAATCTTTTAATATAAATATTACTGAAACTTTAAGTATGGGTCTACGAAACGAGGACTCAAAAGCGGGCCCTCTAGTATTCCTATAAATAGAATGAACACCCCCATCTCCCATTTTATAACCTTTTTTAATCAATTTTGTATTATTTTTATAATTTTCCAATTTTTAAAATATATGTACTGGGTCTCTAGTAATCAAGATTGCTCGATTGCAGCTGTTGCTGCTAGTTAATTTGTACAACGCTCTTATCTATGTACAACAATAATGTTATTTTTGTGTTAAATGTATTAGTTACAACAAATACTAATATTGAGAGTTCTGCGACTGATAATTGCGTCTGTGAACTATAAAATAAAATTGGCGCATACCTTTACGGTTATACTATTGTACTATTACTTTGGGCATATGTGTATCTTAAAAGCCAATGCCGAACGACAAGGGTTTCCTATTTATTGTTGTTCAAGCGCGACCAAAATTCCCATTGACTGTCTTGATTGTCGTAAATAATTCAACTGATCGCGCACAACTTCGAGTGAGTAAGATAAAAATATAGAAGTACTTGTGTATATATGTGTAAGTATGTGTACATACATATGTATGTATGTTCCTAAACCGCAAATCGCAAATAAGAACATTAGTTTAGCTTGAATTTTATGGCATTCCGTATCAATTTCCTCTGGGGAAGCTGTTCAAATACGAATCGCGATAAACCGATATATGTACGTATATACAAACGTATGCATTTAGATAGACAACCACAAAATGTCGACGATTCGCCAGAGCAATTGCATTGCTTGTCATGACAACAATCGGATTATCGATCAACTTATTGTTAATCGATGTAAATAAAACGATAAATTAAACGTTGGCTTTCATATGATTCAAATTCGAATTCAAATTATTTGAATTAAATTCTTTACATTTTATTTTAAACTAACTAATCTAAACCTACAGTTTTTATAAACTAATATTAACTAAATTAATCACAGACGCCGCACTTTGTTAGCTTTTAAAACTAACGAATTTCTGATACAATGACTTAAACGGTGCAATACAAGTTAATACCATTAAGACCATCGTTACAACTTGCATAAATATGACAAAGTCCTGGCCTTGGCCTTTGAATATCCCCGTTTGCGTGTAACCATAAAACTGTGCCAACATGGCCGTCACAAATGTGCCAAGAGACAGGATTACGTGGAACGTTTTGTTGGCCAACGGAGACACAACCATCGACAGACTGCGGGCAATTGCGGCAATAATTCCACTTATGAGCGATATGAGGCACAGTACGAAAGCAGCGAATCCCAATCGTGCGTGGATGGTTACTGAAATGGCCCAGTCATCACGTATCAGTTGGACAAGGCAACCGGCTACTCCCATGCCGCCACCAAGGATCTGGAGCACCACATGGATAAGTGTCTTGTGTTTGCGCGTGTAGCGCAGTGTTAACCAGTTGCCATTGTAAAAGCACATCATGCCCTCGGCCATCAGAAATACAAAGCCAAAGGACACCAGCCAGACGTGCAGGCGAATCCCGACGAGTCCCTTGCGCAAACAGGTCCAACATATCCAAAATGTCACAAATCCAATGCACAACTGATTAAGCACATTTAAACCGGCTTCGATGTGTTGCAGGACACTCGTCGAATTTGATTTTTCCGCTCCCATTTTTATGTATTTTTTTATTTGAAATATATTCCTTATCCAATTTATTACTTTTATTAAAAAATATCCTTTTTGACTTTAAGAATTGATTAATATTTGAACTATCATCCAAATGTCAACTGCACTCACGCAAGAGGAACTGACAACTAATTTGAGGAGACCTTTTTGTATTGACTATAATTACCAATGTACATACTATATATACATACTATTTATACGCACGTACATATAAGCTTGTTATCAGTTGTACTACTGGTACTCAACACTCTAATGCATTTAAGTTAAAGGATTAAAATATATAATTGAGCACCATCACGTTCACATTCAACACTCTCCCTTTCAATTATCGCAAACGTTTTGCAACGTTTCAAAAATAATCTATACTTAAAATCTAGCATCACTTACTCCACCATAGCTAATACTACGAGTCAGTGTTGTCAAATCAGATTTTTTTCCGTTAAATTTGTCTTTTCTTTATCTAGCTGAAAAATATTCGTTAATTCGATCACTTTATAGTAGATGTATAAGATCTAAACTAAAAAATTTAAACGCAGGTTGTTAGTGTGATGTTTTAACTAATAGCAAATCAATTCATTTATTTTTTAAATATTTTTTATATATTTTATAATGCCTAAAAATTAAAAAATGAGACAAAAACAGTTCCACAGTTTATTTCAACCACCAACTTTGCAGCTGATTAAAAATCCGTTCTTTTGCAATGCAAGGATATATGCCAGATATGTCTAGTAAAATCAGCTATTTTCAAATTTTGTTGTTGTCAAATGTTGCCAACACTGTCACGATTATGTACATCCCGGTAAAGATCTGCAAGTGCTCCGTCGCACGTCAACCAATATTTGTTTGAATCATTAGGCAAACACATGGAATGCATTCAAGTATGTATATTACTTCCAAGTATTTACGAGTGAAATTATTTTTGGAAATCGGCAAATTCATCGAAATTAATTAGCCACTTATACGTGTAGCACTTACTTGTTTGAATTAAAACCTTATCATGTTGCAAAAAGCGCACGTACAATGATAATTTATAGACTCGCCTTTAGCAGACATTTTTCATTCTACGGCCACATGCATTAGAATACTTAATATTTAACTTTGCTTATGTAGATACGAGTGTACGAATACAAGTATACACTCATAAATAAATATACATACATACTACGTATATTAGCAATTACTAAGCACTTGAAAAAACTGTTCTGGTCAATGAAAAGTTTCCGATTTTCCCTGTTTTACCAGTATCTGTTGATACCAGTTTACAGTCCCCAGAATATATATTTTAGGCTACATATAAAAGTAAAGTCCAAAATTTGGGCAACACGTATACGACATGTGTACTCTACTTCGGTTTTAGTTGGCCATATCAATGCTATAAATACCTAATTTTGCATGTGCTCAACTGTTTATTATGCCTGAAAAATATCACGAATCACAATTTAAGACATGATCGCAATGATTAATCGTGCAGTTTATAAATCGTTTCGTAAAAAATATTTAAACTTAAATATTCTTTTTTTTCTTTATTATTTTCATCATTTTTAATTTTATCAATTGTTCTATCAATTAAAAATATGTAGGACCTCTAATTTTTTGTCTGCTTTCTTTAAATAAAAAAATCTAGCTGTCTCAATGTTTGTATATTTATAGCACGTATTCTCAAATAATCCTGGATAAGAATTTAATCCGCTGGAGAATTAAATAAAAAACAGAAATACTCTAACATTTATTAAATAAAAAGGAATCTGCCTACAGTTCATTTTGAAGGAAAAAATCCAGGCACGAGTACATTATAATCACAATAGTTAATTTCTTTATTGATATTCAATTTATCATAATATTATTGACTTCTATCAAATAAGTGACTGCTCCTAACACTTGGCGGTACAATCATCTCCCTCACAGATGTCGCAGAGCTTTGACTCGATTTGATAATAGTCGGTGGCCTTCTTGTTGGTATCGTAGTAATCGTAAATAACGACGGGAGCGGGTTTCTGGTTGGCAACCGCATGGGTTTTGAATGCCTCGATCGGCAGACACTTGTGCTCGCCCTTGACGAGACTCTCAAAGTAGATGACGACGACAGAGTCATCGTTTTTGGTCTCCACCAGCTGCGAGTATAACGAGAGATTAGCAAGTGATTGAGGATTGGGTGAATGACCTTTGGTACTTACCCTGACACGCTCTATATCCTGTATGTCCTTGAAGCTATCCTCATCGGCAGTGTATCCCGAGGGCAGAGAGACCTCCAGAATGGCCATATTGGATGCCTTAGCTTTGCCTTCTTCCACATACTCCACACACACGCTCAACTCGAGCTTTGATGGTGGCGATTCGGGCTTTAGGATAGTTTCAACCTTGAAGCTGGGCTTGGGATCCTTCTCAACAATGTTGTATTGATAGCTGATCTGCACTAAGGCTGCTCCTGTGCCCTTGGCCTCGTAGGTCAGCGATTTGGTGCCTTGGGGGAACTCCACGGTCTGGAGCAACAAATCGTTGTCGTCATTCACCGTGAGCTTCTCGGTTTTCTCACGTTGTCCATGATTGGATACGGTTACATCCCATTTGGCGGCTTCGTAGCCCGATTTCTTGGCGAAATGAATGAGTGCCTGCAGACCGGCTACCGTATCCTGGCTGGAGCCAAATCCTCCATAGCTATTACGCTGTGCCACCAGCCAGCGTATGGAATTGAGTTGCGATTCCGGGGATTCCTCCTCGAGCAGCGTGAGCAAAGCATATGAGGTGATTTCGATGTCATGACTACGGATCCAGCACCACCAGCGACCACATTTACCAGAATTCAACTGCTCCACATCCTCAGTCCACCAAGTGCGATCTTCCTCGTGCTTGGCCAGCGCCTTAATCGATGCAATGTGTTTAGAGGCATCTGCTGACTTGGCCTGCTGCAGGGCATAGGTGGCAATGGCTCTGGGCAAGAGCGTCTCCTTGTCCTGGTCATTGTTATGAGCACTCAAGTAGGCAATTGCCTTATCGATGGCCACCTGATTGGGCTTCTCCTGCTCGAGCATGGCGAGCAATGCATTTGCCGTGAGTGTAAGTGCAGAACGTGTTGAGCCATAAAAGTATTCTCCCGTCTCAGTGAAGCTGCCATTTTCCGCCTGTCGACTGAGCAGGAACTCATAGCCCTTCTCCAGTGACTTCTCATCCACCTTGATGATGTTGCTGATCTGGTTAAAGGAGCGCAAAACATAGGCTGTCAGCCAGGTGGAGCCATTGCGGTCGGGATCCTCCGCACGCCACTTGCCGGGTCCAAAGGAACTGTAGCTGCCATCGTCGTGTCGATACTGGAACATATGCTGATATCCCCGCTCCAGATTACGCTTGATGCGCGTATCCAGCTCGGGTGTGAGCTTCTTAATACTCTTCAGATAATCGTAGACCAGATAGTTGGGCACCAATGCGGACATTGTCTGCTCGCCACAGCCGCTGGGCAGATGCAGCAAACGTTCCAGATTCTTAATAACCGGACCGAGAAGATCACCAACCAAACCGAATTCCACATGCTGTGAGTCTGGCACAATATCCTCGGGCAGTTCCAGCTCAAAGGTATCCTTGTGCTCGGCCTTATCCTTGAGATTGACAAAGAAGGCGCGATTCCTGTACTCGGTGACACCCTCGGGCACCACCTTAAGGGTCTTATGCACCGCATCTCCGGCAACTGGCGAAATCGCAGTAAACTTAAGCAGGATGCTGCCAATGATCTTGGGACGCAGCAGGAAGGAGGCACCAGCTGCCGAATTGGCACCAACACGCACCATCTGTGTGCGCTTCTGTTCGCCAATCACCTCGTTGGACACATCCACAAACTCGTACTCATTGTCCTCGTTGCTCAGTGTCACCTCCACATCCAGTTGCTTGGGCAGATAGTTGAAGACCAAAGCAGGCACACTGATGACCTCGCCACGTTTCACGGAGTAGGGCAGACGAATGGACACGAAGAAGGGCAGGAAAGTTTTGATATTCAGCTGATCATTCGTGACGCCCAATCCCTTCTCCGGATGCAGTGAGAAGGCGGTGAGCACCCAGCTGGTAATGGTGTCTGGTATGGTGCGAACCCATTTGAAAATCTCCGACTTTGTCTCCTCAATATCCTCAAATAGCCACGTCTCCACAAAGTTCTTCCTCACGGCGGAGCTGCGGATGCAGGAGCTACGGGTGCAGGAACACTGCCTGGAGCAGCGTCGTTTGCGAATCCAGCAGCAAATGAAGGCGCCGCAGTGCTGAATAGATTACTTTCTACGACTCCCTTTCGCTGCACGGCACCTGAAAAGGCCACTGTAAATTACGTGGAATAAGCATGAAATGCAAATCTCTTACTTAATTTCTTCTTCTTACCCGGATAATACAAGGGCGCTGTGCGATTGTAGAAGAAATTGGCATTGGTCATGGTCACCACACCACTGCGCTCTCCGGGATAGTAGGAGTAACCACCCTGCCATGGTGTGCTTGTGTCAAAGCGACCCAGTCGCCATCCAAACGAATCCTTGTTGAGGTCATTGCCATTGCCCAGCAACAACACGCTCTTATCCACAGCCAATAGACCCACAAATGACTTGGGAGCGGTCTTAATCTCCAGCTCAACCTCGGCACCGGGTTTAACCTCGTCGGGTGCTGTAATATTTATCTGATTCTGCAGCTCCACATCCACATGGAACGTGTCCTCGGCATAGCGGAATTCGCCAGTCTCATCCACATAATATGCATAGATGCGACCATAGGGACTGGTGAGGAACGACGGCTTCACACTGATATTGTAGACCTTCTGCGGTTCACTCAACACAACGCGCTCCGTGTGCAACACATTGCCGCGTCCAATGATGTTGTAGACAAAGTAGCTTAGAGGACGACTCGAGTTGAGGGTCACCTGATATTCCTCTCCAATTTTGAGACTATAATATGGGTGCAGAGGTGAATAAAGTTATATTTATAAGTCAAGTCAGCTAATCATTCTAAGTAACTAAATTAAACGAAAAAATCACCACTACTTAATGATAATAATATTGCTATCTTGTAGATTTATAATAATAAATTTATGCTATATTCAAACTCTAAAATAATTTATTATTAATATATGTATAAGACCTATATGTTTAGATACGGGAAGGAAACCGTCAACCTATCTAACATATAGGTTTATTTAGCTATTCAAGGAACGGAGTTCATTCTGTCTTCTTATAATTTAATGAAAATGTTATTGTATCATTTTAATTCTTTAAAATTCAATAATTATTCTAATGAGTTGGTTAGTTTACGTTTGTGGGGCTCAAAATGTGTAGCATTCTATCACATGTGATAGAAAAAAATAATGTTATCAGCAATATATGGTATTTAATACTTACGACCATTTATCCTTGGGTCGCTGCACTTCGGCCTTAAACCATTCCTTCTCCTTTTCTTCCTCAACCTGATTCTCAATTTTCTTAGGTTCCCTGTATGGATACGTTGTATACAGGTCCCTTTGCTCGCCATCATATTCCAGTTCAATTTTTGTAGTATCGCGTTAAGTTTTCCATTTCCGGTAAATCGGGCAGAACAACTTTGAATACAGCCAAGCTCGATTCATTCAGATGACTCTCAAAAACGAGAGGTGTCTGCTTGATTTGTGGCAATTCTGATTCATCGCCATATATGGAATGTCGTATGCCCTCTGTGAACTTGGCCTAAATATGGAATTGACATTATAATACGAGTATATCATTTCAAATAGTTTATATTGATTTGATTGCAATACCTTAACGACGCTCTTGGTGTCCTTCAGGATCGTGCCATCGACGAGTGTGATCTTGAAGATAATCTCATGCTCCTTGTCGGCGACAAAGGAATAACATTTGCTGTAATCGGTGCAGACCATTTCATAGCGATAGGGATATATCGAAGTACCGCCAGTCTCATTGATCTGAACGCCCGTGAAGGCTTCCTCAACGGTGACCAAGATCTGAGCATATGCAGCAGATGTTTTATATGGCAAATAGCTTTCGAACTCCTTCACATTCAAATCGAACTTGGCCTTGCCATTGACCATGTCAGCGGTGCTAATGATCGCATGTCCTGGAATATCCGTGCGCACCGATTCCCCCCTTCACGGTCTCCCAGGTGCTCGTCTCTTGTGTGTGCAAGTTGAGCACTACCTTGCCATTAACCGGTTTGCCGTAGGTGTAGCTGTTTGGTGACGATTGAAATTAATTAACTATTATTTAATCAATTTACATTTTTATGTTTATAAGTTATCTTTTATAGCAAACACTTTGAATCTACCAAAACAGAATTATATTTGGTTTATAAAATATACTTAAAGTTGATTATTATTTGTTTTTCTTATTTTTAAGCATAGCAACTTGTTACCAAAAGAAGAATAAACAAAATTTAGAATATGTATTTGTATTTTTATAACATTAAAAAATGGAAAATATTATTATTATTTTAATATCTGTAATAATTCCTGTTTTTTGAAACACTCGATTTAATAATAAAAAATATACATATACGATATATAGAGCTCTTTCAAAAATTTAAACAACCAACAAAAGTATCAATATTTGGTTGATTTGTGTTATCAGAACACCACTGAATATCTGAAACTTTTCAATTTAACCAGATAATTTTGTTCCTATTTGATATTTTTACCTAAAATATTATTTATGTTAGATATAATTTATTAAAAATTATAATTATACTCCTATTCTTTTACTTATTTGTTTATATTTGTTAATTACTTACTTGGCTCTCACCACAACCTGCATATCGCCATCCTTGACGGACACCTGTTGAGTGGCATCCAATTTAATGGAGTACTTGGGCAGCACATACTTCTCCACTTGGAAGTAGGCACGTTCATCGGAATATTCTCCACCATTCTGGGCCATTAGGGTCCATGAGCCCAAGGTGGCAAAGTCCGAGAGCACGAATTTGCCAGTATAGACACCACTGCGGGTCTGAAAGTGCTTCTCCTCCTTGATGCGATTCCGTTTGGTATCCTCAAACCAGACAACAACATCATCATCGGGCTTAGCGGGTCTCAAGTTCTCATCCAAGAAGAGCACGCGATAGTTGACGGTATCACCGGGCTTATATGTGCCCTTGTCGGTTTGTATCTTCACATATGGCTTGAACTCAGCCCAAGAGAGTGCTGTCGTATTCTTGAATTCCAAACCAGACACTCCCTCAGCGGTGAGGTTATATTCACCCGACTTCAAAGGCGGCAGCTTGAAGGTGATCTGCTTCAACTCATCGGCCTTCTGAAGCTCCACTGTTTGAGTCTCATTATGTGAGGGTCCTGTAATGCCGATTTTCAGTGTGACCGGCTCCTTGGTGTGATGCACAGCTACGGCCACACTGTAGTCACGATGCGAGTGTATAGTTCCAGGTCCAACGATGGTATATTGCCTGTTATCGGGCCAAGTTAATTAAATTAATACTAAATCATAATCAGCATGGGTTCAAATTGAATTTATAATGTCGAAATACTAGGTCACTCATTAGCTCTGATGTTTTTGTGATTTTTATTGGTTTTTTTGGTTTGATTTTTAAATGTATACTTCAATGCTATGCTTCTATTTTATTAGGTATAACCCAGCAGAGATAGGTACGGTATAATCTTTTATTTTTGTTTGCCTCACTTTATCAATCAATTTTAATTTCACATTCTACTGCTTCCAAGAAAATAATAATTGGTTTGGGATTTCAAAATGATTACAAATTCATGACACTGTATGCAACGGACCTTTTTGACCTTATAGATGCTGATCTCAAAAATAATAACACCGTGTGTACCGTTTGAAGTGTACTTCAGAGAAGTACTTTAATTAAAGTTGAGATTCTCTAGAACTTGCTGTCAAATTTTGTATTCAATAGAATAATAATAGCCAAAAATATTGAAAAATTTTATTACGTGCTTTCTATTATAATTTCGACTGCATTAGATTTGCATATAGAGTATTTTCTAGTCGAGCCTTGTGCTTATGTAATTTGAACTCATTTTCAAAATGTATGTATTTAATTTGCACACGTCTAACGGTAAATATTTTTTTAAGAACCTGATTTGAAGAAACCGGCTCCAAAAGACACGTTATGTAAGAGATATTGCAAATGGACCGTGAATTTTTTCGGTATATTAAAGCAGGGTTTAAGTCATTTAACGAGACAGTTAACGATTTCCGACTACGAACTCAGGGAATTAACTAAATTTCAATTTATTCCTGTATTTTTTTTATAGGTAATAATTTTTCAGCTTATATACATCGTTTTAATTAAAACATCATATCATAATATAAGCTTGATCTTGATAACATGTAACATCATTTGAATTGGCAGTGAACAAGTATATAAAAAAAGCAATATAAGCTAAGATTGTATAGATACTAAAACTTGTTTTTGTAGTCCTATTCGATGATAAAGTGCTTTTAGAACAAAAAACGTAAAATTTTAATAACTATGGGCGTGTTTATTAGTATATCTGGGAATTTACAAAAAAAATACACTGTTAATAGGCAAAACAAATTTATGGATTATTCATAAGGTGTTAAGCGTTAAGCAAACTATATTGTTTGCCTGTGCTATATATGTATAAATGTTAAAATACATACATATATATATACATATCTATGTGGTCACGTTTGTGCTTTATACTACCCTAAATATGTACTTATGTACGTGTGTGTCTAATAATAATAAAGCGTTTATTTATATTTGTTATCCTTGACTACAGTAGAATGTGTCATAAAGTTCAATTCAAAAATTAAAAGTCTTTTACGGAGCAACTTTCTCACAAACCAATTGAAATTTGATTAAAAAATTTTTATTTCAATTTTACTATCATTTTTATTTTATTAATTACTTAACTAATAATGAACCGATTGGAAAGTCTATCCGGGCTATGAAAATAATTCAATTTTGAATGTGTCCCAAATATCTTTGGTTTTCAATTTTAAATCTCTCTTTGAATACATCAGAATTCGTAAAAAACATTGAAACACCCTAATGTACCTTTATATAAAATAAATAAAATTTAGGAATGACCATGTATTTCAGCACATATTAAAATCGTATATAGCACAATGAACTTTTGCATCAATTAACCCTCATCAAATAATTTATTCACTTAATGGAAAAATATAATCATTTGATAAAAATTATATAAATTCACCTTGAAAATTGTGAAAACAAAATAATATGTGATGCGTAAAAATCACACAAAAACTATATGTATATGTATGGAAATCTGTTGAGATTCTCACTTACCCTTCGCCCTTGACTTGTTCCGGCATTTGGAGGAGTCCGAGGGTTAAAGCCATCACAATAAACGCGTCTACGCGACGCATTTTGTTAAGATTGATTTTCGTTGGGAACAAAATAAAAAGGAATCACACAATTAATCACAGTTTTTAAATATTGTAGCTTAGAAGAAAGGCTGCGATGAGACAACCAATCGGGCTCAGAGCTGAGCTGTGACTGGTTGCTCTGCTCAAATACGGGATTTGTTATACACATATGTAGCATCGAAATCTCAGCAGAGGCTCAGTTGAGCATCGACGCCAGCGTTGGCAGCGACGCTAGCCGCAGTAGTTGAATAAGTGAATAAATAAAAAAAGAAAACTAACAATAATATATTGAGATACTCATAATTAATAAAGTGTCTGCGTCGAAATATTTCTAGAAATCAATTAAAAACTAAATTATCAATATAACAACTAAATCTTAAAACGACGATCACAAAATGTATATTAAAGTACTGTGTATAAGTAGTATACAAAGGTACTACAAAAAATTTTTAAGTCTTCAATATAAAAAGATATATAAATCTATTTTCATATGAATTATGAACTACTTAATGATATCATCAATGAATGAATAATACTTCTTTAATAAAGTGATTTTTTTATTTTTATAATATTTTTTAAACTGTTATACAAAGTGGAAAGATTATCTTTAAAATTTCAAAATATTACTAACGGAATACTTGGACAATTTACTGCTAGCAGGCACAGTAAATGATTTCATTCAAATTAAAATATTTACAAGTATTGGTAAAACAAAGAACCTGAAAAATGTTTTAGCTTTGACATATTATATATGTATGTGTATGTATGCATTAATTCCTATCTGATTTTTATTTATTTTAAAGGGCGTTCAGATCTAGATAAACATTATTGTAGTGAGTGCACTATATGAGTCAAATGTATTTAAGGCATGTCATGTCATAAAAAAAATAATATTATTCATTTAATTTCTCGCTGCCGCAACAGACAAATGGTTAATTATATTAATCTTAAATTCGATGCGGTCTTTTGTTGATTATTTTAATTTAATTTCTGGTTAGTTATTAACACTTTAATTGTCATATGTTTATCGCACATTTGAAGTTAGACATTTTTTTTTTGGTCGTATGTACAATAGTTCATTTTATATTCGGTTCGTGTTTCAGATAAGAGTATTAAATTATCTTATTGACGTACCTTTTTGGGATTGGGAAATTCCGTTATAAATTTCCTAGGAACAACAAATTGTTGGATGTCAAACTAATGCAACTTGTTGTTTTTGTGACACTTTGCGATCTCAAACTGGGAGTTTAAAACAACTTGTATTTTTGTTGGTTCTCTCTTGATTCACTGCACACAGTAATAGTTGTGGACGCTTTGAGCGAAAATCAACAACAGAAATAGCAACAAACCGGCGAACAACGTGAAAGACAGCTGGTAAATGAATTATTCTCTCTGACTCTCTCTCTTTGCTAATATGTTATGTTTAATCTTCGATGACGTCATCATTGGGAGAGTTTGGTATGCGTGTGTGTGAGGCACAAATGAACACATATTTCACTTTGAAATGAAAACATTGATTTTGTGTTGGATATTGCTCAGAATGTAAATCCCCTTTGGAATTGATGGTATTTAGCGTGTGTCGTCTGACATTCAAAAAATATAATATGCAAAAGTATGACGTATTTTTGTAATTCAGAGAAAACATCAAGAACATTCGCTTTGACTTGAATATTTAATTCGATATGCGCGCAACCACAACTACATGAAAATGTACCGGAAAAGTTTACAATTTTTGATATAAAACATACCATAATTTAATTTATTATTAATACTGTTTATGAAATTATTTATTATAAGTTTACTTAAATTGATAGAAAGTGTACCATTTCGAAAAAGTACCAGTTTTTGGAACTTGTACGAACCATGAATAAGTGCAGAACATTTAAAAAAAGAATACCTCGAGTTGGGTATTTAAATTTCACAAACTTAATTTACCATAAAGTATGCAGCTTTTTAAGTAGGAATTTTTTACATCAAATGATTATCGTTATTTTAATATACCCGATGTTCGAAAGAGCATTTACTATTCACAGCCGCGTATCGAAATTGACTTTGCTTGATTCTTGTGCTTGCTCTTTTAGCAGTCACTTGCTTTGAACTAGTTTCGTAACACTCAAATTAAATGATTCACAGCTACTGTATTAGAGTGGACCAAAATTAACGTGCCCAGTCAGTCAGCTGTCAGCAATGTACATACATACATATGTAGATGCATTTGCGTACATACATACATATGTAGATGCATTTGCATGTTTATAAAAAGTCCCGTAGCAAGTATGTATTTGGCGAGCAATTCGAAACCGGTTTCGATTTTGCCGAAAATAACATGAAATTAATTAAGAATATGTGTACACGCTTGTAAACTGAAGCAATGCCAGCACCTGCGTGTGGAAGTGTGCTTGCTGCCGCCTTTTACGCACCAAGGTGAAGCACGTGAAAGAGCGCTGAGTCACGCTCCATTTGCTTTCTAAGTTTGTTTTTGTATTTTTTATTTTTTGCACAGAGTATTCTCGTATTCAGAGAGATCCAGTTCAATTGAAAGCTCAGCTGTTTGCTGCCAATGCTATGGCATTTCAAAAGCTGCCAGACGCTCGAAGCGTGCGGTTCCCTCAAGTTTTACAGCGCCACAAAAAACTTATCTGCGTAACGTGCGCCTTTCACGTAGTAGATAAAAAAATTCCTCATAAAAAACAACATAAATAGCAACAGACTAAGATGGAAGCCTGCAGTTCCTTGGAATACCCTGATGGTTGTGAGAATTCGAATCTGCTGGAGTATGTTAGGTTAGAATTGGAGGATCACGGAGACAATGGCAGCGAGGCATACTCCACATTGGTTGTATCCTCGGCCGGATTTTACTTTGGCTTCTGCGCCCTCATCTCGCATATTCTACTAGCGGGGATCACATCTGTCGTTGCGTACAAATGCATCTCCTTGAAGATGGAACATACCGCTGGACATGCCTTCTATTGCACAGTGGCTGTAAGTATTGGGATCTTCTTGGAACAGGAAACGGAAACTATAACGTTCATATTTATATTAGTGAACAGAACAGCAAGTGATTTTAATCGATATATTGCAAAACAACGCTAAGCTGATCTTTTACCGCTATAATTTAAAAATCTCCTTACTCCGGACAGTTTGTATTTTGCTTGGGCGAAGCGCTTCTGGTGCGTAACAGTAGCGTCTTGGAGTCGTATCTGGGCATCTTCAACTTGGACCTGTTGCACAGCGCATTTGGTTTGCTAGCCTTTGGAGTCGGGGTTATCGGCATTGGCATCAAAACTTGGCAGAAGCTTGAACGCAAGCGCGAGGATCCAAACGCGAGCGTCAGACATTTCCGCAGTAATCACGGATTCTCGGGTAAGTACATCTGAACCCATGAAAAATGCCAAGCAGTTTATTTACATATTCTTACTCTAGGTATAATTGGATGTGTTCTATTGCTTTGTGCTGTGGTCAGCGGTTTGCCGCTCTATTTTATCACAAGCAAAGCTCTTAAGCTTATTCATCGCTTCTTCACTCTCAGCAGTTTTCTATCTCTGATGATCTCTCAAATGTACAGCTATAATACGGGATTTGCCCGACGACAATGGAAAGCTCACCATGTGCGATTATTCAAGTTGTTTACATTTATAGCAACTGTTACCACAATTAACTACGAATTCCGAAGATTTTCTAGGGAAATCGTAACGCTAATCTGGCAGCAGTTTACCGATTAATCCAAGTGAAAACTCAAACGCACCCTCATATCCAATTTTATTTACATTTCCTTCTAAATATTTATGATTTAATTTGTTCTAGATTACATTTATTGCATCTGTTATCTGCATCTGTGTTAAGAGGTAGAAGATCCATATTGAATTACATTTGTTTAAACATATTTAAGACTTTATTTGTTGATTAATATTCAATACATCGGATAATATAAGTATACATTATATATAGTTTTGATTATTTGCAACACACATGGGCGTACATATAGCTTTTGAATCAAAAAAGCCAACAAATCACCACATAATTAAACGGATCAGACAATTATGTCTTTTACACACCGATATAATATTTTAGATATTAAAGTGAATTAAATTATAGATATACGAGAGCAGGCATCAATTGCGACCGCTTTGCGATGTGTGCATTATTTCCAAAGCGGCAGGAATGCTGCCTTCCACCGACTCCAACAACTGTGTCAACCAGGCGCCCTCATTACTAAAGCCCATTGCCATCATGGAGTGTACTGCAGCATTGATGCGTTCATCTGAGGATAGCAATAATGCATTAGAAATTTTTTGGGTTTCTGTGTAAAATGTATAGTTACTAGTGTGGTAGATGGGTACGCTGCGCTTTTCTTCCGGTTTACGAGGAGTCTCGGTGTTTGTCGACGTCGATGTGCTATTGGTTGCCACCGGATTGGTGGATGTAGAAGTGGTTACTGTATCCACCTGAGAAGTTTGAGTATGTGACGTAGTCAATTCGCGTTGTTGCTCCTCGTTCACATGCTGGCGCAGCATCTCACCCAACTGGATAAAGTCACGTGCTGGTGACACTGAAGCATCTGTTGTGATGGAAGTAGAAGCCGATGACGAAGAAGTGGAACTGGCGTCGTTCAAATTGATCAATGCATTGGTGTTGGAAACATTGGAAATTGGTCCAGCATTATTGTCAATCATCTGCCAATCTTGATCCAAGCTCTCTGACCTGCGCCGTTCCTCCGATTCTGTCTGCGTGGTCGGATCTGGAACAGCCTGCGGCGATTGGACACTGACAGCAGCTGCAACGGGTGCAGAAGATTCTGTTGAAGCTAATTTGACGTTTTCCTTTGGAGTCTGCTGGGCTTCTGGGACTGTTTCAGTTTTCTTTGAATCCGTGAAGCCATTGGAGGTCATTGCGGTATCTGCGCAACCAAAGGCAGCAGCCTCAGTTGGATCAATCAGTTTAGCAAACATTTCGCTAAAGTTATTTAAGATTTCAATGCCAGCCTTCATATACTGGGGATCGACCATCTGTGCCAAGTTCTGCAGATTGATTACTGGAGTTGTCGGTGTGCTGTTGGCCGCAGGAGTTTTCTCCGGCTGGGGTGGAGAAGGTTCATCTGACTTGCCAGCAGAGGTTTCCTCTGGTTTGGTTTGCTCTTTGGTGCGTGGTGCAGCCACTGGTTCCTCAACAACAGGAATGACAATTGGTTCCTCCTTGGTTGGCAATTCATTCGACTCGGCCGAAGTAGCTTCAAATTTCTTGTCAGCTTCTACAGTCGGTTCCCCGGTTGAGGGCTTCTGCTCTTTAGCTTTAAGAGCTGCGGCAGCTGCAGCCAGAGCCTCGCTTAGAAAACCGCTTGGAGTGCCTGTCGATTCTGGAAATTGCGAACCGGGAGTACCTGTTGAAGGGCCCGCTGTACTGGACTCTGGCATATTAAACATCGATTCTGCAAATTGAGACAGAAAACTGGGACCACGACGAGCAGACCGGCGATCTCGACGACTTTCCTTGTGCGACTCGGTGGCTGGGGCAGCCTGAGCAGATTCTGCGAATGGACATTGACCCTTAAAGCGACGGCCTGATCGACGATGATGATGCGAACCAGTTCCTGATCCACTAAGCCAAGCTTCCACAATGTTCGGACCATTGTTGGTCGGCATTCGGACCATTAGATGATCGGGATGCTTGTGTGCAGCCTCGCACACCTGGCACAGATCAAAATTATGACACTGAACACACTTGTACCGAAAACCAATCATTGGAGCAACTCCACACGCATCACACTCAACGCCATCATGAATGATGAAATTGCTGGGGTCGTCTACAGTGGGTGCATTAGTTGACTCCTGTTTGGCTTCCTCCTTCTCATCGACATCGACAACAGGTTCGATTTGCATGTGCATGTTCTTTTCACATTTTGCCAAGAAAATTTCATAGTCATTTTGGTTGATGATTTCGATTTCATCAGAATCGTAATCTAAAAAGAAAAATAATTGTTTTAAATTTACAAAATGACAAATGTTCTGGGGATAACTGATATTTTTCGCAACCTTGAGAAATTTAAATTGGACTGAGTTTTAAAAGAAACAAAAATATATGTGCATATAATTTATTAATAATCTGTTGAATTCTAGCTTTGTTTTGGTATTGCAGCCATATATACAAGCAACTGTGTTAGAGTGAGACAACCCTTTGATGGGTTGCAAGACAGAATGTTAATTTCGACGTTTGGTTTCTTGATTTAAAATTCATAAGGTTAAAACTTAATACAAATATAAGTATAGGTACTATACAAACATATTTACTTTATCTATATGTTTCTAGTTTGTAAATGAATCATTGTTTGGTTCAACTTCAACGTATATTTTCGCTATCAAATCTTTTAATGATACTGATAGTGATTCATAATGTGTATGTAAAGGTACAAATACATATAGTATATTACAAAAAAGTACAAAACTAACAGCTGACAAAAAAAGTGAACACGCATGATTTGTGTGTATGTATCCATTGCAGTGCGCACTGCTCTCATTGTGGATAAATTCATAGATTTATGCAAGTGTGCAACCGATACCTGCACACAAAGACACAATATGCGTATACACATTTGCAGCCATTGGCACACACACAAATACAGGAATTCCTGATGCACTTAATTGATTTTACAACATTTTACATTATATCATCGTCCCTTTAACTTACCAATCCAATATGTCCTTATCTCAATTTGGGGCAGCTGACGTTCCTGGAACAAAAACAGCTCAATTTCACGGCGCAATATTAAGAAACTATTGGATGGCATTCTTAGATATGCGTTGAGCTTCTTCTTGGCCCCAGCTGGGGCTCCATGGTAAGTTATTTTCAGCAATCGCTCAGACATTTTAAGTAGTATTTTTCTTTTATTTGTTAATTATTGAAATGACAACCGATTTTAAGGATTATTTCTAGTAGCTATATATTTTGTTACACAAAGTTCACTATGTTGTTGTCTGTCGTCTGAATTGAATTGCGTCGTTCTAGTTCTTCGTTTGCATTGACAGCTACCAGTGAGTGCGGATTCGGCTTTTATACCTGTTGCTTGTCGTGAAACGATGGACACGAAGGTTCTTGAATATTCTCTCTGCGTGAAAATATTGCAAATCACGGTTTGACCAGCTCTATCTCTGATTTATGTGTGCGACACACACATCATCGGTAAAAAATTAAATGTAATGCCAAAGCTGGTCTTAATTTTAAACGAGCGATATTTAGATACCTTGTACTTGTCACAAGTATTTTTAAGTTACTCAATATAGTGAATATTTGTTTTGTTTCCATTATTTTGACAACTTAGCTACTTTATAGCTAAAGTTGGCTTTTCCCAGTTCAAAAGCTAGATAAAATGGCTCTGATCATAAACAGTACAACTTTTTAAGAATGACAGCATTATTCTTAAGTTTATAAAAAACAGTATTAGTAAAGACAAAATTATATTTTTTTTCATTGGAGACCATATAATTAAAAATTATGGTTGTATACAACAATAAATAAATAATAAAAATACTCAATAAAAAAACTTAACATTAATTAAGCATGTTTTAATTAAAATATTTTTAACTCTCCTATTCGATGGAAAAGCTTAAAAGAAAAACAGAACAAAGATGAACAGCTGAGCAAAAGTTAGCAAGCATAAAGAAACATGTTCACTTACTCATTTCAAAGAGCAACTCATTTTTGTTCACTCACTCATGAACAACGCAAGTCTAATAAATAAACATATGTGCAGAAATTATATTAAATTAAAAAAATATTGCAAATTATTACAACTGGTGAGATTTAGAAATGCCACAACAAAGACGCAAGCTTCCGTTCAGTGGAAAAAAGAAGAAGGATCAATTGCTGCAAAAGCGCAACACAAAAGGTAAATAAAAAAAATGATGAAAAAATTCGAGAGAATACCGGAATAATGACGATATGCACAGCCCCACCAAAGTATTTGCGCAGCACACAGGAGTCCTACGAGGATAGCGATGCACCAGAGACAACCGCTCCCAGGAAGCTCATGGAGCAGCCGTTCAATCGCGGCGGCGGTGCTCGCAATAAAAATTTGAACCGTTACAATCTGCAGTTCACACAGGAGAGCAAGAAGGAGTTGGAGCTAATGAAGCAGGAAGGATTTAAATCTTTCGATGCGCTAACGGCAACAGAAAGAGAAATAGACGACGGTTATTTTGTAGGTTTTGATTTTCCTGTGCGTCCACCATGGAGTCTTGAGAGTAGTAAAGAACTTTTAGATCGCAATGAGAATCGATACTTTAAGGTAAATTATTTAATTTCAATGCAGACATTTTAGCCATAATATAGCTACACTAAACAACTGCATCTGGGTTTCGGTGGCTTTCGTATTGGTTTAAGTTATATCGGTTCTTTTATGTGTGTTACGGTTTTAAGATATAGGTTTACAAAAAATTAGTTGTTTTAATGCTTATAAGAAAAGAATGAAATATAAAGAAAAACAATTTCATCTATTTAATTAGATTGATATTCATAACTAAGCAAAATGCTTAATTAACATTAAACTAACTATTATACATAAATACATAATTTGGTTTCGGTAAAATTTTCAAAGGGTTACGTTAGGGTATTAGTTATGGTAAGCAATTAAAATCGATTAGTACCAGTTAAAGGTAACGGTTTTAATATCTGCTTTGCAATATTATAATTATGGTAGCTGGATATTTGAAAATCAGCTATGCAGGTTCTTTTATATGTATTTAACGCTTTAACTATTACAATACTGATTAGTTTGTGCACATTGACATTAACTAAACTCAAATTCTATTTCAGGAGTATGTTGATGAACTGTTTAAGAAGAAACAAGTCGTGGATAGTAAAGAAATTTCCCTATTTGAGCTCAATCTGGAGACCTGGCGTCAGCTTTGGCGCGTGCTCGAATTCTCGGACATTTTACTAATCATTGTGGATGTACGTTTTGCCTCCTTGATGTTTCCACCTTCACTATACGATTATATTATCAATACGCTTAAGAAACATGCGATTGTGGTATTTAACAAGGTGGATCTAGTCGCGCCCGAGGCTGTTGTTGCCTGGCGACATTATTTCAATGAGCGTTATCCTGAACTTCCTGTTGTGCTCTTCGCATCATATTCAGCGCGCAGCCACAAGGGAACCCAACGTGGTCGTGGTCGAATGTCTCATCGACGGAGCATGGAGGGCGTATATAATATTTATCGAGAATGTCAGCGCTATGTGCAGAACGACGTAGATCTGTCTGCTTGGGAGCAGAAGATCCGTGAAGATATGCGACATGAGGAGGTGAACATACTGGACAATGATAACGAGACAATAAAGACTCAAGTCGAAGGAGAGTTAAAGATTAGCAGCAGCATTGACACCACACCACATCAGCATGTGAAATACTATAATGGCGTGCTGACCGTTGGCTGTATTGGAAATCCCAACGTGGGCAAGTCCTCGCTAATTAATGCCCTCAAGGGACGTAAAGTTGTTAGCGTTAGCCGTACACCTGGACACACCAAACACTTTCAAACCATATTCCTGACACAGCACGTTCGCCTTTGTGATTGTCCTGGTCTCGTCTTCCCCTCCAGTACGCCAAAGTCCTTGCAAGTGTTTCTCGGCAGCTTTCCCATCTCTCAGTTGCAAGTTCCTTATCGTTCGCTTAAATTGCTAGCCGAGCACATTAACTTGCCGCAGCTGTTTCGACTGACACTTCCGGAAGATTACGACGAGTGGTCGGCCGTAGCTATTTCAGATGCTTGGGCGTATAAACGTGGTTTTCTCACGGCTAAAGCAGCTCGCCCGGATCGTTATCGCGCCGCCAATCACATTCTACGCATGTGCCTTTCTGGTCAACAACAGTTGGTGCTCCAATTTTATCCTCCCGGCTACGATAAGCAGCGTGAGAGCTGGTTGCATCATCCCGAGCTGGAAGGTGTTATCAAATATCAACAGGTGGAGGTTGAAGAGCATGATAGCGAAACCAATGAGGATACATCTTCTGTGTGCTCGGATAGTGAGTATATAAGATAAGCTATATACTTTACTATAAATTTTAATAAAAACAACTTGCATCTCTTACAGCCGCCGGCAGCGATGAGGAAGACGACGAGGATAGCTCCAATGATGAAACCAATGCCGATGATGATGAATGCGTTGATCAGCCCACACGATCTCGCAACGTCTTTACCCTTCTGGAAGATGATTAAGTCTTTCAACACTTGGCATCTTCTATTTATTTACACATATTTTGATTTACTATCAAAAAAAAAAGAATAACAATATTTTGGTACAATACTCGATACAGACTATTAGATTTTGCTAATAACACGCATTGATTTGATCAATTAAAATATAAATCTATATATAAAAAGTCTAAATGTCATCAATCTCATCCGACAACATCACATCGTCATCATCGCCCATTTTTTCATCCAAAGAGAGCAGGAGTTCTATCGCTCTGAAAAAATAAAAAAAGGTTGCATAAATGTTTGTTCAAAAATCACACTTTAAAATAGGAATCGGTATGATTATACTTTTGTAAGTAAAAACTATTCCATATTTTTAGTTGACTCATTCTGATTAATAACAATTATACTATCTGCTATAAAAATATTATCAAGCAATCCAAAGTTGTTAAAAAAAAAGAGTCACATACTTAATGAGCATATGATCATCACTGTTTTCTTCAATCGGCGCTGGATACATGGCTTTCTTCAGCAGCAAGCGTTCCAAGCATGCTCGCAAATTCAGCACAACCGCAGCTGTTTCCGGATTGCACTTGAAGCTGCAGATTTAAATAGAAAATTCTTCAGTTAAATCAATACACCTGCAGATTATTTTTTAGGTAACTTACTAATATGCTTTGGCTACAGATATATAGGGTGTATTGTCGACGACGCCAGACTCAACGCCATCCCCAAAAATTATGAGAGCCATTGGGAATACCATGGTGGCATCGAGCAGATAAAGAGCTGTTGATTTCTGCCGTTGAAAGTAGACAAAATAGCTCGAATCAAAACCAATTTCGCCGCTATTCACCGATGAAGGATGAAAATTGACGCGACGGCCATCATCCGTGGACATGTGATGAATGGCGCGCACTTGATTCTTAATTTGTCGTGATTTGCTGAATCAAGAGATCAAATTTGTAGCGTTGAAAAATATATATTATACTGTTAGCTCACCATAAGTGAGCCATATTCGGATAGAGACCGCCCCCAATGATGGCACGTAGCAATGAAATCTTCTCCGAGTTAATGTTGGAAGACTCGTGCTGGCAATTGGATGAGCTAAGGAACCTGTAAAAAGAATGTTAGCATTCTTTACCTGATAATCAAATAAATTAACAAATCCTACTTGTAGTTATTTAAGAGATCAGCAAACTGTTGCTTCATTCGCTCCAGCTGCTGCAGGGTCATGAGGCTTAAGAAGTTATTGTAGCAAAAGTCGCGATCTCGATGTTCCTCCCGACTGTCACGATAGGCACTGATGGCATTATGTGCGAGCAGATGATCACTGCGCATATTTCGGGACAATCTTCTCTTTGCCTCGTCGACACGACGTTCCTGTCCCATTGGCGTATAGAAGGGCATCTTATAAGAGAGCGCAGCAGCTGCTGAGGTGATGGGATCCAAGCAACGAAACAAGGCAGACATCAGTATCATTTTTCCCATCTGGGGATCAATGGGCATCTTAGCCAAATGCATGCCTAATGGCGTAAGCTGTCCCTTCTCATCTAGTGCCTCAATTCTATTAAAATAGTAACGCAAATGTTATTTGGTAATGGGAATCTTTAACACTTACCGCTTAAGCAGCGCAACGCCATTGTTGATAGCCTCCACGGCGGGAATATTAATCAGTGTTTGCAGGAAAACATAAGGATCATCTATGTGCAGAAGCTTAAGACTTAATATAATTGATTCCAATTTAGAGCGCAATATCTCTGGTGTGGGAATCTCAGCCATAAGATTTTCCCGTGCACGACTATACAGATTATAACAAATGCCTGGTTGCACTCTCCCTGCACGTCCCTTGCGCTGCTGTGTGTTCGCCTGGGTGACCCAACACTCGTCCAGCGTTTGAATGTTCGTCTCAGTGTCATAATTAGTGATTTTGGTTCGTCCCGTATTGATGACATACACAACATCATCAATGGTCACCGAAGTTTCGGCAATAATCGTCGATATAATGACTTTTCGCTTGCCCTTCGGAGCACGTCGGAACACCGCCTGTTGCTCCACCGAGGGCAGCATAGAATGTAGTGGATAAATAGTTAATTGATCTCGCCAGCGTTGACCTTTAGGTGAACGCGGATTTCCAAGTGCATTGTGTAATTTGGAGATCTTATCAAAGCCTGGCATAAAAACCAATATTGCACCATCTGGTTGGCTACTGCATATATAATATATAAGATCCACAATAAAATCTAAGTCCTCGCAACCTTCTGATTCGGGAAGTCGGAGCTGATCAAGGACTCTATCATCGTAGCTGCCACGTATGCGTCTTATATATGGCTCAATCATTGCTTTATACTCCGGTTGCTCTCGTTGGGAACGTCCACGCTTATCACGTCGACTAGCAAACTGATAACCAGTCAGAGAGAGCACATCTTCTAAGTAGAGCATCTGGACGGGATACATGACACCTTCGATGCGAAACATTGGACAGTTCTCAAAGTAATCACAGAAGTCTTGCTCTCGCACCGTCGCGCTCATTAAAATAACTTTTAATGAGGGCCGTTGAGGTAGAATGACTTTCAGCAGCGCCATCAGAAGATCCGTCTCTACACTGCGCTCATGAATCTCATCTAAGAGCAACATACTGACGTTGTGCAGCAACGGATCCGACTGCAGTTGCTGCAGAAGTACACCTGTGGTGCAGTACTTGATAGACGCGCGATCCCTTGGCTTGCAGCTCTCCAGGCGAATCTGATAGCCAACGGATTGACCCAGCTTCTCGGCACGCTCATAGCTAACTCGCTCTGCCACAGTGATTGCCGAGATGCGGCGTGGCTGTGTGCACACAATATGACAACTGGATCCTATACCCTTGGCTATGCAATCATCCAGCAAAATCTGAGGAACTTGTGTGGTTTTTCCGCAGCCGGTGCTGCCCACAATTAATACAACCTGATGTTTATCTACAGCCGCGATAATATCTGCAGCTTGTGCCATTGTGGGTAGCTTTAATCGCGATTCGTAACGTGTTTGAAAATCTGAACAGTGTAAGCGTTCCTGGTGTTGCTTCAGAAGGTGGTCATCCAAGTTGCAGTTTCGTAGGTCCACATCCTCATACTGTTTCCTTGTCTCCTTGATAAATGTGTCAAAGTTGACGCTTAACAAATTATGAAACTGTCGCTTAAAGTTTGCATCCAAATTCTCCTCAGTTACTCTGTCTGTCTCAAAGTCTTGCATGCATTCCTTAACACGCTGCAGAATTCCGGGCGGTACACTAACATTGCAGCCCAAGCGAATTTTGGGCCCCTCGTCTTTGGTGTCTTTTTTACGTTGACGTGCGAGATTTCTGTAGTACATACCGATCTCCCTGCCACTGAGTCCTGGCGGGCGGCTGCCTCCCTTTCCTCCACGTGAATGCGATCTATCACCACGCTGCATTCTCCCCATAAACGTATGTAGAAAATTAAAAACAAATTTCAATTTCGGTCAAACGAGCAAACAGTGTGAACGCATTTTGCAAGCAATAAAATACCGTTTTCTAAAGTATTTTTTCTTTTCACAATTTTATTTTTTTAAATCTAGACACTTTGGTATCAAGCCGTTATTACATAATAATACTTATGTATCTGAACATTTTGAGCTTTTCAAATGCATTGTATTTATTGATAATTTAAATATTCTCAGTTTCAATTAAATTTGAATCTTGGTAAATTGGTAATAAGTATTTATTTTGTTAAAAATTATGCTCACTGTTTAATAAAGTAGAATATATGTGTATATCTGTGATTCAGATAAGGGTTTGAACAAAATCGTTTAGTTTAGTAATTCAGACATTTTTACAAAATAGCACACAATAAAATATTATTTATTTATTACTTGACTTACTGCATACATATTTTTTCCATCGCTCGACGCCGTAGATGCTGTTTTATAACAAATATTTAGTATAGATCTAAAAAAAAACTAGTTTCTCCAGTCTCTGAGATCGACACGATCATTCCGACGAACGTGACCAAGCGGCATTTAAAATTTAAGCATACTCATATTTATTAATAAGGTTTACTAAATACCCGATGATTGAACTTTTAAATTCAAGGTAAAGTAGAAAGTTATTTTCAGAACAGATCAACTTTAGGTACAGTAGAATCCGGTTATAACGACTCCGCTATAGCGTCCGTCCGGTTATTGCGTTTTCCGGGTTAAACGACGTAAATCGTCGGTCCCTTGAAGATGCTATAACCGGATTCTACTGTAATTGTATTTACGCCAGGTATTACAACTGATTTTGTATTGTACCTGTAATTAACGCCCAATAGTGACCCAAATGAATAACCAAAAATAATATATTTTTAAAAATCTTGTACATTTTATATACGAATATATATATATGTATATATATAATGTAAATATAAGGAAGTAACAAAGTAGCTTTAATGACATTAATCTTTTATATTTTAATAGTAAATATATATATATGTATATATCTGAGTTCTATAAAATATTTAATTTATTGCAAGCACATGTTTCATATATAGGTATAGGTTCTTTGAAAGAATCTTTCAATATAATTTACCTAATTCAAATTGAATTTCTTTCAAATGCGATGGACACGTTAAAACCAATAAACGTTTGTTAGGTCTGAATTTATTTGAAAGTTAACATGAGTGTGTACGTGTATTTTAATTATAATTTTAAGACATAAACTACTTATTAATGCCTTTAGTTAAATCAACAACAAAAGAGAAGTTTTTAACCTCTCAAGTAATACAGTTAAAGAGTTATGCTACATAATGTGGGGATATTAGAGATAGAGATACAGATAGAAGAACAACAATCAAAACAAAAAAATAAAAAAAATTGTGCAAAAATTGGTAAAGTATATTATTATTTTTCACTATAATAACATTATCGTTAGACTGACTTTAAACTAAACAATTAAACATGTATACTGTATACTGAGCAATTAACAAATTTAACAACAAAAATCTAACTAATGCAGTGCGATCTTATGCATTTTAATTTACAATTATTCATTATTAATCAGTGGAAGTATAAATATGGGAGGGGATTGCAAGCAGTGGTGTTTAATTTCTCTTCTTAAGTACGTATTTTATGAGGTAATATATGTGTAATGTGTAATTTCAAGATACGAAAGTTAATTAATCATTTGTGACGAAAGTATACTCACTAAGTTATAGTTCCATATCAAGTTGAAATAGAAATAGAAAATGGAAACAATAATATCAATAGCAATAAAGAATACTAATTATTTAAGGAAATTGCGCAACGAACAGAACAATTGTGAGTGATTCATATGGGGGAGGAGGGAAGAAATAATCGTAGTTTGCGGCAACTAGGGTCTTATCATTAAAGGGTACTCCTAAGACTGTCGTTATTGAGGCTTATTTTGCTTGGATTCGTTAAGTTCATCCAACTTTGGCAATAGCGGTGTGGACGCCGCTGTTCCATCCCTGTCGTCATTGTCTCCATTTTGAAGATCACCTGCCACATCCGATGTAACCAGACTGCTCAATGATGCATCTTCCGTATGCTCTGGTCCAATACGTTGCCCAGTTTGATGATGAACACTGACACTGTTATTACTCCTATCATCGTTGGATAAATCGTTCGTTGGAGACGATGCTGCACTCCGGTTGGGCTTCGATAAACGTTTTGTACTCTGACTGGCCGTTAGATACCGAGGCTTCTCATCCTCCGTTATCGAGTGCAGCAGACGTTCAACTTCATCATCGAATGTTTCGCTTGAGAAAGTGCCAGACTTGCGACTCTTTTCTAGTAAAGTGGCTTTCTTAGCAGTCAGGTATAAACTACGTTTGATTGCAATATATATCACATCGGTCGAAGCTCGTACAGAGTAATCAGGAACGAAAGTTTGCCGTATTTTCGAGTCCATATTCAAAGACTGCAATGATCCCATCTGACTAGGGGAATCTACAAAATATATCAATACATTAAAATCGATCGAGTGACCTTATTCAAATTGTTTACTTACCCATAACCACATTCTGTACCAATGCCTGTGTTCCGAAATAAGTAAATGGTCCACTGTCGAAGAGCAGACCTTCCTTGCCAATTGTCACTTCAACGCGACCCTCAAGAATAAGTACAAAGAAGTCGACAGCTTTTCCTTCCGTAAATATAAAAAGATTGGGATCATCCTTGTTTTTCCCCTTCAATTTAATATTGTGGAAAACATCTTGATTAAGTAGGCGCCGCAAGATTGGTTCAGAAATGATGTCTTTCTTAAACGCATCAACAGCTGGAATTAATAATATTTAATAGTACAATAGGTTCAGTTTTTCATAGTATTTCATTAAATCAAAAGCTCTGGGCATTTTTGAAATGAAACTAAACAGCGTTCTCACCTGTACTTAGGTACTGGAATGTTGCCAGAGTTAATTGAGGGGGAAATTCGTACGGATTGGGCCTCGCGCTTTTCAGCGAATGCTGAAAAGTCGGCCTTCTTATTACGGTTACGGCGCGTCTTTGTGCGATTATCGACAAATACATCGGTTTCATCCACAATCTCGGCCTGAATGAGTTCCTCAATCACATCCTCCAGTGTGACAAGGCCAACGGTTTCATAAAATGGATCACCATCGCCTTCATTGTTGACCCGATGCACAAATGCAATGTGACCAATTGTACCTTCCTTGAACTGATTAAACATAATATCCAATGTGTAGTCCTCGAATACGAAGTGAACTGGATTCTGGTAAAATTCACAGAGTGTCTTCAACGGCGTATTATCATCAGTATCAACGAATGCCAAATCCTTAATGTACAGCAGAGTGACAATATTCTTTCTATCTCCATCGTACACCGGAATGCGAGAGTAGCCCGAATTCATAATATCGGAAACAGTTTCAAAGTCCAGCACAGCATCCAAAGACAACATGTAGGCATCATTAATAGGCGTCATAATTTCAGCAACTGTCTTTTTACGCAACTCCAATGCTCCAGATATAATATTCACTTCATTCTTATCCAAATCATTCACATCGTTCGTCACCTAAAAAAAAATTAAATAGAAAATATATTTTGATCTTTAAACTTGTGACAATTTAGAGTGTTTTACTTACACGAACAAGCTCCTTTAGGCGCTCGCGATTGAACACATTGCCAATCTCTTCACCCAGACACCAGTCCAGAACGCGAGAGATCGGATACGATAACGGGGCTGTTATGCACATCACAGTCTTGGTTATCATAATAGTTTTGGCTCCAATTGCCAAGCCGTGTCTTGAACACACAGCCTGTAAATAATACAAATGTTTAATACCAAAATCAAGTAAACAAACACAAATACAAATGTTGTATATTTTCTGTTGATACAATTTTAAGATACGAGTGAGCTATGTAAAAGAGCTGTCTGATCAAACTTGTTAATTGTGTACTTAATTATAAAGTGTACAAATTAAATATTATTTTAAAATGTAATCATTTTAATTTGTATTATATTGTTAAGAATACATATATCCCATAATTTAAAAACTGCAAAATTATATTATAATTTAAAAATGCATTTTAATTAAAATTAGCATTTAATTGTGGTTTTATTATATATTCGTAGATTTATTAATAAAACAAGAACTTTTCTTTAAAGGGCTATTTTTCGCATATTCACATTGAATTAGCTAAGATAATATCTGTTATTTTTAGTCCTGGATTTATACAGAAATTCAATATGATTATCTATATTTCAGTTGGTGTTAATTAAGCGCAATACTTTAACTCTTACAGAGCCCAACTCATCGTGTAACAACCAAGGACGTACCTGAGGTGTGATTTCACCAAAAAGCACAATGGCCAGTGTGGAAAATATGACAGCAAAGAGTCCAGAGGTCAGACCATCCAGCAGAATGGTAAAGGTGGAGTTAACCAACACATTACCCAAGAGAATACTGCACAACAGATAATTACCTTGATCTCTGACAGGTGCAATTTTCGCGGCATACTTTCTTTCTTTTTCCGTGCCAGTATTACGCAGAATCTAGAAAACAAAACATCTTATTCTCACATCCATAAAAAAAGGTGGAAATATATTAATGAATTGCATACTTTTAATTCGGTACGATCCATGGACATTAGGCCCAAAGTTGAGTCCAGAGAACAGGGCCGAAAAGGCAAGACATGTCACAATGACCACAATGGCCATCCAAGTGGGCAACAATGGTTTAAAAGTACTGATTTTCAACCATTTGGCACTGCCTTGATGTTCCATTGGTGTCGTACTGGCTGCGGTTCCATGCTGTGAATCATATTAAATTCAATTATTATTCAATTGATTAATCATCAATTATATATGTATTTATAACTGAAGAATAAATATGGCACTCACACTGACACCTTCATCAATCTTCGCACAGATATAGAGAACGTTCTCAGAATATGGAATCGTTATCGTATATGTTGCTGTGGATTCATCTTCCGATACAAAACTTGGTTTAAAGTTATCCGTTGTAGGCTTTTGACATGCTCCCCGATATTCATTTTGCTCATTTGTAAACGCAATCACTGTGTTTTTTTTTAAGCCAACGCCAAAAATGCGAATTGTTTGTTCCTTGTCACATAATATACCAGGAATGCCATCATTCGATTCAGAGCTTTCGTCTTCGAAACGCAGTCCAATAATACGAACTACATTATTGTCCTGAAGTTGAACACTACAATTAAAAACCAAAACATAACTTATTTTCAAAAATATTTGTCAAAAGTTTACATTTCTTATTTGAGATCTGCAGGGTTAAATTTAAATATTTCAATATTTTCGACTGGTATAGTTGAAAAGTACTAAATGAACCAGTCGGAAAGTTTTTGACAGGACCCCGATTTTAGGAATACCCGTTACATACATTTCGGAGCTTGATTGCTTTAAAAATTAAAATTTAAAATTACTGCCGTTGTTTTTAACCAATCCTTATGCGATTAAATAGGATGATAGATAATAATAATATATAGTGTTAGATACCAATAATATAAAGAAAAATAAATATTTCAATTAATGATTAAATACTGCCGTTCCCAATATTTATTTATTGAAATATTACAATATTCAGAATTCTACCGGCAATCTACTACTGCCAAGATACAAACGAACAGTCTGATCATTTTATATTTCATGGGTTGCATTGATAGTCATTTTAGACGTGGTAACAGTGATTATATGCTAAGAGTAGTTTGACCAGTTTTTTATGATGATTAAAGAATCGCAGTGACGCAGTCTATTTGCACTTGAGTATTATGAAATACCTACATCTTAAATATAACATCTTCGTAAACACGGGATCGATCAAGATCAAAATACACTTGGCCTTTTTTCAAAAACCGGAATAAACTAAATAATCCCGATCAGGAGCAACTATATATAAACATTTTTTTTTAGTCTTGCGTCATAACCAACGCGGTCTTATCAATTATAAAACGTTATCAACAACAAAAATAATATGTATACCATCGTTTATCTCATTCGATCAAGTGCGGAGACAATCATGCCTTAATGTGTGGTGTTCAAGTGTCCAGGAGCGTATCAAGGTTTAAAGTGGGCCCTTGATAAAGCTAAAAAAAACGGTGTGCTACATTTTCGTCAATAGCAATCAACAATGTGACTATATATTATTAAATCGTATCTCTCGTGGACATCTTGTTGAAGTATTATCGACACTAAATTTATGGTACATTAAATAAAGCAAATCTGTATTCTAGCACATAAGACTCACAAATAATTTTGTTTGTCTCATAAATCTTATTTATTTATTCTGTGCCGATTTAAGGGATTGATTATAACTTAATAACTATCACTTTTCTGGAATATTGATGAAGCTTTTCGTATAACTCACGAATTTAAATGTGTTTCATAACTAAACATTCAGTCATAATACCTTTTTTTTCACACCATAAAAAAGTAAAAGTGCCATAGTCAAATCCGGTTGAAGATACCTGTACACAAAACTGATGCATTGCATGATAAAAATAGAACTTACTTTTCACGCTTATAGAAATTAGCCACATATTATAAAAAATAATATAATTTTACTTAATTGATAAGCGTGTCAACAAAAAGAAAATAAGCAAAATGTTTTAAGTCTTCAATCTTCCCATTCTTAGGGATCAATTGTGTTAAGTCCATAAAAGTCGCAATCGTTGAGCGTTGTTTGTTGATCAGTCAATTTGGGGTCATGTTTATAAGTAAGAATCTTTTTGTCAAGTACTTCAATTAGTTTGCGCCTCGCGATACTATTAAATAATTGTGGTCAAATCTTGAAGAGGAAGTTCAACGAAAATTAAATTATAAATTTCACTGATGATTCAATAAAATTAAGTTCATGACATGCACATACGTATGTACTTTCACATATATGAATATGAATGCATGTGTATGCAAGAAGTCGTCATTAATTTCATGAGTGTGAGTATTAGAGTGGAGAACGACGACGCAGACATACAATCAGAAAATAATAAAAAAAAGAATCCTCGTTCTCACCAACGAAATCCAGATAAATGCGGATTTATACAGCAAAGCGAAATTTAGAATTAACCGACACCAGCAGAATCATGTTGTTGTTGCTGGTGTCGTGTTTGGCAGTTTTCAAAACATACACATACATTTTCAAATGTGCGTGTGTGGATGTATATTGTATGTATGTATTCATATTGATTTTTGTGAGCCTTCATAAAGTACACCTGTGAATGAGGGAACATTTCCACACACACTCATACATGCTGTACATATACATACATATATGCCTGTAAGTGTGTGCTAAGTCTGTTAACTCAAACTTTTAACGTGACTAGTGGCAGCGCTTAAGAACGAGAAGCCAAATGAGTCATAAGAGAAAATGTTTGCGGCTATTTCCAGTTTTCTATGGTAGTTGAAAGGAACTGTGGAGCAGTAGAGGGTGGTAAGTATGTGGTGTGAATGGTTGCCCATCCATATATTTTAATACGATCATAAAATTGTAGACCACAAACGTTCGCTGCGTTAATCAAAAATTATTGTGAAGCAATATTTTGACTGTCGTACTATCTGTAGGCATACATAAATAAATCTTAAACGTCTGGGAATACATATTTATATTAAATACGCAAGTGTATATATGTATAAAGACATGTCCAAATACAAATATACTATATGTATGTCCATACATGCATACATACATACACATGTACGTATTCACAGTATGGCAGCAAGGAATGGTGATGTTTTTGCATACTAAAAGCGCGATAAATATAGATTTTGGCAACTAACTCAAATATGAACCATACATAAATACATAGCTATGTGTATGAAAGAATATATGTAAGCAGTGTTTTGAATATACATTAAACATACATAAACATATATGTGTACGTATTTGTGACCCCAATTATTTCAATATTGAGTCGAGCAAATTCAAATTTTTGAGATTGATGAAAGCAACAAGTCAACTAATTTAGGCGCAAATCAAAAAGCAAACCAAATTCAGAAGTATACTGGCAAGTACTTATGTACACATATACATATACTTGTGTGTGTATGTTTGTATTGTGCGTTGATAAACGTTAAATGATAACACCAAGAAATTGAGTCAGAGCCCGCCTTCAGAGTAATATAATAAACTGAAAAGCATTATCGTACCGATGAGTCCAGCACGAGTGGAGCATTGACAACAGAGAACTGAGATTGCTTGAGAACAGTCACATTGTATACCCATTTAAAATGCACACAAAAGAAGTACTTTTGCTCGATCAGCATCAAAGAACTTTAAATAGAATAGCCGGGTCAAGAGTTATTTTTCAATTTATATAAAAAGAAATAAAAATCTTTATAATATATTTATGCACGTATTTTTTCATAATTACTTTAAGTTTATGCCTAAATTTGTTTGCTTCTATTATTCCATCTAATCACTTTATCAGAGTCTAGGGAAGCTGTGTTGTTTACCCAGCACACATTCAGGCTGAATAAACAGGGTATGAACAGACAAAAACAATTAATCTTTTATTAGTCATGTTCGTTTTGAACAAGACAAAAAGATATACAACTCAGCTTTAGCAATTACAAACATATATATAATCTATGTATACAGAAAAACTCTATTATAATGTAAACTAAATCTCAGCGTTTTTAGTGCAATTAAAAATGTATTGCTTTTTGCCACGTGCTACATTGAAGCGAGGAACTCATAGATCATGAGCTTGGTTTCTTCGTCTTTTGCAATTAAAATCAGTTTAGCAAGTTAAGATATCAGGTAAATAATAAATATATATGTTGTACCAGGTTTATCATAATACATATTATAAATTGTGATTCATCGCTTGCTAGCTGTTATTCATTTGTTAATTTATTATTAAGCGCAGTATTGTACATTGTACATTATCAAACTGATTAGGAATTTACATAGGTCAGTTATTAAGGCATTTATCTCAAATTTCAATAAAGTTTACTTCAATATCTGCTGAAATTCAACTAAAGAAACTTAAAATTTTTGATGTAGGTTTGTGATTTTATTTTCGAGGAAAGATTGTTCAATATCTTTCACGATTGGTAGACAGAGTATCTTTAAGCCAAGCACTCAAGCACATTATCGCGAAAACTGATCAATATTGCTTTACCTCTATCCTCAGAATTTTTACTATCATATTTACGTTCATTAGTAGATATGCCTCCCGCCTACTATTACACATTTGTACAATTTGTATCTACGCACGGTTTACTATACATAGGTAATTATTTAGACAAGATACAAAATTCACATACATATATTTGCTTTTAAAATAGTTAAATCCAACGAATCTTCCTATTAATATTTTTATAACCTGTTCTCGAAACCACAAGCAAATATAATAAAAAAAGGCAAAATTACAAACCCCCATAAAATGTATATATTTTTTTATTTTGTCAATACAATAACTTGACTCACTGTACATTTTCATCCATATTTATGTATGTATTGTTATGTGCACAAATATATTTATTTATTTATACTGAGGCTTCCAGCTAAAGACTTGCCTTGTTTTTGTTTCGGACAACTGAAATTCCTTCAATATGGTATCAGAGTTAGATTTATTATGATTGTTATCTGCCCGCAGAGATTGTTGTGAATTTAATGGTGGAACATCGCCATTAACATCATTTGCATAAGAGCCGAGGCCCAAATTTATACAATTTGCAAAGGCAAGTATAGCAATTATGAAAGCAAGATAAATGCCTTTTGTTGATTTTGGATATTCCAATGTAGCACAAAATGTTGCCCGAGCAATTGATTTTCCATCTTTCACACGCGGCATCCGCAAAATCGAATTGTCGGAAATGATTTTTGGGTTTGACACTTTAGTCCGATTATGACATTGTTTTATACACTTTTCACTTTTTTCCATAATACGTATTTAATTGTGATTTATGCTCGTTGTATTTATGAATTATGTTCAACTAATTTGACAACAATACGCTCGAGCGATTTGTTGGCACACGTAGAGCCACAAGAAGCAATATGCCAGCCTGACCTATACGCTATATAGAGGAATATATAGCTGTTTCTGGCTGGAAAGCATCTGAAAAATATCTAAAACTGCGATGTAAAATAGCTAAGACCGAGACTGCACAGCTGATTTCCTAATGTGGTTTCAGAGCAGTCAACTTGTTTCATTATTTGCAATTTAAATAAACAAAAAAGTTCAAAAAATAAAAATAGATGAAGATAATAATTCTTACTAATATTATTTATTAATTACTTATTTCTTTTATTTATTTGCCGAAGTGTAAATATACTAAAATTAAAAATCAAACAGATGCTGCAACGCAATGCACGGTGACTTTAAAAAGTTGGCAATTTTTCAAAGCGATTATCTACTGTAATTATACGTCAATACTCTCAACATAGGTGGGGAAATATCGAACGGTGTTTGCGTCCATCGATGCTTATCGATGTTTTAAAATAGTTTTACTGAACTAAAAAGGATTTAATAGTTTACTTAAATAAACACAGATATTTTTAATTACAAGTAAATAATATAGTTATAAGATAATTCCACTATGCTCTACCTAAATAATAAAGCAAATCATCGATGGCTTGCAATCGAATACTTGATGCTTATCAAAAATACAAACATCGATGTATCGATGTTTCTATCGATATATCTCCACCTCTAACTGACGACCCAAAATATTTATGCATTTCTTTTAAGAAATCAGTTGTTACTACATTCGGTGTTTGTATATTATAAATCGAATTATGGATTTTACGGAGGATTTGACTGCAATTGATATTGTTACATTTATTACGGACGAATTGCAACAGAGTTATCGCAATTGTGAAGCAAAGGATAAAACAAAAATTTTTAAAGAATTTCTTGAGCGTTGGGATGCAAACGACAATTCCATTGCAAAGGTGAAATCCATACATTTTGAGTTCGAGTCTGGTAAGTAGTTAAGATACTCTAAATGTCTCATAGTTAACAAATTGTGTACTGCAGATTTAGATTGGTTTAATGTCAGCAGACCTTTGTCTATTGCGGGATTACGTGGAAAAGTAGTGCTGTTGGATTTTTTCACCTATTGCTGTATTAACTGTATGCATGTATTGCCAGAACTACGAGCACTGGAAGAAAGGTATCCTGTCGAGGATGGCTTAGTTGTTGTGGGAGTGCACAGTCCTAAATTCGAGAATGAACGCACTGCGGCAAATATTCTATCTGCGGCACAGCGATATGGCATAAAGCATCCCATAGTGAACGATTCAAAATCTGCTTTATGGCGCGCTCTCAGTATACGATGCTGGCCATCATTATTTGTTCTAAGCCCGGATGGTCACCCGATGTTACTGTTAATGGGTGAAGGACACGGCGAGTTTCTACATGACTTTGTGGGCTCGGCTCTTAACTACTTTAATCGCCAGAAAAAGATTGAGAACGTGAGTTTGCCCCTGCAACTTTCAACAGATTTGCATCCAGCATCCAATCTTCGTTTTCCAGCGAAAATAGCTAGATTGTTGAACCGTTATGTCATCGCTGATGCAGGTAACAATCGTGTGCTTATCGTGAACGATGCAGGGATCGTCGAGTATAAGATTGGTGGCATGGAGGCAGGTTTTGTTGATGGGAACTTAATATCGGCGCGATTTAATAATCCTCAGGGAGTGACGTTCCTTGATGAAGATACAGTCATCGTTGCCGATACGGATAATCATGCTCTGCGGCAAATATCCCTACAGAATGGAATCGTAGAGACATTGGCGGGAACTGGCCAACAGGGAAACGAACGAATAGGTGGAAAATTGGGACAATTACAGACAATATCATCGCCCTGGGATGTGGCTGTTTTTCGCGCTCGTGACATGGACATGTCGTTTCACGTCGATGAGTTAAATGTGCCTGAGAAAACAATTGTGCTTATTGCCATGGCAGGAACACACCAGATATGGGGTTATTTTCCCGAGGGCATTATCTGGTGGAAGTTTAAGAAGTTCGAGCCACGCTGTTGTGTGGCCTTGATTGGCAACGGGCTCGAGGAGAATCGCAATAACTCTTATCCCCAAAATGCAGCCTTTGCACAGCCTTCGGGTTTGGCCATGTCGAAGGACTTTCTTTTCATCGCAGACAGCGAGAGCTCCAGCATACGTAAAGCATCTCTGGTCGACGGAAAAGTGATGCCAGTTGTTGGAGGAGATCGCAATCCTCAGGTAAGATGCATATAACAATAGGTAACAATATTTAAATTAACGCTTTTTAAACAAATTCAACTGTCATGACTGTGAAATCTTTACCGAATTCCTTGCGGAATAAATTTCTTTTCTTTATTTGGTCTTTAATTTTATTCAGCATCCAAATTGAAAAATTAAAACTTTTTGTTTTTTTCATTGGTCATTTTTGTCCATATTTTCTCCTCGATGCTTTTTCAAAATTTTAAACTGTCGAATCTTAACCGAATTCTTTGCGGAATACAATAAATTGCATTAGTTTAATTTTATATCAATATTGGAAATCTAAATTTTTTGTTCCTTTCTTTGTTTTTACGTGACTTACATTAAAGTATTATTTACATTTTTTAGAATTTATTTGCATTTGGAGATGAGGATGGTAAACTGTACAACGCAAAGCTTCAACATCCATTGGGCGTTGCCTATAATCATATCGACCATAAGGTTTATGTGGCTGACACATATAATCATAAAATCAAAGTAATTGATACCGAGACCAATAGTATTTCCACATTAGTTATCAGGAATGAAGATAACAACGTTCTGACTTTTCGAGAGCCCTCTGGTCTTTGTATTGATGCGAGTGGAAAGAAACTGTTGGTTGCTGACACAAATAACCATACGATCTATTTAATTGATTTGTCAACAAATTCCGCTCAACCTTTCTTGTTGGATTTTAATCAATTGTCTACAACCAGCGAAACGGATGCTCCTTCTAGCTCGTCAAAAGTAAGCGGTCTGCAATTGACGAAGAGCATTCCCTTGCTGCGGCATCAGAGTAGCTCTATTCAATTTTCTATTAGACTTTCGCCAGATCTAAAGTATACAACGGACGCCCCACAGAAATGGACGATAAAACGCATAAGTCCGACCTTGGAAATAAAGCAAACAAATGGAATTTTATCGGATGGAAAATGCACTATGCAGATTAAGCATTTAACAAATAAGGAATTCAGAATAAATGATGTTTTAGTAATCGAGTTCTCGCTAAGTCTGTGTGATGCCCAAAGCTGCCTTATTAAGAGATTTGCTATATCTATCGACAGTGAAAGTCCCGGAGAGAATATATCATTAGAGCCATTAAATACGGAAGTTGGAGTTTATGTTAATCACTCTAATATCAGTTTGTGATAACGAACGCTTTTTTTATTCGAAATACATACGTGCTAGCGATAATATCACCATTATTATATTGACGAATGTGCATTGCTCTAAATTTATTAATTGATTGTCAATATAAAAAGAATTAATATTTATTTAACAATTGTGTGTAGAAAATATTAAAATTAACATTTATATTTTGAAATAAATATAGACCTAAGGTTTTTTGCAAATTTTCTCAGCCTGCTCTGTGGCCCCAGCCGCTTTGCACACCTCGGAAAGTAGATCTTTTAGAATGGATGGCTGCCTGCCTTGTGAGCCATCTAATGTGATGGTTGGAATGAATGTAACTGGCGGTCGGAGTGCGTGTGTCGCATCACCATTCAGTTTCATCAACTCTGAGCCATGACCGCTATCATAACACTTTTGGATAAGGTCAATATTTTCCACGTTGTACTGCTTGGTACACTGCAAATGAATTATTATAATATTAAAGTAAACATTCAAGATTAAATATAGGAAAACCTTTAGCATAGCATCTTTGGGATGTCGATTATCACGTATCATACAGGTCACAACTTCCAAGCGAATTAGAGGATCAATTATAACTTCTGCCACACATGCATGATAAGTGTTCGCTTGGCATTCTGTAATTCCATGCTGACAATCGAATGTGTAATTTCCTTCACTGTCTGTTGTCGTTGTTGCCTTGAAAAAAGATAAGTATTTGCATTTTAAGTAGAGTTTATTTTATAATACTTTTAAGTCTGGTTTTACCTTGCCGTAAGGTACCAGCTGCACCTCCATAATCGGTGCAGCGGTTTTAAATGCGGGTAAAAGTTGCTTCGTGATGAAGTACTTGGAGTCTGGACAAAGTGCCTCATAAAATACCATTACGAGCACGGGTGCTCCAGCAGTCTTACGAAAACTTGGTTCATCCTGGAGAGTACATTACAAATAGTTAAGTTGGTAAACTAAAGGATACAATAACTCGAATCGACAGTATATTGCGTATTTTAAAAGCAAGCAAGTAGTTGGATTAGGACGAAATAAATTGATAGGCAAAACCGGCTGCAGACACTCAGCTGGTAATCCTTATCAATTTACAGATACGTGTTAACAATTGCACTCAAATACACTTCGCATGCAAATTATAAATTATTTCAATTTATAGATAATTTGGTTTTAGTACAAAACCACATATATTCAATAACTTACCGTCAATTCCAGTAATGGGTTATACAAGAATATAATTCGTAGTAAAAGCCCCAATACGATAATTAAAAATATAACTAAAAAAATTCTTTTACGTGTTGGTATCATTTATCCAATTCATTGAATTAAAATATTTTGTGCAGTATGTGCAAACCGATAAGACGTCAGATAACCATACGTCTGTATATAAATGGCTTCAGGGGGTGAAAAAACGTTTGAAGTATAAAGTCAACAACATTTGTGTAAAATTTACACAATTTACAAAATTTACACTGCTGTCAGCTTAGCCATTTTACAGCTAGTTTTGGCAATTTTTAAGTTAGGTTGCTAGAGAAATTTGCGGATTGCTATTAACCGAAAACTGGCTATTTATATATACATTTCAACTATCTATTGCTAACATTTAAAGTCATAAACCTATACAAAGTACCCACAAAAACAAATTTCGATGCACTCCAGACAGAAAAAGCTATTTTTCTCTAAAAAGTTGGCAGCACTGGTGCACTGCCCCAAAAGGTTACCACCCAGATAAAATTTCCATCTGACAGGTTATTAATTAAAATTGCAAGTTTAGATGCAATTGTTGATCTAATGTCGAACTTTTACCTTCCGCAAATTATTATATTTTTTATTTTATTTTGAAATTTAGAAAAGCGAAAAATTTAACACGTTCAACTTAATACGTAAAGCTGGTCACTCAGATATATAAATTTGTCCAGTGAGACCAAAGCAAACAAATGTGTTGAAAAATATATTTTATTTGGCGCTAGAATTTGACGGATAAAAAACATTAATTTCTGAAATAGCAAAGGGGGACCCTTAGCATTTAATGGTTTAAATTTTATTTATTCCGCATATAAGGATTAAGTCGAATAAAGTTTATAAAAATTTACCTATTTGATTTTTTTAACTTCAAGAGATCGAGGGTATCAAAATTGATTTTTGGCAGATTTGTGAGCAATTGATCAAACCTGACATGTTTGAATTATTGAGATGAATTTTCAAATTCATGCTTAAATACGGACGAAATCTCATTAATCATATCACTAGCAACCATGCTACGGCCAAGCTTTTGAAATGCTGCCAAGTTTAATTTCTTCACAAAATAACTTGAGGCGCAAGCAGCCAAATATGCTGCGTTGGGTTGATTTGACTGCAATGACCAGTAAAAGAACGTTGCCAGTGAACCGCTTAACAAATCACCCTGACCGCCGCAACGTCGTGCCGATCCTCCAGCGGGCATGGCATAAACTTCGCTTGTATGTGGTATATGAATCTTGTCATGGGCACCTTTTTCTAGCACCACAACGCCATTGCCAAGACGCAGCATCTTTTCTCGTGCCGCAGCAATGTCTTGGCCGAATAACCTTTGAAACTCGATTGCATTTGGAGTCAATATTACATTGCGTTGCCCACAAATCAGGTCAATGTTGTCGTTCAATATGAATAACCCGTCGGCATCGATCACAATTGGTTTTCCAATCTCGAGGCACAATTTTATCACATCCGTGGCTGTATTTAGAACACGGGAATCTCGCCCTAAACCAGGACCTATAACCTAAAAATCAAAACTCATTAATTATGAAAAAAGCAATGAAATTAAATGCAGTCATACAACAACATGTAACCGGTCAATCCAGGGCTTAATTTGGTCCACAGCATCCTCACGATCTAGAACAGGATGCACGATTAAATCGGGACTGTATGATTTAATAACTGTAGCTGCGTCAGCATGACAAAAAACATGCGACAAATCAGCTCCAACTTTAATGGCAGATATTGCTGCAAAATACGGTGCCCCTGTGTACTCTAAGGAGCCTCCGATGACGCCGATGCGACCATATTGTCCTTTATACTTTCCATTACTAAGTTTGGGAATTATTGTTCGGAATATTGTCAACAACTTTTGAATGTGCACTGGGATTTCTATTATTTTCGACATCTTTCTGATGAAAATGTAATTTATGTTGTTGCAAACAGTGAATAGCTTATGTATATATTGACTTTATAGCGATTTCTTCAATTGCTATTCGATAATGTTATAAAGAAAAGCTGACGAGTGTAGCGAAATAATTAAAACTTGAAATAATTGGGACAAGCTTTACACAGCGTAAATCAATTCTTGGAACGATGTCAAAAGCCTAACAGCTGATCCTATACTTCAATAAGCTTACCATCAACAAAACAGCTGTATTATGTTTATATAAATTACATGTCAATAAAGGTTTAAATTGGAATTTTACGCGGGAGTGTGTAACTGCAATTTACCTAATAAGTTAAAAACTGTAATCAAAAAATAGACTTGCATATCAATTATATTGCTTATTCTTTTAAAACAAAAAATAACAGCATGATTTTATTGAGGGTATTCCTGAACAGATTCAGGATTGGTTTAGTGGTGGAACCATTCCGATTTGCAAATAGATTTTGACTTAAGTACTGTAATAACTTTAATTTTATTAAATTAATAAATAACAAAAAATAATCGATTTAAGCGTTTGAAAATTTTAGTCTGAAAATACTAGATGTTTCACATTTTATACCATTTTGGAAATGGATCACAATATGTAAATGGCCCCCACTAAGCACTAGCACTAGGTAATTTGCTTAGTGATTCTGCGAACCAAGCCTGCCAACCTGTTTTTTGTTGCGACATCACTATTAAAACAAGTTGGCGTTACTGCTAGTACATGTACATACATATAAACACCTGTTGCGCAACAGTGATAAGAATTATTATTTTGTTTGGATATCCTTGTTGTAAATTAAGCAAATAATCATGAAAGTATCTACCCTTGCTCGCGGATTGCTTACCGCAATTAAAACGAACCCCGCCCCCTTGACACGCTCACATTTTACTTATTATCCAACAAAATTAACTGACGGTTCTGGCGGGGCGCAGAAGATGAACATGTTCCAAGCAATAAATAATGCTATGGACTTGGCCCTCGAAGAAGACAAGTCGGCTCTTTTATTTGGAGAAGATGTTGGCTTTGGCGGCGTTTTTCGGTATATTTTATTTAAATTATGATTTTGAGTACCAAACTAATTCTGTTGACCAACAGTTGCTCTATGAATCTAAGAGATAAATACGGAAAGGATCGTGTCTTTAATACACCATTATGCGAGCAAGGAATTGCAGGGTTTGTATTTCTTTAAAATGCTATATTAAAACATTGTTATTTATAAACTTTTTTTAAATATAGTTTTGCAATTGGTGTGGCAAACACGGGAGCAACTGCCATAGCCGAAATCCAGTTTGCTGATTATATATTTCCCAGTTTTGATCAGATCGTAAATGAGGCTGCAAAATATCGGTATCGAAGCGGTGGCATTTTTGACTGTGGATCCTTAACTTTTCGAGTTCCCTGTGGCGCTGTTGGTCATGGTGCATTATACCATTCTCAAAGCCCCGAAGCATACTTTGCCCACACACCTGGTCTAAAAGTCGTGGTATCTATCAGAAAATGTCACTTGTTCTTATATTTTTCGTACTATTTTTAAATATACTTTTCTGTATTAAATTCTAGGTGCCACGAGGTCCAATTAAGGCGAAAGGTCTTTTATTAGCTTGCATACGTGATCCAAACCCCTGCTTAGTGTTTGAGCCTAAAACCTTGTACCGTGCTGCGGTTGAAGAAGTGCCAACTGCATCTTATGCAGATGAGTTGGGAAAAGCTGATATTTTACGTGAGGGTAAAGATGTCACTCTGATCGGCTGGGGAACTCAAGTTCATGTGTTATTGGAGGTTAGCAATGATTTGCTATACAAGCTATATTAACTATATATATCTATTTATCTATAGGTCGCAGAAATAGCCAAAAAGCAAATGAATATTGATTGTGAAGTTATTGACTTGGTATCTATTTTACCTTGGGACACTCACACAGTTTGCAATGTAAGTACATTTTATAATAAATATATATTTATAAAAATTAATTATTTAAATATTTATTTAGTCGGCTAGTAAGACTGGGCGTGTGATAGTGGCCCACGAAGCACCATTTACCCAAGGATTTGGATCAGAGCTGGCTGCTTATATACAGGAAAAGTGCTTTTTACGCCTGGAAGCGCCAGTTAAAAGAGTTACGGGCTGGGACACTCCATTTCCTCATGTATTTGAACCTTTTTACTTGCCTGATAAACATCGCTGTCTTGCAGCACTAAAAGATATCATCAACTATTGATGAATATTTACTTGAAACAATCTATTCGAAACGGATGCATTTATTTACAAGCTTGCTTTAATATTTACTTAGTTTTATATATTCCGATGTGCTTTCATTTTCATAATATTACTGCTAATTTTGTTTTCCATATTAAATATGTAAATGCCAAAGTGGCTTTAAAGGTATATATTTTTACGATTCACGACTCGGGAGCACTGATGAATAATAAATACAACATGTTTGAATAAGCAATACGACTTAGTTTCTATACACAAATATGATTAGTGTTTTAGACAGTGTAATATCTGACTCATTGACAATCTTCAGTTTAACTCCAAGTTTTAGTAAACTAGACTTTGCAATTATAATGTGGATAATAAGAGAATATTTATTAACGATGAGAATAACAATATGTTGATTTATTGCGCTAGCATCTTTGGTGACACACGGTGCATATCACTTTAAATATACAATAGTTTGCATGTAACAAATACTTCTTAACTATTTAATTAATTACAGGAAAAAAATGTGTTTTTAAATATTGGAATTAGAATGCTAATTAATTAATCGGCGTCCGCATCGTGATTTTTATATATAGATGTGTATATTTTGGGAGGGAATTGCATTCCATAAAAAACTGTATTTATCACTAGTTTTTTCATTATTTTTCGCGCTTTGGTTTACTACAAGAAAAGTAAAAAATAGGTTATTTTAACGACAGTTGATGCATTTAATTTTAAATAATTACAACTAAAATTGTGGTGTTTATAAATTATGAAATTTGGTCATATATCATATATGTATATACACAGAATCACGTCTTTGAAAACAAATTGGATGTGGGATGGAATATTTGTTATTCAAAAATAATATTTTACTTTCGAGTCAATGCAATTCCAAGACCCAGGAGTCCACCAAACACTAGCGCAGCTCCTCCGGCAACAGCAATACCCTTAGCAACTTCCTTGTCGCTTTGTTTCTTCATGTACTCCTACAAAAATGCAATATTCAACCATAATAAACATAAAGTCAGTGATACTCGACTATAATACGTACTTCTAACGCGCGCACTTGATCGTTGGATTCAATCTCCAGAAACGCAGAGCAATATTTCAGGCCATCGGCATAGTTTTTAATACGTGCATTTCCGAAGGCAAGATAATAAATATAATCACGTTTCCCTTCTGGATGTGTACGCGCCAGATCCTCCAAAAGCATAACACCCTATTAAATAAATAAATTAATACTCGTTGTAGTTACACGTAAACAAATATATGTATATAAAGAGTATGTTATGCTTCTACACTTAGCCAAGTAATTGCTTTGACAAAAAAACAAATTAATATTTTTTTGTGCAAATTTAATAGCCAAAGTAATGAGATTCATAACAATATACTGTATTTACAAATTGAAAAACAATACGTTAAGTACGTTGGTCAAAGCAATTACTTGACTAGCTGTATATACATATATACGTATGTGTACTTACATACTTGCAAACTGTGTATTTATGTGTATGTACTGACTCACCTTTTTTATGTCGTTGGTGTATCGACTCCGGACCAAACAAAATGCATATCTATCGCATTAAAATACAGAAAACATATAAAAACTAATCATTTGAATGAAAGGTATTATTCACGTACTCAAATTTTGTTTCTGTTGTGACCTCTCCATCGAGTTCATGTTCATGGTTGTATTTTCTTTCAAACCTCTGCAACAATGGGAATATTAATATGTGCATTCAAAGCTATAATTTAATACGTACATCCAAATCCTCTGGGGGCACCACGTCATTTAATAGTTCCTCCATTATTCTCTGAATTTCACAATACAATATGTGTTTTATTATAAATTTTTTCTTGCCAGTGCTGCCAACTTTTTTAAAAAGAATAATTAGCTGCGTGTGGCTGAAGACATCCGCAAAATAGTTGAAAAAAGGGTGCTAAATAGCTAGTTTAAAGAAACCTTGTGGCAGCCTTTAACCGTAGCAGAAAATAGTTTGAAAGTCTGGCAATGGTTCTATTCAATAGAAGTGCGATATTAAATATAGTAATGTTTTCAAAATTCATTTTATTTTTAATTATTCTTAATTTTGATGTTTGCAATGTGGAAAAGCTTGTAGAACTTTTGCCAAATATTAATCGACTCTTTTATATTTTATTTAGAATTTAATTTTACTTCCTTCCAAGATGGGAATCAGCCTCCATAAGTATAACCTTAATTTTAACTGATTTTAAATGAAAATTTTTCATCAAATTATCAATTTATTTAAAAGTGATTGGTAAATGAACTAAAGGAAAGTTCATATTTAAAATGTGCGCGTAACTGTTTCTCATCGGAACCACTTCGCATAAAAAATTACTGCTAACTTGTTGTTTGTTCTCATATGGCAAAGACAATTTTTAAGTTGGCAGCCCCATTTTAGGCAACCATATTTTTTCTGTCTACCAAAACAGAAATTGCAAATAGTTTATTGTTTATTAAATGCCGTTGTACAAATTAAGTTTATCAATATTTCAGTTAATGTTTTTGAATGATTATGAAACTGTAATATAATTAAATACCATATCAGGTTATTCAAAGAAATACTCAAACAAGTATCTACACTGCACTCGCAAATGGAGCAACAGCAACAAAAAAGCGCAGCTCACGTCTCTAAATTGTTTGTCTGTACGGCCGTCGACTGTAAAGATGAGATCGAAGAGGTGCATTACATTTTACCCTAATTAAAAAATATTAAATAATAATAATTGTTATTACTTTTATATAGAAATTTGAACGTTCTTACGTTAACCTGCAGCAACAAATTGCGGGCCTCAGTGATAAGGAAATGCACGACATGCTCTCACAGTTTGTGTGCAAGGAGAAGCAACATGAGGAGATTTCAATTGGATTTTTGTACATCATATTAACTGATCCGGCGATGGCGTCTAAAACATATCGAGATATAACACTGGTATCGAGGGATGGCATGAGCGCAATTGTGGCAAATCTCACAATTTTGGTAGTGGAAAAGTATGCAAAACTAACGGAAACGGCTCGGAGGCAATTGATCTGGGTGTTGCGGGAATTTGTCAAGCATCAGGTGCTCAGTGTTGAGAATGTTATCTGGAATTGTTTGCGACAAGCGGGTGGTGGAGATGTATCCCACAAGAATCTGTTTCTTGTTGAGAGCCTTTTGGATATTTTCATCGAGTACAGGGCATGGCTGGAAACCAATCCATTCCTTGTACAATCAACAGTTTACAGTTTCGTGCGCCTCATTGAAGATCATGCCAATCCTGCCTTGCTACCACTCCGCCAGAAAGAGGTGAAGTTTACTATTTCGTTGATACGGGATCGTTTTCATGATATCATACCATTGGGAAGGGATTTTGTAAGGTGAGTTAAACTTAAATTATATTAACCCTTCTTTATTACAAATATTGATTCATATTTTTTTATAATTGTAAATATAGGCTCCTACAAAATGTTGCACGCATTCCGGAATTTGAACTCTTATGGCGAGATATTTTATACAATCCGAAAAGCTTACATCCGACCTTTAATGGAATTTGGCATTTACTTCAAATACGTACCAGTCGACGGTTTCTACAATGTCGATTGCTTCCCGAAATGGAACGGAAATTACACTTTCTGGCATCGAATGTTAAATTTGGTAACCAAAAGCGCTACCAAGATTGGTTTCAGGATAAATATTTTGCTACACCGGAGTCGCACAGTTTGCGATCAGACCTGATTCGTTTCATTATTAATGTAATTCATCCCACAAATGATATGTTATGTTCTGATATTATCCCAAGATGGGCCATTATCGGCTGGCTAATATCATCATGCACAAATCCAATAGCTTCGGCCAATGCCAAGTTATCGCTGTTCTACGATTGGTTATTTTTCGATCCGGCAAAGGATAACATTATGAATATAGAACCCGGCATTTTGGTCATGTATCATTCTATAAGAAATCATCCATTTGTAAGCAGCACATTACTAGATTTTCTGTGTCGAATCACTAAGAATTTCTATGTTAAGAACGAGGATAGAATAAGGTTGGGCGTATATAATTCATTAAAATTGATACTTGATAAGCAGGTAAGAGAATTAGTTAAAAATCATATTAGGATGATTGTTTAAAATAACTAATTCTTATTTTCAGGTCATTCCAAACTTACACCCGCTGTTTGAGTCGCCGAAGCTTGACAGAGAACTACGCAATTTAATACGTGAAAACTTCAGAGAATTTGTTTCGCCGGTTTCCAATATTCCACAGTCCATGTATCCAGTTACACATCCAATTCAAGCTCCCATCTTTAAAAAAGAAGCTGATCAAAGAATGATGCCAGGTGGTACGTGTCTTAATATAATTATTTAACAAGAGAGAAAGCTAACATGAGGGAAGCGGAAGATTTTAGACTTTTTTTTTAACCTTGTGTTAATTAGTTATATTTTAGTTAAATTTGTTCACTAATTTCATTGCAGAGAGCATTGACGGTGGTGTGGCATTTGCAGCTAGCAGTGGCACGATTTCACTAGTGGACGAGGACAACAAAATAGCTATTGCACCAGTGGAAAACGTGGAACGTGAACTTGAACCTGTATTTAGCGACGAAGACGGTGAAAATGTGGGGAGAACCAACAAAAATGATGAAAACACAGATGATGATGACGATTTACCATTGTCAAAGGTTGGTTATTAAATAAGATTATCAAGAAATGAAAATAATATTTATTTTCTTGTAGGTTCGGCTTAAAGAAAAACCAGTGCCCGAAAAAGTCGAGTTGCCCGATGCAATTGCCGAATCATTCGAGATATTTGTAACAAAGCGCAACTCCTTTACATGGGAGGCATTTTTGAAAGACTTTCGTACGCTACCTGCATCAAGTATGGACGAAGCGCAGCTCAATTATGTGATCTCAAATACGGTTTTGATTCTACGCGAAACATTGCCACAACAAAACGTATTCTCAGAGAGCAAGACGGAAGAGAAGTTTCTAGCGAAAAGCATTAGTTATCCGTTGTACGGTTTATTTCGGTTTCTTTATGAAAATGAAGATAAGAGCAAAAAACCATTTCAAAGCTTACTATCTGAGATATGCGAACGTCTAACCGAAACCGGATATTTACTTCTGTATTTTATGAAAATTCACTGTAAACTGCAGACGCGCAAAAACGTACAGCAAGCGTACCAGTTTAAAACGACTGTTTATCGGCAAATATGTGAAGCAACAGATGAGAAAATTGGCATTTGTCTTGTTCGAGATCTTGATCTACTTGAAAAGGAGAACACTACCATATACTTGTGGCTGCTGCCTGATATTTACAGGGAGTTCAAAACAATTGCCATAAATAATACAGATCTTTTGCGTATCACACTGCGATGCATTGACGCAAAGAATGTTCGTGACATCATGTATTCGATTGCTCAAGGCAAACTAACAATATTTAAGCAAGATGGTCTTATCGATTGTATTCGCGATAGTCTGGAATATGAGACGTACGAACAGTTTTGCCTATGGCAGCTCATCCAGGCACATGATGTACCACTGAAGTGTATACAAGTGAGTTTTAATTGCTTATCTTTAATCTAACTTATCAATATATATTTCTTACAGGATTTACTACCAGAACTTGAAGCTGCAAATCATCCGGAGGCACTAAGCCATTTGCTGCTGCTGTTGAAGAATGAAGAGCCAACAAATGAAATAATCAGACTTTTGCTTAGTAGGGAAGCAAAATCCAGAGGAGATCCGTTTGTTACGTCGGCATTAAGGTGCGTCAAAATTTGCAATCATGGAAAGAAAACCTATAAATAAATATATCAGAAAACCAATTATAGGAGAACAACACCAATAGGACTAGAAAACTAAATAAATAAATCAGTCAGAGTATTACAAAATTAAATATTAAACTATTTACAATTTCAAAATTTGTTATTTTCCAAAGTTTGTGAGTTCCTAATTTTAAATATAAATTTTTGCCAAGCTTTTGTAACCTATATTTTCTTTTCTAATATAAAGCTTTCTAATATAACGTTCTTATTTTTAAAAACCTTTTTTAATAGATTTTGGTGTCAGCGCTGCGAGGAAAAACTTTCGGAAATCATAGCATCCCTGCTCACATCCAAATATCCGAGCTCATCACCCAACAAGCGAAAGCGACCATCCAAAGGTAGTTCCGCTGCAAGCAGTACTCCATCTGCCGATAATGTGAGTGGCATGAATATATTTAAATTAAGATAATACAAAATAAAGATTTCTTCCGATTAAAGGTATTAAACCATCTAGAGCATTATAGAAGAAGCTGTAGGCATGGAACAGGAACAGGATTATATGTTCATGATATGATGCAGCGAGCACTGCAATCAGCATATTCTCACAGCAATGAGAGCACAAAGGTAAACTACATTTAAACATTTTAATTGAATTTATTTCTTAATACTTTTGTGTATTCCTTGAGCAGAAACAATTCAGTGATCTTTTCGCATTGGCAGCGGAGGATGAAACCACTGCGGTTGGCCGACGTGGAGGCAGTGGGCGTGGCCGAAAGCAACCAGTTGGTAAAAAGGACTCCAATAGTCACAGTGCGGGGAATAAAAAAAAATTCGGATGTTGTAAAAACAATATACTCGTCTGATGAGAACTCTAGTGAGGTAAGATAATCATCCCTCAAAAAATTAAACATTAAACATCTCAATTTATAATTCTTTATGTTATAATTCTTCAGGAGGATTGGTCAAAACATAAAGTTACACAGCCGGCAAAGAAGAGAAAAAAAGCAATTAATGATTCCGACTGACAGTGTCCAGGTCAAATGCAGTTAATCGGTTGCTTTGATGATAAAAATTACATGAGACATGAATATGAGTTTTTTAACGAAATTGCTTAAGTTCGAAATGGTTTAAGATTTTATCAATTTATAATTAGTAAAACCAATTATAGAATTTTTTGAATGTTGAAATTGTAACGTTATATTTTTTTATTTTTAATAAAAATAAAAGAAACTTATTCAACAGATATACATATATATATATATAATTATACAAAATACAATTTATTAAAAAGTGTACAAAATCTTTTTTTTTTTTAAATGTGAATTGGTTTGGTTTTTATAAATACAATGGGAAACAAATAAAATTGAATGAACTCATTGATCAGGATTGGTATAGAATATTATTACTAAAACAGATTATCTGGGTGAAGGAGAAAATTCCAAATAGATGGAAAATAACAAAGAATTTAAAAAAAAAATATATATTATAGGTTTTACGCTTCTCATGATAATTTAACAATTGGATTGGTCTTGACTAGGGATGAAAGCACACCCACAAGTACACACTGCAAAATAGTTTCTGCAATATTCATTACATAAATAATGTATGCACACGCCATACATGTGTACATTAATTTTCCAATTGCAGAGTAGACCGTCGAAGCTAATGAAAAATATTCAAGTTGATTTTATGAGGTCGCATATGCGACTTCTACCTGTTACATATCAGTGGCCGCACGGTGTTACAAATACAGTGGCTCACGGCTTGTTTCAACTAGCAAAGATATAAATTGTTAGTTAATGACATCCTATGTAAAAAAATTATCTAGCTAAACATGAATTGAAAGAATCTCTGTTACAATTTTTTTCCTTAAAAGAGATTTTCATTTAAAATTTGCAATATGTAATATGTAAGAGTAGTGGGTCAAATATGTTAAGAGTCACTGTACATTAAAGCACATTCAGTACAGACGCATACAACTACGATTGCTTGAAGCCCGCTCAGTGAATTGATCATTATGAATGAAAAAGAACTGGTAAAACTCTCTCACAGTCGTACACACATAACAACGTAAACTTCAGTTGGATTTTCTGGGGCCACATAAAGAGCGCAGCTTTTGGCTCTCTCTCTGACTCTCTACTCTCACTTACAATGCGAAGTCGAGTTTTCAACTGCCGCGATCGATGTTGTTGTGAAAGCGTTTCTGCGCATTGTGCTCGCTGCTGTCTTCGCAGTCCGGTAAAATAAAAGAAAACGGAACGCGATATTTGTCAAAAATAACTGAAATATAAAAATAAATACTACTTAGTTGAACTACTATAATTGTTTGAACAAGTGTCCAGCTCTAATTATAAAATGTATCAATGTGTGTGAAAATATATATACCTCGGTGTGTACATGCAGGCAAACATTCAAAAAAATTCGAATGTTGCCTCTGCAAACAAAGCAAAAGCAATGATAATTTTCTGTGAAAAAGAAAGTTATCTATAAATTATGCCAGATATTTGTAAGTTAATGGAAATAACTCCTCGTTTATGAATATAAAAAACGAAACGAATTTTTGCTAAAGACGTATTGTGTACCTGTAATACCTGAATTTGAATTTGCATATGTATATTTGATTGTGGAATGTGTTGTTGGCACAAGCGTACGTTTCTCTTAATGCACACACATATGTAAGTATGTAAGTATTTACTTACGTACTACGTAGGGTCTATGAAGAGATGCATACATGTGTTTGTGTATGACAGTAATTAGGTTTCGATAAATGATAAATGATGAGAGAGATCCATTTGTGGGTCAGAACGCACACATATACATGCGAACGTGTAAGAACGTACATACATACAAGTGCAGAGCTAGAAATTTTTGTTGTGATGTTAGGTTTGCGAACTAAGTATGTATGTACATGTGCATATATATTTTGAAAATAATTCTGCTTACAAACCGTTAGTCAAGCAATTGTTTTGACAACGAAAATAATTAACATTGTTTTAATTAATCTTTTTACTCTATATAATGAAACAAGTAAAGTATTTAATCTATCCAAATATTTACTTAACTAGCTTTATGCATGTAGTTAAATTTCATAAAATGTTTAAATTTACAGAAACATCAAAATGGGGAATTCGGGAAGTGCTCACAATATAAGTAGTGGGAGATCGGGAATTGATCGAAGCTCGCAATTTCAATCACAATTTAAACATCTTGGCCAGAATTCGCATCTTCACAGCCACAGTCAGTTGAGTAGAACTGGCTTTAGAACAAGCCCTATTAATCCGCAACGTAATTTAAATCCACAATGGAGAAGATCATATCAACCTCCAGGTAATGATAAGGATTCAAAGGCACAGGCTGAAGTCCCCTTTAAAGTTTTGCCGGAGTTGGATAAGAAGCTTCATTTAAGAGCTACAACGAATGGTGCAATATTAAATTCTGGAGGAACGATTAGTGGACGAAAACCAAATGAAAATCACGCTCAAAGCATTTCAAATGCTCTTAGTCAAAGATCCAAAACATTTATAATAGAAACAGCGAGAGATGGGAATAGAAAAAATGATCTGAATTCCGAATTCACACGGTCCCAAACGTTGCTATACGTCAAAGCCAAAACGAGGGACTCTGAGACAAATCTCTCACGAATGCAACGACATACTTATTCGGAACCCGAGCTTATAAATAAGCTGAATCAGCAAAAACCGGGTGCCGCTAAGAATGAAGTGGAATCTCCATCTAGGCCAAGTAATCGGAACAAGTATTCTAAAAAGCGAAGAGCTCCTGAAGCTCCAACAGCAGCTATTCCAACTACTCCAATCATAAAGTGTAATAATGAGATTTTACGCAATGCGAATCCGAAACCGAATCCCAATCCGACTTTAAAATCAGATCATGCAAAAGCAACACACTTTGCAAAAAATTCAGATCGCCAATTAAAGCTTACAAGACCATCACCAGTAAAGCCAGTTCAGAACCAAAGTGACGCCTTTAAAAGAGGAAATGAATATCGCATCTCTTTGGGTGGTAATCATCATGAAAGTACTTCAATTGAAAGACCTCAATTCACCTATCGACGAGAGAAGAGCTCCGATGCCATCATGTTAAAAAGTCGAAAATCTGAGAACTTTGAAATCAAAATCCCAGTGAATATGGATAATCATCAAAAGTATGATGATCATAACAATATTCAGAAATCTGTAGCTCCAAAAGATAAAGTAGATGAAGTGATTGTTTCTGCTCAAGGAAATAAAACACAGCGCACATTTTATTTTGGCATGGAAATAGTGGGATCCACAGACACTACGAAAACCGTCACTGGTGAGTATTAAAGAACTTGACACTTTCTCTTAACTGATAAAATATTGTCTATTAGCTGACGAAAGTCTTGCCAACGATGGAGCTCAGCTGCCAAGTAGTTTAAACTATGATATGGAATATAAGAATCCGAGCATTCCCGAAGAGAGTATGAATGATAATGGGTTACTTGTGCATATTCGACCAACTCTACCTCGTCGACAGGCAGAGACACCTTCCTTTAGTCCAACTCTAGCTTGGCGTTCCCTCATGGAAGAATTGGATCGCGTAGAAAATTCCCAAGCGAAGGAGAATTTAAAAATTTGGTCGGGAAATTTAACCAGTGAAAGACCAATACAACCAAACCGAACAACACAAGTTCGTCAGGTCTCAAAATCGAACCAAATACTTAATACTTGGACTCCCGAACAGGATCTTGGTGATGATAATGATGACAGAGCTAAGGGACTTAGTACAGATGATGACTCAAGCTCCGATGAGTATCGCTCCAAATGGGAGGGAGACGGCCTATTGTTTTATGGGAGCAAGATGAATAAAAAGACGGGACAAACTGGCATAGCGTCCATACACACCTTTAGTCTATCCTTACCAAGGGATTCCCATCTACAACACAATCGAGGAATAGACGCTGGCGATGTAAGTATACAAGTTAATGTATGAAAACTTTAACAGCTTTATATATCTGAAGGTCTGCATCTACAAGAGTCTACAAAAGTCCAAACCAGAGGATTATTATAATAAGAACGTAGGTTCATCGGCTTTTAGTCCCAGAAAGTCAAATCCTCAGCCCGATCAGATGGATGCTTCTGCTTCCAAATTTGAGGGCTGTAATAACTGGTTGCTACATAAGAACATTAGTGGTATGGACCAGCACACAAAGAGTTTAGAGTATGGTAGTAAAAAGCAAAGATTGCTTACGATAGAACCGCAATCGATTAAATTTCTCACTGGAGGAAAGCATGTAATGTACTTACCAGGCAGCAGCGACCATCCAAATCCAATGAAACCTTTGCAAACGGAACCTCAATCAGATGTCCAGCCAAAACTTAAATCAACTCGCCATTTCAAAAGCAGACAGCGACTTATTCCTCAAAATTTACAGGATAAAACTCCAATTTTTCCAACAACGGTAACAATCCATAACAAGTTTAACAAAAAAAAAAAGTCATATTCATAAATGATCTAATATAATTGCAGTCCTTAAGGGAACATAGCTTTAAACTGGAAGATGATAAGCCATTACATCAGCGTTTCTCATTCAATAATCCCGTTCGGCTTTTGGAGAAAAAGTTGCATTCGGAAAAAACGGTTAAAGCCTCTAAAACAAAAATGTCTTTGGAAGGAGAGCTGGAAGCGTTGAAAAAGTAAGCATACCAACAATATTAATTGTCATGGATATTTTGTTGTTGTTAAAAATAATTTGATTTCTCAAAAAATTTATAAAAAATATCAACTCTCGTACCTTCATCACTTTATCGTTTATTATTTTAGGGTAGAAGAAGACTTTCAACGAAATCGTGCTAATGAGAAGGAGAATATACAGCATCAATTGCGACTTCATTTTGGCACTGACAATGAGCATTTCGAGCAGTATCATAGCTTACCGATAGCTCCAGTGCTTGACAGATTTTCAGCTATTAATCTTGATGAGTCTAATAGTAAATTATTTAGCCGCGATGATCCCGAGGGCTGCGTTTCGAATGTACCCTATACTGCAAACGAAAGTGAGGAGCACAATATTAATTTTGCTACAAAAATATATTAAGCTAGATGTACATATGTATCTGTAAATAATTAAATAGCTTCAAGCACAAGAAATGATTCCGTTTCACAAATAAGTGGACACTTTACAACTGTAAAAAAAATAAATGACGGCGAACCAACTGACAGACAAGACTAATAAAATTCCAATTTTTCTTGTGTTTCAGGTCTTTGAAATTAATTACAACTCACGATAACGTCTGCCCAAATTATTCTAAGGCGAATCAATTAAATCATTCATTGAAAAGTAATAATAAATTAGCGATCTAAAATGTTGAGTTTATTCACAGCCGTTGTTTTCTTTTAAAATGATTAAATAGCTGGAACGCTGTCACTGTGACACTGGTAGAGCTCAAGGTTGCCACACCAATTTTTAAAAATCTATTAAGAGGTACAAGCTTTTTTTCAGGGGATTATTTTGACCAAATCACAAACTTTTACTGGGTGGCAGCCTTTTAGACAGGGTGGCAGCCCATAATCTAGTTGTCGGTGGTCGGACGGACAGTGCAGCAAAATGGAATTGCTAAAATGTATCCAAAACAAAGAAATATTTATGGAGGTACTGATGCTATTGATTTCTAAATTCGATGTCAATCTTAATTCAACTATTTCGAGCAGGTTCTCCATTTATCAATTGATTTCCTGATTGGAAATATAAGTGATCAACAGGCACTTCGCTTGTCACACAAGTATGGGTTTCAAAATCCTGATGATTTTTTACTCGCAACGCGTACAATATCCAAATACTACAGGAATTGCTATACAGATAATGTGGAACCAGGAGCTGCTGATAAATTGTCGTTTCTTAGCCAGGACTTAAGACCACTAGTGCCGTTGGTGCTTGCTGCGAGACATGATGCCGTGGAATATGCTCTTGGTCGATATGAATATCTAAGAAGCAACATAAAGTGTGTGGTGTCATTTGATTGGGACACTCGATTGATACTGGGCGACAGCAGCTATCGAAGTAATGTTCGCCAAGTGGTTACAGTCAATTTACACTGTCGATCGAATTCTAAAGACGAAATTCTCATGTTTGAAATGAATTTAGATCAACTTAAAACATTTATCGGCGTATTGGAAAAATCGCTCAAAAGCGAAAAATCAAACGAATAATCATAGTTACACTTAATTTAATTAGCTGAGGTATATTATTAATCAGACCTCCATATGTACATAAAATATAAATAAAATCATATAGATGTAGAAACGTCCTTTTCGATCTGATATACATATTACAAACCATTTTAACTAAACCAACAAAACATAGTTATATTTAACTGTACATTAACTTTTGCAGTATTTATTAATGTGTGTTGCATGTATGTATAATAAGATAAACGAGTTACTCGTATGTACATTACTTCACTATTATATTATTATAAATTCACGTGTCGAACTTCATAAATATATTACCTTGTAGCTTACACATATGTATTAAACTCTGAATTTATTCAAATCTACATTCATTTTTACAATCATTCCTTCTATAATGTACATAGTTCCTTTTGGGTATGTCAATTTTCACATGCATGTTTTAAGAGTAGGTGAACGTATTAATAAAGGCAAATTTCGACCATACAACCGACTATTTTCGGGTGTTTAGGTATAGAGCGGAATACATAGTAAAGCGTTGGATGGAAATTTGCAATGGCTCAGCTAATACCCGCAGCTAAATACTGATTCTTGTAGTAATATGCACAAATGCCTACCACAATCGAAACAGCGGTTGTCATCATAAGCGATTTCGGAGTCATGATATTTAAAAACCATTTACTTAATTTATAATTTGGTTTAGAAGATGCTGGCCGTGGACGCAATCGGAGTCTCTCTTCCAGCAGCCGTTGCTCCTTCCTAAAATTTACAATAATAAATATAGTAAATAAGTTAAACACTAATGCCGATTTTACTTACTCTAATTTTATAAGTTCCTCAACCTTTTTCTCGATTACAGTCATACTGTATTTTTCGTATAATTTACTCGACGTTTTCAACAAATCCTCAAACGGCAAATCATCTGGCAGCTGAAAATGTTTACAATTATCACGATAAGCAGGTGTATATTATTATGTATTATTGATAATGTTATTGGGAGCTTTTTGATAATTGTACCTTTGATAAGAGACAATGCACTGATGCCATATCACAGTCCTCGCTCAATATTGATTGTGACCTAAACAATAGAATTGCAGCAGTAACAAATATAGGTGTATATATCGGTGAGGCTAGGAAGTAATCATACAATCGCACTACGGCTTTGTATGAATTCAAACTGTGTCCGAACCAGGTCAAATACCATGGCAGGGCAAACAATGTGCCCACCGAAGAACGTTGCAGGAACTTAAAAAGTTCAGGCTGCTCGAAAAAGACCACTGGCCAAATGAACATGAGACGTCTTTGAGTCGCCTCCATTGTTTCCTGCATGCACTCGGAAAAATGCGTTGTTGATAGCTCCTCCATTATGGCATATGCAACTTCTTCGCCAGCGACCAAAAGAAACGTTACTGCAACATCATGATACCCTTGATAATAGCGCAAATTTGGATACTTTTTAATAACGCGCAATATGAGAACAGTCAGTTGATCCTGCAATGCAATTCGCTGTTCATAGGGAATGCCTGGAGGAAAGCGTTTCAGGGAACGATTTACATCAAGCACAACTTGATTATATTCCGGATGATTTTGCAGTTCATCGAGTGTTGGACACCGTTCCAAACTGGTGACATCCACCCCGGCCAACTGTGGCCACAAAATCCGTCTGAGGTCATCGTTCACTAAGCCCAAGTCACTCAATGCAAGTTTACGCAGTTCTTCGATTGGTATGTGATTTTCCGGGCTTTCAGCTATTAATTTTTCAATTGCTAGTCGTTTATTGCGTTCGTCATCGCTC